>OX104070.1:63394527-63543483 GCA_944474145.2 Dicrocoelium dendriticum | reverse complement strand
GCTACTCCAAACTCCTTGGTGAGTCACGCATTGCACACATTCTTTTACTGACATGATTAATTTATTCCGATGTTTACCCTAACCATCTTACGGGACAGGTCAAACATTCATTTTTGTACCCGTCATAAACCACTGATCTACTGTTCCCTTGTATGTGATGTTCGGCGGGTGGCGAGTGTAAACAACCATACACTTCCGCGAATTGCAGTGGAGCGGATTGTGGAGTGAACACCCATACGCTTTGTACAGGTCTCGTTGAAATTCATCGTGATTTCCTGGGGCGAGGATCTTCCACCACATCTTAGCATTGTCAACGAACAGCAAGAAATCTAAGGCAAGCAAAACCATCATCTCTTTATTGAACACGAGAAACGGACGCGGCCTCAGAACTAATCCTTGTGGAAATCCATCTTTGGCATAAGCCGGTTCGGACAGCGCACTTCATACTCTGCCCTGTAGTTGTCGAGGTTGCAGGAAATTCCAGATCCACCCAAGGACTGTTTCATCAACTCCATGGAGATTAATGCGGGTAAAATATCAAGGATTGAGAAGTCTTTCAATGTGGTTTACCTGATGTATGTAACTATAGAAATGTAGCCGTGAAGCGAAAGTTGCATATGTGGACTCACGTTGAATTAATTCCGTGTGCTGCTAATCCGGATGAGCTCGTGAACACAAGATCATTCTGCGTCTTATCGTCGCGCGATACATAGAATTTAAATCAAGTAGTGCAATTGGTGTAAAGCAAAATCGAGTCGATTTTAAATGAGGAAAGTAAAAGCAAAAATGAGAAGTTGTAAGGGCGTTCCACGATTGACAAGTCGCAAGGGAAAAATAATTCAGGAGGCATTTATTCGACCGATTTGCGTGGTCAGTTTTAGTTCATGACTGCTCAATTTCGCCTTACTGCTGTTTCAGGAGGTGCTTGTAAGCTTTACATTAGTATTTCCAGATTGAGTGCGCCAGAATGAGGCCACCCCTTAGACGGTGATAAATTCCGTTCTTCAAAGCTGATATGGCAAGTGGGAAATCCATCCACATCTTGGCTGCGCTTCGTCGTGAGGGCTTCAGTGCAACCAGATAACCTTCTATCTAGGGTTACCAAGTTTGCAACTAGCACTCTACATGCGACCTCTCATGTGTGCTGAGCGTTCACGAAATTGTGCAAATGTCTTACCTCCCGAACTCTGCCGTATGAGAGTAAAATTTTGGTTCGCCGTTTTGGACGCCTTCAAGGACTGCAGCTAACATTCGAGGTCGTCTTACATTACCACACTAAATTCGCATTCCTGTAAGGCAATATTCAAGATTTGGTTTCCAGACATGTGTGCCTTCGTAGGCTTGTAACAAACATCAATAGTTTTGAACCTGTCCGCGCTGAGCGGAAGTATATTTGTCTTTGCCCATTTAAAACCCCGGTCTAAGTCGAGTTTCGGTAGACCATAATTTTTTCTGACTACCTATTGCACGTCATATCTTGATGTTAACGAAATAAACAGGAAATTCGACTCGATAACACGAGCAAGGTAAATGGCAAAGAACAAGGGTACGTTTGACTCTAGAAACGATTCTTGTTGAACAATGCCGCCCACCTTAATCTGATTGAACAATGAGCCCCGAAACCTAGAACCGCAACCGCTACTGAAGCAGGAAATTTCCAACACACTCAAGGACACCGTTCCCAATTTCGTCCATTCCTAGCTTTTAAAGAAGAATCCGTTGATCTAAGCTGTCAATGCTTTTATAATGGTTACAACCATTACATTGGTTCTGGCACCGAGTTCCTCTTTGTCGGTTAAACTATTACTCGCAATAAGTAGTTTGGTAGTAATTGACCGATGTTGACGGAAGCTGCGCGGCTCCGGCGCCATGTAGTTACACCTTCCTAGATCACCCGTTAAAGCCACGGTCATGATCGACACCATCACTTCTGTGAGCACTGGAAAATAATTATTGAGAGACCGTTGGTGGGTTCCGAGTGCTTATTATCCTTGCATTGTTACTCTACTTTCACATGTTGGGAACCCGGCAGTTCTTATAAGTATCTATGAAACAGGCAAGTGAATAGCTCGGTTATCTTCGCAGTTGCCACTTGGGGTGCTTTCGAGTAAATGTTATTAATATCAAGGAAACTATGGGTTTGCAACGATAGTAAGGGCTTCAAAACAATCGCTGAACTAAACGTCACGTTGTTAAATACTGGTGCCTGGGAAAATGGGACAGGCTTGTGACAAACGTTACTGGCGAGTCCGAATATTGCGCATATGGTAACCGAGTGAGGTTGGCTGAATCCTCGGCATTTTAGTCACATTCCTTTTCGGAGTTGAATGGGGGAGAAGCATGCCTTAAATTCCGGAGGCTGTTTACATGCTTGTATAGAAGCTTGCTGCAACACACTTGTCCGTGAGGAAAAGTGTAGCACAGTTACCTCACTGCACATAGGTTCACTCGGTATGCACGCCACGCTGCGTTCCTTACCCCTATGCGTTTTCGGGTTCTGCTCCGAATGATTGATGGACCTGTTGCAAAATGAAGATGTATGTTTTCGATGCGGATGCGATCAAATCGCTGAACGTGTCAGCAAATTCCACCAAGACATCATCATCATTCATGATTATACACGTCAGCCAGAGGTGGGAACCACCTCAGCTACTGTGCCGCAATACATAAAGGAAAAGGAAAATAAATAAAACAGTTGCATGCCATCTGAGCTACCAGAAACCGATAGGCATCGTTCTCGTAAGCTATAAGCCAGTTACTAGGCAAAAAGAAAAATTATTATGTTTTACGTGGTGGTATTGGCAGTAGTAATTCCGTTGGAAGCGAGCGGTGTTGCAATGGGAGGTGCCTCCGTCATATGGGCAGCAACAGCGGACGCATAAGTTGTCGGCCCTCCCACACTGTTTAGTGTGGCAGGTGATTCTGTTGAGAAATGTGTGGCTAACGCATCTTTATGAGCGGCCGATAGTTTCGGGGTGGCTTAATCTGGATCGTTAATCTTGCACTATGCTGAATTGGAGCTTAATGTTGAGTATCGGGTTCGAGGCATTGCTTTGTCTAGCACATGTTGGACAGCTTTCACGGCTGCTGTCTGCTCTACAATCTTTGTCAGCTTATCACGCTTCTGTGTTGACACAGTTATACATCTGACGAGTGGAAGAGACGTGCACTCAGTGCAGAACCAGAGAGAATCAGTCGTATTATTAGGCGTTTTATCTGACTGAGACTATAGCGAGCACATTGAGAATAAGACATTTTCGGCAGTTTTTGCATGCGATTTCAAATCGCACAAGTTTTAAACCGTTGTCTATGCCAAAACTAACGTTTATTTCGGAATCTTTGGGCTTAGCTTGCCGTGGGTAACCAGTACGAGGCACTATGACTGTCAGATCTGCTAAAGCCGTTCGTTACGAGGTCTGCACTGGTATGCTGAATCCAAACGCCGTCGGTCAAGTTGGTGGCCTGGCAGATACCTGTTCGATGGCTGTGGAACAAATCCAAGATGGCGGACACAGATAGCATTTGGGCCAATCAGTGAGATCTCCGACAGTAGCCAGAGAATATGCACCAAATTCGCACAGATGGAAAAATACACCAAAAGCAAATTAAGGGTGCAAAATCCCACAGAAAATACCCGTATAACACAGTAGTGCCAAAGGAAAAGTAGAATCCGGCAAGGTAAAGCAACAATCCGCGGCGTCCGTGGGTATACCCAGTCAAGGGGTGCTAACTCTGAGTGTCATTTTAGAAACTCAAAGAAAAAGATAATCTGTAACAGAAATAATTTAAATGTTTTCATATGCCTTATCTGTGCCCTCAGTGGCTACTTCTCCAAAATTCAACTTACGTTAAATGTGGCTATTTTGCTTGAATTTCAGAAATCCTCTTTTTTGAAAACTGCGGCTTGTAAGTGAAACAAGACTATGTGTGATTTTCGGCAAACATTTGGTATATCGGTAGGTAACTGGAGATAGGGAATAACTGGTGTGAGAGTTGTATTGTTCAAAGGAAACATTTTGTGAAAGTGCATTCAAAATTATCACAACACAACTCCTACACACATTTGAAGCATTACGTGCTTATGTGCAATACAAACATTCAACTAATTAAAATTGCAAATATTAATCCTAACGCATTCTGTGATTCACTCCTGAAATTGGATCAAATCGCAATTCCTTAGTTTAGCAACATCCAAGCAATACCCTGTGTTGTCTTTTCCTGCATTACAACGAACTACAAGTTCAAAACTGGAAAAGATGCATCAATTTTGCAGGGAGTTAGATGTTCGAAATGGCACTACATTGATATTCCGATCCTTCAGAATTCTTTCAATGGGCATACTACATTTTCTTTGCATACATTTGCAATCCGCAACCCTCACGGCTCGCAATTTTAGTTAGAAACAACGAACCAATAGGGTGAATAGTCTCGGCCGTAACCACGTGATTTGATGTCACACGGTACGACTCTCACCATCCTATGCCTCGCGCAATTCTAACAGCAACACTCAGTTGAATACCAGCTATACTATTTTCTGTACTTACTCAGCATAGATGATGGGCATGTACCGTAAGTCTGACAGACAAAGGCCAATGAGTGTATTCGGGAAATGTAGGGCTGTTTTAGACTCACCATGGCGAGTTTGTAGTGAAAGCCGGTCATTTACGATAGTTGTCCCCGCCATCCAGTAGCCATTCAATGTTTAGTAGAAGTGCACAAGCTGACGTACTGTATATGATGGGCGTGTGCAGGCCTATGAATATTTCTCTAAGCTTAGATGTGAGGATTTGTCATGTTCGGCATAGCAGCAGTTTAGCTGCATGTATGCGTTAAAGCTGATTTAGAGACAGCTCGGTAGCTACATTAGCCTATTTGGTCGTCAAGCCAGATGGAGGCAGACAGTCACTGTACGCTGTCCAGTGATCTTTAGCTGTCAGCTTTGAGCGCAGGAGGTCATGACCAAACCTAGGCACTGGAAAGATAGATGGCCATCGGTGTGTCTCGCTGGTTGAAGCAAAATAGTTATGCAATGTGCCAGCAGTAGCGAACCCCCATGTTACCGAGTGAAGTCGACGAAGGCAAGGTGAAATGCATGTGCGCACGCTACAACACTACGGGGACGTGTATTACCTATGACTATCGGCCGGTTGAATGTAACGATTTTCACCGCTCCTGATTTGCTTACAAACAAAAGTACCTTAGTTCCCACTAGCAATGAGGAAAGCATATGAAGAATGTGAAATTTGTCGGACGCATGCATCTCATATCATCTTCTCAGCATCACCAAAAATAACTGTGGGTTTGACCAAATAAGCTTATTGTTCAAATTGATTGACAAAAATTCAAGGGTGCGTTTGTATCAGAGAAGTGTGAAGGTGATGAGCTGCAAGTACCTGCCTGACCATGTTGACTTATGGTAAACGGTCTTTTTAATGAGTCCCACATTCATGCGACTGATAAGTATGTCCCATTTTGCAGACCGTTTTTTTGTCCTACTTAACAAGAGATCCACAACACTGCAGGTGTTCAAGTAAGGCGTTTCTAAGTACCAGACCAACATTTTACCCTCTTAAAAGTTGTAGTACGTCAAGTTGGCTACTTCCATAGGTATATCCATTTCCACCACACGCCACAACTGTTGCAACGTGACAATGTTGAGTGTCCAGGTTACCTTAAGTACACTCAAAGGCCTCCAGCTTGCTCGATGTGTAAACACCTAATAGTCCGCGTCAATAAATAAGTTTCGTATCAGTGTTCGTTACCCTTATTCACGCTTCCATCGCTTCACGGAAGCTGTCATGCTGCCGGCGAGGTGTGTTGCAAAAAATTACTGCTATCATGTTCTAAGTTAAGTTTCTGCCGACCAACTAGGGCTTATGTGGCCACACACACAATTAGGCATTTGCGGATGTTATTAATTTTGCCTTAAGAGGGACGCAAAAAGCATGGAAAATCAACTGTTGCATTTTTAATGTGCATTACAAACTCACAGAAGCTAAGCAAATCAAGGCAAACAGACAATTACAAGACTACGGATTAGAATGTGTCATAATTGACCAGGGTTGTTTCTAGGTTAAATTCCCAGTACCATCCATTGGGACTAGACCCAATCCCATCGGGTTCACTTAGTCTCATATTATTCATCGTTACATGCATCAAATAAAACATATTCCTGACTTGAATTTAAGCGCACTCATTCGAGTTCTCCACTTGAATGATTGCTTTCATCAAATTAACAAAATAGTTTTTCTATGCTTACTTGGCAATTAAGTGGATCGCACACCTTTTGTATGCAAATTACTTTCCCATACTCGGCATGCTCACGGTCGGATGTTTATTCAGGCACCGTTTTCAAATGTGTACTGAAATAATTTAATTTCTGCCAATGCTCTTAAATAATTTATCCAAAGAGGATTTGTTTAATGTGTATGGCTGTTTTAACACCCAAAATTTATCCTATCGCATTTCCTTTAATTGAAAACAAACGTACCTCAATTCCCGGTATTGAATAATGTAAAATGCCTCCTTTTTGTGTTAGTATAAATACCCCGAATAGAAACAGTTAACCTCTTTCAACTGATTTTGTTTTCCATCCAGTTTACTCTGACTGAGTAGATTGCTCCAAACAACTCGAGGTACTAAATTGTCTCATTCTCCCACTCGTGTGATCCTGTCGTTCAGAAAAACCAATCGTAGTCAACTTCTAAGGGATCGGTAATGTATTACTCCTACATATAGTGCAACTGAATCATAAAGAGATATATATTGAAATGAGCACTCGTGATTTCCATGTAGAAAACGTATTCGGTATTTTAAACGTGATGTAGCGTTTAGCGAGAAAATCGATCAGAGTACACGTGCCCGATCGTTAATGAAGATCACTAATAACTGCGCCAGCAACTTTAGTCCTGGTGCAACATAAAATGTTATCTCACTTGCACAGAAAAGTTTTGCCCCAATTGTACTGCCTACAACCGACTCTGAAGAAGGACTTTGCTGAGCCATTCGAGAACGAAGTTCCCAATTCCATGGCTTTTCAGCTTATGAGAAAGATCGCCGCGATCCAGGCGATAGTAAGCCTTGGGAATGCTTACGCAAGTTTGTGGTATCGTAAGATACAATAGAAGTCCACCTATTTCAGATCGGTCGGAATTGGAATAGACTTGGCTCAAACCCAGAGCTAGCGTCAGCGCGATGGTCAACGCACTGTGAGCCCACGTGGAAATAGTATTATCCAATTCGAAATAGCGCGAACCTAGATGGTACATTAAAACAACTACAATAAGATATCATCCAAGAACCATCACCAAAAGATGGCACCGGTTTCCGTTCCAATCAGTAGTTTAGTAGAACCAGACCGATGTTGACGAATGTCATGTTACTCTGGTACTGGGATGTTTAAACTTTCCAGATTGTTCCTTCTTGTCCCAGCAATGATCGATTTTACCATTTTGGACAGCATCGGAAAGTGAATAACTGGGTGATAACTAACGGATTCCAAACAGTTAATGCACTTGAAACGCAAGTAATGGTAACCCGCTTGCAAATGTCAGAAGCTGCTGTTCATTTTAACACTTTTGAAACAATCAGATTAATGGTTTGGCTAGCGTCGCAGCTGCAAAAGCAATTTCTAATGAACGTTATCAAATCCTTGGAGGGATATAAGTGCGTAATTAGGGCAGATTATTCAATACAAAAGCTGAAGTAAAAATGACGTCCGTCGGTTCCAGCGCTTCGAGTTCTGTCTGTTGAATCCAGGAAAACTATTAGTTCTCTTACGATCTATTCTGGAGTTAGTCTCTGCACACAGGTTTCTCTTCTTGCGTCACTTGCTGTTACAGCTCCTTCCTTGAATCAGATGAGGTTGCACTTAAAAAATGGATGCTGAATTGCATTCTGTATGCACATGTTACAATCGTTTCCCTGTTTCTCAGTTGTTAATTTTGTAGTTTGTCAAATTGCCAGATAGAATGGACCGGTGCTCTTGAATGTTAACGTGATGGGAGCGAAATTATGCTGACATCAGTAGTAAATCAGGTCAATGGGAATACATAACGAATGCATAATTTTGGATGATAAGTCTAGAGGATTATTGCAACGGCTTACAAAAGATTACATACCTTCACTTGATACAACTAATCGTCTAATATGTTACTGTTTCCTTCGACAGCCACTCTGTATGCTCGCCTGATATACTATCGGCCGATTTGAGATTGGTCACTCAAGGAAAGTACGCATTTAGGGGCTTCCGCGGTAAGAACCATATATAGAGATCTGTCGAGGAGTATGATTTCTTTGAGAAAAAATGAAATCCTTCTATAGATACATTTTACTGAGAAAACACATAATATCTCTGCTGGAACAATTTTAGACATGGGAAACCGGTGCTCGTTAAGGAGGTGTGTGAGCATCAAATTCGATTTCCAACCGGAGCGGTTAGTCTTTAATGTGCGCGTGTACCAGTGACTCGCAGTTCAGTCCGTCAAATCAGAGCAGGCTTGCTACAACCGAAAATATGCATTTCCAACGGCAATCCAATATTACCGACGCAGAAAAAAATTGTTTGGCGAAACACAAAATACCTCTGGTTGTCTCTCGAGCAATACGTCCTGCATGTGACTGACGTCTATATGAGATAATGAGTAGTCGCGACAGGTACGGTTAGGTATGAGAGGTACGCTGGTATGATAATACCAGCGATCGTGAGAGCATGGATCCAGGGTAGAGAATGAACATCATATCATCCCCTGTGTGACCTTGTAACGTGGAGCACTTTGATGGTTTCATGCATTATATGGAGGGAGACTTTGACCTGTAATGCGATTAAGCTTCTGCTTACATCCTATTTGTCGTGATTATCTTCCCAGTTCGCTATAATTCGCATAGGAATATTTGACTGGTTCACTCGATATGACGAAGCTTTGGAGTCAAAAGCGCAACCTTGTCCACAAACTATACCAACCGGTCATTTTCAAACCTTTCTGAAAACATGAGTTCTTTATCGGTTCTGATCATTTGTAACATGTGGGTTTTCTAATTTAGTTTTCCTTGCGGCTTTTTGTTATTATTTTTCTAACTAATCATAGTCGTCGATTCATTTGGCTGTTTATTATGATCAAATAATTTTGAAATCACTAGTTTCTTATATGTCTTTAGGTTCTTTTTATGGCACGTTATATGAAACACATTTTATACATTTAAACGTGATGAACAAAGCTCTACTATAAGTTTCTCTTTTGGAAACTGGAAATAACGAAACTAACGGAACGATAAATGACTTCGTCTAATTCCTATTCATCACGCTTAAATTGAGGCGATCAAATATAATTCTGCACATCCTACAGTTAAAACTTGAAAATGAAACCATTTTTCTTCGTGAACTGAAATGCGAGTCAGCTACTGCATGCCAGTTACTCCCAAATAAGCCGAAGTGTAATTGGAAACGTTGTGAACGCCCCTATATGAAGCATCACAGTTGTCTTAAACTGTGCTAAAATACCGGAAATTTGAGTACCAATCAGCTACAGTGTTGCGCTATTAAGCACAAAGTAACAAAGCACACATTGACGACGGACCCATTATCGTACCAGCATTGACCATCATGGTGGAAACAATGCTGGGAAAGGAAGAGACAGAGCAGATAAATAAAGTACCGTTGACCTATCACATGATATCAAGCAGCAACGGTGATTAATCTTCAGACGCAATAAACCAAATTCCCGGGTGCTTCAGATCACATGACATTGGGCTTTGTTCATCTATTTGAATAATCGACAGTTACCAGTGGAAAGCCATATCTCCTTGGTTTCAATACATGGTTAAAGATGAAACACCCTATGTAATAGTTTAGACAGCGTGATGTTAGATAAAGACATATCTGAGCATTTAGAACGAAATGCATCAAACTGGTTTTGTCATGAAATCTGCCTTAGTGTTTGCATAGGTATATGTCCATAAATACTGGGAAACAAAAAGAGCTTCACCACACTTGAGCTCCAAGAAAACTTAGATGAAATATACACCTACTGCATGATTTACGGAGAATTGCTGTTTTGAAATATTTAACTCTAGCTGTGGTAACTGTCATGGACTAGGTCATTAGAGGAGACGGTAGCCCCCGCATCAAGCGAGGAGCTTACCAAAATTAAGCCACCAAGTAATTTATAGCATTATAAGCAGTTTGGTCTGCGTACCGATTACATAAGAGTAGTAGGGAAAGATGAATGGTATAGGTAGAAATTCGTCACATATCGACTCACTCAGACAGCCGCAACACGCCTGGAAAAGCACCGTACGCGCATTTCATCCTTTTGGGATTCGGCAGCAGAGCGCATTCCATCGGAAAACGGTAGGGCTCGAACCTGCAATTTGACTGTTGCCAGTCCGTCGTTGAGACAACTGAGCTACGCGGGACGGCGCGTACAGTGCTGTTCCGGGCATGTGGCGGCTGTCTGAGTGAGCGTAGATATGACGAATTTCTACTTATACCATTCAACTCCCCCTACTAATCTTCTGTAAACAGTACGCAGACCAAACTGCTTATAATGTCATACGTTACTTGGCAGCTTAGGTTTGGTAAGCTGGCCGCTTGGTGAGCGGGCTATCCTATCCTCGGCAAGGCAGTAACGTGTAAGTCAGTGGATAGTCAGCGGCGCTATATCACATCTAATAACTTATGGTAAATTAATAATATAATTTAATTTTTCCTAGGTTACTCTTTTACATTGCTTTATTCAGGCATGCCGGAAGTAATTACCTGTATTTTTTACACCCTGACTAATCAGATTGGGAACACTATTCTAACCATCAACTCGATGACATTCTTTCTCAACGCATCTAGGCTCACGAAGCGAGCCGAAGTTCTGAAGGGATCGCTTGGTACAGTTTAGGAATGTAGTGGTTAGAAATACCATCAGAATTCTGTCGGTCAGTGGGATAACAAATACTTTTCCGCCTGGTGTGTTAGTAAACTTTTCCCTTGATTGAGAGCAATTTAGACGCATGAAGGCAACTCAGTCCGCTCCGGGGGAAAGTGCACTTTAATTTTCGATGAAATGGATGATAGTTTGGGACACTGGGTGATGGCGGTGATAAAGTTGAACCTACTGGGACAAGTGAGGGGAAATTTGGGAGGAACGTTTGCACATGTGCGCCACGTAGTGCAAAGTGTTGTTGGTCAAACAGAGTGAAATTAAAATATTAAACTCTCAAATTAACTGGGTAAGTGGTCGACTATACTTCTACCAACTGTAGCGACCAAATTAAGCAGAAACTGTGGAAATAAATGCTGAAACCCTGTTAAGCAGCTTTGCTAATATGTAAAAACTTTAAAAATTGTGAGGTACTCGTTGATTTTTGCGATGGCTACTTTAAGGTTGCTTCGCTGGACGATTTTTTATCTAACTTCCAAGGAGCATAAATAACGTGAATATAACCTGGATGTCTGCGTGCCGGATTGTCAGTCATGCGGGCAAGTTTCATATCTTCGGTGCGGTGTTTCGTGTACTCGCTCCGGCGGTACAAATACTATAACTGATACGATACGGTAAAGATTGCGACGTCCCGTGCACAAGGATGACATTCAACATTTAAATATTTAAAATTGTTAAACGCTTGAATCTCTTCAAGAACGCTGCTCCTCATTCCAACATCGTTCATGCAATTTATTCTAGGTTAGGATAGAACACTAATGCATAGGTTTTCGCAATAATGCTTACCAAATTTATTTGAGTGCCATTTTCCTTTCATTTCTTGCTCGTGGAACATTAGCAAGCTCTCTCGTTGTTTACGTGGATTTCATTAACTATGGAGGCTCACACAGAATAATCATTTAAGGTCCCTCATATTCGGATTTATGTGGTCTCAAGAGACTTTAAATGGCCACTTAGGTCATATCCTTTGCCATTATACGGAAATAAATGGTAGAACACTTTTAAGTTTGAGTGTCCACCTTTCTCCAATCTACCGCGCGCATTCCTGCATTTATGAGGCAGGGGAATTGTCCACTACCATCCAGATATTTTGCCCTTTGTATTGCAAAATCTACGGTACTAAAGCTGCCGCTCTCTGTCACATGCCGCCCGGAACAAACTGCTTCCCCTGCCCCCTTGCTGCGCCTGTGCCATAGGTTCAGAAAGGTCACGAATTTGTCGTTAAACAGAACGCTCAATACGCTTGTTATTTACGACGCAGTGCGTTATTTTTTTATTATCGAAATTGAGCTTTGTTGATAATTGCTCAACCGCGTAATCTGTAATGAAACATCTCATACCAAGTACTTTACCCTTATTACGACTTTATTTTACTCTTCCCACGACGGCACCAACATTGAAACCACACGTTTCCGTTGTTGACATGTCAATTAAATACCTTCAAACACAATGATGGTAGTAAGCGAAGTACAAAAGAGACGTGGTTATATGAATTTGTTGCGAAACTTACTTGGTAATAACGTAAGGTTAACTGTTTGAAGTAGGATAGAGCCGAATGCAACCAGGTCACACAGCAATATCCTTTACCGCTATTTTCGGAGTGGGGGGAATGAAAAAGGAAAGGAAAGTTTTCGGAAGCATTAAGGAAACGCAACATGATTAAAAGTAAAATCAGCACACAATATGTCCCATTTTGATGCAGAGGCCCTAAGCAATAGAGCAGAAAATTTAATACAGTAACAGACATCAGAGTCGTCTTTAAACGGCCAAAATATAACAAAATGCTAACAGTTTAACTGATGCGTCATAGCAAAGAAATAGTAGAATACGCGGAATTGAGGCAGACTGATGTCGTCATGGTGTAGATGGTAGAAACCTTTCAAAATATTCACTAAGGCATTGTTGTTAAGATCACCGTGGAGAAACATAGGGGAGTAAAAGCGTTGGTAACAAAACGGTTGTTGAAATAACTTCATACTAAATGGATATATGGAATGTCTGTTGATAGAAAAATCTTTACAATTGGGGTTGGTAAGCTGGAAGCGTCATAAAGGCGGCAAGTTCAGATATAATCCGGTACTATTGTGCGCTAGCAAACTGGTGAATATAAAATATATGGGTTTAGGCAATAATGGTAACAATAGTGGGTACGTGATAAGCGAAATTTGGAGCTAAATTTACGTCCCAGCAACTTCGGCTTATTGTGAGAAGGGCTAGGAGCGACCGATCCAAATCCGTGAATGAGTAATAGGAAGAATGTCAAAAGATTGCCAAAGGCGTGAGGGGATTAGGTGGAATCATTGTGTAAGGTAACTATGTCCTGGAATAGCCCTGGCTAGGTAAACAAAGCGGAAGTCGTTGCAAGGCAGTTTTGCTAGGCCTGACTGGCGATTTGGGGTGTATGTAGTCGGATATTCAGATGATCTCCGGGGTAGGATCAGTGTTCGTCGGCGATGGTGTGACTCAAATCGCGTCACAAATAATAACGTGTGATTAAAAAACAGGGGGATGCAAATTGCACACGTCAGCCTCTCTAGATGTGTGGTAATAATGAGTGGATTGGAGGTATATGAGGGATTATCTAGTTTCAGGGGTAGATGCTGTCTGGGAAAGTGGCGGTTAAACCAGGCGGCCAAATTGTCTGTGCGGAGTGTGAGCGACGCTGTTTTTAATCCTCCTTTATAAGGAGATAATACAAGGTGATATGTTTTAAACTAACACATGGGGTTGAAACATTTTGTTGGCTGTAGAGAGCGGGGAGACCTAGGTGAGGTCTATGTGCGCCGGAGTAGGGTCAAGTTTGAGAATACTGAGCAATACTAGGTAATAACACCATTATAAAGACATCTTTATAACGATTGTACTATTCTGAATAGGAGAATAATGTACGCATTAAAATAAGGAGCGTAAGATGCACTCCAGAGAGTGTACCAACTATGCAGCAGAATTCTACAGTTGAGTGAAAAAGCGGATATGTCCGATGAGTATGATTTGCATGACCTGTTAACTTAGCCATGCGAGCTGACTGGGATAGTCAAGTGTTAAGATATAGTAGAAATATGCAAAATAGCAACAACCATAACATAATAAGATTTGGTGGTCGAAAAGCATGGATCACTGCTCCCATAATTGAGGGAAGCAACAAGAGACTAAACATACTAGGGGGAAACCGGTAAGGGGAGAAATGAAGGAATACTATCGAGCGTATGAATATCTTACACAAACATTTTTATTCCCTAATAAAGCAGACATGATGAACGAAAAGTTACAAAAGCTATTACACAGATGAAAGTGAAAAACTTGCTTACTAATAAAGAAGACAAATTCATGGGCTGAGTGCACCGCTGTTCTCCTTTAGTGACGAAAATCTACCTTTCAAGAATTCGGAAAATGAGGAATTATTCCTATTCTAATGTCTTCCATCGATCCTTCAATAATGTTCAGTGCCCTTGAGAGATCTCGTCAAGCGCAGCAATTGATATCACATTCTCCACAAAAAGATGGAGAAATTTTGAGCAGTCTAGCACGAGCATGCATGCATAACGACACGTTCGTTAGGCCCTCAAACTCCTGCTTGCGAGTTTTGCAATGTGTGGGCACATGTTCCAAACTAGGCTTGATGCGTGCTTGTTTGTGGAACGATTTCACTCAAAAGCAGTCAATGTCCGCGTCCACAAATGACTCACACTCGTGGGGATACATTGTACGAGGCAAATACTGACGGTGTGAACACTGAAGGACGGTTCAGAAGTAGGTGCGTACATGCACACAAAGAACATGCAGTATCGTTCATCGCCTGCGCATCCATCAATTGCAATGTTTGTGGGCCAGAGGAATAAGCAACATTGAGAAAGCCCGCGAACCTTATTTGTTGAATGGACAAACCATCGGAAACCACTACACAGTAAATATTTACGTGGTCAGCTTTTGGACGTTAACTTAATAGTGACATAAGCTACTGGCATCCAGAATTCATGGGGTCAAAACCTGGCAGATGTCTGAGGAACGCGCACCACTGAGGAGACCCTGAAGGTCGAACCACCTGTCTGGTGCTCTTCCAGATGTGTCGATGCCTGCTGACTGAGAGGAGCGTGCGATGAATTATCTCTGCAATTAAATTAGTAGGGACTGTCATGGCCCAAGTGGTCAACATACAGAGGTCGGTTTCCATAAGGTTTATATGGTGAACCTACATTACATGAAAAACGTTAAGTTAGTAAGGTGGTCCACATACAGATTTGGTCAAATTGGGTTCTACTGTCCAGCCAGTCCGGGAAATGTCCACTGCTTCTCATGGACGCACCGTAAATTGACCTACACCGCAAACCCTGAGAAAACACAGAGGAAAGCTAACGGCAGGCAGGATATCCAATGGGATCTCACACAATGCACTCTCGCACACAACCGCGGCTCTGTCTACCACAAATTTTTGCAGAGCTGCATGACGCTCCCCGACCAAGCGCAGAATATCCACAGGTGAACGATCGATATATCCTGGTCTGTGTTTGAGGTCAAATATTCCGTGGAAAGCTGGATGCATGTGGGCCCTGTACTGACCGAGGTTTAGCCGTAACACTGAACTAACCGTTACGTTCAGGGTCTATTTGGTAAAAAATATTGTACACCGCGTTGTCAGACGAACGTTCCTGTGCTGCATAACTGCCGCACAACTGAGCAATATGCTTTCCATTTGCCCGTATTTGTATCAATGTTAAAACATAGTCATGGTGAGCATGCCGGTAGACTGAAAACTAGCTTCCAAAGAACAACTGCAGGAAAAAGGCACCACTTTCAGCTAGGACTTGCATATTAAGAATAATAACGACTTTTTAGAGGAGTATTTTCTCTCTTTTATTAATTCGGTTGCCTGTTACGTGAGCCTAGTTCTTTCCAGGATTTCTCTTTCCTAAATAACTTATGATATTTAAAGCATACTCGGTTGTTTCAGTTCGGTTCAATGCAGCTGACAAACGATGATCCGGACACAAAAGTGCTGTGGATGCAGTTGCCAGTACTCGCGTCGTCAGATTGGCAGTAGGGAACCATTATAGGTAAATGCGGTTAGACTGAACTAGGGTATTAGCAGAATGGAAGCGAGAACGAGGTGCTTGAAGCTAATCGTATTCAAGTATAAACAGCTACAAGCAAGTGAACGAATCCGTGGGCAGCGCTGACTCCGACAATGCGCAACCTTCGATAGAGTCTCTAACCATTGGTTTGGACTAGCACGAGGCCCCCATCTAGGAAGACGGCACGTACCTGCTTGACCAAGTCTCTCGGTCAATTTCTTCATACTCCTATGCCACGCCTTTGATTGAACACCTCGTAGTTTCTCCCAACTTGGTGCAGTGACGGCGTATAATGCTCACCAAGGAAGGCCGTGGACTGGTGAACGGAGTACATGACCTAACAATCGTTAGCGATTTAATTTAACAGACACTGAAGTGAAGCACTAACTGGCGGACCACGTCATTGCTCACGCTGTGTTACGTCTAGGTCGAATCCTGGAAATGGTAAGTTGCCAAAATTACTGTTTCCACCTCGTCTGCAGACTGAAGTGCCGCTGGAGGTAATATTGGTTCCCCATAGAGAGCTGAGTTTAGGTGGTGGACAATGCGAATCAATTTGGCTGATTTAACTAGGATTCCCATTTCCTGGCATATATATCCTCACTGTATCAGATGGTCTGGTAACAGAAGATTGTTCTATAATACAGAATTCGGAGATAAACCGACACTTCCAATTGCAGACGCAGTCAGTTACACCCTGGTTAATGGGCAGTAAATGGGTATAGTTTACACGTTATTTTGTGGTTACCAAATACAAAATGATTACCGTGTATCCCGAAGGCGATAATGGCCGAGAAAATGAGACAAGACTATGCCTGCGCCATACATCGTGCCGTTTAACATGTGAGAGATACTATCTGTCTTCATCTCACGTAAGACGGAACGTTTCAAGGCAAAACATTTGCGTGGTTTGGCTTATCGTAAAGCTTAAAGTCACCCAAGATACACTCCAACGATCTCATCTTGCCGTGACTAGAGTCGCATGCACTATGAGAAACAGAAAGCCTATTCAGATACATCAACTAAGTTTGTCGCTGGGTCAAAAAACGACAGAGAAAACCAACTTTCAAATATTATCGAATAGTAACAGTTGCAAATTTAATGATGATCGTAGTAATACAAATTCGCTTTTAAGAAAAAGAGTTTCCGATCATGATAATATTGATTAATATAGGAAAGTAGCGAAACTAGATCTCTCTGTGTAGCTGCAGGTTTTCAAACATTATCGATATTTCATGTCATTAATGTAGCATCAAAAAGTATCTACGTACACGTTGTATTGGCTAAGGCTACTGATAGTCGCTTTCAAATTATTCTGTTTTCCATGTCGGTTTGTATTGGGATCTATCAAGCAAACTCATCATCACTGTTAGATTCATTGGCGATGATCGGGAACTTCCAGCAGCCTACATCAGGAAGTTCAACTCGACGGACAAGAATCTATTGCATGCAGACGCGTCAGTCCACATAGCTAGGTTTGGACTGGCAAACCACCCGACACTGATTGATGCGGAGGTATTGAAGTATGGCGGAATGCAGATGGACACTTTCAACATCTCCTTCCATGATATCTAAGTCCGTCTAATCCTGTTTCTGTAAATATATGTATCATCGATTACACATGAATTGAAGACTAAATCTGTCTCCGGACGAATAGTGCTAATGATGGGTAGGGGCGAACCTAATTCTGTGAGCATTGCCTGCTTCTTCATTAGTCTGCGCCACTCCGAAAGCCGTGATCATTTGGTCCTACCCGATGCATAGCGTAGAGTCTACATATTGGCGTCGTTGGTGCAAATTTTCTCTAGTCCACACCGGAGCCATAATTAAGCGATTATTGGGATGTATCGGTCATTCACATGTGGCTGGCTAGCCCAACAACCTCCACCTGGTGTCAACTAGGTGGATCGGGTTTAATTCGTTCCACCAAATAGCTTGATAGCAATGTTCCAGGAGGTGGTGTGTTTTTGCCTGGCAAGCTTTTTCCCTATAAAAAGCCAAATACGTTCGTTCAACAACACTGTGACTTGGTGGATGTGGCTCGCCACAAGCTAATGTCACTGCCTCGTGGATATCCGGATAATGCTATCCAACCCACAGACATGATTGGTTTATTTTTATACTCCTGACGATATCAAATAGTCAAAAAGACAGGAACACAATTACAACCACATGATACATAACAATTAGGTGCGTTTATCCACTCATCCACGCATTCATTGTTATATAAAAGGTTGTTTTTGTACATTTTTGACCACACTTTTTAATGTTAGCATGATCATGCCTGTAAACATGTGACTCGCATTGTCGAGAATTTTGCGGTGTACGTTCAACGACAATTTTTATTTAATGGAGTCTACTACAGACAGATGGATGGTGTCGCAATGGGGTACCCCCTAGGACCACTCCTTGCTGATATTTGTCTCGCTATGATTGAGCGTAAAGCTACTGGACCCATTATCGCTTCGTTTGATTTCCATTGGCGTTATATGGATGAGAGTTTATATTCTGCGATTCAAACACCAATGTTTCTTAGCTGTTAAGCCAGTTAGAAAGGTGTTTATCCATCGTTGTAGTTTACTATCGCACACAAAAGAGATGGTAAGCTACCCTTCTTGGATGTGTTGTTAAGCCGAAGAAATGACGGTTGATTGGAAAGAAGTCTATTGCGGACGGCTACCTGGGTAGGCCAGTATACACATTTTCTGAGATTTGTACCCTTAAGGTACAAACATAATCTTGTCCGCTGCTTGTAATTTCGTGCTTTGAAAATTTGCAACCAAGAGAAGCTATAGGCCGAAAAGATCCGTATTCTTATAAAAGCTGCAAGATAACGGTTACCCGACAGCATGCATCAAAGTTATGCAGCGATCTGTGATAGCCGTGAGGTGATTACTGCTGTACTTAAGAAGAACGTGTTTCTCTTAGTTCCCTTTAAAGACGATGTTGCCTTTGATCAGTTGACTAGAAGAGTTTCCAGTGCAGTGGCTCGAACCTTCTCGGCCGCATGCCCACACCTCCTTGCGGAAACAGCTCCTTTTATATCCCAAAATGTTAAAGAGAGGCTTCCGTTTCAGTCGAAATCTTACATCTTATATCAGTTCACCTGCGCCTGTGGTGCGAGGTGATGAAAGAAAACAACCAGGCATCTGTCTAAATGCATTGCGGAGCAATCTCCAGCGGCTCTGCGGATAGGCATCATCAGTCTCCCCAAAAGTTCCATCCTGGACCAGCTAGCTGAAAGCGGACACCGAATTACGTCGACCGTTGTCTTTCAATTACGTTATGTAGTACAGCCACGGTACCTTAAATATCTTAAGAAGCAAACTTTACAGGCGACCGAAGTGATCGCGATTGGAATAATTCAGCCGGAATTATGCAGACAGTAGGCTTCGTTGCAAAGGGATCTAACTTGACTATATTTAACTTACCAACTTTTATCACTACGGGCGACTACAGAGCTCGGATGATGCGCTTGGCATTCCACCGAGCAACCAAAACGTGCTGTCAGATGTGTTGTTAGTGGACATTATTGCTCAAGTCTTTTACGTTTCTGGTTGTCGTGCTTCCACTATTCCCACCTCTTTGCTTCATCCGCTATTTGTGTTCTGCCTTCCCATTGTATAATCATGAATACTTGAGAAGGTTTGTCGAAAGGAATACTCTTCGCAAATTGTGTTCTTGCATTTTATGGGTATAATTTAGGATTAAAAAGTTAATTAATTTTTAATATGTATGTATGTAGATAATCTGAGCCTCGTCGCGGAGCAACGTGCTGCACCGCCGAATTTGTGGTAGACAGAGCCGCGATTGTGTGCTTCGGTGCATCGTGTGAGATCCCATTGGATATCCGGACGGCCGTTAAAATTCCTCTGTGTTTTCTCAGGGCACGCAACGTACGTCAATTTACGGTGCGTCAATGAAAAGCGGTAGAAATTTTTCGGACGGGCTGTAGTTTAAACAGACTAATACGGCAAGTCCTAGGGTGTGTGCATACCAAATTTGCAGGTTATTTACTACTGGCAACGTATTAGTCACGCAGCACTACTCATAAACTCTTCTCATTCCAGAAATCCTACCTATTCAACTTGCGCGAGGAGCAACCAGAAAACATGTTTCACGTTTCGTTTCATGTTTCTGTGTACATGAGCTACGAGGTGGACATCTCAAATATGCTCTGTCTAACTGCATAACATTTACGGAACATTTACACCTCCTAACAGCTTGACTGCATTTGTGGGATTATTACCACCTGAACCCGAAGATTCGAGCACCTACTCGTGAGTTAGTTGTGCTCATTTATTGGCAATCGCGATTGTAGAACTACTTTGCACAGTACAACTTATTAAAGTAGGGGATGAATAACACAGTTGAAGAAAGCGTTTCACCGTTTCCACGTAACAAGAAAGCGTGGAACTTCGGCAACCTTTCAACCAAATATAGTGTGTAGTTACTAATGAGTAGAAGGATATTTTATCTGTACTTGTTATCTTTGCGTCCCAGCTAATGACAAGCTACATATCACGGCCTAGTTCGTAGAAGCATCGGACGCGTTTCGCACTACTGGGGCTCATCAGTGGTGCGCATTCCCTCTGTCCACTATTGGGGATGGTACCCATGACCGCTGGAGACAGATGCCAACAAGCCAGCAGCTTAAGCCACTGATCCATAAGGGATGTTGGCTGGGCTATACATTTTGCAAGCTAACTTGGACGTAGCACGACCTATCTTCCACAGTCACGCAGGTTACTACCTTAGCAGCTGACAGTGGCTAGTCTCCGAAGCTCATGAATTTCTCTCACTAGGCGGTACCTCCATAGCATTAAAAACTAGGCCAAGCTACATTACAATTACAAACGAAACTCCTCCTATTCATTAGGATATAAAATGTCGCCGCTTCTAGTTTCAAACAACAAGTTTGGCAGACGGCAGGCGTAAAAGCGAAGTTCTGACACTTTGTTTGATTTCTACGTGCATTCTCAACGGATCGCGGACTATTACATACCATTTAATCCCGTTTTGCGTTCTCTTTCCAAAATCGGAACAAGTTCTGAAGGACATCTGACGGTTCTTACAAAAACTGCAAAACCTTCCAAATCACTCCGTGCTCCACTCTGCAGTGGATTTTTCCTTACACATCTCAACGTACATCAACCAAATTCCAATCATTCGGCTCGGAATTATCAGCTCTATTCAACAACCACTTGGTCAGCTCCATACCATCGCAATCAGAACGCCGGATCGGACGAGCAGAGCAACAGGAATGAATTAACAAATCACACCTTCATTTTAAAGGTAAAATGGAAAGTTCGTGAATAGTATTTAAAGCGACCGTGGAAAGCACTGGAAAGGTTAACTTAAAACCAATAGGGAAATTTCGACCTAGCGTTTACTGGCCGCTTCTTGTGGTTGGTTTTCTGTTCGCCCCAATCAGGGCGGATGAGTTTGGATCACCGGCCTCGGCGATGGGGTCCTGGCTTGTTCGACCACCGTGTTCCTTCATAACAATAAAAAATAATATTTCTCACATATGCTACGTTTCATTTATGACTTCAGCTTATTGAAAGATACTCAGCATAGCATACTTAGTCAAAAAGTAGTGTACCATAGTCACTGCGCTTCAGTGGTGTGCTCGCAGCTATTTCGTTTGCTTACTTTCCTCGTTGTTGAAATCAATTTCAAGTATCGACAGTCTGCATGAGAGGTTAAGTTGTTGTATAGAAGGTAACTGGTAATTAGCTCAGTCAAGCAAGCTTTAAAATTTGCACCATCGGTTGTTCGCGTTTCCATGTCGTGCATATTAAACTCTATAGCGATAAGAATGTGGCTGTAGGACTTGTTCAAATTAACCCGGAATCCTGTTTCGGTTCGGAGTGCATTTCCGACGTAGAATTCGGTGAGCGCCAAATTATGTCTAGTTGATATATATCCTTGTTTTGTAACCATAGCCGACAGCAAAGCAAATCAGGGACGTGGAATTTTGAGTGATAGTTATGTTCACAACCTAGGTTTGGTTTATGAGAATTTACTGCACTGAATATCTAATGTCTTTGGCTACTGCTTTTTATTGCGTCATGCGCAAACTTTAGTTCACATGTTTTATTCTATTGGGTTTCAAACCGCTATAATCTAAAAGCTTCTATTCTAAGTTTTCGCTGAATTCGATTTCGGCATCAATAATTCAGAATTTTTGTAGTAGGTGATAGCGGAGTCATTTGTTATGCCTTAATGGACGCCTCTTGATACGATTGCGTAGATGCCTAATAAGATTGTCACTGGCACGGTTGGGACACGCCTATGGTAACGGCTTGTAACGCTGTACAGTAGAACGGAGTTGCGCTGACCTGATGACGTTAGCTTAGCCGGTTAGACGGAAATTGAGCGAACGTGAGAACGATCCTAGCCGCACGTACTCGGGTAGACGCTAAGCCTACGGAACTGACGCACACGAGAAGGGGTTACGATAGACACGTGATAATGACTTAGGCGCGAAAGCTGGCAAGCCAACGACGCACACACAATCACGTAAGCCGACAGACTCCCGAGTGAAGAGACGAAGAAAGAAAGATAGGCGGTTCTCTGGAGGCACTTTTAAGACCAACAAATGGTGAGGCACAGCCAATGCCATGGGTCATTAAGTTAGGGAAAATTTCTACAACGACGAGGTGGTAGTTCGTAAAAGACTATTATCAATAGATGCGCAGCTGAGCCGCGTCTCGAAGTGGCTTAACTCTGCTACGTTGCGAGGAGGAATTGAACCGCGCTTTCCACAGCCGTTCTGCCGGGGTTTCTGGCGCGTTTTTGCGGGAATATTCGACGGGCCCGCAACACTTTATAACATCTTGCCATTTCATATGCTACTGCCTTCTCCATTACTTGTGGATGCTTCTGAGGAAGCGTACGCCCTTTTGGTTTGGTACCTGTCAGGTAGATTAATGTGCACGATGTTCATTAGACTATTAATTATCTCAAACGCCTCGTTCGAATGGTGGTGTCAAGGTCATCAGCCATTTCAATGTTTTATATACATTATTCTTTTGGCCTTTTGAATCTGCAACTTGGTGTTGTCAGATATTTTCAAATAAGTTTGTGGATACCCTTCCGACTTCTAAATCTTTCAACCATTTCCATAAATGGTATTTTGTTATACTTTCAGTTACACTAGCGATAGCCTGTATTTCAGAGGCTTTCGGTATTTTTCATCGCTTTTTAGAATTAACCTTAAGTTCCTATCTCTCTTCATGTTGGTTCGGCTTGTAAAGACAGGAGCATTGGGCTTCATTTTTGGATTATAAATTAGTTTGAAATAGGAGTGGTCTGTTTTCGTGTTTTTATAATCTTCACGGCAGGATAAGAGAGAGTTGAAAACTGTTCCGATATAGATATTTAGTTACCATTCATGATGCAGAGGGGAATTGGGTGTCGCCCGCTCGAAAACATTAGTTATGTTAGCCGTGACAACGGAACGCGTAAAGCAGAGATGAGATGAGTGTAAGTACTACTGGAGGTTTGAGAAGTAAGCGCATTATCGTATATAGTTATGTCATGCCATACAACCAACCTTTTGAAGGTCCAACTTGTATCATTGCCTAGGCCGGTCGCTAGGCTTTTCGGTGCACCATATGCAGTCTCCAAATTTGCCAGGCAGCAACAAGCGTATTGACTGTTCACAAAGACCGCAAATAAAATGGAAATTATAGTGTTGCTCACCCCAACACTGGCACCCGAAGACCGCGGTTTCGTCCTGGTTGGGACTCATCAGTTCGAGATAGCCTGAGTTGGGCCGGAACTCAGAGTCTAGTGGCTCATGGTTGACACCATAAGCACTATGCCACTGAGATCCACGAGCAACGCATGGTCCAGGGAGAACGAATGCAAAGTTGGTCTTGGAGGCTCCGCTGGTGGTTGGGTTGCTACAAGCAACCTCTATTGAGAGCTCGGTTCACTTGAGGTGGACCACGGTCATTCCGATCACAAAGACCGCAAGTAAAATGGAAATTATAGTGTTGCTCACCCCAACACTGGCACCCGAAGACCGCGGTTTCGTCCTGGTTGGGACTCATCAGTTCGAGATAGCCTGAGTTGGGCCGGAACTCAGTGGCATAGTGCTTATGGTGTCAACCATGAGCCACTAGACTCTGAGTTCCGGCCCAACTCAGGCTATCTCGAACTGATGAGTCCCAACCAGGACGAAACCGCGGTCTTCGGGTGCCAGTGTTGGGGTGAGCAACACTATAATTTCCATTTTACTTGCGGTCTTTGTGATCGGAATGACCGAGGTCCACCTCAAGTGAACCGAGGTCTCAATAGAGGTTGCTTGTAGCAACCCAACCACCAGCGGAGCCTCCAAGACCAACTTTGCATTCGTTCTCCCTGGACCAAGCGTTGCTCGTGGATCTCAGTGGCATAGTGCTTATGGTGTCAACCATGAGCCACTAGACTCTGAGTTCCGGCCCAACTCAGGCTATCTCGAACTGATGAGTCCCAACCAGGACGAAACCGCGGTCTTCGGGTGCCAGTGTTGGGGTGAGCAACACTATAATTTCCATTTTACTTGCGGTCTTTGTGATCGGAATGACCGAGGTCCACCTCAAGTGAACCGAGGTCTCAATAGAGGTTGCTTGTAGCAACCCAACCACCAGCGGAGCCTCCAAGACCAACTTTGCATTCGTTCTCCCTGGACCATGCGTTGCTCGTGGATCTCAGTGGCATAGTGCTTATGGTGTCAACCATGAGCCACTAGACTCTGAGTTCCGGCCCAACTCAGGCTATCTCGAACTGATGAGTCCCAACCAGGACGAAACCGCGGTCTTCGGGTGCCAGTGTTGGGGTGAGCAACACTATAATTTCCATTTTACTTGCGGTCTTTGTGATCGGAATGACCGAGGTCCACCTCAAGTGAACCGAGGTCTCAATAGAGGTTGCTTGTAGCAACCCAACCACCAGCGGAGCCTCCAAGACCAACTTTGCATTCGTTCTCCCTGGACCATGCGTTGCTCGTGGATCTCAGTGGCATAGTGCTTATGGTGTCAACCATGAGCCACTAGACTCTGAGTTCCGGCCCAACTCAGGCTATCTCGAACTGATGAGTCCCAACCAGGACGAAACCGCGGTCTTCGGGTGCCAGTGTTGGGGTGAGCAACACTATAATTTCCATTTTACTTGCGGTCTTTGTGATCGGAATGACCGAGGTCCACCTCAAGTGAACCGAGGTCTCAATAGAGGTTGCTTGTAGCAACCCAACCACCAGCGGAGCCTCCAAGACCAACTTTGCATTCGTTCTCCCTGGACCATGCGTTGCTCGTGGATCTCAGTGGCATAGTGCTTATGGTGTCAACCATGAGCCACTAGACTCTGAGTTCCGGCCCAACTCAGGCTATCTCGAACTGATGAGTCCCAACCAGGACGAAACCGCGGTCTTCGGGTGCCAGTGTTGGGGTGAGCAACACTATAATTTCCATTTTACTTGCGGTCTTTGTGATCGGAATGACCGAGGTCCACCTCAAGTGAACCGAGGTCTCAATAGAGGTTGCTTGTAGCAACCCAACCACCAGCGGAGCCTCCAAGACCAACTTTGCATTCGTTCTCCCTGGACCATGCGTTGCTCGTGGATCTCAGTGGCATAGTGCTTATGGTGTCAACCATGAGCCACTAGACTCTGAGTTCCGGCCCAACTCAGGCTATCTCGAACTGATGAGTCCCAACCAGGACGAAACCGCGGTCTTCGGGTGCCAGTGTTGGGGTGAGCAACACTATAATTTCCATTTTACTTGCGGTCTTTGTGATCGGAATGACCGAGGTCCACCTCAAGTGAACCGAGGTCTCAATAGAGGTTGCTTGTAGCAACCCAACCACCAGCGGAGCCTCCAAGACCAACTTCGTATTGACTGTTGTTCAGACGACAGTCACACGTTCTCTTGATGGACAGGTGAATGACAAGCAAATTTATTTAACCCGTTCTTAGTCCCTGCTGTTCCGGCACCTAGGTCAGCAGTGCTGTTAGCTCGTGCATCACTTAGCTGCGTTTGGCTAAGGCAAATTATTTTCCAGAATTGGATCCATCAACTGCTTTCCGGCGCGTTTCTAGATGAGGAATCCAGTTTTCTGACGATTTTAAGCACTTCCTTTGGTCATTTTCGATAGATAAGTTTACCGGTTGCTTTGAATATCTCGAGCGAAAGTTTTCAAAGCCTCTACTGCATGTTGTTGACCACTTAGACGGTGTGACATGTGTAGCATACGATTTGTCGTTTTACTGCTCGTCCGACCAGGAACATGCCGCAAATCTGCACCACGTTTTGTAGCGTTGTATGCAAAACAACATTAAGTTCAAAGGCGAGAAAATTTAGATTTGGAAACCGGGAGTGATTTTTCCTGGGCACGTTCTGACATCCGAAGGAGCAAATATCGAACTTGAGCTAATTAAGGCAGTGCAGGAGATGCAACAACCTGAAAACGTCAAGGCTGTTATTTGCTTTAAATGTAAGGTGTATTATTTCAGTCGTTTCTTACCAAGGTGAGCTGAATTCATGACGCCCATCCGGAGGCTTGATACACAAGGGTGGAAAGTGGAGTTGAAGAAAAGAGCAGGAGGCTGCCTTTGCAACCAGTAGGCATCCAAGCAGCTGTGCACCAGTACTGGACTTAGTTAATTCATCTCTGCCTTTGAAAGTACAATATGACAGCAGTCTGAGCGGAAAAGGACCCGTTCTTTTGCTGGATGGTAAGCCCCTGGTTTTTCGTAGTCGAGCGCTCTCTGTGACTGGACAGCATTATGCGCCGATCGAGCAAGAGATATTCGCTGTTTTCTACGTGATGGAGCGATTCAACGATTACAACATGGGGGAGGGGTGCCTTGTGTACTGAGCAAAAACCGCTCGTATCTACAGGCAGCAAACCATAAATCATGTTCCTCCACCTCTTCAAATAATGCTTTTCCAGTTCCACAAATGCGACAAGTATGTAGTGTAGGCCCCGGTGAGTTAGATTTTCGTCGCGGATGCTCTGTCCTCCGGAAGAAACTAGCAGTTGGCTTGTTCCGTGACAACGGAAATACTACTTAGTCATAATGGACTATTTTAGTGACTTTTTCGTGATTACCCACTCACGGCTACAACCACGGGAGCAGTCATCATTAAGCTTAGATGACAGTGCGCCAGGAATGGAATATCTGCGGAGCTAATTTCCTATATTGACCCGACATTTATAACAGTTTCGTTCCAGATTTTCGCAAACAAGTGAGAAATTCTGCATCGGCGATCCAGCCCGTATCGCAGTCAGTCTAACGGAGAAGCGGAGGCAGCGGTCAAACAAGCCAAGAAGCTGCTGTCGAAAGCTAGCGCCACTCATGATTGTCCATATCTGATGCTGTTGGAAATTCGCGACACGCCATCGCCGAACATGGGTCTCAGTTCAGTTCAACTTCCTTACAGTAGAATACAGGAACCCTAATGACTTCGTCAGCGGAACTTACACACCCGGCCTTACCGTTGCATAAACAGCTGCAAGAGAAGTTAAGCAAACGGATGACCGATCAAAAGTGGTATTACGACCGCGGTACCCGGGCGCCAGCTTAACTAACAGTAAACGAGGAAGTGTGGTTTCAACCAATACCGGGTGTCAACGAGCGATGGATGAAAGGTGTTGTGACCGCGAAAGTTTGAGGAAGATCTTATGCATTCAATACTTGAGGGAAAATAATCAAAAAGAACCAAGTGAGGTTGAGTCGACATCCTGAACGGGGAAGTGGACTTGAAGCAAAGCGCACGAGATATTTCGGTGAGGTCACAACGACGGAGGCACCAAAGATCACGCGGAGTGGAAGAGTGTACGGAATCTTCAGTCACGTCCATGCGGATGATCAAGAAAAAGTGAGAGGTGCTAGTACTATGCAAGTAGTAGTACGGTAAGGGTATACATGACGAAGCAAGCGGCGAGCTTGCCGCAAGCGAACGAAGCCGTGGATTGAACGTCTAAGTGTCTTTGCCTTTACGATAATTGGTTCTTATTTGGCAGCACTGGAGTGGGTTTATTTGACGCAAAGGAAGTATCTCATGAATGTAGCAGTCGATAGTTAGGGAACGGATCTATTTATTTACGTCGTGGCTTCTGCAACCTACTCAGGCCGTTAGTTTCGCTGGTCTTGCTTCCTTGAATAAAGCATTTATCCCGAAATGACTGGGTTTTGCGATACAATATATATTGCTCCTGACCTGAACAACATCCTATCCATAATTATCTTGTTCGAGCAGAAGAAATGTATCAGTTCAGCCACACATGTTGCCACAAACTGATTAATTTTATAACGAAAGTGGAATTACGTTTCCGGAATAGTCGCGGTTTCTGGGAACTGGCATACATATCTCCTGCCGCATTACCACCTACACGCCAAGACGTGAAGCGTTGTTTACCCGTTATATACAAGTCCTTCCATTTCGATTATTTCCGTAGGGTAGCACGAACACGCTTCGAGTTTGAGGTAAGAAATGCGCCTTACTTTCATCAAAAATGACTATTGATTGGTGGTACAATTCTTAACACAACTGTACCTTAATCTTGGTATGTTACTGTAGGTGAAGTTCCTTATGCTCATAGTAAATGCCTCTTGTTAACATGATAATATATTGTCCAGTACTCACTGAAAGATGCGGTTTCGAAATGGTCCCTTGTTTTGTTTTATATGACTTAATCATTTGACTGAATGGTTCCTGACAGTCATTGATGACAGCGATGTACAAATTATTCGAAATTACGGTATCTTTGCTTGCTATTTTCATGTAAAGTTCACTAGAATTATATCACAACGTTACACACATTTCCTTGGAATATTCGTAGCTACCATGGTATGTGCATAAATACCTTTGGTAGTTTAATAATTATTGCTTGTTCCTGACTAAATACCCATCTACGTAAAAAAACTGATTTTATCTCGTCTTTACACGTTTCCAGTAATATTTCCAATCAGTAACTGGAGCCAATTCTGTACTGTCACATTTGCTTTGAATACCTGTTGGCCAACACGCAACTCTGAGATGATAATGGGCAAATATGTGGGGAATAATTCTTTATTTGCCAGTACCAGGAACTATTTGGTCCTAGTTGCATCATTTATAGGCTGAAGGTTCGCAAGTCCGCAGGCTTCGACTGATCGTTTACTGTTACAGCCGACGTCTACCCTGATCTTCTTAGACCGCTTCATAAATCGGAAGAAATATTTCTTCTTTTGCTTCAAATTGCAAATGCTTGCTCAGCAAACTAAACGGATAAAGGAACGAATACCCCGCTAGGCGAATTTTTTACGGTTTTATAATAAGACGATCAAATTCATCTCACACTAAATTGAGTTACTGAAACCACTCAGAAATATTTGGCGGATAAAATTATGGCTATCGAGCGCAGTTTGATTTAATCTGGTTAAAGTAATGCTGCGCTGATCGGTAAAGCTGTATATTTGGTGAATTTATCCTATCCACTAATATAACGAAGTGGGCGTTTACGTGCTTCAATAAGTCACTGAACTTACATTTTCAGCAATATAGAGCAGAAAGGAAATTACCCCACCAACTACAGTGCTCGATTAAATTGAGCTTGGACATCGGGCTTACCACAATGCAGACGCCATAGATCAATAAACTCCCAAACTCACAGTTTACCAACGATGAAGCTCGAGGTGTATATTTTGATTTGCGTTCACTTTGAAAACCTTCTGTTCCCCAAAAAAGGTAATGACAACACGCCAATATGTCGTATCAATGTTTTCGTGTTATACGAACCATTGAAACTGTTAGCTTGTTCTCATCCACACAGATTGGAATCAATAATCTCTGCCTTATGGTGCAGGGACATTATAATTTCGGCTATAGATAGACAAAATAGATTATGGGTTGCCAGTGATTCTTGTTAGGTAGCAAAATGAATGGGTTACTTTCTAACATTCTTTCTTTTAAGCTGGTGACAGTGAAAACAACATTTACACGTGAGCAGCTGCAAGCCGGGTTTCGTCGGGGTCGTGGCTGCATCGATCACATCTTCACTTTGCGCCAGTTGTTGGAGCACCGTCACACATATTGGCGGCCCACCGTAGTCGTGATCCTCGACATCACAGGTGCCTTCGATTCGGTTGATCGATGTGCCCATTGGAATTGTCTACTCAGGAAAGGTGTGCCCGAGAAATAAGTAAATATTATCCAAGCATTATATGCGCGTAGCACGGGCAGAGTAAGGGCTTACAGCAGGCTGTCGCCACCCTTCAATATCTCCAGCGGTGTGAGACAAGGATGCCCGCTGTCACCTTTCCTATTCAACTTCGCAATTGACGAAGTCATGGAGATTGCATTTACAGGACATGACTTGGAAGGTGTGGAGCTACTCCCAGGAGAACGACTTCTTGACTTAGAGTATGCAGACGACATTGCCCTCATCTGTGACAGCTCCCAGACGTGTCAAGCCGCGCTGGACAGATTAGCACTGGCTGTCAGTCTCTTCGGGCTTTGCTTTGCACCACCGAAGTGCAAAGCGTTCCTCCAGGATTGGCAGGTTTCGCCCCCAGTGCTGACCCTTGGTGGGGATAAGCTAGAAGTCGTTCAGAAATTCAATTACCTGGGAAGTTGTATCAGCGCCCTTGGGATCGAAGACGAGATCACGAACCGCATAGCGAAAGCTCGGAGTGCTTTTGCTAACCTTCGCCACCTATGGCGACGGCGCGACATTACTCTCGCCCTGAAGGGTAGAGTGTACAATGCAGCGGTACGTTCGACCTTACTGTACGGTTGCGAAACCTGGCCCCTAAGATCGGCGGACATGAAGATGCTAGTTACGTTCGACCATCGGTGCCTTCGCAGTTTGGCTCACATTTGGTGGGAACACCGCGTGAGTAACGAGCGTGTTCGACGCCTTGTTTACGGCCTAGGAAAAGGGAATTAACCGCTCAGCACCGTCATTTCACTCACCAGGCTCCGATGGCTGGGCCACGCGTTACGCATGCCAGCCCACCGACTCCCTCGACGTGTGTTGTTTTCTCACCGGGGATGTGGGTGGAAGAAGAGGAGAGGTGGCCAAGCGATGACTTGGTCCAGAGGAATGAAGGCCCTCACTTCGGAGCTGGCCTCAGTTGGAGCTTCACGGCTCCCTGGTTGGGGTCCGAAAGACGATGAACACGTTTGGATGGATACACTTGCTGACATGGCAAGGAGCTGACCTCAGTGGCGTTCCTGCTGTGAGTTTCTTTGTCCCTCCCCATCCCCTTTAGCCTCCCTCTCCATCTACGATCTTATTTAGTAGGGTAAAACGGAATTAACTTTTTGTTTTTGCCTAGTAGCCGGCTAGTAGCTTACCGGAGCGATGCGTATCCGTTGCTCGTAGCTCAGCTGGCATTCAACTGCCGTATTTATTTTTCCTTATGTATTGTATGTATGTATGTATTTCCTTTATGTATTGCGGTACAATAGCGGAGGTGTTTTACCATCTCTAGCTGACATGTATAATGATGATGATGAGCAGCTGCTGCGAATAATTCACTGCGTACCATAGGGTTTGAGACTCATGAGTCCTATTAAAAACATCCAATACTAACCGGCGATGTGCACTGGTCAATGCCCTTACCAACAAGTTGAAATTCTATCAAGAAAAGTTCCGATAAGGAACGAGAAGTTAGGTTGTATCGATTAAACATTCATCGGACCGCTTATGTTTAGGGGGCATAGCCGATGGAAAAATTTACGCATAACGCGTTCGAGTTGTGAATCATGAGAAAATCCAGTGACTTCACGACTGATTGCTTCCTTTCATGCATCTGATTGATGAGCAGCAATATCTTCTGAGCTGGACACTACAAATGGCCGGGTATTTACAAACAAAGAAGTTGCATTTGCAATCTGACAACCAATTGTTTGTTTTGCCATATCCTAGGTTTTAACAAAATATGGGCTACCTTATACCTTACAGAAATCTTAAGATATTGCCTTTCCTATTAGTCGATTTTTGTAAATATATATTATATTCAAATTAGGTTATATTAAAATACTTGCGTTATGGTGATTCACTGATGATAGTGCTAATCACACGAATCTCAACCGTCTGAGTAGTATAATCCGCACCCTTTTGTTATACACTGCGCACTGAACCCAGTGTAAAGCCAGCAATATGAAGCGTAATCCAAATTCACCAATATGCAATTAGGCTGCAAAGCACTACGGCTAAAGCTAAAGACAAGCGCACTATATATGTTTGTGCGTATACCAGTTTCAATGTGCGATGCGGATTAATGCTAATGGTTACGTGTTTGCTAGAACGTGTCTTGGTTGGCGCATCTGCGATACTTCCTAAGTCCACAATGTAAATGTCGTGTGGAGGTGTCAGCTTCCTAACTTCCTCAACTTTACTGCATCCCTTGAATTCGTCAGAGTGTTGATTGATTTTTACAACTGCAATTTGCATAACGTTATCCGCGTCAACAAAAGGTAAATGCAAGTTTTGTTAAATGTTCCTCTTTGCGGCATTGCTGGAAGTGCGTTATGGCATGAGTCAGCTTAGATTTAGGCACGCGTTCGTAGATTTTTGTATTAAATGTCATTTTGCAAGAATATCCTCTCTTCAGATGTAATCTGGATTCTAAATTTTGAATTTAAATTAAACCACTTATATGACGCTGAATAAGAAGCTGAATAGAGTAGGGAAAACAAGAGTGAAGATATTTAACTAGGTTTCCTAATAGGCATCAATTTTAGCCATGTTACACTATCTCAAAGAAGTATATTAGATGAACGCTGAACAATCCACAATGATTTATCGTAAGTCAACAAGCATGATCTTTACTAATACAGTAGGATGGTTAGAGTGAAAATTAACATTAAAAGGAGCAATGAATAAGTAAATCCTCATTGGAAGCTTCTACCGATTTAAATACATCGCTACCTAACCATCGTTTGGAAAAATAGGCTGTAGACACACATAATATTATAGAGAGAAGTTATGGCTCAGTTACTGTGTGGGAAACAAAATATGAAAATGACAACCCTCACCCCTGTGTTGCTTCCTTTGAACGATGTGATAAGTTAATGCACTTTAGATACATCCATGCTGCTCACAAGGACATTTATACATGTAACATCACCGCGACGTTGCGGAGAAGTCCATTAAGCTCATGATTTGTTTTACGTTATTTCGTCCTTCTAGTGCAACTGAATAAATCAAATAATGCAAGTTGGAAATCGTGTCATCAAGGTGTTTTGGAAAAGTGTTAATGTAGGGGAAAGGGTGAGGTGAGTCATCCGGGCTTTCCAGGCATGGGGCACATGGAGAACAAAACGTTTCGTCGACAGTCGTGTCGACTGTAGTGCGTAGCCAGTTTGAGCTGCTGGCCCCTCAGGTTGATATTTTGGCTCCATAGAAACATTTGGCGACGTGGGTGAATTGGAATGGTCAGTATTAACTAAAACATGAAAATATATGTTCCACAACGTCGGTATTAACCACTGTACAATGCCAGGGAATGCAGTCTGCACTGGCAGGTGAGAATAAACATATACCTGAAGAGTTATGTTGCTCTGCGTTATGGGGCTTCAAGTGAATCGATGGTACGCTTGCGCTAGGGACGCTATGCTTGAATCGCATATCCACCTGGGCCTCACCTATACGTTCAGCATTTGCGGAAGAATTGATTACAAAAATTTAAGAAAGCCCTCCGTAAGAGTACGAGATGTTGGCTGGCTGTTCTCGATGCTTTTTCAGACTATCTCCAGCAGCCAAGATCATCCTGCACGATCAGCCCCAAGTCGCTCTCCTGAGAAGCACGTTACAGCTGCTGGTCCCCAAGTAAATATTCATAGGTAGGTTGATTACGTATGCTCACCACTTTGCACTTCGCAACGTTGAATTGGAGCAAGTTATCGGATGACCACGCATAAGCCCTTTCGAGTTTGCCGTGGGATCATCCGCGGTCGTGATGTCAAGCCAGATATTGATAACGCCTGAAATAGTAAGCAATTCGACCCCAGTACACTGGAAAGGTCAGTAATTTATGGTAGCAAATGACGTGTCTCCAACACCGACCCTTGGGGCAGGCCACATTCGACGTCATTTAAGTGGGAAATGGAGCAGCGGACTCTCACGTTTAGCTGACGCTAAGTGAGGAAGTTGGGGACCCAACCCAGCAAAGGGTCACTGATTGCATAGATTAGAAGCATGTGTAGGAGAATGCGGTGGTTCAAATGGTCGAAAGCTTTCCAGAACTCCAGGTCGACTCTCACTTTGGCTTTGGCTGATTCTGTTCAGGTTGCTGGTGATAGAAGTAAGTTGTCATCAATCGAGAAACGTCTGCCATGATTGAGGGTTATGGTATTTTCCCCACATGTATCTTTGTTTAGCTTCAGATATAGCTGCATTTAGGAAGTTAAATGTCCTAAGAATGTTTTGATCTGCATATACATGACCTCACGGGTGCCACGCAACTTGGAAAACTTTATTTGTTTGTTGATGAGCGAAGAGTTGTTTACACGTTTCCAATATTGTAACATTAACATGTTGAATCTTGGTCCTCTGCGGTTAGTAAGATTGCAAATAATTCTGTGTTTACCTCACGAATTATGGACAGGAAGCGTATAATAACACTTAGATGTTGCGATTTCAGGAAAATGCAACTCATGAGATACAAGCTAACGAACATTTAGCCACAGTACATCGATGATGAGCAACTGCACAAGGTTTGCCATGCGTAAAAATGCCACAAGTCCGAAGGATATTGTGTAGGGATTTGGGAACTGGTTGCTGAGCGAGATGTTTTCAATTATATTTTCACCGCATCTTCCCTTGACACATTCTAACTTGGTCAATTACGTCATGTGAGTAAGCATAATACTATTGTCTGACATTACATATCATTTTTCAGGCAAAATCACTAATGTAGTCGAGACTGGACTTGACAACAGGGTCTATAGATCCTTGCGCATTTCAAATTTTCATTCTCTCTACATACTCCCTATCACTGCACCCATTTAGTTAAATGTTTTTTGAAACTTCTGTATCGCTTGTTCATACACCTTCTTGGCAAATGCAGAATTAGTCGCGAGTTCTTATCGAATCTTTCCACAGTTTTACCATCATGCTGTGAACACGTTCTGAATTTTTCTATTATTAGTTTTTACACACCTGTTATTCTCGCTTCTTGCTCTATGTTACCTCTCCGTCATTTGCATTTTCCATAGTTCTTACGGACTACCTAGGCAAAAATATCAAAAGGTATCGATTGCTCAATGGATCGCTTGATCCATTGTCTTCTGAACGACTTTTCGCAATTACAACTAAAGTCATGCTAATCGCGTGTAATATAATGAAGACATAGCAGCTGCTGTGTTCAAATGTCATGGATATAGCATCTAGCGGGAGGAGGTCATCACCTCGCAGGCTAGCCACTATCAATGACAGTCGAAGATAGGTGGTGCGATATCCCAGTTAGCTTGCGAATTATTTATCTCAAATAACCTCCCCCATGGTTGAGTGGCTTCAACTGCTGGCTAGTTGGCATCTGCCTCTAGCGGTCATGCGTTCGATCCCCAGTGGAGGACCGAGGGAACATGCACCACTGACGAGCCGCAATAGTGCGAAACGCGTCTGGTACTTTTCCGGTCTAAGTTCAGCTATGTAGCTTGTGAACTACTGAGATGAAGTCTTATAAAAATTACAATTTGAATTGCGTCAAGCTTAGTATGAGTGTCTCTTCGGTGTTTTTATCTTTTTTCATTTCCATACGCGATATTCTTATTCAATTGCAACCTTTATTTAATAAGGAGACAAGGCTGTCTGCAATTTTTGATTATTTTTATTGTTTGTTTTCCAGTTTTATGGTACACTGTCAAAGTACTGGTTTCATTTTCTCTTTCTACAGTTGCTGATAGCCATATTGATTGTCATTTGTTTTGCTGCCTTTGGTGAGGACAAGTTCATTGGGAGTACCGTGTCAGCATACGTCGAAATTAGATGACCCACACTGTTTCGGTAGACTGTGACAGAGCTAATAAAATTGGGACTTTCGCTTACAACTGATGTTCTACATTATTGGACTTTACAAGCAAATGTTTTTACGGATATCCGCCTGAATGGACTGTTTATAAACTACAGTGAACAGGCGCTATATATTTTTCGGCTGCCGAAAATTTATCCTGATTAGTATGGCCTTATTTCGGCTTGAGTATTAATAAAGTAACCAGGCTTCATCAAGAGGGTTTAGCACGTTATCCAGAAATATACAATATTGCTATAGTGTGTCAGAAAGACATCAGAAAGCTAATTATATGGCCGTCCAGACATTCGTGCTATTAATTTTGACTGAATAATCCTAAGAAAAATATTCTAACACATAAATGTAAGCATGGTTTTTGACATCATTTCGAGTGGTATTAGGCTACTTGGCATTTCGATCCATGTTGCAAACCTTTTTTCATTTTCCTCCAAAACAACCGATTAACGCACACAAAACGTAAGAGAAAATTGCACCTGATGAGTTACACCGTTGTTGAAGACACTTGTTCAAAGCCGTTATTTATTTACGCTAGCATCATCTTGCGGTTGTAAGACATTAGTAAGTTAATTTTGCTTATAGATGCTCAAGATTTGCCTACATCCACTTTTGAAACATTTGCACCAATTCTTATTCGTCTGCATTTATTTGCAGTTTCATACCATTCTATCATTCCAAGTGATTATTAGGTTTTTAACTTCCCATAAACCAACTCAAGTAATCAACAGAAATCAAGTTGCTTACTTTTATTCTACACATAATGCCCACACTAGTTGGCAGTATTTCGGCCAACAAGTTTGTTCCCGATTTATCAACCACAAGTTTATGGCACGTTGTTTGACTTAGGCTTATTCTCGAACGATGTAATTACGCCATACAGCGCTTTCTGTTACTCGATGTAACACAATAATCACTTCACTATATTATTTTAGTTGCCCCAATGGATCAAACACACAGTCTAACTTGTCATACAACTCAAGTTACTTTTAATCTGAGTAGGTAGGCTGACACATATGTAACGAGCAATGCTATGTAGGCAGTCAAAAGGCATTTGCTAAACTCTGGCTAACATACAAAACCAGCACATAACTTTATGATCCACCTATGCATTCAAATGTTTTACACTATAAATCCGTTGTTTAGCTGTTGTGACTCTTAGACGTTGTCAAGGTGTGTACAACTTTAGCTGACAGTAATATTCAATCGACCATGACAACACAAGCAGATAAAATAACCACAAATTGGCTACCAATGGTTCTCAGTTCACACTGTCTACTTTATTTAGACCGTGAATTGCACATGTGTGACTAATGAAAATTTAGGTAAATTGTGACACTATCTGGTCTGCGTCTTTTACTTGCCTGTTTCGAATTCCGAAAGAAATGACTAGTTAAATGTGATTGTTTTTCACACAACCAAAATCTTTAAATTTTTAGTCAGGATTTTCTTGGTCACAGCTATTATTACCAATCATTCTAATAGCCCATGTTTTAGACTGTTAAAGGTCGAAATCATTAGATCATGTCACATCCAGGTTAGCAGATTAGGCAAGTTCTTGAGAATTAGTATATTAAAAAGTACTGGGTGCTGCGCGAAAGTATCCCTGATGCTTTCTGAGTAGAACGCTCTAAATGTTTTCTAAGGAAGTTTGCACACTAGACAAGACCTACAAGAATGACATAGTGTAAGCTCAACAATAGTTATGTTGATAAAAACCCACCCCTTGAAGAAGCACAAGGTCGTTCCTATTACGTTAGCAAAAATCCGATAAAATCAACCTGCCAACGGGGACGCTTGGACTTTATTGCCGATGTGCTACAGTCAACAATATTGAACCAATGCAAAATGTTCTCACTGATAGCTCCAACTGGTGTTTTTCTTGTACTTGTATCATGTAGGTGCGCTGAGCTCATAAAATGTGTTGTATACTCACAAACACACTGCAATAATCTAGCTTTGTTGATACTAGAAATAAGAATGTACCATGACCGAGCGAAATTTATAACGACCAATCCTGTCTCCATGTAGCAGTAAAGCCTTCCAACAGCGACAGTTTTCTAGAAAACTCTATGTTAATACACACTGGTCGTTAACATCTACCTCTGTATATGATCCTGAAACATGCTATGAGATTTGTTTAAAAAAATTAACATTCCCTCTAACCAATACATAAATAATTCCGGCTACTGAGCCACCGATGCAAAGCCAGTAACATCCTCTTGAGAAATGGGGCCGTTTATCATTGACTCGGAATCTTCAGTGACTTACATACATAAATGATGTTATCATAAGAACAGAACAAAACAGCCTTATATTCATCACCATTTCTTCAAATCAAGCCAGACCGCACGCCTTTGCCATTGCATTTGTTAAAGGCTAGTGTGTTGTGTCACTGACAGAGCTTCCACAGTTATATATGCCAAGGCAGCGGCTTCTTATCTGTTGGAGCATTTTCGCATTTTGACCATGTTCCATGGCCAGCAGCTACAGTAACTTACAGTTTCTTTGTAGGAAATTTGCATATTTTATCTCTATATTTTCTTAATCCTGCTATTTCAAGTGCTCACCCTACACTACTAAATTGGATGTGCTGATAACATGTGAAACAGCCGAAAATCCTCTTGACCACTATATACAACACGTTCGTAGTTGTGCGATCCACATACGTCAGGTTATAGCGGTGGTTTTACTCAGAGGATTAACTGTAAGTGATTTATAAAACTTCGGTTAGTGTGTTGCGTTTATGTTTTACTAAAGTGTAGTTAAAGTCTTCCTTGTGCTATCAACTATAGATATTAACATTTACTGATTGCTACCATTGTTACTTTTGTCAATTCGCACTAGTAAAACATCATATGTAGGGGTTTCATTTTTCCAGTTGTAGATTGTACGTCGCGTACATCCAAACAGCATGACCGTTTTCTGGCACTATTTTACTTTACTCCTATCAGTATTTGGACTCAGTGTTTTAAACTGCATCCGTGAATAGCCACCTTAGATAATCATTATTTAAAGTACTACATTCATGAATTATTTAATGCAACTCATTGCAATCGGTATTGTCACGCTGTCGTTTTTTAGAACAAATTTTCAGTCACTTGACAATCTGTTCAGCACTATCCACTAAAAGTTTCTTTTATAAATTTCAGTTGGCCATTATTATAGAGGAATATAAAAAAGTGTGCAGACCTACACGCAACTGCTCTGAAGAGCAGACAAAATTCCTTCGACGACGGATTCGAAAACTCTTCTGATTTTCTTTCCGCACAGTAGAGTTGGTCTCATTGCCCCGTACAGAAGCAGATTGGCAACACAGATCCAAGTGCATGGAGCATTATTGTAGCTACAACCGGAGATTTATCAACGTAAAAAAACGAAAATGTTTGAGGGATAGAAGAAGGCTCAACTTCGGGAAAAGCAAAAAAGCAAAGCAAAAAATATTGATTTATGACAATCCACCGACTCACGCATCATTCCTTGTCCGCAACTATCTATCAAAACATCACGCTCCTATGGTGTCTCGTCCACCGTGTTCACCGCACCCGAGACACAGCAGACGTTTTCCTGTTTCGTAAAATTTAAAACATGTTGTAAGGATGTCGCATCCAAACTATAGAGAAACTTCAGAAAAAGGCGACATGAGAACTGCATGTCATCCCAGAACGTGCTTCCCATGAGGATGTTAACAAACGGAAGCACATTTAAGCAAGACGTATTGCTAGTATAGTGGCCTACTTTGAGGAGGTTAGCGCTAAAAATTTTGAAAAATGAACAGTAAAGATGAAACGTTAAAAGTTCCTTTTTTAACATAAATTGCACGTGTGTTACCGAGTTCCTGCTTTACGGTTTAATAATCGCAGTGTTATTTGCAATTTGTCATGCATTCACAAATGGTACTTGAGAGCTTATCCTTGAGCCTGAAAGACACAGATTTCTAGCTAATAGTGACAGATTCTCTTCTTGTGTTAGACACGAATAGAAATATTTAAATGCCGGCTAATTCTAGGTTCAAACTTTTAATATTTACACCAAAACACATAGATGTTTCATGAAATTCGATGTCGAAACATTAGTTACTTAACTGTTACACCTTGACAAGTAAACGTTAGAAATTCTTGACAAGAGTAATGCTACTTCACTTCCAACGGGCTAAAATCTGAACACCGGCTCGTAGTAAGAAATTACTTTAATGCGCTCCTGAGTAACCTGTTAATTACAATTCTTTGACTATGGTAGCGTTATAATGATCAATGGTATATCGATTATCATCAACAGTTTAGGTAAGTAATGCAAGTTGGACCGCATGATATACGAACAGTTGTTGAGCGTAATTGCATCTCATGGCATCAGTAAACTCACCGCTGCATTTTAACCAGTACAAGAAAGATCGTGCGCAAAGAATACAAAAAGAGATAATACTCTAGTCCCGGACAAGCTAGTGGTGGTGTCGCTTATAAACATGTACTGAGAAAATTAATATTTGAGGTTGGTTGAAAAATATGGTATAATTATAAAGAATAAATCTTTCAATCCTTACTTACTGGAGACATTCCTCTTAGTAATTTAAATTACACCAGATAGCACTTTCTTTCAGTGATAGCATAGAGTAAAACTGATGCGCGACATCTTCCATCAGCATCTCTCAGATACCCTGGTTTGTGTACCAGAAACTTCCAGCACAGATGGAAACTCCATCTTAAAATTACCCATCAGTGCTGTTGGTGCCCAAATCCAATATCGTATTTCACCCGAAACATAAGCATGTTTTATTCTAGAACATTAAAACTTTCTCAGTATATCCAACATCAAGTACCAAATACCAGACAAATAACATGATAAATAATTTATTCATTTTCGCTATCTTAATGCATGGCTTTAATCATAATATCCCAATGCAGCTTTCATTGGGGACGTACAACAATAAATATAGCCATCTACGCAAAGTAAGCAGGATTGACTTGTCCAAAGTCCATCTTCAGTATGACAACCTCTGGCTGAGTCGATTATAAATGTCTCGACCATTTTCTAGTCCCAAAAGACATTTGCAAACTTGACAGATGAAGGACAAAACATGGTCCTTTAAATCTTCCCATTGAGAAAGGCTTATCTATGGAATAAACTACAAATGCAAACTAAGACTAAAAGTAGTAATTTCCATCCGGAACGCACTACTAAGGTTTTGTATCTTCTAAATGTGATGATATTTTGTGTTTAGTGGCATATGGGTTGATATAGGATACAGTAACCAAACAACAAATACTACAATTCCCATTTAACGTGTTTGCTGCCAGTTATTTCATAAGACATGCGCTTTGATGAGCCACAAAGCGCATGCATGGTATCAGTGTATCGTCGACGAATCACAATGCGTCTTGTAAAATGCTGTTTATATGATATGATTCACCGAATTACCAGGTAAAGTAAGTTGTGTTCCAATGCACAAGTGATAGTTTGCCAATAGGAGATGTGCCCTGTATACTGAGGAAGGCACGCTTTCATCTAGTTAATTACAATATGCCCCCGATTCTCATTAACGAAATGTACCCACACGTGGATAAAAAGTTGGGTCAGATATCTGCCTGCAACATAGGGTATGTACAGAGCCAACCAAACGGAATACGACTGCAGCAGCAAGATTATGACTAATACCAAATATACAGAAGAGAAATTTTCTAGATATAAAGTACCATGGGCGGCTTAAATATAAAGCTTACTGCCTTAATAATGTGAGTTTATCTCTGACTTCCCCTGATAAGCTTTGATTGACTTCTAGAAACAAACGCAATATTCCCGTATCACTTGCGGAAGCATCACGAATTAGTGTGTGATTCGATTTACGTTGTCTGTCTTTGCTCTGCACCTTAAAATTTCACCCTGGTCCTTGAGCCATAAAAGGACACCAATGAAATGTTTCCTAGAATACAAACACGAATATGTCATTAAGACGAACAAGCCAGCTAAACACAAATGCGTCTGTTAACGTGGCAGCATTTTTGCAACAAATGTGTATATTTGGTAGATATCCATAGGCAGCGTACGTGTAGGAAAAATACTTAAGCCTTATATCCTGACGTTTAAATCAACTGACACCATTTTCAGTGAAACCTATAAGTATCATATCTAGTGTTTGTCAAACAATACCCTGTCCACCAAGTGCTGATATCTGGAAATGACTGTTATCTGTTAAGTCTCAAAACAATTGATATACTGTGAAACGCAGAGAGTAGTCATTGTCTGGACAGTAAAGTCATTACAATCAGGTTACCTGCTGGTGTGTTAAAGGTTGTCATCAGAAATATGAGCAATTTTTAATGTATGGGCAGTCGCAAATTAAACTAACTACAGCGTTTTACTATGATTTATACACTTCTTTCAGATAACCTTGCCATGAAATATGGTTCCTGTTAAGCCAGTTCCAATATCTCATCAAACAGAAGATGCAATTTTTGCTAAATATTTGAGAGTAACGCTCCAGGCGTTTATTATGTATTAGTTAAATCCACACGTTTCCCGCCAAGAATTGTATGTACGGCCAACCATATTTGTTTTTTTCCTCCAATGAAACAATTTAGACAAATAAATCTCATAGCTTACGGTGTGAAAAGAAACATAATATTTTCCTCGCCGATATGTATTGGTTGCTATTAAGCGGTTGCTTTTTTAATATATTCATTCTCTCCTATTTTTCCTCCAAACTGACACCACAATTGTATGCGCATTATTATACCAGCTTTCGTTTCCTATTCACAGTCTTACTCTTGTCCTTCTAAGTCAAATGTGTCCAAACCTTTTGCAAATGGGGCTACATTTTATGAGGTAAAAATATGTTTGGCCATGTTCTGTCTGACATTGAGATAATAACAAATATTACACACTACGTGAAGAGTCCAAGCTTGAATATATTATTTCACGCTAAGGCCGCGGACCAGTTGAAATGTTAACGCGGGACGCATTTGATTCGCAGGCCGAACTTTGGACACCGCTGTCCTAAGTGCTGACATAGTCCTTATCGGTAACCGCATGTATGGTAGTTTTGAATAAGTTGCTAATGTAGAAGCAAGAAGGATTGAGATTTAACAGTAGAAACCCTTTTCACCCCCATATCAGAACTTCGCGCAGTTGGGTGCTTTCCAGGTACTGTGAACTAAATTGGCTTTGTTGATAATTCGTGCGTTTAATCTCTGTTTTCTACAGCAGATCCAAGCGCAAAACAAGTAGTGCATACTTAGTGATTTATGTAATACGCGCGTCGCTGTTACATTGCCTTTCTTGCTGTGGTTTGTGCAACTTTTACAAACATGTCTGGCTAGATGTTGTCTATTCCCAATAAGAGAGAGCGTTTGCGGTGCCATAATTTCGCAATAGGAAATTCCATAATTTCCATAGTGATGTACCAACACTTGGTTTAAGGGGTATACCATCGTGCTTTCTCTGATAAACAATGGATCAGTAACACTAATAAAATTAGATCTTTTTTACTTACACAGGTTGGTACAGCTCACACATGTTATGCCTTAACACTCCTTGTTCTGCAATCTGAACAAAATCACGGCCTTTCTATCAGTGCGGGCATTAAGCGGAACTGAGATCATCTGCCTGCAAGTACAATTCAACTAAGCGCTGATGGGCGTCTTAACGTGGCAAAGTTTTTTCCACAAAACAAAAATAACATTTGGTAGCTCCATAACCGTATTTCGGTGGAATTAGCCAAAAAGTACTGGGAAAACCACATGATCCATAAATCAGCGTTTGACAATTACTGGTAACCAAGTTCAGTGCGTATGAAGCAGGACCTTATTCACGGGCCGAAACCAACGAACACGGACTTCAAAGTGGTCCTTCGACTATAACTAATCAATGAATTTTAATATACTAGTTGATTTACATCTCTTCGGTTCAGATTTAATGACATATGGTGTGGGGCACGGCATTGCTATCATCTGGAAAGCCAAAAACTTACAGTCTAGCGATCTAGTGGCAGCAATTTACTACAAACAGAAAGGCCTTGATTTTACTATTAATGGATTATAGAGCATTTAACAAGTTGTAGCAAGTATTATTGCAGTCTGTACACACACGTTTGTTAACAGGCGGATTGTTTGCTGAGCTTGGCAAGATTGTTGCAAAGGTTTCTTCATCAATCAATGTGACATACTCAGCGAATTGTTGAGTAGCGTTTAACCAATAGCGCAGCTTAGCGTAGCCTCGATGCGAGTGCTCAATGTTCCCTCTTATTCCGAACAAATATTTGTTTCATATTTCGCTTGATGTTTCGTCGATCAAAACGCCGTTAAAACACCAGACAATCCCACAATAAAGAGTAGTTTTATTTGTATACTTCAAGCCATAGGTTAATTCAATGTATTAATAGACTACACATCCAACTCAAACGTTACCGACGAAAATTGGGAAATTCTTCCGAAAAGTTGCATTACTCGCTGCATTACCTTCCCCTCATCATTTCGCCATGACTGTCACTCAGATGACTATTATTTATTATCAAAGGTAGTCTCTGTATTCTGCCATTTCCGATACCACATTCCTTTGATTTGGTTACGCTCGTTAATTTATCGATGTTTCCCTTTCACCTAAATTTACGACCCTCTGCGCTTTAATGTTAATGTATCTCTTTTCGGTGGCTGTCATTAGCAGAATACCCAGCAAACCTCTAATGAATAATGTGTTAAGATAGAAATCGGGGCTACTGAATTGTTTTGTCATATATACAACTGTCTAGTATAATAGTATGGCTACCTGTCTTCCTGTGAACAAACGTGATTATGCTCCTGCTTCGTACTTTCAATCTTCTGAATAAGAGTGATGTCAACGCAAAGGCGACCGGAACGATAGAACACGGGAAACGTACAAGAGTATTACGTACAGCAAAAGGCGTACACGGAAATTGCATACAAGGAACAAAGCGTACAAGGAAAAATGCATCCATGGAAAAACTTACAAGGAAAAGCCCGTTCTTGACCCGGAAATGGCGAACACAGACATGCACTAGTTTGATCGCTTCGCATAAGAACGACTACACAACGTGCAAGATACCCGATGACTCCTTCAGAATACTCAACTGATAGAACACTGTTCGCCTACCAGTTTGCCGAAGCCTCAAAGATTCGGTGGCTGTAACACACGGTGTGACCAGGCTGAGATCGTGGATGGCCTAACCTTGGCTTGATGAGTTTGATGATCGCGTCAGATAACGGATAGCTATTGTCTCATAGTGGTACCGCACATGGAAGCAGGCCCATGGAATAAATTTGACACCCAGAAAATCGCTCGGACGGAAAAAGGTTAGCTGTCTGCAAATGTGGCCGGTTTGTTTCAGTACAACCTATACAATAGTAATCGAAATTACTTCTGCCGTTTCACACTTAGACTACCGAAAAGAAATGTGGGCTGTCAGTAAAAGATATTTTAGCAAACCGAAAAAAACGCCCACAGTCCGATTCTTTCGTACATCTGTGACGCGCTGCCACTCTCGCTTTCTTAACCAGGACGGTTCACCGGTGTCCTTACATGGAGTACACTTGTATGCTCAATAAAAGCGTGTCTTTTTATGATCGTTCCTTTGGACCAGGAGTCACCCTCTTTTTTCTAGGCCGGATTGCGAACGAAGTGACGGCCGCGGGCCGGATTGGATTTTGCAAAAAACGGCCAAAACGTCGATACTTAACAAAACTACCTCAAACTGTGATTCACATCTCGTCGTAGATATGGATGAGTGACGTGTAAAATACAAAAGTGAAAGGAATGCAACATATTTTTAAAGCGACAATCGTATTAACAGAGGCAACGGTAACTAAAAGTCAGTTTCCACAATAATGATTACATATCCAGAAGTTGCAAAGTGCTGCAAAAAATATTTGTGAGATCTTTGAAATTGAAGTTTATCTTTCACAATATCATCAAAGGTTGCTTTAAAACGGCTGCAGTCGATCAAGATATTTGTTTTCAAATGTTAATCAGCCAACGTTGTTCTATAAGTTGCTTTCACACACTTTATTCATGAAAATGTTTGCTTACGGACATAATTTGTACCAAACTGATGACAAAACAGCAGCTAATTTCTTAGTTATGGAAATTCAAAATAGGTTGGTAGCAGTAAAATCCGACTAGCCGTTCCATGTGCTTCTGTTTGATAATCTTATTTGCCTGCGAATCAGTTAGCTCTAATTGTAGTTCAGGTGGAACACATTAATGTTGCATGCATACGGATTTTGGAACAGCAGAACTTTGCTATCATTTCTGACATAATCGGAAAATCCATTGAAAATTGTGTTTTCAGTTCACGAATCATTGCTCTCGGAAAATCGAGCAAGGCATCTCCGGTGATCGTAGCACAAAATTCCTTGAATCAGTTAAAATGAAGAAGATATTCTTCTTTCCTTTGTCAATGAGAAATTTCGCCCAAATCCTTTGATGATTTTGTACAGATGAAGTTGTCCTTTCCCCGCAGTTTAAAGTTTAGGTCATTTATGTGGGATGTGATATTGATGGCAAATGCCGAGTTTGACAGCCAGGTAGGATCTGACAGCTGTTGGTCAGCTTAATGTCTTTCATTCAGGAAAGCAGCTATTTCGTTTCGCAGCTTGTGAAAACATACTGAAACTTTACCGCAACTGAACCATCGCACTGATATGTGGTAAAGTCAATCACAGAAATAGGAATCAATATTCTCCAGAAAGTTCTGGAACTGACGGTGATTGAGAGCATGTCTCCGAATGAAGTGACGGCAGGAACGACACAAGAAATATCTGTGTTTTCCACAGAATGCTTGTTGATGTAGAATGCAGTAAATGAACAGAGAGGCCAAAATTTCCAATTCTTCTGACTTAGTCTTGATCTGCTCTACCAGACCATTCCGCTATGTTTTCCCTCCACCAACTGTCACACATCGATATGATAATCGGTATGATAATAGGTGTTTTATTTCATAATGACAACGAAGATGGTACTCTTCAGAACCGTTATACTTTCGCATAGAACACAGCTGCATCTAAAAGTCTATGAAGAAGTACTTCACTCCCCATTCGTCGTTAGAAACGCCACATTCCCTTCACTTTCCTCCGCTTATTAGCTATAAGTCGCGGTGAAATTCACATGAGCTGAAAACGTAAGACCCTGAATGGGAAAAATATTTAGCATCCCACTAGAACACCTGTAATGCAGAGAACTAGCAGCTCTTGGTGAACTTACGGCTCACCAAATATGCATGTGAAGATTCTATCATAAGTTTCATAGTATGCAATACATAAATCACACAAGGCCCGTTGCAAAATGAGTACGGCCAGGTAAAATGAGCAGCTTGCGGCAAATTTTCTCAACTGCTGTTCCGAGAGGGGTAACCGAAGATTCCGCAAACACCGAAATATCCCAACAGCAACTATTCCGCCCATCTGATTTTGCACGCGTACTTCGCACACTTCGCCGTCCCGACAGTAAAGGGATTTCTGACTTTCAATGAAGCGCCTATATCAGCATCCCCTTGCCTGTACCAGGTTTTACTTCCCATATACATCATGAAGTCGTAAATTATTAGGTCCTGACATGCTCAACTTCACGAGAGGTATTCGTGCTGTTTACTAAGCCCCAATGTGGCTTGCCTGTCACATGGATCAATTTCATGCACAGCCGCACAAAGGCCACGACACATGCGCGTGAAAGATACGATTGCGTGGGTCAAATGTACACTAACCTGCAAACAGGTGAATGAGATCAAACGGGTGTTCAGGATTAGAGAATGTGAAACGCAATCGAGCTTACAGTGCGATAGCAGCATTGCAGTGTGAGCGGTCCCGTGTAATTGGCTACAAGCAGAGCATCGCTCAAGCTGTACAAGCTGATAGGAGACATGAAGTGGTTAAACATAACTGTGATGCCGTGGGAATAATGCATAAAGTTGTTCAGGCAGAATGGGTTCATGCAGTGACTTCATTGAAAGTACATTAGTGCAAAGGCCGTAAACACACAGCGAAGAAAGGCACGTGAATTAGTTAGGTGCTCAAAATCGTGAACAGCAAGCCGGGTTTCGTCGAGATCGTAGCTGCATTGACCATATCTTCACTTTGCGCCAGTTGTTCGAGCATCGTCACATATATTGGCGGCTCACCGTTGTCGTGTTCCTCAATATCACAGGTGCATCCGACTCGATGGATCGGTGTGCACTTTGGGACTTTCCACTCAGGAAAGGTGCACTTGAGAAACATGTGAATTTTATCCGAGCATTGTAGGCGCGTAGCTCAAGCAAAGTGAGGACTTACGGCAAGCTGTCGTCGCCCTTTAATATCTCCAGCCGTTTGAGACAAGGATGCCCGCAGTCATCTTTCCTCTTCAACTTCGATATTGACGAAGTCATGGAAATCGCTTTCATAGTACACGGCTTAGACGGTGTGAATCTGCTCACCGGAGAGCGACTCATTGACTTGGAGTATGCTGACGATATTGCTCTAATCTGTGACAGCTCCCAGACGTGCCAATCTGCAATGGACAGATTAGCACTGGGTGTCAGCCTCTTCGGGCTTTGCTTTGCACCATGGAAGTGCAAAGCTTTAACCCAAGATTGTTCTAGACCGCCTCCTTCGCTTACCCTTGGTGGGGATCAGCTAGAAGTCGTTGCAAAATTCAAATACCTCTGAAGTTGTTTCAGCGTACGTGGTATTGAAGCTGATATCAGGAACCGTATATCAAAAGCTCGAGACACTTATGCTAACCTTCGCCACCTATGGCGGCGGCGCGACATTACTCTCGCCCTGAAGGGTAGAGCGTACAACGCAACGGTACTTTCGACCCTACTGTACGGTTGTGAAACCAGGCCGCTAAGATCAGTGGACATAAAGAGACTAGTTACGTTCGACCACCGGTGCCTTCGCAATTTAGCTCACAGCTAATGGGAACACCGCGTGAGCAACGAGCGTGTTCGAGTCCTTGTTTACGGCACAGGAAAAGGAAACGAACCGCTCAGCACCGTTATTTCATGCACCATGCTCGGATGGCTCAGCCACGTGTTACGCATGCCAGCCCACCCGACTCCCGCGACGTGCGTTGTTTGCGCGCCGGTAGTGTGGATGGAAGAGGAAAGGTGGCCAAGCGATGACTTGGTGCAGGGGAATGAAGGCCCTCACTTCGAATCATGTCTCAATTGAAGCGTCTCGGCTCTTTGGTTGAGGTCCGAAAGACGATGAACACGTTTGGCTGGATACACTTGTTGCTATGGCTAGGAGTCGACCTCAGTGGCATTCGAGCTGTGAGTTTCTTTGTCCCACCCCATCCCTCTTAGCCTCCCACTCCAACTACGATCTCATTATTTAACATTTTACAATTTTGCTTAGTAACTTATTTGTTTCTGCTGCATAGTAGTCGGCAGGTAGCTTACCGGCACAATGCCCATCCGTTACCGGTAGCTCAGCTGGCTTGCACCAGTTACATTTTATTCCTTTTTCTAGGTATTGCGGCACAGAAGCTGAGGTGTTTTCCACCTCTAGCTAACGTGTATAATGTGTGTGTGTAGGTGTTCAAAGTCGAATGTTGTTCGCGGGCCGGTTGAAATGACATCGCGGACCCGATCCCGCCCGCGGGCCGTGACCAGTGCTTTGGACTGATATTTGGACTTTCCGACATACAAAGGTCGCGAAATCGGTCTTGTCACACCAAGTGCGTTAGAGTCATTGGATGGCCGAGGCTCCGGCAAACTGCAGTAGACCAACGTTGTTCAGACTGTTGAGTATTCTGAATGAGTCATGGGGAATTAGGCACGTAGGGCAGTCGCTTCTTTGCAAAGTGGTCGAACTGGTGTAGTTCCGCCTTCGCTGTTTAAGGTGCACCATTCTCCGAAGGTCATGACTTCCTCTCGCTAGACGCTACGTCCATCGAATTTGAAACTAGGAGCGGCGACATTTCCTATCCTAATGAGTTGGAGGAGTTTAGATTTTGAATTGCAGTGTAGCTTCCCCTAGTTCTTAATGCTATGGAGGTACCGTCTAGTGAGAGGAAGTCATGACCTTCGGAGGCCAGCTACTGTCAGATGCTAAGGTAGTAACCTGCGTGGCAGTGGAAGCAAGGTGGTGCAATATCCCAGTTAACTTGCAAATTGTGTAGCCCAGCCAACATCCCTTATGGATCAGTGGCTTAACTGCTGGCTTGTTGGCATCTGTCTCCAGCGGTCATGGCTTCGATCCCCAATAGGGGACAGAGGGAATGCGCACCACCGAGGAGCCCCAATAGTGCGAAACGCGTCTGGTGCATATCCGATCTAGGCTGTGATATGTAGCTTGTGAGTAGCTGGGACGAAAATATTACAATTACAGATAAAATATCCTCCTACTCATTAGTAACTGCACACTACCTTTGGTTGGAATGTGGCCGAAGTTCCCTTCTTTCTTGTTACGTGGCAACCGTGAAACGCTTTCTTCAACTGTGTTATTCATTCCATACTTTAATAAGTTGCACTGTGCACCGTAGTTCTACAAGCGCATTTACCAATAAATGAGCACAACTAACTCACGAGTAGGTACTCGATTCTTCGGGTTCAGGTGGTAATAATCCCACAATTGCAGTCAAGCTGTTAGGAAGTGTAAATGTTCCGTAAATGTTATGCAGTTAGACAGAAAATATTTGAGATGTCCACCTCGTAGCTTATATACACAGAAACATGTAACGAAACGTGAAACAGGTTTTCTGGTTGCTCATCGTGCAAGTTGAATAGGTAGGATCTGCTGGAATGAGAAGAGTTTATGCGTAGTGCTGCGTTACTCATACGTTGCCAGTAGTAAATAACCTGCAAATTTGGTATGCACATACCCTAGGACTTGCCGTATTAGTCTGTTTAAACTACAGCCCGTCCGGAAAATGTCTACCGCTCTTCATTGACGCACCGTAAATTGACTTTCGTTGCGTGCCCTGAGAAAACACAGAGGAAAGCTAACGGCAGTCCGGATATCCAATGGGATCTCACACGTTGCACCGAAGCACACAAACGCGGCTCTGTCTATCACAAATTCCGCGGCGCAGCATGTTTCTCCACGACGAGACACAGGTTATCTACATACATACATACATACATATAAATAAATAAACTTTTAATCGCAAATTATAACCATAGAAATGCAAGAACCCAATTTGCGAAGAGTATTCCTTTCGACAAATCTCCTGAGGTGTTGGCGATTATAAAGTGCAAAGGCAGAACACAAATAGCTGATGAGGCAGAGATAAGAATAGTGGAAGTACGACAAACAGAAACGTAAAAGTCTTGATCAATAAAGTCCACTAACAACACATCTGACAGAGCACATTTTGCTTGCTCGGTGGAATGCCAAGTGCATCATCCGAGCTCCTTAGGAGCCCGTAGTGATAAAAGTTGGTATACAAACTAGGGTCAAGGTAGAAGAAGCCCTGGCAGCAAAGCCTACTGTCTGCATAATTCCGGCTGAATTATTCTAATCGCGATCGCTTCGGTCGTCCGTAATGTTTGCACCCTAAGACATTTAAGGTACGTGGCAGTACTACTTAACGTACTTGAAAGACATCAGCCGACGTAATTCGGTGTCCGCTTTCAGCCAGATGGTCCAGGAATGAACTGTTGGGTCGACTGATGATGCCTATCTGCAAAGCCGCTGGAGATTGCTCCGCAATGCATTTAGACAGACGCCTAGTTGTTTTTTTCACTACTTCGCACCACAGGCGCAGGTGAACTGATATGAGATGTAAGATTGGGACTGAAACGGAAGTCTGTCTTTAACGTTTTGGGCTATAATAATAATAATAATGTGTCAGCTGTACGCCGTAACGGCGCTTCGCTGCCGCGCGACCACCACCAGTCGCGCGCGGGCTGACTATGTCGCGAGGACGCCCACCACTACGCGGATTCAAACCGGTGACCTTATGGTTGCAAAGCAAACGTGCAGACCACTCGGCCACCGGCCGGGTATAAAAGGAGCCGTTTCCGCAAGGAGGTGTGGGCATGCGGCCGAGAAGGTTCGAGCCACTGCACTGGAAACTCTTCTAGTCAACTAATCAAAGGCAACATCGCCTTTAAAGGGAACTAAGAGAAACACGTTCTTCTTAAGGACAGCAGTAATCACTTCACGGCTATAGCCGATGGCTGCATAATTTTGATACATGCTGTCGGGTAACCGTTAACTTGTAGCTTTCATAAGAATACGGATCTTTTCGTTATCTAGCGTCTCTCGGTTGAAAATTTGCAAAACACGAAAATACAAGCAGCGAACAAGATTTTGTTTGTACCTATAGGATACGAATCTCAGAAAATATATATACTGGCCTACCCAGGTAGCCGTCCGCAATAGACTTCTTTCCAATCAACCGTCATTTCTTCGGCTTAACAACACATCGAAGAAGGGTGGCTTACCATCTATTTCGGTTGCGATAGTGAACTCCAACGATGGATGAATACGTTTCTAACTGGCTTAACAGCTTGGAAACATTGGTGCTTGAATCGCAGAATATAAACTCGCAACCAGAAAACATGTTTCACGTTTCGTTTCATGTTTCTGTGTACATGAGCTACGAGGTGGACATCTCAAATATGCTCTGTCTAACTGCATAACATTTACGGAACATTTACACCTCCTAACAGCTTGACTGCATTTGTGGGATTATTACCACCTGAACCCGAAGATTCGAGCACCTACTCGTGAGTTAGTCGTGCTCATTTATTCGCAATCGCGGTTGTAGAACTACTTTGTACAATACAACTTATTAAAGTAGGGGATGAATAACACAGTTGAAGAAAACGTTTCACGGTTTCCACGTAACAAGAAAGAGTGGAACTTCGGCAATCTTTCAACCAAATATAGTGTGTAGTTACTAATGAGTGAAAGGATATTTTATCTATAATTGTTATATTTGCGTCCCAGCTACTGACAAGATACATATCACGGCCTAGTTCGGAGAAGCATCGGACGCCTTTCGCACTACTGGGGTTCATCAGTGGTGCGCATACCCTCTGTCCCCTATTGGGGATAGTACCCATGACCGCTGGAGACAGATGCCAACAAGCCAGCAGTTTAAGCCACTGATCCATAAGGGATGTTGGCTGGGCTACACAATTTGCAAGCTAACTTGGACGTAGCACGACCTATCTTCCACAGCCACGCAGGTTACTACCTTAGCAGCTGACAGTGGCTAGTCTCCGAAGCTCATGAATTTCTCTCACTAGGCGGTACCTCCATAGCATTAAAAACTAGGCCAAGCTACATTACAATTACAAACGAAACACCTCCTATTCATTAGGATATAAAATGTCGCCGCTCCTAGTTTCAAATGCTATGGACGTAGCATCTAGCGAGAGGAAGTCATGACATTCGGAGAATGGTGCGCCGGAAACATCCAAGGCGGAACTACACCAGTTCGGCCGAATTGCAAAGAAGCGACTACCCTACGTGCCTAATTCCCCATGACTCAGTCAGAATACTCAACAGTCTGAACAACGTTGGTCTTCTGCAGTTTGCCGGAGCCTCGGCCATCCGGTGGCTCTAACGCACTTGGTGTGACAAGACCGATTTCGCGACCTTTGTATGTCGGAAAGTCAAAATATCAGTCCAAAGCACTGGGCACGGCACGCGGGCGGGATCCGGTCCGCGATGTCATTTCAACCGGCCCGCGAACAACACTCGATTTTTTAACACCTATACATGCACACACTATACACGTTAGCTAGAGGTGAGAAACACTTCAGCTTCTGTGCCGCAATACCTAGAACAAGGAATAAAATGCAACTGGTGCAAGCCAGCTGAGCTACCGGTAACGGATAGGCATCGTTCCAGTAAGCCACCAGCCGGCTGCTGTGCATCAAGAAAAAATTGCTATGCAAAATTATATAAGGCTAAATAATGAGATCGTGGTTGGAGGGGGAGGCTAAGAAGGATGAGGTGGGACAACGAAACTCACAGCTCAAACGCCACTGAGGTCGACCCCTAGCCATAGCAACAAGAGTATCCAGCCAAACGTGTTCACCATCTATTGGACCCAAACCAGGAAGCCGAGACGATCCAGTTGAGACCAGATTTGAAGTGAGGGACTTCATTCCTCTCGACCAAGTCATCTCTTGGCCACCTTTCCTCTTCCATCCACACTACCGGCGCCCAAACAACGCACGTCGCGGGAGTCGGTGGGTTGGCATGCTTAACATGTGGCTGAGTCATCGGAGCCTGGTGCATGAAATAACGGTGCTGAGTGGTTCATTTCTTTTTCCTGTGGCGTAAACAAGGACTCGAACATGCTCGTTGCTCACGCGGTGTTCCCATTAGCTATGAGCTAAATTGCGAAGACACCGGTGGTCGAACGTAACTAGCCTCTTGATGTCCACTGATCTTAGAGGCAGTAGGGTCTAAAGTACCGTTGTATTGTACACTCTACCCTTCAGGGCGAGAGTAATGTCACGCCGCCGTCATAGGTAGCCAACGTTAGCAAAAGCATCTCGAGCATTTGCTATAAGGTTCATGATCTCAGCTTTAACCCCACGGGCGCCGAAACAACTCCAGAGGTATTTGAATTTTGTAACGACTTCTAGCTGATCCCCACCAAGGGTCAGCGAAGGAGGCGGTCCAGAACAATCTTGGGTGAAAGCTTTGCACTTCCATGGTGCAAAGCAAAGCCCGAAACGGCTGACACCCAGTGTTAATCTATTCATTGAAGATTGGCACGTCTGGGAGCTGTCACAGATTAGGGCAATACCGTCAGCATACACCAAGTCAATAAGTCCTTCTCCGGTGAGCAGATTCACACCTTCTAAGCCATGTACTCTGAACGCGATTTCCATGACTTCGTCAATATCGAAGTTGAAGAGGAAAGGTGACAGCGGGCGTCATTGTATCACACGGCTGGAGATATTAAAGTGCGACTACAGTTTGCCGTTTGCCCTCACTCTGCTTGAGCTACGCGCCTACAATGCTCGGATAACATTCACATGATTCTCAAGTACATCTTTCCTGAGTAGACAGTCCCAAAGTGCACACCGATCCACCGAATCGAATGCACCTTTGTTATTGAGGAACACGACAACGGTGGGCCGCCAACATATGTGACGGTGCTCGAACAACTGACGCATAGTGAAGACATGGTCAATGCAGCTATGAAGTCAACAAAACCCGGCTTGCTCTTCACGATTTTGAATATCTAACTAATTCACGTGCCTTTCTTAGCTGTGTGTTTAAGGCATTTTTACTAATGCACTTTCGATGAAGTCATTGCATGACCCCATTCTGTTTGAACACGTTTATGCATTATCCCTACGGCATCGCAGCTATGTCTAACCACTTCATGTCGCCTATCAGCTTGTACAGCTTGAGCGATGCTTTGCTTGTAGCCAATTGCGCGGGACCGCTCACACTGCAATGCCGCTATCGCACTGTAAGCTCGATTGCGTTTCGCATTCTCTAATCCTGAACACCCGTTTGATCTCATTCACCTGTTTGCAGGTTAGTGTACATGTGACACATGCAGTCGTATCTTTCACGCGCATGTGTCGTGGCCTTTGTGCGGCTGTGCATGAAATCGATCCACGTGACATAGACAAGCCACATTGGGGCTTAGTAAATAGCACGAATGCCTCTCGTGAAGGTAAGCATGTCAAGACCTAATCATTTTCGACTTCATGATGTCTATGGGAAGCAGAACCTGGTAAAGGCAAGGGGATGCTGATATAGGCGCTTCAATGAAAGTCAGAAATCCGCTTACTGTCGAGACGGCGAAGTGTACGAAGTACGCGTGAAAAATCAGCTGGGCGGAATAGTTGCTGGTGGGATATTTCGGTGTTTGCGGAACCTTCGGTTACCACTCCCGGAACAGCAGTTGAGAAAATATGCCGCAAGCTTCTCATTTTATCTGGCCGTACTCATTTTGCAACGGACCTTGTGTGATTTATGTGGTGCATACTATAAAACATGATATAATCTGCACATGCATGTTTGGTGAGCCGTAAGTTCACCAACAGCTGCTACTTTCTCTGCTTTACAGGTGTTGTAGTGGGATGCTAATTACTTTTTCAATTCAGGGTCTCTTACGTTTTCAGCTCATGTGAACTTCACCGCTACTTATAGCTAACAAGCGGAGGAAAGTGAAGGCAAAAGTCGCGTTTTCAAAGACGAATGTGGAGTGAAGTACTTCTTCATAGACTTGAGATACAGCTGTGTTCTATGCGAAAGTATAACGGTTCTGAACGGTACAATCTTCGGTGTCATTATGAAAAAAAACACCTATTATCATACTCAAATATTCGAGGAAGCAAAGATAGAAGAGGTATGACTTCATGTTAATGGTTTTGAAACGCAACTAAATCCCTTCATGAGAAAGTTTACTTAAAATGAAGCTGCCACAAGTACAAATTACGAAATAGTTCTCAAGATGGCTAAACGAGGAAAACTGTTTACTGGTGGTAGCTTGAACAAGAGTGTATAATGGAAACAATGAATGGCTTGTACCCTGAGAAAGCCTACTTTTTTCCACTATCAGCCTTTTGGCACGTTCTGCTGTGCGCAGAACGGAAGAACGGAGAGAATTTATTGCGGCAGATACGCTAGAAAGCTAAATTTTTCTTATGGTTTTCTCTGGCGCTGGATCAGTCTACCGATATGTCAAGTACGTCACAATTTCTCGTTTCCATTCGTGGTGTCATTTAGAGCTTTCAAACAATGGTCGTTGGCGTCGGTCTACAGTATGCATGGAACGACAATCGAAAAGGACATCTTCTTGGAAGTGCACGAACATTTGAGGTTTTAATCTTCCGTTGAATCGCCTTCGAGGTGTAACAGTTGGTGGAGGGAAAACATAGCGGAAGAGTATGGTAGAGCAGATCGAGACTCAGTCGGAAGATTTGAAAATTTTGGCCGCTCTGTTCATTTACTGCATTCTACATCAACAAGCATTCTGTGGAAAACACAGATATTTCTTGTGTTGTTCCTGCCGTCAAATTCATTCGGAGACATGCTCTCAATCACCATCAGTTCCGGACCTTACTGGAAATCATTGATTCCTAGTTCTGTGATTGACCTTATCACACATCAGTGCGATGGCTCAGTTGCGGTAAAGTTTCAGTATGCTTTCACAAGCTCCGAAACGAAATAGCTGCTTTCCTGAATGACAAAACATAAATCTGACCAACAGCTGTCAGATCCTACCTGGCTGTCAAACTCGGCATATGTGGTCGCTATCACATCCCACATAAATGACCTATACTTGAGACTGCGGGGAAAGGACAACCTCATCTGTTATCTGTACAGAATCATCAAAGGATTCAGGCGAAATTTCTCATTGGTTGAAACACAAAAGAAAGAAGCAAATCTTCTTCATGTTAACTGATTCAAGGAATTTTGTGCTACGACCACCGGAGATGCCTTGCTCGATTTTCCGAGAGCAATTATTCGTGAACTGAAAGCACATATTTTGATGGATTTTAAGATTATGTCAGAAATGATAGCGAAATTCTACTGTTCCAAAATCCGTATGCATGTAACCTTAATGTGTTCCAGCTGAACTACATTTAGAGCTAACTGATTCGCAAGCAAATGCGATTTTCTAACAAAAGCACATGGAACGACTCGTCGGATTTTACTGCTACCTACCTATGTTGAATTTCCATAATTAAGAAATTCGCTGCTGTTTTGTCATCAGTTTGGAACAAATTATCTCCATAAGCAAACATTTTCATAAATGAATTGTGTGAAAGCACCTTATAGAACAACGTTGAATACTTAACATTTGAAAACAAATATCTTGGTCGATTGCAGCCGTTCTAAAGCAACCTTTGATGGTATTGTGAAACCTAAACTTCAATTTCAAATATCACACAAATATTTTTTTCAGCGCTTTGCACCTTCTGGATGTGTAAGCATAATTGTGGAAACAAACTTTTAGTTACCGTTGTCTCTGTTACTACGATTGTCAAGTTAAAAATATGTTGCATTCCTTTCACTTTTGTAGTTTACACGTCACTTATCCATATTTACGACGCGATGTGACTCACAGTTTGTGATAGTTTTGTTAAGTATCGACGTTTTGGCCGTTTTGTGCAAAATCAAATACGGCCCGCGGCCGTCACTTCGTTCGCAATGCGGCCTAGAAAAAAGAGGGTGACTGCTGCTCCAAAGGAACGATCATAAAGAGACACGATTTTACTTATGAATGGAAGGATTTTGGGGAGTATTTTGTTCGTCGCAATCAGCCGACAATTCACATATGTCGACCAGCTGTGCGGAAAAGCACCAGACGGCCGTTTCGCCCTATTGGGGCTCATCAGTGGTGCGCATCCTTCGGTCCCCTGCGGAGGATCGAATCCATGACTGCTAGTGGCTCTTGCCAACTAGCCCGCAGCTTATGCAACTGCGCCATGGAGGACGGTATCTAACTATCGTGAATTGTTAGCTAAATGCGATATAGCCCGACGCATCCTCCACTGCCATGCAGGCACCTGCCATGCAGATGACAGCGGTCGGGCTATATCGCATTTAGCTAACAATTCACGATAGTTAGATACCGTCCTCCATGGCGCAGTTGCATAAGCTGCGGGCTAGTTGGCAAGAGCCACTAGCAGTCATGGATTCGATCCTCCGCAGGGGACCGAAGGATGCGCACCACTGATGAGCCCCAATAGGGCGAAACGGCCGTCTGGTGCTTTTCCGCACAGCTGGTCGACATATGTGAATTGTCGGCTGATTGCGACGAACAAAATACTCCCCAAAATCCTTCCATTCATAAGTAATACCAACTCGCCCGTACGGATTCCACAAAATGCTATGTCGGTTCATAGCTGCCGTAACCGGGAAGTCCTGGCGCCGGAAGGCCGACCGCTGTCATCCGCATGGCAGGTGCCTGCATGGCAGTGGAGGATGCGTCGGGCTATATCGCATTTAGCTAACAATTCACGATAGTTAGATACCGTCCTCCATGGCGCAGTTGCATAAGCTGCGGGCTAGTTGGCAAGAGCCACTAGCAGTCATGGATTCGATCCTCCGCAGGGGACCGAAGGATGCGCACCACTGATGAGCCCCAATAGGGCGAAACGGCCGTCTGGTGCTTTTCCGCACAGCTGGTCGACATATGTGAATTGTCGGCTGATTGCGACGAACAAAATAGACACGCTTTTATTGAGCAGACAAGTGTCTTCCATATAATGATACCGGTGAACCGTCCTGGTTAAGGAAGCAAAAGTGGCAGTGCTTGTCACAGATGTACGAAGGATCCCACTGTGGGCGTATTTTTCGGTTTGCTAAAACATCTTTTACTGACAGCCCACTTTTCTGATCGGTCGTCTCAGTGTGCAACGGCAGAAGTAATTTCGATTACTATTGCATAGGTTTACTGAAACAAACCGGCCACATTTGCAGACAGCTAACATTTTTCAGTCCGATCGATTTTCTGGGTGTCAAATTTACTCCATGGGCCTGCTTCCATGTGCGATACCACTATGAGACAATATCTATCCGTTATCTGACCCGATCATCAACCTTATCAAGCCAAGGTTAGGCCATCCAAGATCTCGGCCTAGTCACACCGTGTGTTAGTGCCACCGAATCTTTGACGCTTCGGCAAACTGGTAGGCGAACAGTGTTCTATCGGTTGAGTATTCTGAAAAGGTCATCGGTTATCTTGCACATTGTGTAGTCGTTCATATGTGAAGCGATCAAATTAGTGCATGTCTGTGTTCGCCGTTTCCGGGTCAAGGTCGGGCTTTCCCTTGTAAGTTTTTCCACGGACGCATTTTTCCTTGTACGCTTTGCTTCTAGCATGCAATTTTCGTGTACGCTTTTCGCTGCACGTAATATTCTTGTACGTTTCCCGTGTTCTATCGTTCCGGTCACCTTTGCATTAATATCACTCTTATTCAGAAGATTGAAAGTACGAAGCAGGAGTATAATCACGTTTGTTCACAGGAAGAGAAGCAGCCACACTATTATACTAGGCAGTTGCAGATATGAAAAAACAATCCAGTAGCCCCGGTTTCTACCTTAACACAATTTTCATTAGTGGTTAACTAGGTATTCTGCTAAGGAAAGTCACCGAAAACAGCTACATTAACATTACAGCGCAGAGGGTCCTAAATTTAGGTGAAAGGGAAACATCGACAAATTAACGAGCGTAACCAAATCAAAGGAATGTGATATCCTAAATGGCAAAATACAGAGACTACCTGTGAAAATAAATAATAGTCATCTGAATGAAGGTCATGACGAAATGATGAGGAGAAGGTGACGCAGCTAGTAATGCAACTTTTCGGAAGAATTTCCCAATTTTCGTGGGTAACATTTGAGTTGGATGGGTAGTCTATTAATACCTTGAATTAACCTATGGCTTGAAGTATACAAATAAAATTGCTCTTTATTGTGGGATTGTCTGGGGTTTTAACGGCGTTTTGTACGGCGAAACATCAAGCGAAATATAAAATAAACATATGTTCGGAATAAGAGAGAACATTGAGTATTTGCATCGAGGCTAACCTAAGCTACGCTGTTGGTTACACGCTACTCAATAATTCGCTTTGGATGTCACATTGATTGATGAAGAAACCTTTGCAACAAACTTGCCAAGCTCAGCGAACAGTTCGCCAGTCTGAAAGGAATTGGAATATTGGTAGCTCGGGAGGCTTGCTCAGTTATTGTGGAGTTCTCCGAGCTGAGCAACTTGGTTGCAGACGTTTCGCCACCATTCGAGATGGCATCTTAGAATGGTGGCGAAATATATGCAACCAAGTTGCCCAGCTCGGAGAATTCCACAACAAATGAGCAAGCCTCCCGAGCTACCAATATTCCATTTCTTTTCGAACACCTACGGGCGCTCAACGCTCCGCACTGCTCGTCGTTGGGATGATTTCGCTTGCCGAAATGCTTCCACACGGCAGCAGCTCTACTTCCTCCATGAATGCTTGCGAAGAGACATTCTTCCTCGAAGTGTCAACTACAGATCACCGATGAACCATCCACAGGCATGGACAATTGCGCGACAAATCGGAAAGCGTATGGTACAAATGATGACCACAGACGCCCACAACCGTATCCGAAAATATGAACGTTGTCTAAACGAACATCAAACCAATTGTTTACAAACAATTGGGACACAACTGACTAAACAAGTGCAAATCGCTGTATAGCATAAAGCTAAAAATACAAAAGCAAAAAAGCAGACTGCGCGTCACCAGAAGTTGACCAAACTGACAACCAGCACAGACCAATGCGTCATGGATCAGGAACCTGTCAAAACGGCCACTCAGTAGTATGGAACAACAAATTCTCGTCAAAGGTCTATATTTTAACTACAAAGAAGCCACAACTACAGATTTTCTGTCACGATTTGAAAGCGCTTTGCAGTCCAACGGACTAGACGACGAAACAGAAACAAATCAGATAAACAGTCGTCCTAGCCATGACGCATTTAAAGCAATGCAACCCTCTATCCCGACAAGAGAACGAAGCAATACAAGCTCTGAAGTCGGACGAATTAATTGTTATCCTAATTGCTGATAAAGGACGGATGACAGTAATTATGAACAAAGCAGATTACACCGAGAAAGCTGAACAGCACCTGAACGATACTACAACCTACCAATGCATTGAGAAGGACACAACGTCGCAACTAACCAACAAAATAAACAGTGTTGGCGAAGCTTAAACGGTCAAACGAAATATCGGAAGAGGAATGAGAAAAAATGAGGGCCAGCGACTCGAACATTGCACAATTCTATGGACTACCTAAAGTACACAAGGAAGGAGCACCCTTAAGACCAATTGTGTCACTTCCAGACACGCCTACCTACTACCTGGCAAAGGAACTATGGAGGCGCCTCAAGCACCTAATCAGTAAATCGCACACTCCATAAACAATGCTCAACAATTCTTGGCGAAACTCAAAGAACTACGAATAGAACACGACGAAACCATGGTGTCCTTCGATGTGACCGCCCTATTCACTTCCGCCAACTTACAGCTGGCCAAAGAAATTTTTCGCAGAACGTCTGGACAATAGCGGAGGGAAGATTGGGAACATGAAGACCAGAAGCGTATGCGAACTTCTCAACTTATGTCTCTCAACTTACTTCGCGTTCAACGGAAAAATGTATAAACAAGTGAAAGTTGCACCGATGGGATTAACCTGTATCCGGAACTCATCGCAGAGATTGCCATGCAAAAATTGGAAGAGGATCTACTACCAATGATTAATCCGAAACTTTGGGTTCGCTACGTCGATGATACCTTTGTGATACTCAAACGTAGCCAGGTATCGGTGGCACAACAACTGCTTAACAACGCTATGGACGGCATACAGTTTACCATGGAAGCAGAGAAAGAAAACCAACCTCCTTTTTTGGAGGTGTTAGTATCCAGAACAATAAACGGCGAATTGCGAACCTCAGCTTACAGAAAAAGCACGCACCCCGATCAGATTTTGAATTTCCACAGCAACCACCCAAGATGTCACAAAATAAGCTGTGTGCAGACACTGTTCCATAGAATAGCAACTCACTGCAGTACGGCAGAAGCGAAACGAGCAGAAGAAAAACACTTATTCAAGTCATTTGAACGCAACGGATACCCACGCAGTTTCCTCCGAAGATGCTTAAACCGCAAGCCCTCAAAAACCGAACCTACATCAGCTATGACAAAACGTATAGTTCTGCCATACATAAAGAACGTGTCAGAAATGACTGCCAGATTGTTCAAACAACATCATATCATGGTAGCCCACAAGCCAACCGCCACTCTGAGGAAAACATTGTCAAAACCAAAATGAAAATAGAGAGACACTAGAACGACGGAATGTCGTATATAGAATAAACTGCGTAAACTGTGAAAAGCACTATGTGGGACAAACATGAAGGAAGCTGTCCACAAGGGTACATGAAAACCAAAGAGCGTGCAAAAGACATTACGCAACCTAATTGGTTTCCGCACACGTGGATGAAGAGGGACACAGGTTCAACTGGAAAAAGGTAGAGATCTTGACCGGAGGAGAAACACAAAAATGGAGGGAGTTTCTCGAGAGCCTGGTTCTCAACCACGAACTCAATCAACATGCATATCGACCTCGATCCAATATATCAACCGCTGAGACAGAGAGAGTTCAAGAGGATCAACAACCGTTGTCCGAATGAACCTAATCCAACACACGCACAATGAACAGCATGGTCCAAATAAGCCAAGATTATTCACCCACACTTCTTGCACCAATCCGACTGCGATAAGCCCAACCACCTCACAACAACATTTCCGCAGCCAATGAAAATGAATCGAGCCCAACCGCTGAACACAAGGATTCACCAATGAGATTGAGGTAAAATTAATAGCCCCGTATGCCTATATAAGGAACGGAGTGGTTACTGATAGTATCCATTGTTGGGTTTGCTTTTTACCAGCTACTGCTACTCAAATGCTATCAATCCCGCACTAAAGATGCCACCTCGAATGGTGGCGAAACGTCTGCAACCAAGTTGCCCAGCTCGGTGGACTCCACAACAACTGAGTTCGCCCGTCAATAAACGTATGTGTACATACTGCAATAATACTTTCAGTAACTTGCTAAACGCTCCATAATCAACTGATAGTAAAAGCAAGGCCTTTCTTTTAGTAGTTAATTGCTACCACTAGATCACTAGACTGCAATTTTCCGGCTTTCCAGATGATAGCAAAGCCGTGGCTCACACAATATGTCATTAAATCTGGACCGAACAGATGTAAATCAACTAGTATATTAAAATTCATTGATTAATTACAGTCGAAGGACCACTTTGAAGTCCGTGTTCGTTGGTTTCGGCCCATGAATAAGGTCCTGATTTATATGCAATGAACTTGATTACCAGCCGATGTCAAACGCAGATTTATGGATCATGAGGTTCTCACTGTACCTTTTGACTAATTCCACCGAAATACAGTTGTAGAACTACCAGATGTTATTGTTGTTTTGTGGAAAAAACGTTGCCACTTTAACACGCTCATTAGCGCTTATTTGAATTGTACTTGCAGGCAGATTATCTCAGTTCCGCTTACTACCCGCACTGATAGAAAGGCCGTGATTTTGTTCAGATTGCAGAACAAGGAGTGTTAAGGCATAACATGTGTGAGCTGTACCAACCTGTGTAAGTAAAGAAGATCTAATTTTATTAGTGTTACTGATCCATTGCTTGTCAGAGAAAGCACGATGGTATACCCCTTAAACCAAGTTTTGGTACATCACTATGGAGATTATGGAATTTCCTACTGCGTAATTATGGCACCGCATACGCTCTCTGTTATTGGGAATAGACAACATCTAGCCAGTCACGTTTTTAAAAGTTGCACAAACCACAGCAACAAAGGCAATGTAACAGCGACGCGCATATTACATAAATTACTAAGTATGCACTACTTGTATTGCGCTTGGATCTCCCGTAGAAAACAGAGATTAAACGCACGAATTATCAACAAAGCCAATTTAGTTCACAGTACCTGGAAAGCACCCAACTGCGCGAAGTTGTGATATGGGCTTGAAAAGGTTTTCTACTGTTAAAGCTAAATCCTTGTTGCTTCTACATTAGAAAGTTATTCAAAAAACTACCATACATGCGGTCACCCATTAGGACTACGTCAGCACTTAAGACAGGGGTGTCCAAAGTTGGGCCGCGATTCAAATGCTGCCCGCGTTAACATTTCAACTGGTCCGCGGCCTTATCGTAAAATAATAAATTCAGGCTTGGACTTTTCATGTAGTGTGTAATATTTGTTATTATCTCAATATCAGACAGAACATGACCAAACATATTTTTAACTCACAAAATTTAGCCCCATTTGCACAAGGTTTGGACACATTCGACTTAGAAGGACGAGCGTAAGACTGTGAACAGGAGGCAAACGCTGGTATAATAATGCGCATACAATTGCGGTATCAGTTTGGATGAAATATTAGGAAATATATAAAAAAGCGACTCCGCTAAATGGCAACCAATACATATCGGCGAGGAATGTATTATGTTTTTTTCACACCGCAAGCCATGAGATTCATTGTTTAAATTATTTATTTGGAGGAAAAATACAAATATGGTTGGCTGTACATAAAATTCTTGGAGGAAAACATGTGGATTTAACCAATGCACAATGAATGCCTGCTGCTTTACTCTCAAATATTTAGCAAACAAATGCATCTTCTGTTTAATGAGATATTGGAACTGGCTTAACAGGAACCATATTTCAAGGTAAGGTTATCTGAAAGCCGTATGCAAATCATAGTAAAACGTCGTAGTTAGTTTAATTCGCAACTGACCATACATTAAAAATTGTTCATATTTCTGATGACAAACTTTAACACACCAGCAGGTAACCTGATTGTAATGACCTCACTCTCCAGACAATAACTACTCCCTGCTTTTCTCAGTATATCATTGTATTGAGACTGAACAGAAAACAGCCATTTGCAGATATCAGCACTTGGTGGACAGGGTATTGTTTGACAAACACTAGATATGCTACTTATATATTTCACTGAAAATGGTGTAGTTGATTTAAACGTCAGGATATAAGGCTTAAGAATTTTTCCTACACGTACGCTGCCTATGGATATCTACCAAATATACACATTTGTTGCAAAAATGCTGCCACGTTAACAGACGCATTTGTGTTTAGCTGGCTTGTTCGTCTTAATGACATATTCGTGTTTGTATTCTAGGAAACATTTCATTGGTGTCCCTTTATGGCTCAAGGACCAGGGTGAAATTTTAAGGTGCAGAGCAAAGACACACAACATAAATCGAATCACACACTAATTCGCGATGCTTCCGCTAGTGATACGGTAATATTGCGTTCGTTTCTAGAAGTCAATCAAAGCTTGTCACAGGAAGTCAGAGCTAAACTCACGTTATTAAAGCAGTAATCTTTATATTTAAGCCGCCCATGGTACTTTATATCTAGAAAATTTCTCTTCTGTATATTTGGTATTAGTCATACTCTTGCTCCTGCAGTCGTATTCCGTTTGGTTGGCTCTGTACATACCCTATGTTGCAGGAGATTTCTGACCCAACTTTTTACCAATGTGTTGGTACATTTCGTCAATGAGAATCGGGGGAATATTGTAATTAACTAGCTGAAAGCGTGCATTTCTCAGCATACAGGACACATGCCCTATTGGTAAACTATCTCTTGCGCATTGTAACACAACTTACTTTACCTCGTAATTCGGTGAATCATATAATATAACCAGCATTTTACAAGACGCATTGAGATTCGTCGACGATACACGGATACGATGCATGCGCTTTGTGGCTCATCCAAGCACATGTCTTATGAAATAACTGACAGCAAACACGTTAAATAGAAATTGTAGTATTTGATCTTTGGGTACTGCATCATATACCTACCCATATGTTACTAAAGACAAAACGTCGTCACATTTAGAAGGTATAGAACGTTAGTAGTGGGTTCCGGATGGAAACTACTGCTTTTTGTCGTTATTTCCAATAGTAGTATATTTGATAGAACAATGAACAATGAATTTATACGGGTTAAGAAGCGTTGTTTTACAAGTCCCGTTGGATAGTTGGTGGGGATATCAACATAACAATAATGATGATAAGGATAGTAAAATAGCTAATACTTTAAATATGAAAATAAGGACTTATCTTTTGCTTCGCTGCAGTCCTACGATCCTCTTAGATTCACAGCATCCACAGTTAACAAAAATTATTCCATGGTAAACTTCAGGTGTAGAATGGAGACGTAGTGTTAAGTAACAAATTGTAAGTGGATGAGTGCACCGTCTAACCGTATTTTAAATACTGTTGGTGTCGGTGCAGAGACGACCGATTCTGGGAGAGCCTTCCACTGGTGACAGACACGAATGGAAAAGAAATTTCTGCGGCACTCCAGACGACTGTATTATTCTGCGAGTTTTAATGAGTGGCCCCTCAAGTTTGTATTGCTGCTGAGTTGCAATAAAGGGCGGCACACATGATGTGGGTCTCGCAGAATCAAGTATGTCAAAATCAGGTCGCCTCGTAGTCTGCGATAGGTCCCACTGAACAATCCTAGTCGTCGCAGCCTCTCCTGGTAGGACCGATTACGCATTCCAATTACGTTCTTAGATGCCCGGCGTTGTGACTGCTCCAGTGCATTAAGGTCGTGTTTCAGCCATGGATGCCAGGCTTGAATTGCATATTCGACATGGGAGCGAACATACGCACTGAGCATTTGTTGAAATATTGAGCTGTTTATTTGTCCAAATGCCCGCCTCAACAGTCCGACTTGTTGGTTCCCGGACTTCGAGGCCTTTCGGATTGCCTGGAACAACCCAAGTCATCTTGAACCAGAACACCCAAGTCACGTTCGAGAGTTGTTTGTTGCAGTACATCCGTTCCGAGTCGGTATGGGTACCTGCTCTGATGTCAGATGGAAAGCACCTTGCATTTACTGACGTTGAAATCACACTGAAGCACATGTTGGTCGGCGTTCGCCTGGATCCTGCGCCAGATCATGATTTCCTCGGAAAACATTAGAAAATTTGAAGCGATTTCCTGTGCATGGTAATTAATAAACACAAAAATCAAGCGTGGACATGGAACTGAGCCTTGTGGCACACCACACTCGACTTGTATGGGGTCCGATAAAGAGCTCCGAAGTGCCGTTGAAGTGGAATGTTGGCGATCCAGATTAAAAGAGGGTCGCCGATCCTGTAATGCTGCAGCTTGAATAGTAGTATCCGATGGTCTAGGCGATCGAAAGCCTTGGAAAAATCCACGTAGATCACATCAACACCTTCTCCAGCGTCGGCTGCCTCGGTCCAACTACTGCGCGCAATTAGTAAATTAGTTGTACTTGACCGCTGTCGACGGAAACCGTGCTGTTCAGGAGTGATGAAGCTGCAGGGCTCCAGGTACCACACCAGTGCATCGGCAACTATGGATTCCATGACGTTGGAGAGTATAGGAAGAAGGGTTACTGGGCGGTAGTTGGAGGGATCAGTTCTGCTTCCACCTTTGTGAATCTTGCTTATTATTCCAAGCTTCCACATGGCGGAAACTTGGTTCTGGTCTAAGCAGCGCTGAAAAAACTGAGCTAAATGTCCTACCAGTTGGTTTGCTGCCGCTCCTAATGCATCTGGACGAATAGATTCGACATCAAGCGAGCTGTGTTTGTGTAGAGAAGTCAGCTTTTGCAATACAGCCTCCGCGGTAAAAGTGATGTGGGTTAGTCCTGGCAAGCAGAATACAAAGCTTGGTGGATCGCTTGGTGGCAAGACTCTTTGAAACGTGGAGGCATATTGCATCTGCAGCGCGTTTGCAACTTCCATAGCCGTTCTTTTAGGGCCATGAACCGTCTTAAGTGGAGGAAATCCTTGCCTCGTTTTTCGTAGGCTATTAGGTGCTTGTACAGTAGTTTGTGGTTAGCACTGAAGGTTTTTGCGATGGTCCGCTGATAGACAGCTTTGTCTTCTTCTAACAGTTGAGTGCAGTATTTACGTTGGGCTATTTAGTTGTCCCAAGTTTTTGGTGCTTGAAATTGTACACTCGCCATGCTGCGTTGCGTACTGTCATCCCTTTTCATCATCTCTTTTCGAGAAACTGATGTACACTTATTGCAAGCTTTTATCTCTGAAGCCTGTGCAATCAGCTGACTGAATTTGTTGACGTACTCGAGCCAGGCGATTTCCGGGGGTTCTTCTTCGAGGAAAGACCATGTTATGGCGCTGATTACCTGGGCGAGTTGGTCTTACCTTGTGATGGTTCGCACAGTCTCAGCGTTATCCTTGAGATATTCTGCATACCATACAAAGTTGAAACTGATGACTGCGTGATCACTGCGACCCAACGGGCAGTCTAAAATCAACGCATCAATCATATGCTCCTCGTTGGTAAGCACAAGGTCTAGCACATATGGTCTGTTACCAGTTCTGAACCGAGTGGGCAAAGTGATGTGGTGGTATTAGGAACAGTAGTTACTAGATCTTGTAGATCGGCTTTGAATTGTGTCCTGATCTTGGTGAGAGTTTCTAAACAATGTACGTTGAAATCACCCAGGATAAGCATGTGAGTGTACTTTTGTTGTAAACTGCACCTTAAAGTAGCCGCTAGGCGGTAGTCGGTTTCGGGTTTTGAGGTAGGGGCGCGGTGCACCAAGACAATAAGTGTAGCGTCCCTGCCTTTTAACTGCAACCGGCACCAAAAAGAGTCAGGGAACTACGAGTCTGAATCCTCCACGGCTTCGCACTGTAAGTCGTTTCGGTAATACCGGTTTACCCCTTCTTCTTTCTGAGTCTGTCGTTCCGGATCAGCGACATGCCGGGTAGCGAAACTTCAGCGTCCGTCATTCCCGTGTGTAGCCATTTATCGGTGATACCAATAACATCATACGAGCCGGAAGCTTGACGATCTTTCAGTTCAGCCAGTTTGTTAGAAAGACCCTGAGCATTCGTATACAAGCAGGCCAGTTTCTCGGTCTCTGTGTGCCCACAAGGGGTGAAGCTGTCAATTGTGGGAGAAACCCGACCGATGCCAGGTCGGCAGTTACTCGTTTTTTTGACGGGTCAATGATACCTCGTTTGCAACTGGATTCGGCCAAGGTGTGTCCCAGCCTTCGTTTAGACCTACGTCAGAGTCAATTAAAGCAGCAGTCAAGTTACACTTCTGTACATTCTTTAGTATGCTTGCTGCTTCAGTTGCTTTAATATTTGAGCTGTGCAAAGTGTTTGCGACCTTTAACCGAATTTCGGAAGGAAGATGTTTTCGGTTTATCCGCCATCGATCCCAAACATCCGTTGCTTGATGCTCTGGCTGAACCGCAATGTTATGATTCTAGTGCCGCAACCTTTATAATTTGGTGAGGGAGGTATCCTGATGAGCGATAGTGCCACAACATTATCCAAAGAAAGTGTTTCACAAATGAACCGCCACTGTTCTAAACCGTGCTTTCCGGTCTTTTGAACATTGTTAGAAGGATGTTCTGGCACGCCATTTATGAAGACTGTGTTTAGGCGGTCTTGCTTGCTGTGCCCATCTTCGGTGTTTTGTTTTGGCTGTCGCGCGCTCCAAGGGACAGTTAGGCCTTGAGATTTATAATCGACTACAGGTGTATACTAAACTGACAGTCGATCCTGCTTACTTTGCGTAGATGGCTATGTTTAATGTTGTACGTCCCCAATGAAGCTACATTGGAAGAGTGAGTAAGCATGAATTAAGGTAACGAAAATGATTAAATTACTTATCACTTATTTCTGGTATTTGGTACTTGATTTTTGATATACTGAGAAAGTTTAATGTTCTAGAATAAAACAGTATGTTTCGGGTGGAATACGACATTGGATTTGGCACCAACAGCATGATGGTTTTAAGATGGGTTTCATCTGTGTGGAACTTTCTGGACACAAACCAGGGTATCTGAGAGATGCTGACGGAAGATGTAGCGCATCAGTTTTACTCGATGCTATCACTGAAAGAAAGTGCTCTCTGGTGTAATTTAAATTACTAAGAGGAATGTATCCAGTAAGTTTGCTCACCTTCAAACAGGATTGAAAGATTTATTCTTTATAAATATACCATATTTTTCACCAACCTCAAATATTAATTGTCTCTACATGTTTATAAGCGACACCAGCAGCTTGTCCGGGGAGTTTACTGATGCCATGAGATGCAATTACGCTCAACAATTGTTCGTATGTCTCGCTGTCAAACGTGCATTACTTACTTAAAACGTTGCTGATAAGCCATATACCATTGATCATTGTAACGCTACCATAGTCAAAGAATTGTAGTTAGCAGGTTACTAAGGAGCGATCTAAGGTACATTCTTACTACGAGCTGATGTTCAGATGTTAGCTCGTTGGAAGTGATGTAGCATTACTCTTGTCAAGAATTTCTAACGTTTACTTGTCAATGGTAACAGTTAAGTAACTGATGTTTCAACATCGAATTTCATGAAACATCTATGTGCGTTGGTGTAAATATTAAAAGCATGAACCTAGAATTAGTTAGCATTGAAATATTTCCTATTCGTGTCTAACACAAGAAGAGAATTTATCACTACAAGCTGGAAGTCTGTATGTCTTTCAGGCTCAAGGATAAGCTCTCAAGTACCATTTATGAATACATGACAAAGTGCAGATAACACTGCGATGATTAAACCGTAAAGCAGAAACTCGGCAACACACATGCAATTTATGTTAAAAAAGGAACTTTTGCTATTTCATCTTTATTGTTCATTTTGCAACATTTTAAGCGCTAACGTCCTCAAAATAGGCCAATCTACTAGCAATACACCCTCCTTAAATGTGCTTCCGTTTGCTAACATCCTCATAGGAAGTACGTCCTGGTATGGCATGCAGTTCTCATGTCGCTTTTTCTAAAGTTTCTCTATAGTTTGGAATCGAATCTTTACAATATGGTTTAAATTTTAAGAAACAGGGAAACGCCTGCTGTGTCTCGGTCCGGTGAACACAGTGGATGAGGCACCATAGGCGCGTGATGTTTTGCTAGGTAGTTGGGGACAAGGAATGATGCGTGAGTCAGTGAATTGTCATAAATCAATATCCAAGTCCGCTTTTTCCGAAGTTTAGCCTTCTTCTATCCCTCAAACATTTTTGTATGTTTACGTTAGTAAATCTCCTTTTTTAGCTGCATTAATGCTCCATGCACTTGGATTTGTGTTGCCAAACGGCTTCTGTACGGGGCAATGAGACCAACTTCAATATGTGTGTGTGTTTACATTCTTCTGTAATAATGGCCGAGTAAAATTTATCAAACTAACTTTTAATAGAGAGTGCTGAGCAGATTGTCAGGGGACTCATAATTTGTTCTACAAAACGACAACTTGATAGTACCGATTTCAAGGAGTTGCATTAAATAATTCATGAATGTAATACTTCAAATAATGATTATCTAAGGTGGCTCTTCACATATGCAGTTTAAACTTCTGAGTCGAAATACTGATAGGAGTAAAGTGAAATAGTGCCAGAAAACGGTCATGCTGTTGGATGTACGCGACGTACACTCTACAACTGGAAAACTGAAACCCCTACATATGATGTTATACTGGTGCAAAGTGACAGAAGTAACAATGGTAGCAATCCGTAAAGGTTGATATCCATAGTGGACACCACAAGAAAGATTTTAGATAAAATTTAGTAAGAAATCCGACACGCTAACCGAAGTGTTAGAAATCACTTAAAGCTAGTCCGCTGAGTAAAACCACCCATATAACCTGACGTATGTGGATCGCACAACTACGAACTTGTTTGCACATAGCGGTCAAGAGGAGTTTCGGCTGTTTCGTCTATTGTCAGTACATCCAATTAAGTAGTGTAGGATGAGCATTTGAAATAGCAGGATTTAGAAAATATAGAGATAATATATGCAAGGCTTCCTACAGGAAAACTGTAAGTTACCGTGGCTGCGGGCCGTGGAACATGGTCAAAAGGCCAAAATGCTCCAACAGATATGAAGCCACTGCTTTGGCATATATAAATGTGGAAGATCTGACAATGACACAGCACTCTAGCCTTCAAAAAATTCAATGGCAAAGGCGTGCGGTCTGGCTTGATTTGAAGAAATGGTGATGAATATAAGGCTGTTTTGTTCTGTTCTTATGATAACATCATTTATGTATGTAAGTCACTGAAGATTCCGAGTCAATGATAAACGGCCCCATTTCTCAAGAGGATGTTACTGGCTTTGCATCGGTGGCTCAGTAGCCGGAATTATTTATGTATTGGTTAGAGGGAATGTTAATTTTTTTAAACAAATCTCATAGCATGTTTCAGGATCATATACAGAGGTAGATGTTAACGACCAGTGTGTATTAACATAGAGTTTTCTAGAAAACTGTCGCTGTTGGAAGGCTTTACTGCTACATGGAGACAGGATTGGTCGTTATAAATTTCGCTCGGTCATGGTACATTCCTATTTCTAGTATCAGCAAAGCTAGATTATTGCAATGTGTTTGTGAGTATACAACACATTTTATGAGCTCAGTGCACATACATGATACAAGTACAAGAAAAACACCTGTTGGAGCTATCAGTGAGAACATTTTGCAATGGTTCAATATTGTTGACTGAAGCACATCGGCAATAAAGTCCAAGCGTCCCCGTTGGCAGGTTGATTGTATCGGATTTACTAATGTAATAGGAGCGACCTTGTGCTTTCTCAAGGAGTGGGTTGTTATCAACATAACTATAGTTGAGCTTACACTATGTCATTAGTGTAGGTCTTGTCTAATGTGCAAAATTCCTTAGAAAACATTTGGAGCGTTTCTAATCAGAAGGCATCAGGAATACTTTCGTGCAACACCCAGTAATTTTTAATGTACAAATTCGCAAGAACTTGCCTAATCTGATAACCTGGATGTGGCATGAGCTAGTGATTTCGATCATTAACATTCTAAAACATGGGCTATTAGAATGATTGGTAATAATAGCCTTGACCAAGAATATCATGACTTCATATTTTAAAGCTTTTGGTTGTGTGAAAAAATCACACTTAACAAGTATTTTCTTTCAGAATTCGAAACAGGCGAGTCAAAAGACGCAGACGATATTGTGGCACAATTTGCCCAAATTTTCGTTTGTCACACATGTACAATTGACGGTCTAAATAAAGTAGATAGTGAGAACTGAGAACCATTGGTAGCCAATTTTTGGTTATTTTAGCTGCTTGTGTTGTCATGGTTAATTGAATATTACTGTCAGCTAGTTTTGTCCACATCTTGACAACGTCTAATAGTCACAACAGCAAAAATGGATTTCTAGTGTACAAAATTTGAATGCATAGGTGGATCATAAAGTGATATGCTGGTTTTGCATGTTAGCCAGAGTTTAGCAAATGGCTTTTGACTGCAAACATAGCACTGCTCGTTACATATATATCAGCCTACCTACTCAGATTAAAAGTAACTTGAATTGTTTGACAAGTTACGCTACGTTTGTGATCCATTGGGGCAAATAAAATAATATAGTGAAGTGATTATTGTGTCACATCAAGTAATAGAAAGCGCTGTATGGCGTAATTACATCGTTCGAGAATAAGCCTAAATCAAACAAAGTGCCATAAACTTGTGGTTGATAAATGGCGAACAAACGTGTTAGCCAAAGTACTGCCAATTAGTTTGGGCATTATGTGTAGAATACAAGTAAGCAACTTGGTTTCTGTTGATTACTTGAGCTAAGTTAAAAACCTAATAGTCACTTGGAATGACAGAATGGTATGAGACTGCGAATAAATACAGACGAATAAGAATTGCAGCAAATGTTTGGAAAGTGGATGTAGGCAAATCTGGAGCATCTATGAGCAAAATTAACTTACTACTGCCTTACAACACCAAGACGATGCTAGCGTAAATAAATACTGACTTTGATCAAGTTCGTCAACAACGGTGTAACTCATGAGGTGCAATATTCTCTGAGGTTTCGTGTGCGTGAATTGGTTATTTTGGAGGAAAATGAAAAAAAGTTTTGCAACATGGATCGAAATGCCAAGTAGCTTAATATGTCTTTAAGTTATGTCAAAAACCGTGCTTACATTTATGTTAGAATATTTTTCACAGGATAATTTAAACGCAAAATTAATAGCACGAATGTCTGGACAGCCATCTAGTTAGCTTTCTGAGGTCTTCCTGACACACCATCGCAATATTGTATATTTCTAGATAATGGGCTAAGCCTTCTTGATGAGACCTGGCTAATTTATTAATACTCAAGCCGAAATTAGCCCATAGTAAACAGGATAAATGTTCGACACCCAAAAAATATATAGTGCAACTCCATTGTAGTATATAAACAGCACATTCAGGCGGATATCCGTAAACGTTTGCTGATACCGTCCAAGAATTTAGAACATCGGTTGTATGTGAAAGTCCCAATTTTACTAGTTCTGTCACAGTCTACTGAAGCAGTGTGGGTCATTTTATTTCGACCTATGTTGACACGGTATTCCCAGTAAACTTGTGCTCACCGAAGGCAGCAAAACAACTGAGAATCAATATGGTGGTCAGCAACTGGAGAAAGAGTAGGTGAGACAAGTACTTTGAATAATGTACCATAAAACCGAAAAACAAACAATAAAATCACTTAAAATTGGAGACAACTTTGTCTCCTTATTAAACAAAAATTGCAGTTAAATAAGAATATCGCGTATCAAAATGAAAAAGATAAAAACACTGAAGAGAAACACATACTATGCTTGACACAATTCAAATTGTAATTTTGATAAGGCTTTATCCCAGTAGTTCACAAGCTACATAGCTGGTCTTAGACCGGAAAAGTACCAGGCGTTTCGCACTATTGCGGCTCGTCAGTGGTGCACGTTCCCTTGGTACTCTACTGGGGACCCAACCCATGACCGCTAGAGGCAGATGCCAACTAGCCAGCAGTTGAAGCCACTCAGCCATGGTGGAGGTTGTTTGAGAGAAATAATTTGCAAGCTAACTGGGATATCGCACCACCTATCTTCGACTGTCACTGGCAGTGGTTAGCCTGCGAGGTGATGACCACCTCTCGCTAGACGCTATATCCATGACATTTAAAAATAGGAGCGGCTATGTCTTCACTCTATTACTCGCAATTAGTATGACTTCAGTTGTAATTTCGAAAAGGCGTTCATCAAACAATGGATCAATCGATCCATTGAGCGATGGATACCTTTTGATATTTTGCCTATGTAGGTGATATTGATAGTCCGTAAGACCCATGGAAATTGCAAATGATAGAGATGTATTATAGAGCTAAAAGCGAGAATAGCAGGATAGTAAAAAATTAATAATAGAAAAATTCAGAGCGCATTCAGAGCATGAAGGTAAATGTGGGTAAGGATTCGATAAGAACTCACGACTAATTCTGCATTTGCCAGGAAGGTGTAGGAACGGACGCTACAGAAGTTTAAAGAAACTTTTAACAAAGTGGGCTCAGTTATAGGTAGTATATAGAGAAGGAAAGGAGTATATAGAGAAAGAAAATTTTAAAGGCGCAATGGTCCGTAGGCCCTGTTGTCAAATCCAATCCCGACTACATTAGTCATTTTGCCTGAAAAGTGACATGTACGGTCAGTCGGTAGGATTATGCTAGCTCACATGACGTAAGTGACCAAGTTAGAATGTGTCAAGGGAAGATGCGGTGAAATTATAATTGAAAACATTTCGCTCAGCAACTAGTTCCCAAATCCCTCAAAAATATCTTTCGGGCTTGTGTCATTTCTATGCATGGCAAACTTTGTGCGGTTGCTCGTCATCGATTTTCTGTGGCTAAATGTGCGGTAGCTTGCAACTCATGTTGTAATTTTTTGAAATCGCAACATCTAAGTTTTATTATACACTTCCTGTCTATAATTTTTGAAGGAAACAGAATTATATGCAATCGTATTATCAACATGTTGCATGTTAAAAGATTGGAAACGTGTAGGCAACTCTTCGCTCATGAACAAACAAATAAGTTATGCCAAGTAGCCTGGCATTAGTGAGGTCAAGTTTATGTAGTGCAAAAGAATCTTAGGACATTTAACTTCATAATTGTAGCTTTATCTGAAGCTAAACAAAGATACATGTGGGGAAAATACCATAACCCTCATCCATATCAGATGTTATTTCGATTACCAAAAACTTACTTCTATCACCATCAAGCTGGACAGAATCAGCCAAAGCCAGAGCGAGAGTCGCCATCTTATACTTGGAGTTCTCGAAAGCTTTCGACCGTTTGGACCACCGCATTCTCCTACACATGCTTCTAAGCCATGGAATCGGTGAACCTTTGCTGGGTTGGATCCCCAACATCCTCACTCAACGTCAGCTAAACGTGGGAGTCCGCTGCTCAATTTACGACTTAAATGACGTCGAGCGTGGCATGCACCAAGGGTCGGTGTTGGGAATATGTCAATTGCTACCATACATTACCGATCTTGCCAGTGCAGTACAGTCGAATTGCTTACTATTTCAAGTGTTGTCAATATCTGTCTTGACATCACGACCGCGGATGATTCCACGGCAAACTCGACAGGGCTTATGCGTAGTCATCCGTTAACTTGCTCCAGTTCAACGTTGCGAACTGCAAAGTCGTGAGCATACGCCATCAACTTACCCATGAATATTCACTTGGAGGCCAGCATTTGTAACGTGCTTTTCAGGAAAGCGACCTCGGGCTGATCGTGCAGGATGATCTTGGCTGCTCGAGACAGGCTGAAAAGGTATCGAAAACAGCCAGCTAACATCTTGTACTCTTACGGAGGGCTTTGGTAAATGTTTTGCATTCAATCCTTCCGCAAATCCTGAACGTATACGTGAGGCCCCACGTGGATATGCGATTCAAGCCTGGCGTCCCTGGAGCAAGCGTACCATCGACTCACTTGAAACTCCATGACGTAGAGTAACAAAACTCTTCAGGGATTTGTCTCCTCTCACCTACCAATGTAGACTTCCGTCAGTGAGATTGTACAGTAGTTAATATAGATTTCATGAAACCTACTTTTTCATGTGTTAGTTAAAACTGACCATTCCAATTCACCAACGATGCAATAATTTGCTATCGAGCCAAAGTATCAACCTGACAGTCCATCAGATCAAACTGGCTACGCACTACAGTCGACTTGACTGTCGACGAAACGTTTTGTTCTCCATGTGTCCCTTTTCTGGAAACCCCGGATGAGTCACGTCATTCTTTCCCCTATATTAACATTTCTGAAAAACGCTTTGATGACAAGCTTTCTAACTTGCATTAGTTGATGTATTCAGTTTCACTCGGAGGACGAAATAACGTAAACCAAACCATGAGCTTAATGTACTTCTCCGCAACGTCGCTGTGAGGTTACATGTATATGTGTCCTTCTGGTCAGCATGGATTTATCTATACTGGACTAAGTTATCACATCGGTCAAAGGAAGCAACACACGAGTGAGCGTTGTCATTTTCGTATTTTATTTCTCATGCAGTTGCTGAACCATAAATTCTCTATAAGATTTTGTGTGCGTACAGCTCATTTTTTCCAGACCATCTTTATGCAGCTGTGTATTTAAATCGGTAGACACTTATAATGAGGAGTTACTTATTCGTTGCTCCTTTTAATTTTAATTTTCACTCTTACCATCCTACTGCACTAGTAAAGCACATGCTTGTTGACTTACGATAAATCATTGTAGATTGTTCATCGTTCATCTTCTATACTTCTTCGAGAGTGTGTAACATGGCAGAGATTAATAACTTGTAGGAAACCGAGTTAAACATCTTCACTTTTGTTTTCCCAACTCTATTCAGCTTCCATAGCGAAAGTCATACAAGTGCTTTAACCTAAAGTCAAAATTTAGAATAGTGATCACACCTGACGACAGGATATTCTTGCAAAAGGACGTTTAACACAACAAACCTACCAACGGCGTGCCTAAATCTAAGCTGACTCATCCCGTAACGCACTTACAGAAATGCCGAAATGAGGAACATTTAACAAAACTTGCATCTACCTTATGTTGACGCAGATAACGTCATGCAAATGTTGGTTGTAAAAATTAATCACCACTCTCACGAATTCAAGGGATGCAATAGCGTTGAAGAAGTTCGGAAGCTGACGCCTCCGCACGACATTTGCATTGTGGACTTAGAAGTTATCGCAGATTTGCCAACCACGACACGTTTTAGCAAACACATAACGATTAGCATTAATCCGCATCACACATTGCAACTGGTATACGCACAAACATATATAGTGCGCTTGTTGCTAGCTTTAGCCGTAGTGCGTTGCGGCCTAAGTGCATACTGGTAGCTTTGCATTACGCTTAATATTTCTGGCTTTACATTGGGTGCAATGCGGAGCGAATCACAAAAGGGTGCGGATTATACTACTAATACCCTTGCGATTCGGGTGAATAACACTATCATCAGTGAATCACCATTAGCGCATTTGTTAATATAATCTATTTTGAATATAATGAATATTTACTAACACCGACTAATAGGAAAAGCGATATGATTTCCGTAAGGTATAAGGAAGCCTGCATTTTGTTTAAAGCTAGGATAGGTCAAATTAAACAATTGGTTGTCAGCTTGCGAATGCAACTTCTTTGTTTGTAAATACCCGGCCATTTGTAGTGTCCAGCTCAGAAGACATTGCTGCTCATCCATCAGATGCATGAAAGGAAGCAATCAGTCGTGAAACCACTGGATTTTCTCGTGACGGACGGATTCACAACTCGAACGCGTCATGCGTAAATTTTTCCATCGGATATGCCCCCTAAACATCAGCGGTCCGATGAATGTTTAATCGCTACAACCTAACTTCCCGTTCCTTATCGGAACTTTTCTTGATAGAATTTCAACTTGTTGAAAACGGCAGTTGACTAGTGCCCATCGCCGATTAGTATTGGATGTTATTTAATAGAACCCAGGAGTCTCAAACCCTAGGGTACGCAGTGAAATATTCGCAGCAGCTGCTTACGTGAAAATGTAGTTGTCACTGTCAACAACTTGAAAAAAGGAATGATAGAAAGTAACCCCTTCATGTCGCTACCAAGCAAGAATCACTGGCAAACCATAAGCTATTTTGTCTACCTATGGCCGAAATTATAAGGTCCCTGCACCATAAGGCAGAGGTTACTGATTCCAATCTGCGTAGATGGGAACAAGTTAACAGTTTCATTGGTTCGTGTAACAGGAATGCATTGATACGACATATTGGCGTGTTATTACTGCCTTTATTTGGGGAACAGATGGCTTTCGAACTGAGCGCAACTCAAAATATACACCTCAAACTTCATCCTTATTAAAATGTGAGTTTGTGAATTTATGGATCTATGGTGTCTGCAGTGTGGTAAGCCCGATGCCCGAGCTCAATTTAATCGAATACTGTAGTTGGTGGGGTTATTTTCTTTCCGCTGTATATTGCTGTAAATGTAAGTTCAGTGACTTATTGAAGCATGTAAACGCCTACTTCGTTATGTTAGTGGATAGGTTAATTTCGCCAAATATACAGCTTTAACGATCAGCGTAGCTTTACTTTAATCCGATTAAATCAAACTACGCTCGATAGCCACAATTTTATTTTCCCAACTAGTTCTGAGAGCCTTCAGTAACTCAATTTAGTGTGCGATGAATTTGATCGTCTTATTATAAAACCCTACAAATTCGCCTAGCGGGGTATTCGTTCCTTCATCCGTTTAGTTTGCTGAGCAAGTACTTGCAATGTGAAGCAAAAGAAAATATCACCCCAATTTGGGAAGTGGTCTATGAAGATGTGGGTAGACGTCGGCAGTATTTATAAATGATCAGCCGAAGCTTACCGACTTGCATACCTTCAGCCCATAAATGATGAGACTAGTTCCAAATGGTTCTTTGTACTGACAAATAAGGACTTATTCTCCACATATTTGCCTATCATCATCTCAGTGTTGCGATTTGCCCAACAGGAATTCAAAGCAAATGTGACAATACAGAATTGGTCCTTGTTACTGATCGGAAATATCACTGGAAAAGTATAAAGGCCATAGATAAAATCAGCTTTTTGTATATAGACGAGTATTTAGTCAGGAACAAGAAATAATTATTAAACACCCGAGGTACTTTTGCACACGCCACGGTAGCCACGAACTTTCCACGGAAAGTTATGTAAAGTTGTGATATAATTCTAGTGAACTTTAAATGAATATAGCACGCAAAGATACCGTAACTTCGAATAATTTACACATCGCTGCTACCAATGACTGTCAGAAAATATTCTATCAAATGCTTAGGCCATATAAAACAACACAACGGACCATTTCGAAACCGCATCTTTCAGGGCGTACTAGACAATATATTGTCTTATTTCTAAGGGGCATCGCCTATGAGCATAAGCAAATTCACCTATGGTAACATACAAAGTTGAAGGTATAATGATGTTAAGAATTGCACCACCAATCAGGAGTCATTTTCGATAAATCCAATTTGCATTTCCTACTTCAAAATCGAACAGTGTTCTTGCTACCCTAGAGAAATAATCGCAGTGGAAGGACTTATATATTATGGGTAAACTACACTCCATGTCTTGGCGTGTAGATGGTAATGCGGCAGGAGATATATATGCCAGATCCCAAATCCGCGACCACTCCACCACTCCACAATTTTACAAAAGTAATCCGTTTGTGGCAACGTATGTGGCCTAACTGATATTTTTCTTCCGCTGGAACAGGATAAACATAGATAACATGTTGTTTAGGTTAGGAGCAATATATCCTGTTAGGCAAAACCCAGTCCTTCGGGGATAAACGGTTTATTCAACAAAGCAAGCCCAGCGAAACTGACAGTATGATTAGTTTGCAGAGGACGCGATGTAAATAAAGCAGTCCGTTCCATAACGGTCGATTTCGTAGCAAGCATGAGCTACTTCCTTTGAATAAAACAAGCTCACTCCAGCCCTGCAGAATACGAGGCAATCAGAGCATAGGTAAATATACTTAGGCGTTTAATCATCTGCTTCGTCCGCTTGTTGCAAGCTCGCCGCTTGCTTTGTCATGTATATGTTTACGGTTCTTCTACTTGCATGATCCCAGCACATCCTACACTTTTTCTTGATTATCCGCATGGATGGGTGCCTCCGTCTTTGTGATCTCACAGGAAAACGTCTTGCGCCTTCCTTCAAGTTTACTTCCACTTTCCCGACGTCGCCTCAGCTGCACTAGGTTCCTTCTGATTACTTTCCCTCCAGTATTGACCTCATAAGATATTTCTCCAGCCTTCACTCTCATTACACCATTCTTCCTTCACTCGTTGACAACCGGTATTACTTGGAACGACAATTCTTCGTTTACTACTATCCTAGGTAGCGCCTGGGTGCCGCGGTCGTAATACCTTTCTTGATCCTCCATCCGTTTGATTTAATTCTCTTGCAGCTATTTATGAAATGGCAAGGCCGGGTGTAAAAGTTCCGCCGACGAAGGAATTAGGGGGTTCCTGTATTTTTGCTGTAAAGAAGTTGAGCTTGTTCGAGACCCATTTTCGGCGAAGCGTGTTGCGAATTTCTGGCGCCATCAGATAATGGAACAGTGGAACAATGGTTCATTACGGAAAAAAAGCATTGTTTAACAAGTCCCGTATGATGGAAATTATTGCGAAAAGCGAATTGCATGATGAAGTGAAGATCGTTGTGGTGGACTCACCATAGAATAGCAGAGATGTTCGCGTATTAAACGTTTAAATCCATAAATCTTTTGGTTGGACGTTGGGCAAGACACCGTTTGATTGCGTTTTGCAGCCCCAGGCTAAAAAGTCATAAAATGAAATATAAGTGAGACAATGCATCGTCAATACGTTTTTTAAATATCGCTAGATTTGGAGCAGGGACGACATAATTACGGCGAGCGTTCTAAGGCTGTCACACGCAGAGGGAAAAGAAATTTCTACGGCATTCCAGCCGCGTATACTAAATTGTCATTTTCAGAGGGTGACCTGTTAGGCTAGTGTTTTGGTTCAATTCCAGCAGCGGAAAGCAAATTTGGTTTGGGTTCTTCAGATTTTGAAACATCATGAGTGGCGCTAGCTTTCAACAACAGCTTCTTTGCTTGTTTGACCGCTGCCTCCGCTTCTCCGTTAGACTGGCTGCGATACGGGCTGGTTCGCCGATGCGGAACTTCTCACTTGTTTGCGAAAATCTGGAACGAAACTGTTGTTAATTTCGGGCCATTTTAGGAGATCAATTCCTCAGATATTCCGTACCTGGCGCAATGTCATCTAAGTTTAATGATGACTGCTCCCGTGGTTGTAGCCGTGAGTGGATCGATCACGAAAAATTCACTGAAATAGTCCACTATGACTATGAGGTATTTCCCGTTGTCACAATAAGCTAACTGCTAGTTTCTTACATGGTCAAAATGATATCTCACGCAGCAACATTTTCCTCTGGCTTGACGGGTCTCGTGCGACGGGCAAACTGAACAGCTTGGTACTAGATCGGATTTGAATCGTCATCTGGGGCCAAAACCGAATTTTACGTGTTCTGCTAATATTGTAGGTAACACACAAGTGAGCTAGATGAGCATGTTCTAAATTCACTGCAAGCCACGACGGGATGAAAAGGAGAGTACCTTAGAATAGCAAACCGTCATACATCGTGAGTTCAGCCCGATAGTTGAAGAATGGCGTAAATTCCTTTGAAGGTTTGTACCTTGTGTCCGGCCATACATACAAAATCACTTCTAGAGATGCAGCAGGCGTCGTGTCTGCCTCTGTATGACGCCTTTTATCTTTCAGGCGAGCTTCGTTACCGCCAGATGTATCAGATTTACCTGCACGATTTCTTCTTATTGGCGTTCGACGATAGGAAGACAGAGCATCCGCGACGAACATCTGCCTCACCGGGGTGTACACACGATATTCATCGTATTTGTGGAACTGGAAAATCATTATTTTAAAGGGTGGAGGGACATTATTTAATGGGTTGCTGCTTGTATATACGAGCGGTATATGGTCAGTATACATGGCACCCTTCCTCCAAGTTGTACTGGTTGAATCGTCTCATCAAGTAAAAAACAGCGATCATCTCTTGCTCGATCGGCGCATAACGCTGTCCAGCCACAGGGAGCGCTCGACTACGAAAATCCAGGGGCTTACCATCCTGCATAAGAACGGGTCCTATTCCGCTCAGACTGCTGTCACATTGTACCTTCAAAGGCAGAGATGAATTAACTAAGCCCAGTACTGGTGCACGGCAGCTTGGATGTTTAATGGTTGCAAAGGCGGCCACCTGCTCTTTTCCCCAACTCCAATTTCCACCCTTGTGTATCAAGCCTCCGGATGGGCGTCATGATTTCCGCTAACCTTGGTAAGAAACGACTGAAATAATGCACCTTACCATTAATGCAAAAAGCAGCCTTGACGTTCTCAGCTTGTGGCATCTCCTGCACTGCCTTAATTTGCTCAAGTTCGCTCCCTCCCTCCCAAGTTTGCTCCCTCTGATATCAAAACGTGCCCAGGAAAATTCACTTCCGGTTTCCGGAGCTCAATTTGCTCTCCTTTGAGCTTTATGTTCTTTTGCATACAATGTTACAAAAGGTGGTGCAGATTGTCGTCATGTTCCTGGCCGGACAAGCAGTAAAACAACACATTGTTTGCTACACATATCCCATCATTTAAGTCGTCGACGACTTGTATTAAACGCTTTTGCAACATTTCGCTCGAGATATTCAAAGCAACCGGTAAACGTAGCTATCGAAAAGGACCGAATGGGGTGCCGCAAATCGTCAGGAAATCGGATTCGTCATCTAGAACCGTGTGCCAGAAAGCTGATGATGGACGAAAGTTTGGGAATTATTTCGCCTTGGCAAAACGCGGCAGGACATCTTCTAGCGTTGGCAGCGCACAGTGCTACCCGATTAGAGTTCCATTTGAGAGCTAATCAAAGATGCAAATCACGGATCTTTTGTAACAAGCACAACTTGACTGACACACTGTCGACTCGTCGACTTAGCTAATAAAATTATTTGCGTTAACTGACTTACTTTGGTGATGAACTTACCACGTACATCTAAATGAACCCTCCTTCCGGACAGCGCAGACGGTCGTATTGGCGGATCTATTGACAAATGAAAGAAACTATCAAACCTAAAACCTGGGCTAAACGCGGACGGATACTGATTATTAGCAGCTGTTTCCGCACGACATGTATGCAAAAAGCAATCGCGGCTACGATGAACAAAGCGAGGACACGGGAAAGAATCAACTCCGAAAATCGGAATGCGATCTTCCATAACCACTAAATTCAACTGATATGAAAATCCATCTTTGGGATTGATCGATTTGAAGGTGGCCATACCCTTCGGTTGAAGCTCATAACCGTCATACACACGCAAGAAGCTTTGCTCTGGTCGCAAAGGAATTGCTGGACACCGCTTCGCATGTGTTATATTTATGTTAGCACCCCTGTCTAACTGGAAGCGCACCATTTCCTCAAAAACCCACTAATTTGCGTAGATATACTTCTTTGGTCCCGTCCGAAACACGTTGCCAAATGAATGTTGAGAGTAGAAGGGTGTTGTGTTACGACTGGGAATATTCAATATGGTAGATTAACAAAATCGAAAGAAATGACTTCGCCTGCCACATTTGGAGCAGCTTCGACCCCGTACCATACATTAAGCACGACCAGTCCATTGTCGCATTACAAAGAACTTGCAGGTTTCTTGTGTTTTGGTAAAAGGCTTCGCGATTTTGTCAGATACATTGCATACCGCATGTAGCTCTGCTTCAGAGGGCAAACGCTTTTGCTGGATGTGGCTTGTAGCCAAGCATACACTATGACATATTTCAAGGTATTTTCTGAACGATAGCTGCCGTTGCCACAACAGACGCTTGGGTGTTTTCAGCATTGCTGTGAAGTACGAACCTAGTTCAAATGAGGCTGTCAAGCAAACAGTTGCAAAAAGTAAGGATCGAGCCAGGAAATTCCCCTTCGTAACATAGTTCGCAAAAGATTCATTTAGACGACTATTTTAAATAATAAAGTGTTACTGAAATCATCGAAATTTAAACTAGTTGTTTCCAGAACAACTGAGACATACGTTTTGTATTGTATCGTTTTCAGAACTCCACGTACTTAATCTCCGATCGCGTGACTAATCATCGCCAGGCGATATGCCATCGATTTTACATTCAGAAGCAAATGTACGCAAAACTCTTCCTTTTGCTTTTCCAGATTCTCCAATAACGGGCCACTTTTTGAATTCTTCCATGTACAACAAGGCAGAAAGTTACACGGCTGGCTGCGCTCCGAGCAGCAACAGAGCGCTGTTCCGCGATCCAGCATTGGTCTTGTTTACTACGTGCAAAACTCCGTCCTTCTAGGAGAAAGGGTTGCTTAAACAAAGCAGGCTCAGCAAACTCGACAGAATTATTGGGTTGCAGAATTCGCCATCTAAATAACTAGGTCAGATCCATTAGTATCGAGGTTGATCCATACAGCAGATTCTTCCTTTAAATCAGTCAATCAAGCTCACTGCAGCGCTGCCAAATACGAACCAATCAGGGTATAGGCGAAGATACGTAGGCGTTCAATTTTCTGCTTCGTTCGCTTGCGGCTAGCTAGCTTCTTACTTTGGCATGTTCATCCTTAGGTTTCTTCCGCTTGCATAATCTCGTTACATACAGCAAATAAATTAACACCACACATTCAGTATTACGGTTCATATATATATGTATATATATATATATATATATATATGTATATAAGTGTCCAAGTTGCTTAGGACCGTAGGACAACGCTTAGACAACCAATATGCGGCCTCCAAGCTAGGTTCATCAACAAATAAGGATCGGAAACTGGAAGACCCACCATTAAAGACGAATACCACAATTGATACTTAACTATGATGCTATTTTACAAAAACGGAATACCATAATAAGAATATGCTTCAACAATGTCTTCTAACAAACGAAGGTTGCACTCAGTCAGCGACTTCAACAATAAGTCATAAATCGGGTGCGTCCAAGCCCACAACTGAGCCAGCTTTGTGCCTGTCTGTAGTAGGTGTGCACAAAGCAGCGAATCAGGAAATCAAAGGATATTATTCCAATCACCTCAGTTTAAATGGAGGCTGGATGGGTTTGTGTGTGTCACCGGTGATAGGCTAGACGAATCTTAATTTGATGCGGGAATCGAACATTAACCTAGATGGTGTGCGGGAGGGAACAAATACAATGATGCGATCGGGAAAGCAGGGTATATATCAGAGAAAAGAGTAATAAGGCTGATAGTGCGCCAACTGTATGTTTTGCACAGAAAACAAGTAACAAGGTGGCATGCTTGAGACATTCTGCGAGGGAGCTCAACGAAGGTAAATAGAGAAGTTGGCTTGGGTTGTTCATATGTGTGTTGCAATATATACCAGTATTATAAACATCTTTCCATAAGTAGCGGAGTCAGAGCAACAATGAAAAACCATGCAACTCCTAGGGGACATAATTATTATTTTTGGTAAACTAACGGTCTGCCATTTTCTCAACTGACAACGGCTGATCTGTTAAATCCAGTACATTTTTTTATCCACATTCGTTTTGACGTTCAGCAGATGCCGCAGTCATGGCTGTTGTCGACCAAAAACTATCTCTCCTTTTAAGGATAGCAAATGAGAAAAATACGTCATTCAGCTCTGCGAAAAAGCAGCTGGTGATTGATTTCTATCCCTGAGGTATCAGATTGCTGCGGGAGTCATAGCTTACTCTTGAACTCTCCGCAACACCAGCATTCCCTCACATTTCATGCAGACTGCAACCTTTAGTGTGTTGAGGGCTACATGACAGACGATCGATGCAATGATCTTTTTTTATTCATACTGACTATCCATGGGATACAGAAGTGGTAGGTTGTATTCCTTTTACGTATTGTTTAATTACTAGCAACCCAACTTCTCAAGTGTTCCTGGGATTCACTAGTCACCTAAGCTGCACATTGTTGCAACTATTGCCGTGCGTGTAATTTAGGAAAAACGCCTCGTTTACTTATACTATGGAAATTATGGTTGCGGTTTCTTCGAGTTAGACGCTGATATTCTCAATGTAACCTAGCGAAACAAGTGCAAGTGACCTCTGGGTGCAGTAATGTAATGCGCAAGCTGTGTACATTTCCTAAAGTTGCATTTGTGAGCATTAGCTAAGTCTTTCAACAAGAAATTAATAACTGACGAATATGACTTTAACCGAATTAGTCCAAGGCTTCTTATGAGTACCAAGTATGTTGATGTTACTGTTAGATTGCATAAGTGTACTGTTACAAACCGTTATAACACTTTAAATGCATAGCGTGTTCCGCATAGTAAATGGTTGTCGTACTGCAATGTAAAAAGTTTCTTTAAACCTCAATTTTCTAGGTGTATTTTGTTTTGTTCTCTCATAAAATCTGTTATTTTTCTACCTTCTTGCATTCCTCCGTTTTAAAGAAAACTCAACTCTTCTTGACTATCGTCAATTTTTGTTGTCCCCACAAATTTTTCTGTAACATAAGTTCGAACCAGCTTCTCTAGAAGGTATTCTATCTCGGAGAAAATATAAATATTATCTTTTGCACTCGCTTTTTATCATTTGAACTCCATTGTGTGTGCGAAAACGCATCCTACGTTCAGCAGAGCTTCTGTGTTGCCTGGGGTGTTCTTCAGGGAGAGAATAGATCATCTGCTCTATGTTCCTTATATGTTGAACTTCTCCCTTTACAAACCCCATTTATAAGATGCAAATAGCGTGACGATGTTGTGCTTAAATTTATGGCCACAATATTCAGGATTTCTTATCACTTCAGCGCGGACTAGCGGATCTGTTTGAGTGGTCTTCATTTAGATCCCTTACACGCTTCCAAGTATGGAGATGCGATCTTTTCAGTTTTTCGTAGCGATAATTTGCAAGTGTTCATAGATATCCCTCCCGCTCTTACTGTGAGATAATAGACTATACCCAGATCATCCATGGCCAAGTATATCTGTGTCTTTCTATCTCAGAACAATTCTTGGTTCACGCTTGGCTGGGAAACTTCCAAAAAGTCAGCTAATTTATTTTTATGTACTCAGTCTTAAGGTGTTTTCAATAGCAGAACTTTAATACTCACGTTTGTGACATCTTGTATTAGTTTCTATTTATTATACCGCTTCTCTGTCAAATTTCCTAGATTGATTCAGAAAAGTCTATCTTATTTATACGATCTATAAATCCCATTTATAAATGTAGCGCTTGTTTAGTTATTCCTCATTTTGTTTGTTTATTTATAAACACCATTACATCTACAATAACTTTTCTTATAAGACACTCATTAATAGACTTCATCCACTTCAATTGAGGTTACAAAAGCGTGCGAAATTAAAAAATATTCCTCCGCGTATAATCATAACGTAGTACTGTCTTGCCGTTTAGATCATGTTTGCTTTCTGACGTGGCAAAATTCATCAAAATGATACGCGAGCGGTTGTTGGCGTGACAGTTATGCGACTTTTCTAGTTTACTCCCCAAGTAGGTATTTGTTATTAGCATCCAGTTTGTCCGTTGGAAAGCCCTAAATGCTAATAATGAGCCTGTTATGTTTCATTAATATTATTTTGAATGAACTTGACTAGTAACTAAATATAGTTATAAAAGCCATTATCTCGGGACAACCTACTTAGAAGTAGTTGTACAATAGCGCAAAGGAAATGTTTAGGAGTGTGAGAGTTACGTCTAACAGTGTAAAAGGCCCCCAGTTACATAACTTGTCGCGTCTAATTTAACTACCGTTTATCAGATGATTTTGTCAGCTGGGCTCAATCTACTGGGAAAACCAAAGTCGTCGCTAGCACTAGCTGAAATCCGGAGGCATTTCTTGAAAAGCAATTTATTCAAAACCTCCAGTTAATTAAGTACCATGTTGACGCCAGCATTAGTGCCGATCGCGCTTAACTTCTACAGACTGTTCCAACCGAAGCAAGTCCCTAGTTCATTATTACAGAGCGGTGCATTTAACTCTCTCATGCTGTTTTTAATCCAATGCGCCATGGTTAACTAGGCTGATACCTAATCCATGCTAATATATTTTTCACCTACTCTAGATTTTGTTTCTTTTTGTGGGATATTCAGCAATTTGAGTTCCGGTAGTGAGATCGTTGCTTGTTTTGCTTCAAGGTCATGTGAAACGTAGATGCCACTAGTACAACTACTTCATAGTCAACTAAGACAAATGCCACACCGTGCAGGTAATAGTTTAATCATTATAATTTACATCGCTTGGTACCATAAACAAAAAAATGGACGAATAATGTTCATTTTCTTATAGCCATGAAAAGGCGCCAAAAGTTCTTTACAATACATAATACGAACGTATTTATTGCTTATAATTACGTGGATTGCCTGTTGGGCGCTGTTGAGCAAATCGCTTTCAGGTCACGATATCAGAATATGTGGATGTACACAAAAGCTGGATGAAACGTTCTGTTAGTGCTATCACGAAATCACTCTATTTTTCATGCCGGTTAAACAACTACCCCCAAAACAAACTAAACATATTGAGTATAAACATGGTATTTGCAATTGGCTATCCACTAGGTTGTGGCTTTGATTATATTTTATTCAAACAATTATTGCCGGGGCTTTCTCCACTCTCCATGCTGTCCCCTTACATAAATAGTGTATTGGAATGAATAGCAGTTATACCGTAGCCATCAGACATGTCAACCTTTAATCGTTCCCACCAAACTGAAAACGAATGAGGCAGGCAACCTTCTGCACACGTAGATCCCATCAATTAAATCTACACCATTGGGGCAATCGATCTTAACCCAGTAACTAGGAAATCGTCTGTGCACATTCAGTAGTCTGCACTAATGTTCTCTAAGGTGGTGAAACTGTGACATTTTAGGATTGTGGCCAAGCCTACCAACCTGATGCACGGCACTTGTCAGACAAACTCAAGGCATTGAGATAATCGATGTTTCTCGAGCTATATTAATTTGTACTGTTAAAGTCGAAATGATTTTGCCATCGTCATCAAGTCTCCGGAATTGGTGCTGTTGTTCTCCAGTCTATCCGTGTAGTCAACGTAAACAGGTGCAGCATGACATGGAACGTGGCCAGAAACCTTCCGTAGCAAAAGCTAGCATTCTCCATGTTGTGTCCACTTATAAAGAACTTCACGAGCGCGAACTAACAACACATTATGAGGAGCAGTGTCTCTACATTCACTAGCCGCTTACTTTGAACAAGGTTTTTGCAATTTTTACCCGAAGTTTACCGGTTTCATCAAGTTACGGTCGTGTTTCAATCCAGATTGTTTTGCAATTGAATGAAGTAATGGAACAGGATTTGCGGGAGACCGCCTGTTAAGCGCCGATTCAATATTGCGCCCACCAAGCGAGCAAACACAATAAAAACAAATTTAAGTCACTTTCCTCTAGCGTATATATAGCATTACTAAGCTTGTCGCAGAAACTGGTGACTGACGTACAAGTAGCAAACGAAGAATTAATGAAAATACAAATCGCAAAGCCATTAAGGCGTACACATTTATTTGTCTGTGCTCCTCTCACGAACTTTTGGTTTGCTGCTCTTTACTCATTGGTCAAAACTCACACCAAAACACATGTCCGCTGATTTAATACCGAGATAAAACATTTCCATATGTACCATAATGACCAGGTATGCTGAGATTCGATTACGCCCGGTACATAACACATAAGTTTTAACAGCCGTCGCTGAAATTACCGATAACAAGGTCTCAAAATTGGTACGTACTTATTCGAAACGATCTTTTCAGCGAAAGCTTTAAGTTTTACAAGCATCGAGGAGAACACGTTGACTTGTTCACACACTTATTGAGCAAGTCACCCGAAAGATTTTGGATGACTGTTCCATTGATAATATTTAGGTGAATTTTGTCGGCGAGTATAGTAGGCAGATCGCGTAAGGTTGGCAAACGAAGCCACTTCTCTTTTAACACAAAAAGCAGAAAGCAAAAACAAAACACCTCATTTACATTCTTACATTGAAATCACATACGATAAGCTTGGATGGTTAATGAAACCAAATGTGAACTGCTCAGATCAGGACACTCTAACCGGCAAGTTTGTAATTTGCAGTTGTTCACTGTTTGATTTAGTTATTTTTGTCTGTCTTTTGCTCACCCTAACCGAATATACGGCGGGTCATGTCAGGCTTCGTCATTTTTTCTCCAAAGTATATCATTGCGCATTGACCAATGACGCCATTTTTCAAAACGGAATTCGAAACTGCATAGCAACAAAAAAGCAGCATGGCAGGGTACAAATCCAAGCATTGTCATGAACCCTAGAATAAATATCTTACGCAAAGTATTTGGTGAAACATACCCGTCATTGAGGATGAATTCCGCAACCATGAATGCAAAAGCACATATTTTCTTATTAAAGCATGGTACTGCATAACTAGGGACACAGTTGAGCAAGTACAGCGTTGCATTTCCACCTCAACTCATTAGAAGGATGTGCACATATCGCTGAGTATACAGCCAAATTGCAATGACTGTAATATGTTCCAACACACGGACAAGCCAACAGTTCACGTCACATGCCTGCTACAATCTCTCAAAATGAAAGATTAATTTAAACTATTTTACTAACTAAACCGCAGGATAGCGAGACGTGATTCAGATGAAACATCACTGAATTATGAGCTTACCTCGCTTGGTGCAAATGCCCGGGCACTAGGTAGAAAATTAAAATGTCACAAACGTGTGATAGAATGTCGTGAGTACTCTCTACTGGGCGTCATTTTTCTGCATAAACCTGGTTGCACCTTGATGTCGCGAATGTTGTCGTGGGAATCGACGGATCATGTTGATCGTCAACGTACATAATAACAGCTAAGATAGCGTTATCACTAACATTAATTATTCATGGTACATTTTTCGCTACCACTATCAACCCACCAGCTGCTTACTCGTGAATTTCTAACCAAGAGTCTCAAACGTTTAACGTTAGATTTTCTTGTCCCATACCAATATTTCACCCAATTGCCCCTGCTTTGAAGTCGAAAGAGTGTTACCATAGCTATAAAGCTGCAGTCCCTGATTATCTGGAATAGCTGAAACTACCTTTTTAAATATTTGCCGGGAATGTTATTGGTTCTGACATTAACTTCGTTACTAAAATTGGGCTAAAGTAACTTATACAAACTGCAATCAGGTTAGATGCCAATTTTGCCATGATATTGGTTAGGAAAATGAAACTACTTTTTTGTTTGTGATCGGGCGTAGCTTGAAAGGTTGAAACATGAAACTTAAAATAATGTTGCGTTATAAAAACAAGTGGAATGATTAATTTCACCACTGTAGCAAAGAACGAAATTGCAGGCGGATACAATGTCATACCCAGTACATACAGCGACCGCCTGAAACCATTTACTCCATAGGTTTTAGGTCCTTTTACGATGCAGGGATTTGTAAATAATTGGACCAAGTATCTTGTTACTTAATAGCTTGCTTCAGGAAATAGCAATTGCCAAGCAGCATAAGTCAATTGGTGTCCACAAAACTGGCATATTGAGAGCATATTTTATGTCCCTTTGTACGTAACAACCTATATTAGCAAACTTTCTCCATACTGCTAAGCGAAATTGTCAGTGTCAATTGCGTCACTAAGACCATGAGAGTATGGAATAGGTCATTTCTCCAGAGAACACATTTCATAGGTTAGTCCGGTAATACATAGAAATAAATTAAAGACCTAACTGCCTTTTAGAAGAATCAAAGAGAAATTCATCTCGTAGAGTAAGCTTAGGAAGGCATGTGAAATCTAGACTAATCAACATACTAGCCTGATGATCAGGATTGGCTTTCGACAGTTTATATTCTTCACAATAGAACTAGTTACTGGAGATGAAAGCAAATCTTTGTCACAAAATTCAGGTTATTAAATTCGTATGATTCGATTATTCTCTTACAGCTAAGTGGTTCCACCCATAGGTCCAAATGAATTTTAAAGTACTTTAAATCATTTCAAAATATAAATACTTTATGTTACACTTGTTGGTGTCACCTTCGTGATTAGGTTCAAACATAAAGCCATTTTCAGTCATCTTAAAATATTGGTGTGAATAAACTGCCGAATCTGCTGGGGTCATATATTTCTTTTATAAATACTCTGATAGCAGACAACTTATTAATGTTATAACTAATGTCACAGAATTAGCGTTGTTAACAAAACAGACTCATCCGTTCGGAGTTTCTTTTCGGAGCTATCATGAGCTAGGTCCAGTTGCTTTATATACGGTTGTAAATTTCACAGCGTTACAAGCATAAAAATATTGGTTACATTTTGGCCACCCAAACACTTGTAGCTATATATTTAACAAGGCTGAATACGTCCTTCAACCGCGCACTTACTTTTACTCGAGACACAGATCCTTTCAATGTACTTTTTGCTTACACACAATAAGTTGAATTCTATTTGTAAAGCAACGTCAAAATCGCACGATGCCACTTATGCAGTCCCATTTATAACTGTTAATTTTTTCTTACTATTGTAAGAAGAATGGAGTCGACATATAATTGAACTAGGCAGGCACCATCAAAACTATTCAAACTGGGGGGGCGCACTAGATCAATATATTTCTTCAGTATATTATCTGACTACCTGATAAACGATAAGGCATAATTTAATGCCCAAACAAGTGCATCCAAGTATCCGATCGTGCCTATTAAAGTGGGTATTCTACACTTCAAATAAAAATTATCCGTTTATTTGTAATGTGTTATTTCTACATTTATTATGTTGGTCTTCCATATCAGAATTAAAAATAAGCAAATTTCCACAGGATATAGGGCTTAAACCGTTTAACGGAACCTGCATTCAAAAATGATAGATAAAACAAATAGGAACTCCTTTGCATGGTGAAGAAATTGTTTCTACTCACGTAACATGAAGGACCATGAAGTTTAAAACAGGCTAGCAGAAGAAACATTTCAGTGCTAATCATTGGACAGACTATTCCCAGTTAGCTTAAGCCACAACATTTGAATACCGGTGTAGATTATGAGGTGCATTAAAAATCAGCTGAAAATAATCTAACATAGGTTTGTAACAGTCAATCTGTTTGAGATGAATATAATGGGTGTGTATCATATGGCAGATACTGGTGGAATATATGTATATATAAATATATATATATAGGATTTGGCGGCATCCGTATCCGGATTTGCCTGTCACTGTGACGTCCATGGGGACAATCACAGGACGCCTGCGCCTACAAAGGGACCACGGGTGGCTTGCGCTGCACCACCCATAGTTCCACCCACACACCCCATATCCGGGGTAAACCCGAAGGAATAACACCGGGACGCATGCGGATCGGAGCAACGTTTCATCAACGGAGCCGGCCCACACTACTTCAATAAGCAGATCGGAAGCATTCCGGCCTAATTGGAAACTCATACACAACTGACGTACACGAGGCAGTGGCTGGACCGTAGCCCGTTCCACACAGGTTGCATGGAACCACTCTTTGAGCCTAGCACCGTCACGAGAACGGTGTACCACGTCCCCTCCAGTGACGACCAACTGTCTTCTGGAGCCAGTATGGACGAGGTAGTGGTTAATAGACAGGTAGGCACCTTGTCAACATTCACATCAGGCGCATCCACACCGGGGAGCTCAAGCAACATCTACTTCTGAAATGCAAGATTACTAATCACACAGGCAAACGTACCACATACACCGCCTTATTGGCCTGGATTAGTAAATTGAATGGGGACATACTCATGGTGTTTCAACTCCGCATACAATAGTGCCTTATGCGGCACCTGAGAAACCGCCCTTTTGAGCATTACACGGAATTCGCATCGATCAAATTTGCCTTGGATTCGCAACAGCTGAAATCAACATGAGTTTGTCATAAACTCACCTTCTTCATGTTCTGGTAATGTTATTTTCGGTTAGCTCGAATGTCGTTTTACTGCACTAAGTTAAGCGTACAAAAGCGGTAAGAAGATCCTCGTGGAATTCATTCGGTATACATATTTACATAGATTGGCGTCATCCGTGTCCAATGGCAGTTCGAATACAACATATGTACATGCGTTTATGCAAACTTCAGTGTGAGCTGTCACAAACTGGATAGAGACATATTAGACATCATCATCAATGGTACGACAAACGTGTATGGGTTTCGTTTGGAGGTCAGGCTGACGATCACTTTCGCAGGCATGAGAATAACTACTCAATACGAACTGTTGATGTTTTCTTCAACATTTAGACGTGACAGCCTTAAATCTTGGGCATCCATGTTTGAAGGTGCCCGATGTGGCAATAGTAAAGCAACTGCTAGGTAGAATGATGACTAGACTACTGGTACAGTGAAATAGTGTGCACTTAGATGTTGCCCTCTACATGTACAATCTGGTTTGAGTAGCTGATGGGGGAGATCACACAGCATGCGAATGCGATACAGTGTCCACTTCTGGCTCTCTGTGTCTCCGACCGGTTCGGTCATGTGCTGCCCGAGGTATGTGCACCTACTCAAAGAACGATTGATGCGCAACCTTTGGTATTGACAAGTGACATCAATTGTCCCGCTGCCCACTGTCAAACATGCGACTTTCCAAACAGTGTTCGCATTGATTGTGCAAATGTCCAAGTACTCAACCGTTTGTACATACCGATCTGTACTCTACTGTGGCCATAATCTATTTGCTAACGGTCTATATCGTACGTTTCGGGTGCAGCCATTCGGTGCTCATAAAACCATTGTCACTATGCGCCGATTCATTTCCGATGTTATATAATAACACACTGACGTACCATTCCCCTTAGGTTCAACCTTTTACTTAATCCATCCAAAAAATTGACCATTTGCAATGCAACTTCTGGTAGGCGTCTCTGCACGTCTGTCTTCCATCCGGTTATCACGTGTGTTTTCATAGGCCCAGGTAAATTCAGTTTGGCTGAGGGATAACTGGAACTATATCTTTACTCACTCTCATCACTAGCCTACGGAGTGAAACATGAAATGGCGACATCGTGATAATCGTTAGTCGGTTAATTGTCGGGATTGTTCACTTGACACAGAATTTCCAGGGAAATTTCTCTTCGAATGCATAATCCAAACTGGTCACACGAAGGACAATCGTTGAGCATTGTGTTACAAATGTCAAATTTGACAATTTATGCGTACTGTAAACGACCAAGCGATAATAACCTTTTGATTCAAACGTATCCATCGAACTGGAAACAAACCCAATAATTTGCCACCCTAGCATTGATCTGTAGCAAGCACACAAATCGCTCGGAGAAACCGCACTCACATCAATTACGAATGAGCTCGTGAATGAACTGAACAATTATTCTGCGATGCACCGGCTCTCTAAGCGTCATGCTAGTTAGCATTGAGCAGCTGGTCAAGCTACGGTTATGGTGAGTAATACCATGGATTTCACATAGTGATGTGAATCGCGGCCGAATAATACTATGAAGAGGAAGATGCCGTAGCTCACTGTCTCGGTATTTAACCATACTAGACTCCGCTTGAGAAGGTAGCAAGTATAGGATAGCATAGGTCATGATGAGAACAATATCGTAATGCGCAACACATGTGAAGTCATCGCGAAATACAACCGTTCTAGGCAGGTGCAATAAAGATACCACATTGCACCAAGTCAGTAGTTACTCATTCTAGAATGCAACTGTACCCAAGCGCGACTTACATGCGGCATATAGAGTAAGGATGCCATCCAAAAGAATGACGGAGATGGCGTAAGTAAGTTTCCAAGTTAGCAGGGAAATGGTGCGATTATGTCCACTGCAGCCTATCCGTGTCGTAAGGTAAAACCAGAACCCGTTATACTCCTCTGTTGTCCGAGGTGAGCGAGAATCAACAGTGAGGTAGAACCATACATACATACATATCGACAGCGCCCCATGCTGAGACTGATGTTGCATTCTTGATGCTTCTTCACTGCAGTTAGGCTAAACCAACTTACACTTAAACTAGGTCTTTTTAAGCTGGCTAAATTTCATTCCACTTTGTTTGGTTTGTTCTGCCTACCTGAATAGTATTCTATTAACTGGCCATGTTGCTTACATTATTTGCGCTTATCTTGGGTAACTTTGTTGCGTTTGGTAGCATTTTATCTAACTTGTGTACATTTTTTCCTTATCACGGCTTCGTTGCTAATCCACTTCCTTCATATGCTTATTTAGCTTAGAGTTATGTCATCGTATCTGTATGCATTCTTGGATTTGTTTTATTTCATCTTATCTTTCCAGGTGATTGGCTGTTGCTTGAAATCCCCGGTGTGGCAGCGCTTGATGTGCATGTTGACAAGGTGCCAACCTGTCTATTACCCACTACCTCGTCCATACTGGCTCCAGGAGACAGTTGGTCGTTGCTGGAGGGGACGGGGTGCACGGTCCTTGTGGCCGTACCAGGCTCGAAGAGTGGTTCCATGCACTCAGTGTGGAGCGGACTACGGTCCAGCCACCGCCTTGTGTGCGCTTGCTTTCCCATATACAGCGTACATATATTTGCTTGTGAAGGAGTGTAGGCCGGCTCCGTTGATGAAACGTGGCTCCCATCCGCATGCCTCCCGGTGTTATTCCTTCGGGTTTACACTGGATATGGGGTGTGTGGTTGGAGCTGTGGGTAGTGCAGCGCAAGCCAACCGTGGTCTCTCTGTAGGCGCAGGCGTCTTGTGGCTGGCCACAGTGACAGGCAAACCTGAAGCCGGATGTCGCCAACCATATATAGACAATTTTGGGCAACTCGTTTGTTTGATATATAGATGTCTCCAAACCTCGTTTCATGTAAATGCACTTCCATCCAAACAACCAGTGTTTAAATTTGACCCCCTTAAACAGTCTTTATTCGTGGTGACAAGCTTTGTCCATTGGGACACGATGGCTTAGGAGGAGAGATTCCGGTTTGCATTCATATGGTTTAGTTTTCCATTCGCAGTTTTGCTACATCTTCTTAATTTAAATGTTAACTTGTTCACGTGTTCCTAAAAGCATGGAATGAAAAGGCAACCCAAAAGCCATGAGTGCATCGATCACCGTGGAAATATTTAATAGTGACATTTGCATCGCCCTTATTGGGTATAGCAGTATTGTCTTGCCGTTAATATTAATAATTTTACCTGAATGCCAGATGAGAGAATAATAAGCGATCTTCGACAGGAAAAGAGTTAGAGTGGAGCATGTGGTTACTTCACGGTAATTTCTAGAACAACGCCCCTGTACTCTATGTCAAAGAGTACTTTCGAACTAATGATTCCTGTTACTCTTTTCAACCTCATGTTTGGGAAGGTAACAAGTTATGATTATGAACTTACATGCCCTGTACTCAAACAATACAGGAGTCATCATGAAACTATAAAAATGTTGCGTTAACCAGGTTTGTTAAAATTCATACTGGATTCCATAAAAAATACTTCCATTGCATTATCTCCCTATGTGTGCGTGCAAAAGCCGTCAGATGGAAAGTTGATTCATCTGGGATATCAAAGCCATACCGGTGCTCTGTTGGGCATTCTCTAGCAGTATATTGGCTTAGCTTTTACGTGCAAGACCTGTGCTCTGTGAACACAGCCAATCTAATAGAATAATGTTAATGGTTTCATTTCTTGACTTAAACCGGAATTAAATTCTCTAGTCTTAATGGTGCAAGCGTTTGAAACACATTGAAGATACTTTAATCCGCAGAATTTGCACCATGATTTCTTTCTCACATCAACGTCTATAATGCAAAGCCTCCGTTTCTTGGCCTGGTGTAAATGCGCTACCAGTTAGCATTTATGTAGATTCTATTTTTGCCAGCCAGGATAATTTTCAGAGTGAAGTTGAATTCGTAAAGATAAGATCTCCTGCTACTCGTTTTTGATTCAAGGTCAAAGTGATGGATATGTCACATTGCTATTAACACATCAATACACAAACTGATATAACGCACTGTAAATCATTGGATATGCAATTTGTGATCTAGACCACAGAGCAGAAGAACAGTTAATGTTCATTTTTGTCAAGTTCGCCGGAATCCTTGCACTGGACATGTGTACAATCATATTATTGTCTAGTAGCACCCAATCCAGACAAATATCCAGTATGACACAATCCCATTACTGAGAAGCAGCGGTCTCGTTGGATACAAAAATAACAAGTTCATGTTTGCAGGGGTCATTTCAAATCACCCATATTTTGTATGGACTAAGACGAGCAATCTCATTGTTTATAGTGACTATCATTGCATTGAGCATTATTCATTTAGAGTGCTGCGACGGCAAGTAAAGTAAATTCTATTCGAAAACTAGGATGGGAAATACTTAGCACGTGGTGCTACCCATAATTAACTTGCAATCACAGAAACGCCTACGTAGCTAAATAGCTGCCTGATAAATTACTCTTAACATAACTTTGATAAGCAGCTAAATAAGTTATTTGAGACAGTATGAAGGTTCATATTAAGACACACCCAACCAGGCGTCTGGCAAAACGGATAGCAGAACATTTCTCAGGATCATGAAGAATCAGGGTTTGCAGCAATATAAACAGCGCTGTAGTGGAACATCAGATCCTAATCGGACACGAAATTCAAACATCGGTAGCATTTAAGTTCTTCTACTCTGTCTGACCACGCCATCCGAAGGCTCTCAGAGGGTGTCCCTTGCAGATAGCTGAAGCAGTTTCTATCAGACCGAGTCAGTCCGAGAAATGCAAGCAGCGAGCCTTTTTACAAGTGCATCTCCTATCCTGACTACGTGGCAATTACTCGGTATCGGATATTAACTGCTTACTATCGGCTGTGAGGCCTACCTTAGGCGGCGTACAATCGGTTGAGAGGCCTAGCCTAAAGGAATTGACCTGGGCATCGATCGGACTTACTGCGTGCGTTCAAAACCATGACTTAGCTGGCTTCAGCTTAATTGACAGCAGCTTACCACGTTGTAGGTTGTACGTTTCTTTTTCTTATTACCGTACTAGCTTGATAAAAATAATCGCAAAGAGATCTGTTCGAAATTTCGACTTCTTATGTTAACATTGCTAAATACTGGGGTGTGTCCAAGGATTGTTGAAATGTTTAACTGAATCCTGATAAGATTTGCGTTCATTCGAAATATAGGTAGATGTTAGTAAAATTGCTTTAAGAGAACCTTTTGTGCAGTTGGAATATCAATTATTCTGTTAGACTGCACATTATGCTAGCTGCTGTCTGGCGAATTCATGGACTTGACAGAACAGAAAGCAGGCAGTACCATCGCATTATTTACCTTATTTAAACGCTCTTATGACGATCTGCTAGACTGGGAGCTGGATAGAGACAATTCATTTGAAATATAACACACAGTAGTTCGCATACGAGTTTTACGGAGTTATGTGAGACTGAATACGCCTACTTTATTTCATGCCTTTGCATCTTGTGCAATTTAAGACCACATGGAACAAACTAGATCTTTAAGTGTAGCAATGAGTCTGGTCATTACGTGCGTCAGAGTGCAACACAAAATCATTGATCCAGACCTCATTCTAACTTGCATAACTGATTCGTGGTCCAGACAAATTAGAAGAGTAGAGTGAAATGCTATTCAAAGCGTTTTAATTCGACGGTTTTAGGATGAAACCTGTCAGGTACTTAAGAGACAACACTAACCGATTTCAAACGATAAAGTTTGAATAAGGTAGTGTTTCTTCAGCTATAGTACAAATGTAACTACAGTATTTATTTCATTGTGAAGCTGACAGATGCCTTAAGTAAAAGTATGCAACGCATATATGCTACGTTTGCTTGTGTGGTGAGACAGCTATTAATGTTTTCATTAAAGTTGACGTCATTTTAGTTCTACCAATAATGCGAGCGAACCTGTAGATGTGGAAAAAGCTAGGACGGTCGCACTGTCCTTAGTATACATTTCTGGATAGCAGCAATTGTTAAATAAATGTAGATTTACGAATACGAAACAACTAGATATACCTGTAGCCCGTCGCAGAAGCGTAGACGAGTTTTAAGTGCACGCAATCTGTTTGCGAGGTTTACTCAACTTGCTATTTCAACACGTTTGACTTAAGAGACTCATCATTTCTTGAATATTTTTGCGTTGTATGACATTATTACATATTTTGGCGCGATATACATCTAACGTTCATAACACAGCATTAGTGATAAAATCTAGCAGACAAACAACTAGATATAACATGTAGTAGATCAGGATAAGAAAGAGAAACATTGCACTCAAAGACGACAAATAAAAATTAAATATCTCTTTTATTCTGCATCGTTGATTGGCTCATACCACTGGTTTGCATCAGGATTGCACTGTTAGAATGCATCCATAGCGCGTTAATACTTCCAGTCTTATGGTGCAAATGTCCCAAGAAGGTCACTTCGACTAGAACAATTCTGGAACCTGCTGTGGGTAATTGGAATTCTAGCGCGGTATTCGCAAACCAGAACAAGTTAGCTAGGTTCCATCAAAAACCGTTGTTAGCTATTCATAAGAATGATCTGTTTCTTTCCGGTAAATACTTTCCTTTCTTGCCTCGCTGTTTAGTTATTCCTATTTGCATTTCATTGCCTGTGGTTTAACCGCACCAGTTCGTTGTCAATAACAAAACCGGTGTGATATTACCGCGCTAAGCCCACTCCAAACATGCAGGTTATGGTATTTAGAAGGGTTCAAATATTAAGAGCTTGTTACATTTGGTTGGTAATGTTTCGCTTATGACACGAAATCATGGTGATGACAAGTGAATCAGCGGATGATTAACGTGGCGTTTATGGCGAACTGAGACGATAATCTCGTCGACTGTGAGAGGTCACTAGGAGGACAAATGCGTTAGAGTTGAAATTGGATCAATGATAAGGGGTAATTCTCCATTGCTTGTTGAAGTGTCATTAAAAGAAGGCTCTGCCCGTGATGATGGCGTAGGAGTTTCACTATACGCTCACCACAACGGATCCGTCCACTGATGATTCCCAGACCGGTGGAGTTAAGATAACCCGCTGCACACTGGGAAGCTCCACCACATCCGATGTCACGGAATATGCTTGCATCCGACTAGGCGTTCAGTGTTTCAGACGTCTCCGAATAGAAATCCGTTTTTGCAGATATTCGATTGTAGAAACCTTAACCATTCTGTTCACGAAGATATCGGCTGTGAGGATTTCGCCGAAACAAGCATTCAACATATGGAGTTCTAATAAAACACCCTCCAAATAATCTCAACATTATGTAAAGCAAAATATTGCTTTGTGTCTATTGCACACATTCGTACTGGCGAATATTATAGCTGCCCTATATTTGGGCAGGTTTGTTATTGTCTTTTATCTCTTGCCTTCCGCTCTCCAGCTGCAGCTTTCGCTTGCTGTTTGGCATATGTACACGTGTTCACTGTCCCTTCAATTAAAGATATTAGCTATAATAAGTCTTCCTGTATTTGGAGAGGAACCACCTTAATTGACATAATGTGTAACTAGCATCTGACTCATCTGGTAAAACCGTCTTCATTTTTGCAGTTTATTCAGTCATGAATGGCCTCTAAAATGCTTTTTTTCATGAAGAATCTCTATGGTCTTGGTTCACTTCGCGGCGAATTCGACATTCTGTAGCAATTAGTCTAGCTTGCCTGTGAATAAGTCATTGTTCATCTTTCTGGTCTATAAATTCATCCACAAATCCATTCCTTGTGTCTGCGTTTCTGCTACTGCAGTACCCGGTAGCCATGCATGTAACCAGTTTTATTTGTCTGAGGGACTGGTACAAAACACTAATTGCTCGTGGTTCCGAGTTATATCCCGTTTTGCGTTTAAGTAACAACTAAATATAATCCAATACGCAGAAATGCCTATCACCCTCCAAGAACAGAGCTATAAGAAATTTATTCGTCTTCAGGGTGTTTAACTTAACAAGTAAATAGCGTCCAATTCCAGTTTCTTACTTTATCCTAGAAACAATCTCAGCCTGCTTCCTTTATATGTATCACCTTTTGTAACATAAACCAGCTGCCTGTCCAATTTTGCAGATTTACTTTGCGGACTCAATGCTAAATCGCTTGGGAAGTAATGTTGCAAGTAGAAGAAGTAATGAAACCTTGCGTACCAACAGCACTAGCAGAGTAAAAGGAAACATTCTCGGAATCGATGTATTAGCTAATCTAGACCAGCTAACAAATATACACTTGCAAATAATGTGATGTTACTTCGATCACAATATGAGACTTATTCGGTGCGAACGACAATGCGAAATGCGAGAACTTGTTTGATAGCTGTTTTAATTAAAAGTGAAATCTGTTTTGCGTGAAGCCTAACAGATCCCGATAATTATCAGTGTGATGAGCGTGCAGTCTCAGTCCCTATCCCACGCACGTTATCAATGCATATGCTTTTATGATACACATGACCATCGTCAACACAAATTCCACATGTTTAGGGGCACGAATCGGAAGTGAGGTTAACTCACTAAAGCGATCCGTAATAACGCTAAAAGAAACTTAAACAATGAACCCATGAATACGGTTTACTAAACTCGAATGAGACACAAAGTCGAATCAGTTTGTGCTGCTATTTCAGTAACGGTAGAATTACTGTAAGTGTGTGTAAGCATTGTAATACATAAGTTTTACAATATGCGTGATTCATGTCTGGAAAACATTGTTGCAATATAGACTGTAAAGATACAGTTCTTTTGCCAAATTATGATACACATTACGTATGAGATCCAACACTTCCCAAACTAATAGTGAAACGCGGCAAAAATCCAAGCGGCAGCCGGAAAATGTGAAATGTTCTTTGTTATGTGGATGTGTCGGTTAAAGATGAGTTAGTGCAGTTTGTGGAGTTAAGGCTCACCTATTTTTAGTGGTCCGTTAATAGCTGACCAGGCTATTATGCGAGCAATTAATCCTTCAATCGAAAAACCCTAGAATAACTTACAGAGCACTACCCATTAGTAAAATATAGCCTATCTTTACAAACAATCGGACGAAATCCGCTTAAAAGTGTCATTTGTTTCATTTACTGCTTGACCAAGGTAACTCAAACATGACCACCAAATTCCGCAGCAATTAAAACGCTTTTTTTACTCTAGGACTTTTAGGATTGCGATGGTGGGTAACAACTGCCACGCAGAAACCGGCACTCATCCCACCAATGAGAACTGTTTGAGGGTAAGAAATATCCATCCAGGATAGTGTAACGAGACCATAGTTCCATCGAGATTTGCTTAACTCCTCTGCGGAATTTCAAACCGCCATGATCGTGCTTATTCCGATGTGCTTTGTCAGTGGTACTTTTGTTCCGTTTTTTGCTGTGCTCAAACAATCAGGGCAGTGTAAGCGGTCATTGAATTCCCCGCTTGCAGGCATTGTATCATTTTACAAGACACTTTACTATCTACAGTCAGATAATTCAAGCGGATTTTTCCTATTTTATCCATTCGTCTTCAAGTAGCGTGCGGACTCTTTAACTCTACTTCTAGCCGGATTGTGCGTTGTGTACACCGAGAAAGTAAAACCGCATATTGTTGAGGTACCTTTAGATAAACCCAAGTAAAGAACAAAAGGTCACCGTCCGGTTGTTGCACTTTGGTCTATTAAAACGCATTTGAGAATTACTGCTCGATACAATTGTGGTAACATAATAATTTTAACCCGAAACGTTTTTATTTTAAACAGGAAGGTTTACATAGTTCGCAATGGCTTGTCGATTGTCCTTAGTTGTGCCGCCTCTAGACGTTAATAACGTATTAGTACGTGTCTACCTCATTGGGGGTAAATCGTTTGGCTATGTTAATCGCGAAAGTCTGCTGCGAGATATACTCCCTTCTGGAATTCAAGTTTTCCTAGATTTTAACAGAGCATTATATCAACCAACAGATTTAGACCACCAACTTTGGCGGCAGAGGCTCATCGCCGCTTACCAAGACTTCAAACTTTCGTCAACATGCTATTCAGCCAATATAATGTTTCTTAATTTGGTTTTCTATTTGTAAAACCCTACGAAGCCATCTTGTTTAAATAGAACAAAGACGCTTCAATCACTCAAAATCATAGAACGTAACCTTCCCAATCCAAGCTGCACATCTATTTGGATAAACGAGTGCGATTGACTAAAACTCTGCTGATTGGAGCAGAACACATGCAAGGACATCGACATCGTTTTCACCTATTAAAGCGGTGAGTTACCGGAAATTTATAACTGAATGTGACTAACGTTACATCAATGGTAAGAACTTGAGCTTCTAGGTGTCAGTGAATCATCCTGAAGTCGATGATTGATCGTGCTCACTCAATGTGAAAGGAATATTCACAGAAGGCCGCAGACTGTCCTTATCCATCTTTCGCTTGTGATCTTAATCCCTCTCCCACAAATCGATAGTAGTATTCATGAAAGTATATGACTTCAACATGAGCTAAGCTTTATGTAGACAAACCGTTTCATTTCCCGCATTTTTATAATCCCCATCATATGGAATTAATTTGCAACATTAAAACGCAATATTTCGCAAATAATCATGCAAAATAAAAAGGTGCGCTGTCGTCATAGGATTAAACGTTTCCGCTTTCCAGAGCAACGGATGAACAATGACGACCAGAACCACCGTTTTTGCATCCTTTCAAAAGAACTGATTAATCGTGTGCAATATCTCAACACTTGTGTTAATAATGCGGAAAAAGTGGGAGGTTCTCAGTTATCTTGAAACTAGTTTGGACAATGGAGCAATCAGACTATTCGGAATGAACTGTCATATCTGTAGTAATTTAACGTAACAATTATGTTCAGCGAAAAGGACGACGGCCGATTTACATGCTTGCCACGAGTTGGTGAAACCACCCTGATATTACTTCTTCCCTTTGTTTGCTAGAAGTTTATTGTTTAGGCAGTTCACGTACTTTGAGGGATCGCCGAAGCACTTATCTTACTGAACAATAAAAAGGATTTGACTGAATCACGCGTAATGCTGATCCTCGGCAATCCAAAAATTGCCATTTATTAGAATGAATCAAGGGAGGCAGAATCTGAGTACAGAATTCTTTTCGGTAATTCTCATTGATTTGTACCCGTTAAATTAAACATTCTGCTCAATACGCAGACCAATCCGATACATTTAGCACTTTCTCCTCATCATATAATGTTTGAGTCCGATGAGAATTACCGAAAGGAATTCTTTACTCAGATTCTGTCTCCCTTGATTCATTCTAAAATGTGAACTATGTCAGGCAAAAAAGCAGTTGCTTGACAAGTCCCGCAGGATGGTGTGGGTAAAACTACGATTATCAAACCATAGGTGAATTGTCTGTTCGTGCGTTTAGCTAGCAGTTACGCTGCTGAAACATAGTAGTGTACATGGGAAATGAATGTGCACGAGGTGGCAAGATGGGACAGTTATATTTGATGTATTACATGTAAAAAGTAAAAACAAGAATACTCACTTCTGCCCACATCCCCAAGTTTACTTAACATGATAATCTGGTTTGGAGGAATAATTAATATATTCCAAGTTGGCAAACTTTAGGAAACGAATTGATGGGGACCAAGGGAAACATCCAACTATTTATCGAAAATATCCAATGTGAGGGAGGAAGCAATGAAGTTTGGGTGAGGGTTCCGGGGTTGGCAAACCCGAAGAGAAAAATAATTTCCCAGTCATTCCAGACAACCGTACTGCGTATAACATTTCAGAGGGTTACTTCTGAGATTGGTGTTATGGTTGAGTTTCAACAAGTGACAGCATACGTGATTACGGTTACACAATATTTGGTAGAATAATATAGGATCGCCGCGCAACCTTCGGTAGCCACCACTGAAAACTCCCAATGAGTTCAGCCTTTGATGGTAGGACAGATTTCACAGGCCCTTCACGTTCTTTGTGGCCCTGCGTTAGGGTTTCTATAGCACTTCTAACTCGCGCTTCAACCAAGATTTCCAAGCTTGGATGGCGTATAACACGTGAGGGCGCACGTAAGAATTGTGCATCATAAGGAAGATTGATGGATCGAATCTGAATAATTTCCTCAATAAGCCAACGTGCTGATTTGCTCTCTTCGCAGCTACTACTGACTGTTTTGAAGAGTTAAGGTCAATTTGGATAAGCACACTAAAGTCGCGTTCTTAGGAATTGATTTGCAATACATATAACCCAAGCCTATACCTAGTCATTTATATGGCGCAATGGAAAAGCGTGATATTTTTCCACATTAAACAGTAAGCTATTCAAAACTGAGCAGGCTGAAATCGTGTTGATGTCACACTAAAACTTTCCATGGTTGTTCCGTTATTTGGTCTCTCGCCATAACTTGATATCATCCGCCCAGATTTGGAAATCGGAACTACTTCCCCTAGCCAGATCGTTTATAGAAGTCAAGAATCGACGGGGCTCGAGTAACAAAATTTGTGGTACGCCTCATCCACGTCAATTGTGTTGCAGAGGGATTATTTTACTCTCGATTCCAACCGACGTTCGTGCACGAAATAGCCTATCCAACGCAGCAGTGTGTCCCCAATGCTATAGAGTTAAATTCCATGAAGGAGAATTTGATGTTCTAAGCGATCAAACGCTTTTGAGAAATCCAAGTAAATGACATAAACTCCTACTCCAGCATCAATTGCTTCAGCACAACTGTGGCTTGCAATTAACAAATTCGTAGAATATAGGCGATTTATCAACAGCCATGATGCTATGGTGCTATCCGCTTGCAATTTTCAAGACACTGCATGATTGCATCCGCAATGATAGACGAAATAAGCTTGAAAAGCACACAGAGTAGCGTTATGGGACTGTAATTGGTTGGGTCAGTGCGGCTTACTCCCTTATGTTTCGGTGTGATTACCACACGCTTCCAAATTGTTGGAATACGGTTCTCCTCTATACAGCGCTACTGGAATATAGCCAGAAGTTCCTCCAGATCACTGGCTACTGTCTCCAACGCATCCGGTAGAATGTTATCGACACCAGGAGAGTTTTGGATATGCAGGGACAAAAGTAACTTTGACGCACATTTTGCAGTAAAAGTAATATTGGATGATGCTGATGGTGGGACAATAGAAACATTGATATCCGTTGGGCCCGGTAATTTCTGGGATGTTTGTAAGTAATGGAACAGTAAGAGATCGGCTGCTTCCGTTGATGATCCCGTGCATTCGTCAGTCGTGATCAGCGCTGGAATTCCACGTTGCTCCTTACGAAGGCTATTAACGGACTCTCTTTATTAACTTCTGCTTATGCCTCACCTTGTCCTCGGGAATCAAACTCCTACACATGTTACGCTGTGCTACATAGCCAGCTCGGGTTTCGGAATTCGGGGATTTCTTATGAACTCTCCATGCTATATCCCTCAATTATATGCATTTGCATGTTCTGCTCATCAGAAATAGCATTCGTGATGAAAACAGTTCTGTTTAGACGCGTGCGTTACCAGTGTGGTAAATGTCCATGTGAAAGTTTCCAAGGCGATTTCTGGAGAGCTTTACGTTAAGAAGGTCCAAGACACCTTAACAATCGCGGATAACACCTTGTAGTGCGTGGTCGTATAAATGTTATCATCCTCTTCCTCAGGATATTCTACATAACATACATAGATAAACAAAAGTTTCAAATGGTCACGGCGTCCCAGTGGTGTGCTTGTAATTATTCCGTCTATTTGGGTTCTTTGTTGGTAAGCACAAGATCAAGTATCGACAGCTTGTTAGCAGTTCGAAATCTGGTGGGTGAGGTCACGTGGTTGCACAGAGGGTAGCTGGAAATTATCGTTCATAAACAGGCTTTGAACTGCATACTGTCGGAAGCCGCCATTTCCAGCTCGTGCACATTAAGGTCGCCTATGATGAGAAAGTGTGTGTATGTCTTGCTCAAAGCAGCCTGAAGAACGTGATTTATTTTGAGTCCATTTCACACGTAGAGCTCGGTGGACGGTAAATCCCAGCTATAAGACATGTGCCTTTGTTCTGTAACGATAGCTGGTACCAAAAAGAATCTGAGGGACGGACTTCTGGGTGGCCAATAACTTCGCATCGGAAATTAGCCTTGTAATAGAGAATTACGCCAATCCCTCTTACAGCTCTTTCATTCCGAAGCAGTGACATAGAAGGCAAATTTTATCCAGAAGCTGCTATCTGAAGTCTTAACCAGGTCTCCGTAAACATAATGTGATCCAGCTGTTGTGCCGCCTGACGTTCTCTAAGTTTGACCAACTTGCTAAGAAGACCTTGGGCGTTAGCATACGGGCAGAATAGTGTTTTGATGTTAGAAGTGTGTAATTGGACAACAAATTCACGTTTATTTTTAAGTTAACCGTTCCTCAGTCGGTCGCTAATCGTTTTTGCATGGGTCATTTGTTCTTGAAATTCAGCCAGGCTGCATGGAGCATCCCAGGTCGCGATGTTCTCTTGTGTATCCCCCTGTCCCGTCAGGTGTCGCTAATGCCTTAGTTCTACAACTGCAGGATTTGGAGGCAAATATATTTTACTGAGATTGCATGTTCCAAGGAATTGCCGAAAAGTAGTGACCATGCTCCTGCAATCTTTGGCCTAATCTCAGTAGGCAACCTGGTGCGATGATTCAACCAACTATCTAATAGGAATTCTGACATCCCATCGGAGTGTAGCACGGCTTTCAACAATTTTGGACCGCAAATCTTGGAGTTTGGAGATGAAATAATTCTTGTGAGTAATTAAACGATAACGTGATCCAGACGGAGTGCTTCGCGGATGGAACACCACTGCTCTCGGTCATGTTTATGCACTAACGAGAGCCCAGTAGTTTAGGAATCCCAAGAACAAACACGGTTTTTAGCTTCCTTTCTTAGAGGAGCCGCTATGGTTTCCTTTTTATCTTGAAAGTTCTTTCTAAGGAATATCTGGTAGTATACTCGGTGAGCTGCGAAGATGTACCACTGAGAGTAGGACTGTCTCCGTCTTCTCAGCTGCAGCGTCATCCAAATTTATCCTAGAGCCTCTTAATTGTGTATTATGTCGTCATGAGGAAAACTTGGTTTATAAATACTGATGTCAATCAACTCTGAATAGTATACCTAACAGTATACCTAAATCAGATTTTTGATATCTTAGTTTCGCCCCCATTGTTCTGCGTCACTGTCAAGCAACTACCTTTTTACCTAATATAAATTGTTGTTCATTGTTTTTTGTTCATTGTTCATCGAATATATGCCCACAAGCAGGCTTGCGACTCTTTGGCTAATTCTCACCTACCCAACTTTCCTCCTCATAGGAAAGTCATTAAATAAGTACCAAACTAGTCTTTTACTAGGGAGATTGATATATTCACTGTACCGTTTTTTAAACTGTTTTACTGCACTTGTATTATTATTTTTATTGGTTTGTTGCATGTTACGCAGCAGTAACGTACCCTTTCTAATTGCACAACACCATAAACGCAGATCGGTCTCGTCATTTTGCATTAAGCAAAACAGGTCATTCGGGCAGCCGTTGAAAAACTGAAGTAAGCCTATTAATTATACGCCTCAGATTTATTCGCAAAGTTTACCGGAATGAACGAAGTCTGTTTGATTTTGCCATCGTTACACAACACGTTACATAAATGTGATCACTGGTTCAGTTAAAAATAATGTTGAATTATTGGTTACCTTGCCGTGTTGCCTTAAGGATCTCCGTTATTTCTCTAACCATCCAAAATGGTACGCATATATCTCTGATATTTGACCCGTTGCTTTTACTTAATTATTAGGAGTCGATAGTTTACCTATGGGAGACAAGTACTTGATAAAATATTACTAGTGTCCCATTAACACAGTTAACTAATTAAATGAAGCATTTAGCTCGGTTATTGCGGTCTTTCTCAAGCATAAATTTGCGCCAAATACCGTGGATATATAACATACGTAGGGGTATTTTGTCCAATTATTATAAATTATTTACGACATTTTTGAAACCGTTTTTCTTCATCGAATTTGCGAAAAAATCCATCGATATATTGCGTACAAATTTCATCGTTATTTTAAACCACATACCGTTAGACCAGTTAAAGAAACGCATTAGAATAACGCTATTCCTTCAACCCTATACAATTCTAGATGATTCCCATCAACATTTGACTGGCATTGCTTTCGGTACGAGAGCAATTTTGGGGAGGCTCTCTGTGAATTTTCTCCATTGCTACTTATACATTTTGACAAAGTAATGGTACAATTATAGTCTATTTGCAGTTATTAGTATGAATGAAAAGATTTGGGTCCGTTGATCCCATCTTGACTTCATATGAACTTGGCAATTATGTGAGCTGCTGCACTCAAAAAGACTTTTTTGATTTTCCGAATTTCCGTCGAACAACGAGTAGGTAGCTGATTTTGACTCTGAATGTAAGTATCCTAAAAGCGCTGATTGTTCATTGCTGTTTGGTGTTCTTAGTTGGTTTTCGTCGTTGAGCTTAGCTGAACCTACTTGTTTTTACTACCCCACGTAAGTAATCCAGCCTTTGATATTTTCTAACTTTATATTGGATTCTCAAACTAACACCATACTCTAACCTAGTTAATAGCAGGTAGTATGCAAGTATTTGTTTGAAAATACTCCATATATCTAAGCACATGACTGCATTGGTCAAATGAAAACCCTTGTAGGCTACTGAAGGGTATATCAATGTATATTTGAGACAAATTAAGCGTTTATATTAGTGCAAGTGGAAATGGATATCCTTGATTTTTGACATTCTATCAAACACCTACCAACGTGCGCCATCTTGTAAGTGCATTAGGTCACCAGGCCTCCGAATTCCTGCCGTAAGAAGGTATGATATTATATGTGCACCATCACTAGACAACATTTGTTAGTACATTCCTTACAGCGTGCGATGTTGTTGGACCGTAACCTGGCGTAGACAAATAAGTGGGCGCTCTACTCCATATTTTCGAGCTTATGGTCTTTTTAATATTGGCTATGCTATTTTTTAATGGGAAGAATAGTCCTTTTCAATCACCGATGAAACTGTACATGTCACGCCTGCACATTCGTCGAGTTGTATCAATTATTACACATTCGGCCTTGAATTGACTTGACTCTAAACAGTTACTATCTTGCAGTTTCTCCATTTGTGTAAGCGATGCACTATTCATTTGGATGTTGCGGTCCGTTTCGCTGTTAGCTTCAGTGATGCTGCTTCAAAGGTCTCAGCTGCTGCACAAGGAAATGAATGATTCTATACGGTGTACTCGATTTATGTATTGCACAGAATACCTTAATCAAACATACACGGACGGCACATTCGATGGTTAATCGCTAAACACTAATCATTATCTTGTTGATTTCTCTGAGCCACACATAATTTATATTCTTTAGATATTTGCAATCGGGATGACTGGACAAACTAAAAGAGGTCAGGAGCAGTGCATTGACTAAACTCGGAATCGTGCTTTCATTTCTCTCAGCAGCATTCACTCCAACAGAAGAGATTTATGTATTCCTTCGAATCAGTTGATACCCTGTTGTTGAGGCTTTCTGTGAAGAATTTTATCTCAGTGATTGCACTGTGCGAATATAAATACATTAGAAAGACTGTGAAAACTGTGAATGGCGTTTAAACGCATCAAAACATATATCAGAAATACGTTATGCTCAAATGAAAGACTAAGGACTCAGATCCTCCACGTTAGTTAATCTAGGTTCAGAAGAGGATTCTGAATTTAACACAAAGTGTACCCTTGCTGATGTTTGGGACGCGTGTGTCGTGAAACCATCGGAGTCCGATGATATTTCTGTGTTGTGCAAGAAAACATCCGTTGAACAAGACAGATCCACTGAATCTTTGGTCTCCTTGATTATATAGCTTTGCGAGTGAAATTCACCCGCAAAGGATATATTTACAGATTCTCTTGAATGAGCACGATATAATTCTTTCATATACTCTGGTTGTTCAACTGGCTTGATTGTATTCTGTCTTGCAATTACTCGTTGAACTAGTTGAATGCTTCCTGTTTGCATAATTCCAGAAGATATATCTGTAGCTAGGGAAATGCAATGTAGTCCTGCGTTGGAAAGACTTTTGGAAACATCCGAGTGTCCGGTATTTTCACAAATAGGGTCCATGAGATTAGTTGCATTCTGCCATCTAGTGACAGAAAGTGATCTGTGGCAATTTGGAGACACTTCAGACAAGGTGGAATTCCCGACCGGCGGGTATTGACTACTTGTATGCAAACTGACCAGAATATTTAGTTTTGCTTCAATGGATGCCAGCTGTATAAATTAAAAAAATGCGTGTAATAATTAAAAGCACACAAATATGCGGCTACCATGTAAGTAGCACCATTGCTGACAGAATTGTTATCGTTAAGGCGTATTACCTTTGAAATTAATCGACGGATTAGTTGTCATCTCAAATGGACATGGGGCTACAGCTTTCAACATAAACTATAGCATACAAGTTATGTATGCATGAACGTCATAGCGGGTAAAGTTATAAATACTTGGTTTCGAAGAAGCCTTGATTTAGATTTATCTTTCATTCCTGTCGACTTTTTAACATTTGTAACATTTGCGTTTATCGGGGAGACACTGACGAGTATCTTTAAGTCCCTTGTTTTATCGATTACTATATTGGTGAACACAACTGTAAGCAAGTAATTCGTGTAGTGATGACCAGTGACGATACAGTTTGGTTTAATTTTTACCGTCATAACTGACCGGCTATTAAATTGGTCGGTCTGAGCAACCTGAAGCGCGAATTCAATAATCTTCAGTATCAGAATATCACAATTGATCGAAGAACATATTTCTCGATAAATCACATTAGGCATTCACAATTATAAGCAAAATTAGAAAACCGATTGGCTAATGAAAGCTGGGTCTAAATTGGAAAGAATCACGAAATTCACACAATCTATTGGCTTGGCATGGCTGGCCATTGATCAGTGACTTAGTCCGTCGAAGTACGCCGCTCGTACAAAACACACGAAATGGGCGTGGGCAGGCAGATAAGCCGTGTTAAATGCTGGCCGACTGACATGTTTGAGGTGAGGATCTCTCTTTGTAATATATTTTTGGCCACGGTAGTTCCAAGGTTTGCACCGTTGCGCGTTGTTTGCGCAGTTCTGGTTTCAAGACCCTGTTTCCAATGTCCTCAGCCGTTCTTTCTAATTTAGACCCAGCTTTCATTCGCCAAAATGTTTTATAATTTTGCCCTGTAAATGTAAATGGCTGATAAGATTTTTCAAAAAGAATGTTCTTCGTGTAATTGTGACCATCTGATTTCATGTGAATTATGCATAGGATCTCTAATAGCTTAAGCATCCAAAAGCTGTAACAGGCATTGCGATCCAGATGTATCCCCTATGTTCCCTATGAATTTTAACAAGTAGGCAGTGTTAGCAATTTTTCATAATGACGGGCACGCGAATTAATCAGGCCTAGACATAAAAATTTGCTAAACTTATTGCACTGGTAACACACTAAAAGTTTGATGATTTTGTACTAAACTGTGAAAGAGAAGTGAAGCGATCATTCCAAGTGAACCCGACGAAACAGGCCATAAAACAGTAGTGTAAAACGCTGAACTGAAAAATAACTTTATTTTTTGAACCGCTTGCCAAGCCTCACAGACTATGGTCAAAAATTTATCATCTAAGATAATGATATGTGCAGGAATTTTAAATGACATAAAATTTCAATCAGGTAGATAATGTATAAATATATATGCACCGAAATATTTTTCATGTATAACATAAGGCATACTAAGTGGGTGCAAAAATAATTGGCATAGGAATTTCGTAAAGCAACCATGCTGTACAATAACTCAAAACTTATCATCCCTTTTTACTTTGATACAGAGGAAAGGACGGTCACACATTCAAGTGAGAGATGTACGTAATAAATTGCCAACTGTCCAATAGTACCTGTTGGTTTAACTCAAAATATCTATCACCCGATCACACGGGTGTGAACAACCGGAGTAATGGCTGGGCACCTCGGTACAGGTGTATTTGCCAGTCTCGTTCATCCTGAAAACGCTGGATGGGCGCTGATGATCGACACCGTGACCATAGATGCACCACTTGACCGTAACAATCCCGCGATGTTGCTCTTTGGTTACATCGGTAACTCGGAGTTCATCACTGAGAACAAAGTGGAAACCTATGTCGTTACAAATTACGATAAGCTGTCCAACTTCCTTCAAGAAACCGACAGGTCCTTCCTAGCCGAGAAGCCGCCCAATGTCGTCTGGATGTCGTTCGTCACCCAATTCAATGAGCTCCTGGCAAATGCGTCAGATAGCAAAGTCCTTTCCCGAAGCAAGTGAATTCGATCCCGAGGAGCCGTACGAGAAAACAAATGGCCTTAAGGGACTCAGTCTGGTGTGTTTACGACACGTGTCCAAGCAGTCTGACTGGGATGTTTACACAACTCAACGAAACCACTGCGTCAAGTTGATCTGCGAAGACAAACTCCAGCATCAACAGAACTTAGCGGCGAAATTCAGTACAAATCCCAAGTTGCTGTGTAGACACGCCAACAACTCCGCAGAGTGCAGCGCGGGATCTCGGTTGTACGTGCAACAGATGGTCTTGCGCAAACCACAAAAGATGCATCCAACGTGTTTCGCCAACACTTCATCTATACTTTTCGGAGTGAATCATGATTTCATCCGCTATTTACACAGCTTCCATCGCCACCAGGGTAAAACCATGTACGGTTCACGGCAGCCAATGTGATGAAAACGCTAATGTCATTGTTCGTGCACAGCTCACTTGGCGTGGACGACATCAGATCGAAGACCTTGAAGATAGCGGCCATGAACCTTGCCGAACCATTAGCTCGGTTCTTTCAATGTAGTCCCGACAAAATGCTGGTCCCCAAAATGTGAAAACATGGATAGGCACACATATCTACAAAAGTGGTAATCGCGCGGAATCCGCGAAATACCCTCTATTCACTTGCCTCCCAGTTTTATCTAAAGTAACGTAACCTATAATTTCAGAGGCACTCATGCGATATCCTGCGAGCAACAACATCCTTGTGTCACATCAACAAGGATTCCGTGAAAGCGATCCTGTACTAAAAGCTTGCTTATATCCAGAGCAAGCTGGACAGAGTAAGCCAATGCCGGACTCGGAGTCGACGCTGTCAGCCTGGACTTCTCGAAAGTGTTCGATCGTTTTGATCACCGCATTCTCTTTTACAAGCTTCGAAGCTATGCAATGGGTGACAATATACTTGTTGGAACAGTAACTTCCCCTCTTAACCTCAGCTGAATGTAAGCGTCCGCAGCTCTATTTCCGAACCAATGGACGTCCAGTGGGGCCACGTTTATTCCTCACATTAATTAACGAAGTTGACAGTGTACTGCAGTTGAAATTTATACTATTTTCAGATGATGTCAAACATTGACATGATATTAGGACATCGGATTTTCATATGGCATTGCTGAGCGACCTAGACAGGGCTTGCGCGTTACCGTCCGAAAAGCGGCTCCAGTTCAGCGTACGCCATCAGCTTATCTATGGATATCGACTTGGGGACCAGCAGTTACAACCTGCTTCTTAAGAATACGACATCGGGATGATAGTACAGGACGAACTTGGTTGCTTGCGACAGGCTGAAATGACATCAGAAATAGCCAATCAACATATAGGACTCTTACGGAGGGCTTTCGGCAATTTTGAGCCATCAATCAGTCAGCAAATGCTGAATATCTTCTTGAGGCCTCACTTGAATTATGCGATTCAAGCCTGGCGTCACTTGCGCAAGCCCGACATTAATGTAATTGTAGCTACGCAATGTTGAGTGAACAAACTCGTTAGTGGATGGTTTTACCTCTCCTGCCAACACAGACTGCAGCCCCTATGATTGTACATTGGTGAATATCGGTGTCCGAGAGGAGATCTCTTCGTGGTTTAATTAATATTGACGAACCTAACTCCCCCATGTCGCAATCTGTTTCAGGTGAGCCGAAATACCACCTGTGAGGTCATCAGCTCAAACTGCCTACCCACTACACTCGACTTGCTTTTCGACAAAACGTTTTATCACTCCGTGTGTCCCGTGCCTGGAATGCCCATCCGACTCAAGTTATCCTCCCCCATATTATTGATAATCCAAAAACGCCTTGATGAAATGCTTTCAAACTTGAAATATTTGATATAGTTCGTTCCACTTAGAGGACGAAACAACGCAAACCTAACCATGTGCTTAACGGCCCTCTCCGCAAAGTGGCGGTGAGGGTACGTGCAATAGTGTCCATGGGATTAGCCTGGATGTAGCTAAAATGGATTATCGTATCACATCTGCCAAATGAAGAAATAAACGAATGAGCGTTGTGGTTCCCTTTTTAGTTCTCAAGCACTTGCTGAACAATAACAGCATATTTAATATTTTGCTTGTGCACATCCCATTTATAACTAAAACTACAGTTAAGCAATAGTATATTTAATTCGGGGAACACTTGAAATAGCGATTTAATTATTCGATGATACTTCAGCTTTTAATTTTTACTCCAAACATTCTGCGGGACTAGTCAAGCACATCCTTTTTACCGGTAATAAATCAATGTTCATCGTTCAATGAAAACAAAATACGCACGCCACAGGGCAAGTTTACCGACGGACACATACCGTGTTTCGGGCTGGTTGGAACATATGCAGGCGTGCAAAATCAAGAGAACAGTGCATCATTACCGGAATACCGCGGTAAAATTGGGGGGATCTTAAACCAGCAACCCACCTTAGCAATATAGACATTCCTTACAATTAGGCCTTGCAAATGTGAAAGCTAATGTGTTGAAAAATGAGTCTTGAAAAGCTATGCCGCCTAAAGACTACTCGTTGCCGCATAAGAAATTTTTCCCACACAGTTTCAGTGCTCACTCTAACATGTTCACTGATGAGGTAATATTCCATTATAATGTAACAGAGTGAGTCATTCAAATGCATCCGTGTCGAGTGCAACGTTTGACCCACTTGTTAAAACATACTTAATTTTTATTCGTTTAATACCATTCAGATTGCCTCCGAAGTTTCCTCTTTACAAGGACAGCCAGCACAGGTGGCTACTCGGGTCAATGCTGTCACAACCTTTTGCATTGTGAAGGTGCAAAACTATGCCGAGGCGTGCAGCATTACATGTCAATCAAATCGGTTTGCTTACATAGCCCTTGTGTGAGATCTAAAGAGGTCCACATCGTCCGCGTACGTAAGGTTTGTCAGTCGGCCCCCTGGTAGAACTTCAAGTACCATACTTAGGTACTTCACAAATGTAGCAGAGCGCAATCCATCACTGTCACTAAGCGGCTTGGGTCATTGTGTAGGGAACTGCTCGGACCTGTCTGCAATATATCGCTAAAGAAGCGTATTCTGACACTCGGATTTATTAAGAGAGAGATGACGAACTTTTGATCAATTACTGAGGTCATCTAGATAATTTGGCAACTTCAGAGTGCAACCGGCGTTTTGATAATTGATGCTCAGAAATATTTCGTTGTCATATTTCATTAGGGTAGTTTCAGGCGGGTATTTTATTGTGCTAATGGGTAGGGTCATCTAGAGATAGTGTCTTTAAAAAGATGTTCAGTAACCTTGTGCACTGGTTTCATCCAGTTAACTCTGTTGCTAATTCGACCCTGAATTGTCCAAGTTCCGTGAAAACCTGACTGGCTATCTAGATTTCTGTGTTGACATCTACTAAACTTGAAGATCTCCCAATGTCAGCTCGAACAAGTTCTCCTCCCACATCTAAGAGGCAGTGTAGACAGGAGGAGAGAAGGTCTGAGGAAAAAGGCAACATCTCAGTGGAGACTCTCACCGTTTGTACCAAGCAAGAACTACGCTGTCTATAGGAAGTGTATATCCAGTTTATTCTGGGGAACGGTAGCACCACACCGGTACCAAAACAAGGGTCCGACACACGCCGAGTTCTCGCTTGCTCTTCTTTTGCCTATAAGCTGCAACAGAGAATCACTCTTGAAATAAAGTTGTCCTAAACCCACTCGACTGACCCCCTTAATACACTCATGTTCGTTCGAGATGTACTTTGAAGTAGTGGCTGTCCTAGTCTGTTCTATACTGTCACTACTTGATAACAGGAAAAGATCAACTCGTATATGTGTTCTTGAGTATAATAAAGCATTCGGCTGTATAAAACACTCAGTGCTGCCGAGATTGACTCTTACAACGAAGACATCTCTCCATCATCAATGTCTTGGGTGATCAATTTAGTAGACACAGAGGGGTAGCATAGCAGGAGGTTGCGGATGCGGTCCGTCTTGGGCGGCGTGTAACAGAGAGTGACATTCTTGGTACGGATAATTGCCTAATAACGGGTGTATTTTCCGCAAAATTCCTTCCATGACGGATGTGGGAAAAAAGAAGCGTGATAATAACTTGGTGAGCAAGATGAAAATGACACTTCAGAGGTTGATATCTGGGTACCAGAAAGCTATGGTGAAAGCATGAAAGCAGCGGGAAATTTTGTAATGCTTAGGAAGAAGAATCCCGCGAATTGAAAGGATGGGCAGTACAAGCAAAGTTAATTTCACGCACATCAAACGTTCACATGGGTTGCTGCCAGTGGGCTGTTGAGATTATCCATGAAATTTCTAACATTCTTACTTCGTTCGGAGCTACCCTTTTGTCTGTGATTGTAATATACGTGTTCACAGGCCGGTAGATGGGGAATCGAGTTTTATCGACCTTGCGGAATTATGGGATTCGCAGGTACAACTACCCTAAGAAGGAAGTGAAGTGTTGCTCGCCAATATACTTTGTCCGCCAAGTATAAGTGCGATACAGCAGCCAGTGAAACGGCCAGATAATGCTGCCAAGTAACGACGCAGCGATTCACATGTGCGAACATATCACAAAACTAGGTACAGGATCCGAATTCAGTGGATGCGTGTCAGTTGCCTTTACTTTGGGTTTGCGCCAGTCCACCCATGCTTGTGTGTATGTACAGCTTAGGTGATATAAAATGTACCGGCAGTCCGGTCGCAGTATCTCATTTGATTCAGGGACCAGTAAATCGGTGTACTGCATGCAATATGACGGTAAGTGACTCCTGCTTTCTAAAAGCATGGTCTACTCGTCTTGTAACAAACTTGCTGCCGTCTTATTTCGGCACCAGCCCTCTTAGCAGACCGCCGCTTGCTAGTCCGTCACACCGCCCCTAGTCATTCGCAGCCATGCACCTCTGACTGTGTCGCTATCTGGACACAGTACCGTCGCATACCGTAGCTTTTGTAGATCGTCTAAACACTTGGGCTGCGCCACCGAAAAACTATCCGTGTTCGTAGTGCCTCCGCACTGTTGCCGTTCGCAAGCCATGCCTTTACGTACATGGTACTCCCCTTATCCCTAATTGCCTCACGTTTTTGGACAACCTTGTACCCCTAGTCTGCGTGGAAGTAGCTTCAGATTAGGCACCGTTGCTGAATGTATGCTAGGCCGCCAATTGGTCAACACCACACACTAACAACGTATACCTTCAAGCAAAGATGATCAAGTCTACCGTCATTGGCGGTTTTGAAACAGCTCAATATCATGATTACTGCACGCACCTGGTGCATAGAAATGATACTAGATGCAATTCAATTTCACTAATGATTATATTCCATTGGCCTGCAGATGTAAATCTGAGCCTTGTAGAGCAATTCAGTTGCACTGTGGATGTAATCTATCACAGGGCTTCGTTTCAATCCAGTTGACAAGCTCTGGTTGAACCGAGTGTGCAACTGCATTTCACTCGTTTTCCTTTGGTGTCCTCGATTTGTGCTAATACTTTCATGCCTGAACGTGCTCAATTTACTCAAATTTGGTCAATAAGCGTACTTGCTCGAACACTGGATACCCTCTAGTTCGATGTTTGCTGTTTACCGGGGACACGCCTGCAAGTTTCGAGCCCCGTGCTTACATTGCCATCTCCCACATACGACACCTTCGGCGCTATCTCATTTTGCTTGTCTGGCGAGGACGCAGCTTTAACTGCCGGTCAACCCAGATTCGGCCTTATTTTTAGTCCCCGGGTTGAAGCTGCTTTAGTCGACTGCCTCCCTGTCGAAAACTGGCTGTGCATCATTATGATGGCTGGTTCGTTGCAGGCTCCGAATTCGCGTAGAGACAAACGGTGACTATTTGTCATTGCGTCTTACGCCCCCACAAATTGCAGCCCGATTCGAAGAAAGCAGATTTCTATCACTAATTTAGCTATCTTCTTCGTGGCAGAAAAAGCACAGATACTGTGGGGCATGCTGGTGATCTAAACGCGCACGTCGGAAAATTATCCTCTGATGTGCTTTATTTGGGCGGCTAACATGGTGTAGGCTCCCGTGATGATAACGATGAGCGGTTGCTACACCTATGTGAACGTGCTCTCCACTTTCCCTCGGGCAATAAATTCGACCTCGAACTCATAGGATCGTGGGTTGGCGCCCACTAGCGTCGGGCCAGCGATGGAGGCAAATCGACCATATCGCAATTAGGTATCACTGAAGGGGCTATGTACAAAACCTTCGCTTGATTTGGAGCACCAGCGTGGACTCTGATCACGCTCTCATGTGTGCCGATTTGCGGCTGTGTTTCAACGTACGTTCGAAACGTCGCTCTGAGCGCATTGACACCTGTCACCTAGCGCAGCTATGTGTTCTGAATCTGTATCAATTTGCGCTGTCAAAGGTTCTGGGTTAGAGTCTAATAAACATCGTCGAAAATCACTGGATGCATATTTGTCAAACTTCATGATAAGCTGGTATGCCTTTATTTGGCAAATCAAACTGTTAAACGGGACATTAAGTCTCTACACAGTTTCTGGAACTTATGGATGCTCGCCGACATATTCCTGCTCGAACGAATACAGAGAGACTCGCAAAAATCTCAGGGAAGAACTGCGTGTTAGTCTGAAGAGAGACCGCGAAGCGTGGTTATCTCACCTTTCCACGGAGAAGGAGACAGCCGCTACCTTTGGTAATCACCATACGTTAACCTGCATGATACGGTCTACAGGCAGCAGGAGGCTTATTGTTAGCAGGACCATAGCCGACGAGAGTTGAAAAGCGATCCACAGTCTGACAAAACACTTGAAGCGTTGGTCCGAACGCTTTGCACGGCAATTTTACCAACCTGAGTTATACTTTCTCTTTTGAGTATTAAACACCCTTCTTCCTTGGCCGTCCCCATGGATGCGCCCTCATGCGCAGTATTCGAGGGTGAAATCTGGCTGTTGGAATTGAATAAGGCCGCAGGGGCAGAAAAAATTCCCCCAGCCCTCATCGAATTCGTGGGAGCTTCGCTATAGATGAGTTACAGGAGTTACTATTGAAACTTCGGGAGCAGGCACCTGTCCGACGGGCTGGAGCCGCTCCGTCATTGTCTCACTTTTCAAGGGAGGCTCCCTTTCTTAATACGACAACCATATAGGGATTAGGCTGATCTCAATCTCTACTAAGTTTTTTGTTTCTGTTGCTCTCCACAGACTAACTGGCGCTGAAGAAGGCCAAATTCGCGAAGAGCAAGCAGGGTTTCATGGAAATCGAGGCTGTATCTAGCCCGTCCACTTTGCGTCAATCTTTGGAGCACTGCTTTGTTTATTTATGACTGACTGTTGTCGTGTTTCTTGACATCATAGGTGCCTTGGATGCGGTGGATCCATGTGCCATTGTGGACTGTCTGCTGAGAAAATGTGTGTCCGATAAATATGTAAAATTATCAAAATATTGTGCGCGCATATTTTGGGCGGAGCGGGGGTTTATGGCAAATTGTCGCCGCCCTTCCATTTCTCCAGCGGTGTGAGACAAGATTGCCCGCTGTCACCTTTCCTCTTTAACTATGCTATTGATAATCATGGAAAAAACTATCGCTGGACACGACCTAGAAGGTGTGGAGCTATTTCTTGGTGAACGACTTCTTGACTTGGAGTATGCGGAAGACGTTTTCCTCATATGTGACAGCGCTCTAACACGCCAATTTGCACTGGACCGATTAGCACTGGCTGTCTATCTTTTTGGGTTATGCGTTACTGCATCGAAATACAAAGTTCTTCTTCAATGTTGGCAAGGGCCCTGCCCTGTGCTTACACTTGATGATGATCAGCTAGAAGTCATCTAGGATTTCAAGTAACTGAGCTATACTAGCACCCGTTGGATCAAAGCTGAGACTACGAACCTTGTAGCAAAAGCTCAAAGTGCTTTTGCCAATCTCAGCCATCTGTGGCGCAGACGCGATATAACTCCCACTCTGTAGGGTGAGCCTTCCGTTCAACACTATTATACGGTGGTGAAACCTGGCTCATCAGGTCGATAGACTTAAAGAGGCTAGCCACGTTCGATCATCGCGGCCCCTGCAGCTTAGCTCATGTCTGGTGGGGGCACCGCTGAGCACAGAGAGTTCGTGGACGCCTATTTCGTGCAGGAAGAGTGAGTGAACAGCTCAGCACCAGTATAACAAGCAACAGGCTCCGATGGCTGGACCACCTGTTGCGTATGTGAACACACCAAATCTCGCGGGGTGCGTTGTTTGCGCGCCGGGGGTTAGGTTGGAAGAGGAGAAGGGGAAGCCAAGCAATGAATTAGTCAAAAGGAATGAAAATCCACACTTCAACACTGGCGTCGGTTGGTGCATATCGACTGCCTGGCTTGGGTCATAATGACGATGAATACGTTTGGTCGGACACACTTGTTGATAGGGCTAGGAGCCGGCCTCAATGACATTTGTGCCTTGACCTCCTTCGTCCATCCCCCTCCCGCTTAGCCTTCTTATCAACCACTATCTCATTTGTTAGGCATAATAGAATTCTCATTTTGCGGCACGATAGTCGGCTGTTCGCTCTCCGGAACGACGGCCATCCGCTACTGGGGACTCTGTATTTTTCTTCTGATTGTCTCTTTTAGTTCGGCAAAATAGATGAAATGTTTTCCACCTGTACTAGGGCATAATGATGATGACGATAAAACTTATCGAATTAACCAAGAAGGAAAATTGCGTGTTGTAATAATCCTAAAATATTTTGTGAGAGCATTTAACCATCTGAATGGCTCAGTTGTCATTTAATTACAGTTACTGTGTACTTTATCAACAACAGAGTCCCTTCTAGTAAGTATCCTATGTGGGTATGTACTGTCGGTGAGACATCATCAACCAGTAATACGGCAAGAAATGCGAGAGTTCAACCTGCCATGGAAACCGTCTGTCTATCGCGACCACCTGTCCATGGCAACTAGGCAAAATTCTCTCCAAAGATTTTCCTACATATTCTCATTGGTATTAACCTGTCTACTGCGCCCACCTGTTTAAGGCAACCGCGACCATGCTTATGTGGTCCCCAAGCATTCTATCACTTGCTTATGGCGACTATCACTAACCAGACTGGCCGAGATTGCGAGTAGAGGTGTCATAAAAGGCTGCCACCGTATCGTACAGATAGTTTGGACTTCGTTTCAAGGTGTCATAATTGCTCCAGAAACCACACCATATTTTCTGCACTGATTCATTATCACGCAGTTTCGCGCACTCTGTGTTTTGTGAAGCTGTTGTGCAGTCGCAAGTTCAGTGACTATCACTTTTGTCTGCATTTGTTTATTGTGTAACCTTCGGTTCTCAGCACTGAATTGATGCTGTTGACGTACAGCCTTACTGAATATTCACGTTCGTTTGTATAGTTCTTTTTGAAGGTACTTACGAAGGACAAAGTAGTTAGTATCAAAACAGCAAAGACAAAGGCATTAACATTGGAAGAAATATGAGTGATTTGACAACATTAAGGAAGGAAAAAGTTCGTGAACATTAGCGGAATATTTCGGAGCAGGAAAGACATAAATCATTCTAGCTTTAAAGAGGAATGCTGAGTTTTTACATGACTTCGAGAATAACTCACCAAGACTGAAAAGAAAGAATAATAGGAAACAGGTAACAGAGACAAAACGCAATTGTTGGTAATGGTGCCTATCAGAACTGGCGATAAAAATCCCATTTCTGGACTCTTGACTCAACAACGAACATGGCACTTCGCAAAAGAATTGCAAAACCCAGACTTTAAAACGTCAAACGGTTGGCTGCATGCTTTTATCAGTATGCACATGCATGTGCTAGGTAAGCAATCTGACGAAAGCGGTGACAGAAATGTGTGCTGCATTCTTCTGGACAGCGAAATTAGCGGAAATTTGTCTTGTGTACATATCTCATGGTATTTAATTTAGATGAAACTGGTTTGTTATTCAAAGCGAGATCAGATACAATATATTTTTTCAAAGGGGAGAAATGCGCAGGTGGGAAAGAGAGCAAGGAGCGTACCACAGTTGTGCTGTGCACCGACATATTGTGGAGCGAGAACCGGCTTTAGTGGTTGGAAAATGAGCCGACCCACGAATATTTGAAACATAAACCTGCAAACAACTACCGTTAGTTTAAATCATAGGAAAAGTGCATGGATGACTGCAGCTATTTTAGAAGATTGACGTCAATGTTTTGACAGAAAAATGCAGTAAAATATGCAGCATCATACTGTTTGTAGAAAATGCCACGCCATCCCAAATTCTAGCCACAATGTCAAGTTACATTTCTTGCCAACAAACACCACTGCGTTACTTCAACTCCTCGACCAAGGTGTCATACTGTCGTTTAAAATGAAGTTTAGGAAAGAAACAGCTTATGCAATTCATTACAATCATGGAAACCCACAAAGATATATCCAGAACTGAACTCATGAAATGAGTAAATTTATTGGACGTCGTATTCCGGATAGCTGCTGCATGGAAGGAGGTGGGGAATACAATAATCACTAGACGTTTTATAGAGCAGGGTTTACTTGTCCTGCAGAAATGGATTCTGAGAGACCAATGCAAACTGGACCTGAGACATGCGGGCAAATTGTACCTCCTTTAGCCTCCATTGCTTTGGGTACTCCTTCAAGGGAACTGTTTGGATGTCAAGTGGCTGGCAGCCTTATGGTTGATTCTTATCTCCAAACCTGTAACCAAACAGAAATAAACATGGGTCTGCCTGCCACATCATTATTAACAGCTGAGGATGTTAATAGTGAATCAGGCGACGAATAAGAACTGGCTTCTATAGACGTTTTGAAAACCTTGGCATTCATGGACCCACTGGTTGTTGTTGTTGTTGATATTTTTCGCTCCTTTGCAATATATAGCGGATAAACTGACATGATTGAACTTATGATGTACGTGAGGGAAAAGTTGAATTCGTCCTACATTTCAACTTCCAAGCAAGAGACCAACATACATAATTTATCAGTGAGTGGAAATTGATTGTGACACAAAAATTGCGCATGTAGGACTTTTCCAAGGCTTTTGCATTTCAATGATTTTCAAGCCAGTTTTCATAACGTTGACTTATAAAATGTAAATTTATCGTATTCTTAGTAATCATATATCGTACATTATGAACTACCAATATTTTACCTTAATTAAAAGTCAAAACTGACTATAGTAGCCGTCGGTTTACAGGCCTAGTTCGTGAATTGATAGTTTATCACATATATGGTATCGATCATGAGTAGTGTCGCCTGTGCATGCAAATGCCCATGGCGACCACCTGTTCAAGGGGACCACTTTTGTTCGGCCCCCAGAGTGGTGTCGCCTTGGACAGGTTTAACTCTATGTCATTCTGTTAGTCAATTTTTATTAATGGGGAAACAGATCTATTAGCATACTGTTGGATCTAGTGCACAATTAACTTTATGCTTGGTAGGAGACAACATGCAGTTACTCATCATTCAATATCGCTGGCTGGGTTCACAAAATAGACTTCATCACATGAAAAGCTGTTTAAAATTAAAACATACAGCAAAGAGACTTTATTAATTTGCCCAACAGCATGGATCAACGCCCGTATCTGATTTTGTTAATAAAATCTTTCCAACCACTATAGAAATAAATCTACATAATGTATGGATAATTTGACAGAATTGGATTCGGTCACTGGAATTGAGCAACTGGAATGTATATAAACTGTGGATCTAAGGAGAAACATCACAATGTATAAAGGAACTTGGTTCATGACACCAATATTTTATAGAACCAGTCGTTACGAAAAGGCATAATTCACCAGTACACATAGATGGTATAAATGCGTTGACACTCAAAATCGTTCAAAATGATTGAACAATCGTAAAGATTACGAAAACGGAGCCGATGGCAAGATATTACTGCATTCACGCCGGCAAGTCTTTAGCAGTTAAAGATTTCCTTTAGTAAGTAATTAATAGCTTAAGTAAACAAATATTTAAGTACTTGATTTAGTGATGTTGCTAGCACTGGATAGAGCATAGATGATTGCGTATATGTTGGTAGTATATCCCTTAAGTAGATAAACTAGTTTACCTCTGATTGCTATAATATGTGTGTTTTCCTCACGCCTTTTAGTCGAATTTAACCGTCAGATTTATGCAACACGATGTTGTTTTTTATGTAGATACTATTAAGTGGCATTTCTATATTTGCGTTGACGCAAGAATCACCACCCATCACTCTGATGCGGTCCGTTAAACCTATGTGAATAGAACGACCACTGACCAAAGGGATAGCTGCCCACTCAAAATTAGCAATCCAAAAACACAGTATTGCGCAAATAACTCTTTGACGCTTGTGCGTTATCTAAAAGAACCTTTAACTTCGGCCTACGAAGCTTGATTTCAAGATGGAAAATATTTTTCAAATGGAAACCTTTCGAGAAGTTGTTCAAGTGTTTTGGTGAAACAGGTTTCTGATACAGTCCTAGTGTGAAATTGATCAACTAGGTTTCCGCTTAGAGGGTAGTAAAAGAAATAATTGGATCACAAACGGTAAAATGATTTCCTTTGCTTGGTTAGTCTTTACTCGTCCAACCTAGACGGGGGAGGCAGATTCTGTGTACGTAATAAGGATTTATCATTACCAAGATCCTAGTAAGTCATCCAATAAAATCAATTAGGTTGCCTTTTTATTGCGGTTTTTACCGTAATTTTGGATTTTATGGCACGGCGGGCGCACAATATTAGCTGCGTCGCAAAATTGTTGCGTTGCTTGTCAACTAAGTACTCACGCTAGTTGCTGCCACACATGCGATCACCGCATGCATTTGATAAAGTTTTCCTTTTCCGGGATTGTAGCAGGTGAGGGACCACGTGTCCCGACGTTTATTGTTCAACGCTAAAGCAGCCTAATTCTTGTGTTGATACTCATCACGGTGTTAATATTTTGGGAAGTTTAACGGTCGTTTAAACTACAACAGAACATGTGCATCTGACTTATGCGTATTTTGCTTATAAACATTTGAATGAACTTCTGAATTCCCGTTCCCATTTTAATGATGCTTTACAAGTGGTGTAAAGTTAATGCGCATCTAGTACAAATCACGAAGTTCCGGTTCGTTTTCTATTGCTGAAAATAACCGCTAATTGCTTTAACTACTCCGTTTTTGATTATTGTGGCTCCACCTATTTTTTGAAACCTCCTTAAGTCCTACCCATATTACCTCGCTATCAACCAAAGTTTAACTTCAGTTGTTCTACAAATCTAACTTGCTTGCTACAGATAACACTGATGTGTTCTCATGGTTAAAAAGAACGCATATATTTTTAACTCCCACTAATTGTTAAGCAATGGGATAGATGAATGCACAGGTGTATACTTGTGCCGAAACTATTCACATGCTGACCTACATGCATTTGTTTGGTGCAAAGAAACTTGTTATTGTCAGTTTTATTGTCAGTTCTTGAGGAGCACAGCTGTACTTTGCAAAATGCAACAACAAGTGTATTCGACTGAATCTCATTGCTATTTGTTTTTTTACTATGGTTTAACGTTACACTGAAATGAGGAATATCAACAGTCAAAGTTAAGACACAGAAACACAAAAGTCAACTGTGACAAAAGGAAGAAACTAGGCATATGAAATGGGTTGATGGAAATGCCCCAAAAGATTACATACTTTTATAAATACATTCCCGCAAAAAGACAATGGTGCACCTATCCAACTCAACGAAGCATTGTGTTGCATATTTTCATGCATAACTCATACTTTACAACTGGAGAAATGCTATTCAATGTGCTACTTTTAGTTTAAAAAATTACTCTCGGAAATAAGGATTTTTACATTTTTTAGTTGGACATTTGCCCAATGTTCCTGAATTCCCATTTTGCTTGTGAAGGCGGATACAATAGCGCTATTGCTATTCTACCATGCCTTATCGGATGCTTTGATTAGCCTAAAGAGCTGTCAGCTGGAAGACAGTAGCAAAGGAAATTGTTCTGCGGTGGCAGGGTGTTGTAGGAAGCAACATGCCCAATAGAATTGGCATGCGGTGAAAGGCATTTTTGACAAGTTTAGGGTTGATAAGTGCAACAAATGATTCCCAGGTAATACAAAAAAGTTCCTCTCTGAAAAACAACTTAAAAATAAGTGCAGTACTTTCAGGAGGGCAACATACAATTTCTGCTGAAGTTACAAAAGTTCCCGTCGCTCACATAATCTTAGCTCGCCTTCTCCTACAATGAACAAAGTGCGTTGCTCCAGGAATATCCCAGTTCATGAATGTCACCGCAAGGTCATATCACAAGCTTACACGTTCCAGCCCACTAGCTTTTTTAAGAAACATACTCCCTATCCTCCACGCACGCTCCGATGCCTACACTCATGCAAACCAGCTCGACGAGCGCTATCCGGAGTAACCCGACTCTTAGATATACTCCGTGGTGATCACCCTTCACGTCTGAGTCGCATTCTTCGTACTAACAAGGCTGTCGTTTATTTCAATGCGGAAACGGAAAGCAAGCGACATTCGAACCTCGAATACAGTGCACGTTCGTCAGTCGACATATACCACAAGACTATACGATCAATAGTGCAGTAACCTAGCGTTTGAACTTCAACTACCCCAGTGGCGATACTCGAAAAACAGTGAGCATGATGTTAATTGACACTATGGAAAACTTGAAAACGTTTGTCTCCTATGCCCAATAGGGCGTCTCAGACAGAATTAAAAGGTTACCATATTTTAACATTTTGTTTACTCTCATCTGTCGCAAACGGCATACATTTAAGTAAAAAGTACCGTATGTAAATGTGGAACGCAATTATACGGGTAATTCAGAGTTGAGCAATCGAGAACAACGCGATACTATAAATGGATTCAGCTGCTTTTGCGCGCACAATACCGGCCAATTTAGCGTCATAAGCAATGCCTCATAGATTGCCAGCATTTCCGAGTTACGTTTGAACAACAGCAATTTGAAGGCCTTGGATAGAGCCACGTAATAGCCTGTCATGACTAGGTGCTTTGTTACGGACTAGACGGTGTTCCGGCTCTCCATTTGATCCTTCCCTACAGGTTGTAGCATGGATTGCTTCAACCACTTTTGGAAATGCTCAGCCACCGTCGGGCCAATCGCCGGTCGTTCCTGCTTATATAGAAGTCGTCGCAGCTACAGGTGAACTGGTTAATAATATGAGAGGCCAAACCGACTGACGAACTTTCCGGACGATAGTTGAGCTCCAGTCTCCGTGTTTTGTGAAGGACCCATAGATACGCGGTGGTATTAGTGCGTGCTACAGCAGACCTAAGGTTATGACCAATTTCATTTAAAACATTGTCCCCTTTGAGCGGTAGAATTAAACAAACATCCTTTATTCCAAAGTTCGTACTGGTAGCTTCTCTTTAATGGGTCTACTGTGAAACTGCATAAATTTCTCCGGATACTCGTCCGACAAAGGTGTCCTATGTAGGAACTCTTCTTCACTCTGCGGCATCTCAGAAATGCCTGACTCTGTAGTACAGAATTCTGACGAGAGCGCTTTTGTATGTAACCGGTGCGAGGCTGCTGAACTGCATGTATTGCCCACTACAACTCGCTTTACGGTAGACAGTGCGTTGGAGTGTACCTCCGGCTCGCCTTTTAATGAGAATGTCTAAACATGTCAGGGCGTCTTACTGCTCCCTCTCATACGACACGGAGAGATTGCGTTGAGTCAAATTCAACAAAGTAAAAATTCGGTTAAAATGCTCATCGTTGGTAGAGATTAATTTATCATCCAATTAAGGTTTATACAGCTAAGCTTCACCAATGTTATTAGTGATCTTAATTTCTACCAGTCCCAAGAATATGTCCGCCAGAACGGAACCCAGAGGGCTTCCCATTATGACCTCATTGACTTGCCCATATGCGGAAATTTCGAATTCAAACCGAACATTTACTATGCATGTTTATATCGTCCCTCAGGTGCTCAGGAGGAACGCAAACAGATACGTTTGCCTTAAACGAAAATTGTATATTTTTCTCGCAATTGTACATTTGTGAAATGTGAGTGCATACCTCTCGAGTACATAAGCTCTGTATGTAATGATGTATGGTCTAGTGTCTCGGCTAATTGGACCGAGCCCTTCAACAAATATATGGCCTGTAGTTTACGTACTGGTTCCAGCAATTTCGCCGATCAACGAACGACAATGTGACAGAGGGAGTTGTTCATGTACAAAATTAATCGTAAGGGATAACCCTACCAGTGTATCTTTGGTACGACTCTCGTACTTGGAGTTTTTGTTCGCGTCGGCTGCAGTTGTCGATACAATGATTCGGTGACGGACCCATGAAAGTAAAGGAATTGCAGTTTTGTTGCTATCTGCATTTCTACCAGGAGATTGGTGTCAATGGTTTTGACCATTTGGAACTTGCCTATATCTGCGAGAACTGATTCCATCTTGAAGATATAATTCACTTTGTCCATGGTCACAAAATCTGATCCTCCAACAGGATGCAAAAAGATCACATGTTTCATCTCTTTCAACTTTTTGATTGCCTTGTAATGCTCAGCTTTCAGGCAACACTATTGGCTTTCCAGTGTGTTAAGGAACTGGTTCTCGAACTTCACCAGTTTAGCACGAAATCACCCTACATCTTCAGTTGATCTTGATGATATCTTGCTTGATTGATCATATAGATACTCAAAATTTATTTGCGTCCTTATGCGGTTGACATTCCTCGGTGGCAGTCAATATTTTTGTCCCCGTGAAAAATCTGTTCTCATGTGAAGGGAGACGATGAAAGCTTGTGTACTTATTCGAAATAATTTGGAACACTGGTATCCTGTGTTGGTTGCTCATCTGTTTACCCTTTCTAGGAGCTTGCTAAAGGGATAGCATGCGTTTCATCACCAAGCGCGGTGGCATCTTCAGTACGGTAAAGAATACATGAACATCTGAGGGTTTTAAAAAATATTAGTCATTGTCTCTTGTCTCAGCACTTGTGGATGAGGAGGGATATAGCTTCAGTTGGAACAAAACGGATTCTAGCTCAAATCACAACACAACAAGAAATGAATTCCTAGAAGTATGGTACTCCTCTAATAATTCGATCAACTTGCTCATCAACATAAGCCCCGTGTACCATCAGCTGAGAAAGAAAGGTCTCCGGCGAATAGAAAGACCTGGTTCAGTTGCGGAAGCAAATGGGCAGAGACCACGTGGCGTATTTTCGAATTGGCCACCTTCAGAAGTCCCCTGCCAGTCGAGCACGGACTGACGGTTTAATAAGCAGGATTGTACACTTCATATCACCGCACTGAAGATACCATCACGCATGGTGGTGAAACATATGCAATCCATTTAGCAAGTTTGGAGAAACGATCAACAGGTGAGCTTGTGTACGTGTTTGATGCACTCATATGGGAATGCTGGTTTGGCTGTTCTTGCACAAGAGCCTTGCAAGTTGTGCAACGTTTAAATCCGCATACGATGGATACTTTCAGTCAAGCGTGCTTCAAATTTGAGGCGGTAAATCAAAGATTGACGGTTAAGATTACCCGCAAACCGCATTTGTGTCTCAAGATACGTGTTCTGACGCTCATGGCAGGCGTCCATGTGGACAGATGCGATCCTATCCAGATTGGTTTTGTTTACTAGTAATTGGTTCCTCGATAGAGCTTTAGTGAACCGAGATGGAAAACATCCTGATTGGATACAATCCACGTACACTTCAGCCCGTACGCGTTCCACCAATACCTTGTAGCGCAAAATTAGCACTCTACCCAATGCCTTCGCAACATTAGAGGGGAGTCCTCTTTGGAGAAACTGGAAATATTATGTCCCCTTCACCCAATTGGGCAAAGCAGACAAAAGACAAAGTTTACGGTATGTTTACATTTCGAATTCTGTCATCAGTCGCAAAAGTAATACATTTGGGTGCCGATGAGTCGTAGCACCTCTGGCAGGGGTGCTGCCTTACACTCCGGGGTATTGCGCCTATCTTTTGTCCCCAGCTGTCACCCCCCTCTTACCTCTGGCTCCAAGAAGATGTTTACATGCGGCAGCGGCCGCATCCCGGTTGACCTTCAGGCAGACGGCTTAAACCATGTGAGAGTAGCCGGGAGCACTATTCTGGGTGAGTTTGTACCCACGTTCCACGTCGGTTCTGACATCTAAACAGAAGATATCGATACTTGGTCGAACGGCCAGGAGTAAAGACAATTTCCTAGATCCCTACTACCGTTCAGTTAGCACTTGGTAGCGTAAAGGCTAGAGGTGAACCTTCGAACGATAGACGGATGAGGTTGAGGTCATCACAATACCCAGAATCCCAACGAAACCTCATAACATTGACGTTCCCCGTGATTCATCGCATGCTATGGCGTTCCCCGTAGGCGATGCGTTCTGCACTGATCCAGTGGCAAGACAGACAGGTAAGCGAGCTGGGTCCATCAATGTCCGGAATCCAGTATTCATTGTCAGAACCTTGTTGGCACTTTAAATGCATTCACAAAAGTATCCCAACTTCGATGTTCATGACATTGCAAAAATGATCTGGATTATTAGCTCTACTCAAAGGTGTCTCAGCTGGAAAAGAAGCTTAAGGTAATGTATGGGGATTTTCCTTGCAACTATTCAGGCCTTAGCAGTTTCATTGTGACGCCTGTGTCGTTAGTGTATCTAATTTCTCTCTCCCTCTCCGGTTGGCCTCTAAAGTAAGCTACATCTTTGATTAAAATATACTATTCTAACCACCGAAGCTGAAATCAAGTGCTACTTGAACTGGAGCTAATGCTCTTCATTCGCAGTTTTCCCGTCCAAGTAATCCGCCTTTTTACAAAATTCCTAACGCATTTTGATAAAGCAATTCATGTTGTTTTCTTTCTACTGCTTATGTGTATCTTATTCGACATATTAATGGTCGCCGGGTTGCTTATTCTTACATGGGAACCACGAAGCTTTGTTGCTACCACACAGACACAGCTTAAAATATTTATATAAGCCAGTCACTACTTTTGTTTAGTAAAACTTATCTTGCGCACCTGCATAACTTTTGATAAAGTACCTTGATTTTAATTTTGCGTTTTGCCAATAGATTCCATTCTTCCCTGTTTGCTTAGGGAACTTCATTTTTCCATGGCTCGTCAGTCACATGTTTGCACGAAATTCCGACTGATGAAGCCATTCGTTCGAACACATTGCTTTTAAGTTACAATAGATGTTCTTGTACCTTACGAAGCGCTCGCACAATGAGCTAGTCAACTTCGACTAGTCAAAAATCACCTAGACTGTCAGATGTGACATGGCATAACATACGAATGAGTGTATTATACGTATTTTTGTTTGATTGTATCCATAGCGCCTAAAACCCGCATTCAAAAATCAGGTTCTTCTAAAGGTCTCTTAGATTGGTCCTTAAAGCTTTAAAGTTGCATGCAACGGTAGCAAACGCCCTGATTGCTACTGTCCAATGATTGACCAATCCCAAATAATCCAACAGCATCCAACTCTGTGTACTCACCTGTGATGGTATTGGCTAATTTTTGATCGTCAGTTAACAAAAAGTACTCAAATTTAGGGGCGATCACGCCTGTTGGATGCAAATTAAAGGCGTTAAGGACCATCTTTTAAGATCCATAGGGGAGCATGATTTCCCTAAGGAGACATTCGAAAGCGCTGTGGATGCATTTGGCTGACAGAAGTTTTAGTGTGGTGTGGTAACAAGGTTAATGGAAGTGAGATTTGACAAACTAGGAAATTTTGATGGTTACGAGACATGGAAAAAATCTAGCCAGTTGAAGTCGTTGACGCGAATGAATCGGAATATGGACACAGGAGAATGGGAGCACAGTGAGACATCGCACATGTGGTGTAGGAGAAAATAGATTTGAGCAGGCATGAATTTTTGATGACAGCGTTAATGGCAGCCACTCAGCCATCAAACAGAAGTTATTCAGTCCAGAAAAATATATGCCCAAATTCGAACGCGCATAGGACGTTTTCTATCTTTAAAACAACCGAGGAAATTTGGCTAGCCGTCAAACCTCGTGGTACCAGCTGGCTGGTTCGGCTTTAACCCGTTCTTGCAAATAGTTCGGCGGCAGTGTTCCAGGACGTAGTGGGTTTTCACTTGGCAAGCCTTCTCTCTATAAAAAGCCACAAATGTCCGTTTAACAACACTGCGCATTGGCGGATGTGACTCGCCACGAAATAAAGTCACTGTCCTTTACATCGTAATGGCAAAGCATATTATACTATCAACTTCATGCTTATCCGTACAATGATTGGAAATCCATCAGCTTCGAACATCGCTTTAGCATGAGCGACACTTTCAGACGCAAGCAAAGAAGCAAAACCTTTACAAAGCCAATCAACACGACTATCTATGCCTAAACGCAGACATAAGTACATGCATTTGCCAATACATATGACACTCCCACGACAATTCTATGGTACATTTCTTGTTTACCTGCCACACTGTTATCATTATCATGCCTCTGCAGGCGTGCATCGCTTGAACGAGAATAAAAGTTTGTTTATTTAGTTATATGTCAGAATGGGTCAAATAAAGACTTCGCTAGAAGAACCACTGGATATAATGAACGATAAACCAGCCCTACCTAAAGATAGTGTGCACCGTTGATAACTATCAAGAAGTTGAACTCATCCTTTGGATATCTGACTGTATTGTAATTAAGCCACCTACAGTTATCTGATCTGTTACTTCCAATAACCCAAAGATTTTATCTCTCCTTGCATTCATTTGCAGATTTGTAGTGCACGCAATTGCACACATTGTTTCATCTTCAAAAAGCGGTTAAAAATTTTGGCACACAATTGAATATTTATTTCAAACAAGCAACAAAGTTTAGTCGGTGTAAGGAACATTGTTACCAATGAAGTATTGTCCGAGTATTTGGAACACATAGTTGGTACAGCTGCTGAAAAACGGCGGACTTTGGAAGGTCGTACGACAAACTTTATGCACAGTTTTTCTGAGATCCTACTTTGGAGTTCTAGTTACGTTGACAGCGTCCGCTGTCTTACATCTATGAATTTCGATGTTTGAGACATCACAGTTCAATAGAGCAAGTCGAAATGAAGACCAAAGGAAATAAGCCCATCTATTCCTAGTACGTCACACAGGTAACAAAAAGCCTCCATCCCGTTGTACATAATAGGGATGCATTCAGCAGGCATCCGCAAACAGCGTGTCGAAAGTATGGCGATAGCAAAACAACTAATAAAATGTAGGATAATTAGATATAAGCAATTTACAGAGCCATCATTTATTTGAAAGGCACGGTACAAAGACGAAGACTGGTAGATGCATGCATTTCGTATTGTCTCCTGAGTAGCATTAACAATAACTGGTATGCAACCACGTACTTCAATATGCGTGTGACCGAATAAGCATGAGGTGCAAAATGAATGAGGGAAGTTCCACTCCTATTATTACGGCAGTCTTAAGCTGAGAAATAATTACTTATGAACACACAGGGTCGACTTCATCCGGCTTATCGCAACGGCCTCGGCGAAACGGGGGAAGTGGGGATTAGGGTGACGTAATACAATGTGAACACTGATCCAACCTCTATCTGGTGATGCGTACTCAGTGAGTGTTTACATATTGAGGAAGCTGATGGTTTGCGCAAGCAGGGAACTTCAGTGGGACAGGGATGCTGGTCAATTTCACGTTGAACCCACCTTGGCACGTGTTCCTTTATTCGGGAAGTCAAAGACCGATTGGTTCTGCCTATGTAAATGTCTCCCCCGTCGCACACGATTTTGTATATGCAGTGTGAGTTGGTCCCTAACGGTTGAGCTTCCTTCGTTGGAGGCTCCAGCAAGTTACAGGTTCTATTGATGACCACAACCTGAGCAGCACAGTAACTTCTCCGCTTATCAGCGATTAAACGTTGCGTGGTTTCTCATACAGTAAAGTCACTCTTGAAAGGCAAATCGATATAGATGTTTTTCTTGGTTACCGTATGCATCAAATCTTTCGGGCATCGTTGTTGGCTGTGCCTCTCTATAATTCTACTCGGATAACCATTTGCAACGTGTGTTGTTGTAATTAACTCTAGCTAGACAACCAGCCGAGCAAATTCGTTTAGCACGACTAACTAAAGTTTTCACAACTGGTCTGCTTGTACCGTACTGATGTGAAGCTGGTGAAGTGCCGGTATTGGCCGGACCAGGTTGCTTTGCTGTAGATAGACCTTTTAGTGAACCCGTCATCCCTGCGACTGATGAGGATGTCTAAGAATGGCAGACAGTTCTGTTCCACTTCGCAGGTGACCCGCAATTTTGTATGTGCACAGTTGTGTTGCTGCACCAACTGGACAATCTGCCGCTCCGATGAACGAAAGGTCAATATGTCATCGACATAAGGCTTATGGTACGGTAACTCGGCTATTCCTGAGGATATACCTCTTTCTCACTCACACGTCACTTCCCAATGGACCGAAGTGCCTGTTCTTCAAATGTCCAAGGGGCAATGTTAGATTAATGTTGGAAGTTTGTGAGTAGGGTAAGGTTTGTAGAAAGTAGAAGTCACGAGTGAGCCAATCTGCAACATCAGGACAGGTACTGTGAGCCCATTGGCAATACGTCGCGCACCAAGCAGAAGTAATGTGTTAAAATTTGCGCACCTAATCGTCAGCCCTCAGTAGCTCAGGTGGTAGAGCAGCGGACCGGAAACTCATGGACCGGGGTTCGACTCCCCGTCGAGGCATATTATTGTGCGTGAATTTTAATTGTGACTTCTACTTTTTACAAACTTTAACCTACTCACAAACTTCCAACAACTATAATTGTTTGAAGCCAAGCGGCAGCACTACTCCGCAGCTATACGGATCACGGAAGACTCACAAGAGTGGAGTACCAATTGGCAGATTCTACCAATGATAAATGCTCCGTGACATAAATTGACTCGCTCGTTAGTGGAGAGTCTTTCGCCTTTGCAACAACTGTCCAATCCACATATTCTAAAAGATTCTTTTTGACTTATCGTTGAATTAGATGACATAAACCTCTCCGAAATGGTCATGTGTTCCATAGATGTAGAATCTCTATTCCCCTACGTCCCACTACAACAAACTGTTGATTACTTATGTAAGCTAACTGAGCAATCTAGTTATTCGGTACCAATTCCAGTCGAATTTCTAAAGGAATCCTTACTTCTGTGTACAGCGGATGTTGGCTTCCACTTTCAGAACACCCATATAGTCAAATCGATGTTGTGGCAATGGGTAGCCCACTAGGCCCTGTAATTAACGATTTATTCATGCTGATGACAGAAAGAGTTACACCTTCAGGAATAGCCTAGGTACCATACCATAAGCCTTATGTCGATGACATATTGGCCTTTTGTTCATCGGAGCAGCAGATTGTCCAGTTGGTGCAGCAACACAACTGTGCACATACAAAATTGCGGGTCACCTGCGAAGTGGAACAGAACTGTCTGCCATTCTTAGACATCCTTATCAGTCGCAGGGATGACGGGTTCATTAAAAGGACTATCTAAAGCAAAGCAACCTGGTCCGGCCAATACCTGCACTTCACCAGCTTCACATCAGTACGGTACAAGCAGACCAGTTGTGAAAGCTTTAGTTATTCGTGCTAAACGAATTTGCTCGGCTGGTTGTCTAGCTAGAGTTAATTACAACAACACTCGTTGCAAATGGTTATCCAGGTAGAATTATAGAGAGGCACAGCCAACAGCGATGCCCGAAAGATTTGTTGCATACGGTAACCAAAAAAAACACCTATATCGATTTGCCTTTCAAGAGTGACTTTACTCTATGAAAAACCACGCAACGTTTAATCTCTGATAAGCAGACAAGTTACTGTGCTGCTCAGGTTGTGGTCATCAATAGAACCTGTAACTTGCTGCAGCCTCCAACGAAGGAAGCTCAACCGTTAGGGACCAACTCACACTGCATATACAAAATCGTGTGCGACTGGGGAGATATTTACATAGGCAGAACCAATCGGTCTTTGACTTCCCGAATAAAGGAACACGTGCCAAGGTGGGTTCAACATGAAATTGACCAGCATCCCTGTCCCACTGAAGTTCCCTGCTTGCGCAAACCGTCAGCTTCCTCAATATGTAAACACTCACTGAGTACGCATCACCAGATAAAGGATGGATCAGTGTTCACATTGTATTACGTCACCCTAATCCCCGCTTCCTCCGTTTCGCCGAGGCCGTTGCGATAAGCCGGATGAAGTCGACCTTGTGTGTTCATAAGCAATTATTTCTCAGCTTAAGACTGCCGTGGAAATAGGAGTAGAACTTCCGTCATTCATTTTGCACCTCATGCTTATTCGGTCACACGCATATTGAAGTATATAGTTGCATACCAGTTATTGTTAATGCTACTGAAGAGACAATACGAAATGCATGCATCTACCAGTTTTCGTCTTCTTACCGTGCTTTTCAAATTGCTTAACGGAATATCGGCTTTAAATTTTTATTGCATGCCTGTAATATAGAAAATGATAAACATCCATTTAACTTAGGGATATTTTGGTCCTGAGTTTTTACAACCGTTTTAAATTCCTTCTCATTGATACGAAATACCAGTCATTGGTGATTATTTCTGTGTTTGAATCCATCCGTATCTTCCTTTATGCACTCACAAAATACACGATTATCGCGATCGTCCTCTGCATTTTACCACATTGCAGCTCTCCATGAAATACTTCTAGTTGTATAAAGTCTTGGTACGGTTTTCGAGGACAAGTGCAGTCTGATTGCACTTGGTATGGAACGGTAATTTGAAGTCGGGCAAAACATGATACTGATAATATAATTTGACATTGTTGAAACGAATGCGCTTTTTATTGAGAGTGACTAGCACTGTTCGGAATGTTTCTGCGGCAGGTTGGCAAATATTAATTAAGTTGGCTCTGCAAGATGTGAAAAACATTATTTTACACTTATCTGACGCTATAAATCTGTATAGTGGCTATTGCGGTAAGTGAATATTAGGAGCTAGTTTTAGCTTGCTTGCTCGCACAAGTTTATATAATGTTCACATACGGTTGTGAAGTTATTATTATTTAAATGGCATGCCTGCCATTTTTCCAATGTCTGGACTTTGTTATATTTATTTATGTTGTGTCAACCCAGCCACTTGTTCTACAAACTGTATTCTGTTAAGCTGTCTAGGGCTCCAAGTGCAAGTATTCGCGTACAATGGTCTGCTGTAAAAAAGTGATAAACTAATGCCACGCAAAATTAACAGAGTGCATTTTTAAATTTATAATCACTTAACTATGTATGTGTTAATAATTGCAAAACCTCATCAACATTATTACTGATATAAAGGGGCTTTTCAACCGTCATTTTCTTTTGACACGATTTAAGTAGGTATAAACTAACGCACTCCACAGGGTCAAATCTTTTTTATATATCGAACCACAGCGCTGAAAATGATAAACGAAACGACGAAATTTATGGAGATTAGTTCTGCTTGCTAGTTTCGTGGGCACAGAGAAATCTGTGGACATTTTTGCGCTAATTGGGTGTGCCTCAGCTGAGACGCGGAAATTGAAAGTACACTTGTGCAGTCTTATAACCATTCAGCTATGTTGGTTTGAATACCAAGAAAAAATGATTTCAATTAAAGAAACCTTTGATAATTACCCCTTATATGCTGATTCATAATGCAACAGCTTTCCAAAACTTAGCGAATGATGTGACAAAGATCGTTTAATCCGATCAGGTTATCGTTCGAGCACCTTTCATTTTATTGTTTATCGCTAAGCTCTAGTAAATTGAATTAAACTTCAAGCTTTGTGATTTTGGGAACCTCGGGTAAGGTCTATCAAATGAGCCGAGTAATTTCACGATGTCATGGGCCATTTATCATAAAATATTAATAGCTAGTAGATTATACCAACATCGTTAAACGTTTACCGGAGATCTTCACATTTTTATGCACAGGGGCCTCTCTGCTGCCTTTTTTAAACTCGAAATGCATCCTGCATCCACAACTGACAGAGAAGTAGGCGTGCTTGCATCAAGCGCTTACATATTTTTCTTGATTGATAAAACAGTGTAATCTTCATATGGCTGCAAACATTTTTACATCTCGAGTTAGACTGTGTACGCTGAAGCTTCGTATGATATTCTCAATCAAAAAGTTAAGATAGAAATGGAGAAGAAATAGTTTTTCAATCCAAAATGCGGAACTATTTTGATTTAATAGGCATCATATATACATGTCTATCATATTTATGTTCTACGCATAATCAGAAACCTCTGTCACAACCCTTGGCCCTATCATATGAAAGTTCATGGAAAACATCCAGTCGCTATACAGTCAAATATTATGTATTGCCCAAACTTTAATCTACTGTACTGTAAGCTTGATAAATGTAGTCTGATTTTCATGAGCACGTTGAAACGTCGTACTAAAGCGCGTACACAATTTAACCAGGAAATGTACAAGAGTTTACCGGCCATGCAACCGTGAATGAATGCTTTCCGTACTCGCACGCATAAACGCACGTGTGCGCCTGTGGAGCTTTAATGTAGATCTACCTCTAAGTGTGTATGCACATGAAATGCTAAACAGACCTACGCTGAGAGACCGATCGGGGGACCGACTAAGGCCTAGTACCCAGTGGAATGATCGATTGATTGACAACATACGGTAGCGTAGTTGGAAATGGGAGATGGGCGCGTTTTCGCTGGCCTAGCAGCCCGATTCGTATTGGGACGGTTGATAGGTAGAGAGCCTTTAGTCAGGTTAGTAGGCAAGTCAGTGCAATTCTTTCAATTTGCTTATCGGATCGCTTTCTCATCAATGGAGCAGACCAACCTGGACCTGAGCAACGTATGTTCAATCCGCGCTTATTGCTATCGCAGTTGACGACTAAACACTATAATGACCAATGCAGTCGTGTCATCAGATCTCGCATTCCAACAAACTATTAGCTTTTATTAGGTTGCCTTCGTTGTATAAAGAAATGTTGATACCTGGACCTCCTCTTTCCTGTAAAACCCATAGTGTCCTGCAATGTATTCACCAATGTGTAGCACTTACCTTACATTTTCGTTTGCCTTAGGCAATGCTCTCGTCATTGAATCTGGCCCGACGCATTATTGGCATCATTGGCCAGCACACCAATATAGTCCTTAATTCATTTCTTATGAAGTGTAAATATATCTGCATACAATCTGTTAAGCGGTCATAAAATCACCGAAGTCGATATTCAAAATGGTCTCCGGCGTTTTTCCTTCACTTGCCTGATTTTATATAGCACTCTTTTCAATGTCGACACCGTGATCGCGTACCATTCGTTCAAGATGTTCTGTTTCAGTTCCTAAGGAGAATTGGGCTTGGTTTTGTAAACTCCCTATTTCAAATATTCCCACAGGAAGGAAGCCAAGTCCGGTGACCGTGCCGGCCAATAGGATGATCCTTCCCGACTGATCCAATGGCGACCGTAATTTTCGTTGAGATGCTCACGTACCGTAGGTATATAATGTGAAGTTGCACCATCCCGTTGCCACCAAACGGTGCTCAATACCCATTCGGCATCCAGCGATGGAAAGACCCATGTCTGCAACATATCCTTGTACGCATGTAGTAAGAAAAGTAAGTCATAATTACTGTTAAAACACAACCTACCGATCATATTTATGGAAAAGAAAAAGGGTCACACGATTTGTTGCAAACGGGAAGCGCTGTATCGTCGTGGGTTATTTGTTGTCAGAAAATGTAGCTTCTCCGCTTCTCGAAAATGGAAAATCGCATCATCAGTACTACTAATGGTATGGTAATGGCATGGTCATGAAACACCGGCGGCTAGATACACAAGCCAGTTCACCGGAGCACAGTGTTTCAAAACTTGAACCTGAAGTACACCATGTATCGTGTTTCCTTTAAAATCCTATGCTTAGTACATGGGGTTGTGTTGCAGTGTTGGATCATTATACGTATGTTGATTCCTTTTGTTCTGAATGTCTCACGAAAAGGTGTGTAAGCTGAATAGTCATCCATGGTGACGCGGGGCCACCAGGTTTGTTCAACTGAAGTGGATGAACATGAGAAAACCACATTTGTTGGTTTATATTCATCGATTCTGGCCACACTGCTACCTAGCGACGGCAGTCGTGCGTGACTCAAAACCAGGCTGTATATTAGTTGTTTAGTAGATCAAAGCAGAGCGTATGACCTTAGAATAATTAAACGAAGTAATGGTCATGCAGCGGTTGTTTATAAAGGTACCTTACATTTCTTTGACTAGATCCGATTATAATGCGTCTTCCGCTTGATTTAAATTGTTTCATTGCATTTTTTCCATTTCCCTGGCTGTCATTCGTCAGATATGTGAAACTCCGGATTACCTTCTAGCCTGTATTTTCCTTGTCTTCTAAAATAATGCTGCACGCCGTTCGTATTTTTCCATCTAGCATTCCAAGACAGTGTTACGCCAGATAATATTGCTTTGATTTAAGCATTACGGAAAATAAAGCAGATGTAGGAGGTTACATCGGGTTGTTGACTTTTGGCCGAATGCAATTAGTAATAGGATTTGTAGGGAGTGGACTGGCATGTGATACAACGCGTTGCTGTGCTTAAACTTTGACAACAATGATACGGGGACCACTGAGCAACTAAACCATAATCTCGGTTTGGTTGTGTTGTTGTCAATGAGAGTCAAGCTCGATTAGGTGGGATTTGCGTGCACTACACAGTTAGATGATCGCAAATGACTCGCCGTACGCCAAGAAACGTGTTACATTTGTCAAGTTAGATCACTTCTATTACTTAAAAAAGATCTAGCGCTTACTTATTTACTCTTACCGTCATCTAAGTTTTGTTTGATAGCCTGTTAATTAGTATTTGCTACTGTTGATTTTCTGAGACCGGGTGAGTCGAATACAACACAAGTGCTGTTCTATATCTTCAAATGACGCTTGTCCTCTATTTGGTATTCCTTTCATTAATCCGCTAAGGACCCTAAACCATATTTGGAGCAATGTGCTTGGTTTCAGAAAATGTGAGGTATTAGTCCCAATGAACCCATGTGCTAAGGTTTAAATTACTTGCATGAAACGTATCTAGTTCCGGACAAATGCCGCTCTAAATATTACCCTTAAATACTTACTTGAAACATTTTCTTTTATTGGTATATTATGACGCAAACTGGTCTTTACATAAACCAGCAGTTCACATGTCATTAGCAAATGAAGTGATTCATTATGCTGTGCTGTGCGCTGCAGTCGGGGAAGTAGTTCGCTTGTGCAGCATAGATGCAAAAAGGTATAAATTCATCCGTTGTCTCATCTCATTGAGCTTTCTCTGAGGTTACCGGTTCTCGTATATAGTGATTGATGTTACATAACATATTAGAATAAATCAAAGTGAAATTGATGCTGCGTAAAGAATTTGTTTCGTTAAAACTCATCAGATTCACACATCCCATGCTGACCCTTACATGCTAGATGTGCCGGATAGGGCTGAATATTGAATCTATCTATTACATGGTTAATGAGGAATGTATAATATGTACAAGGACACATCAGTTTCGCTATCAAAGACTAACTGGTGCACATCAAGTATTACGCAACCGCCTATGTAAGCTACGGTAGAAGTGAGGGGAGTAGGAATTGTTTTATATGCAGAACTTCGACTTAAGATTGACGGATAGATTCAGCGATATATAGCAGATGTTTCTGGAATCATGCTTTGGACTCCATCTGACAAATGTATTTATAGCAAACTTAGCGAATAGCTTAGCATTACCACACATCAATGAAATCGAGATGTGTATACATTAGGTGAATGACACCTTTGTGCTCTAAAAACGAAAGTGTAAGCGGTGAGGCTGTTGAAAGCGTTTAAAGGTCATGATTCGGAACCGACTACCGTCTCTGGACGCTGAGATTATCAGAAACACAAATGGATCTTTCACCCGTAGACTGTGTAGAACACACACTTGGAATTTGCAGGACACCACTTTCTATATTGTGTTATCACTACTGGTTAAGCAGAATCTAGTCCGTACTTTGACTTCCGGGCACGCAGAGTTTGCACCCCGGACACGGTGAGCGAGGAATAGCAGACAATCAGTGAAGCTCTAAGAACAGATGTGTTTCCGGGTAAATTATCCTTAAACGTTCGAAAGGACCCAAGCTAAAGCCAATGAGGATGAGTGTACTTGAGGAAAACTTATTGTGTTCTTCCCTTCCACAGGCGACAGAATGTCTAAGATCTGTCCAAACACTTGAAAACGCGGCGAACGTAAGCATAACTCATTACAATAAGCCTCTATTCGAAAACTTTGGGAAAGGTAGACTGGATCTTTCGACTCGATCAATGTACGTTTACTCGTGCTCCTGTGGTTCACGCTACGGGGGTCGTTTAAGAATCGCCCATGTGTCGCTCAACCTACAGCTTCTGGGCCTGATCTGGATCACCGAGGCACTCCATTCACTCCACGGACATTGGATCAGCCTAGTAATTTTACGTGAAACAAAATTGAACATTCCGTTGACTTTTCCTTCATTAACTCCATTTTCTCTTCCATGATTAATACCTAGATTACACATAATCGTAGATTGACGCCATAGTTGCGTTGTAATTGTTGTAAATACTCGTCCAGAATTGCAAGATAAAGCATCGCTTCATTCTAGCAAACTATGAGCGTGTGGAACGGTTGTAGCGAATAGCATTAGTCATGGAACGAGGCGAAAAGTGGACTCTGAATGCAGTATCATTCAAGAAAGATGGGCCAGTGGTTACTATTTTGCTTAACATAGCGACAAAAGGTGTTGTTTGATATGTAAACAGACAGTCGCCGTCCTGAAGGAACATAATTTTAGAGGCATTCTGATAAAAAATACACACGAATTTACAGCTACAAATCGTAATGAAAAATAGAAATGTGGTAGCAAATAGCTGGTAGATTTAAACAATTCTCCAGCCAAGATTAGCACAAAACGTGATTGCCATAATAGCAACCTATCTAGTTGGAAACATTTTTGACAAGGCCGGCAAACATTTATCAGATAGAGAGTTAATGAGGTGGTGTTTATTAGTTATTTCCGAGATGTGACAAAAAATACTGGCCGCATTTCAAGCTCTTAGCTTCTTCTGTTGTGCCACTATGGGACATGTGGAGGGCGTTGGACGGAAGTTGTCGGCACAACTACAACAGGAAGCATTTGAATTTAAAGGATTTTCAATGGCACTGGATGAGTTCACAGATAAATCCGACACTACACAGTTGTTAATTTGTCTTAGAGGGAAGAGTAATACCTCCGAAGATACCGAAGAACTTGCATCATTGAGAAGCTAGCATGCCATAACAAAAGCAGGTCAATTTGGTGCGGTCGGTACAATTAATATTTATTTTAATTTGTCTTGGTTACAGCTGTGTGGAGTGACCAATGGCGGAGTTAAAAATACAATTTAAGAGCATAACGGTTTCGTGACAAAACTGCGACATAAATTCATCACCAACTTGAAGGAACTGCGCTGCATCATTCAACAGGAGGTATGGTGCTTTAGGGCGTTGGAAATGTAATGTCTTATGACAACAATAGTAAGCATAGTGGATTTCATACTAGCCGATGACTTGAATTACGGACCTTCAAAGACATTCTCCAAAAATTGCGACTAAACACGGTATCTAATGTACCACAATGTGGTTACAGGTCTGGGTTGTGAAAAAGTGCTGCAAAGGTCCTAAAGGCTGAAACGTAAAGTTGAAAATTTCACGATCGACCAACCAAATCGTTTTGGGATCTAGCAATTTTATGTGATCTGACTGTTCACCTGAATGACCTCAGTACCAGACTATGGGGTCCAGACAAATCGTTTCCTCAAATCTACGACGATGTACATTGTTCGAAATGAAGTTGCAACTCATCATCTAGCAGGCGCGAAAAGTCACATTGGTGCATATTCCTACTGTTCCGGAATTGCAGTCAGAAGAACAACTCGCGTGCTCTTCCAAATTGCCACCTGGTAAATATGCTGTATCCCTTGAATGACAGTTTCAGCGAACTGTTTCAAGGCTTCTAAAATATTAATGAAGAACTACCATTGTATGAAAACCCGTTTGGTATTGATACTGCGACTGTGCAACCTAACTTGCAAATGCAAGTGATTGGTCGTCAGTGCTTAACAAACATGCAGGGCCTGAATTGCGAAAGTATCTGCATGATTATTATTTAATTCTCCCTTTAGATGCTTGTTCAAATCCACGTCACTTCACCATTAAAATGACAACGATATATGCAAGCACTTATGCCGGTGGACAAATACTTGCTAAAACGAAGCGAACATAGTCGCAGCACATTCACGAATAACAGATCGGCGTTTTACAAATGAGTGTTACTCAACCCAACCGTAACTGAAGGAGCTCGTGTCTGAAATGTGGATGCAATCCTCACACTGAAGACCAAAGAGATCAGACAAACGAAATGTGTGAGTATACTTAAGAACCCAATCGTGATTTGAGTGGAGCGAGTCCGCGTGAGTCAAATCTTTAACTTCAGTATATGTAAGGTTCAATGGACTTGATTCGTCTTGGCTACAGGCGTTTGGCCTGGGGTATTTTCAGGTTAATACAATGGAAGATTAATGTTAGAGATAAAAAGTACCTTTGCCTAGATTCAAATGCTATGGCCATAGCGTCTAGTGAGAGCAAGTCATGACATTCGGAGGATAGCCAGTGTTAACTGCTTAGATTGTAACCTGTGTGGCATTAGAAGATAGACCCTGTTATATCACATTTAGCTTGCGAATTGGTTATCCTAGCCGACTTCCCCCATGGCACAGTAGCATAAGCTGCTGGCTTGTTGACATCTGCTTCTAGGGGTCATGGGTTCCATTCCCTGTAGGAGACCAGAGGAATGCGCATCACTGACGAGCCACAAAAAGTCCAAACGCGTCTGGTACTTTTACGGACTAGGCTGTGCTATGTAACCTGTGAGCAGCTGGGAAGAAAAGTATAAGAAACTTACAGTTAAAGAAATCCTCCTACTCACTGAGGGTAAAAAAATGTAACCTCTTGTATATTTAAGTGATATGGATGCGGCGTCCGTTGAGAGGAAATCATGACCCTCGGTGGCTAACCATTCTAATCTTCTAAGATAGTAACCTGCATGCATTGGAAGATAGGATGCGCAATATTTTGGTTAACTTGCAACTTGTGTAACCCAGCCGACGTCCCCCAAGGCTCAGTGGCTTTAGCTGCTGGCTAGTTGGCATCTGTCGCTTGCAAACAGGAGCTCGATGCCAAGTAGAGGACCGAGGGTATACGCACCACTGACAAGACCCAATTAAGAGAAACGCGTCTGGTGCATTTCCGGACTAGTCCGTGCTATTTAATTTGAGGATCTTGGACGAAAATTATTACAGTTT
>OX104070.1:63248372-63394481 GCA_944474145.2 Dicrocoelium dendriticum | reverse complement strand
TTTAGTTGGAAATTTACGCAACCTTTCTGAATTCCCATTTTGCTTATGAGAGCGGATACAATAGCCCTATTGCCATTCTGCCATGCCCTAGCGAGTGCGATGATTAGCTTAAAGAGCTGTCAGCTGGAAGACAGTAGCAAAAGAAGCACAAGTGATTTATACCACGGCCCCAAATAAATGCCACCGGCAAACATATGGATTCATGTTAGACGAAAGTACAGACCATGGTCTGAATGGGAAAACACGTGGGTGCATAACTACAGATACTAGGCAATGGAAACATGTCGACATTGTTCTGCGGTGGCACGGTGTTTTAGGAAGCAACATGCCCACTAGAATTGGCATGCGGTGTAAGGAATTTTTGACAAGTTTACAGTTGATAAGTGCAACAAATGATTTCCAGGTAATACAAAAAATTCCTCACTAAAAGTCAACTTCAAAATAAGTGCAGTACTTTCAGGAGTGCCACGTACAATTTATGCTTAAGTTACAAACGTTCTCGTCGCTCACCAAATCATAGCTCGCCACCTCGCACAATGGACAATGTCCGTTGTTTCCAGTGAATATCCAGTCCGTGAATCTCACCGCAAGTTCTCACTACCACAAGCTGGCACTTTCCAGCCCACTGGCTCTTTTAAGAAACATACTCCCTATCCTCATCGCACGCTCCCATGCCTACACTCATGCGAACCAGCTCGACGAGCGCTATCCGGAGTAAGCCGACCCTTAGATATACTCCGTGGTGATCACCCTTCACGACAAAGAGCCGTCTGAGTCGCATTCTTCGTACTAACAACTCTGTCGCTTATTTTCAATGCGGGAACGGAATGTAAGTGTCGTTTCGAACTTCGACAACAGTGCACGTTCGCCTGTCAACATATACCACAAGACTGTGCGATCAGTTAATTCTGTAACCTAGCGTTTGACCTTCAAATACGCCAGTGCGCTAATCGAAAAAGAGTGAGCACGATGTTAATTGACACTATTGGAAAACCTGAAAACGTTTGTCTCTTATGCCCAAAAAGCCGTCCTCAGACAGAAGGAAAATGTGACCATACGTTAACAGTTTGCTTGCTCTAATCTGTCTCAAACGTCATACATTGAAGTAAAAAGTATCGTATGTAAATGTGGAACGCAATTATACGGGTAACTCAAAGTTGAGCAGTCGAGAGCAACGCAATACTGTAAACGGCTTCAGCTACTTTTGCGCGCACAATACCGGCCAGTTTAGCATCATAAGTAATGCCTCGTTAAATGCCAGCATTTGCGAGTTACGTTTGATAAACAGCAATTTGAAGGACTTGGATAGAGCCACGTAATAGCCTGTCATCACTAGGTGCTTTGTTACGGACTAGGCGGTGTTCCGACTCTCCATTTGATCCTTCCTACAGGTAGCAGCATGGAATGCTTCAACCACTTTGGGAAATGCTCAGCCAGCCATTGTGCCAATCGCCGATCTCTCCTGCCTAGATAGACGTCGCCGCAACTGCAGGTGAACTGGTTAAATAATATGAGAGGCCAAATCGACTGACCGAACTGTCCAGATGATAGTTGAACTCCAGTCTCAGTGTTGTGTGAAAGACCCATAGACAACGCGGTGGTATTAGTGAATGCTACAGCAGACCTAAGTTTATGACCAATTTCATTTAAAACCTTGTCCCATTTGAGTGGTAAAAACTAAACAAAACATCCTTTTTTCCACCCATTTGTTACTGGTAGATTTTCTTTGATGGGTCTATTATGAAACTGACTAAATGTCTCCGAATACTTGTTCGACAAATGAGTCTTATGTAGGAACTCTTCTTCACTCTGCAGCATCTTTGGTACGCCTGGCTCGGTAGTACAGAATTCTGACAAGAGCGCGTTTGTATGCAACTGGTGCGGCGCTGCTGAACTGTACGTATTGCCCACTCCAACTTGCTTTACGGTAGACAGGTGCGTTGGAGTGTACCTCCGGATCGCCTTTTGATGTGAATGTCTAAACACGTCAGGGCATCTTATTGCTCCCTCTCATCCGACACGGAGTGATTGGGGTGCGTCGAATACAACAGGATGAAAATTCGGTTAAAATGCTCATCGCTGGTAAAGACTAATTTGTCATCCAAGTAACGTTTATACAGCAAAGCTTCACCAATGTCATTAGTGATCTTAATTTCTGCCAGTCCCAAGAATATGTCCGCCAGAACAGCGCCCAGAGGGCTTCCCATTACGACCTCATTGACTTGCCCATATACGGAACTTTCGAATTCAAACCGGACATTTACTATGTATGTTTATATCGGCACTCAAGTACTCAGGAGGAAGGCAAACACATACGTTTTGGCTTAAACGGAAACTGCATATTTTTCGCGCAATGGTACATTTGTGCAATGTGAGTCCATATCTCTCGAGTACATACGCTCTATATGTGATGACGCATGGTCTAGTATCTCGGCGAATTGGACCGAGTCCTTCAAACAATATATGGTTAGTAGTTTACGTACTGGTTCCAGCAATTGCGCCGATCGATGAATGACCTTGTGATAGAGAGAGTTGTTCATGTATAAAATTGATCGTAAGGGATAACCCTACTAGTGTATCTTTGGTGCGACTCTCGTACTTGGAGTTTTGTTCCCTTGGGCTTCAGTTGACAATACAGTGATTCGGTGATGGACCCATGCAACAAAAGGATTTGCAATTTTCTTGCTACCTGCGTTTCTACCAAAAGATTGGTGTCAATGATTTTGACCATTTGGAACTTGCCTATATCTGCGAGAACTGATTCCATCTTGAAGATATAATTCACTTGTCCATGATCACAAAATCTGATCCTCTAACGGGATGCAAAATGATCACATGTTTCATCTCTTTCAACTTTTTGATCGCCTTGCAATGTTCAGCTTTCAGGCAACACCATTGGCTTATCGGTGTGTTAAGGAACTGGTCCTCGAACTACACCAGTTTAGTACGAAATCACCCTGCATCTTCGGTTGATCTTGGTGATATCTCGCTTAGTTGATCATACAGATACTCAACATTTACTTGCGCTCTAACGCGGTTGACATTCCTCGGTGGCAGTCGATAATTTTGTCCCAGTGAAAAAACTGTTCTCATGTGAAGGGAGACGATGAAAGCTCGTGTACGTATTCGAAATAATTTGGAACCCAGTTGGCCTGGGTTGGTTGCTCATCTGTTGACCGTTTCTCCGAGCTTGCTAAAGGAATCGCATACGTTTCATCACCTAGCGCGGTGGCAGCTTCAGTACGGTAAACAATACATGAACGTCTGAGAGCTTTTAAAAAAAACGTTATGCATCGTCTCTTGTCGCAGCATATGTGGATGAGGAGGGACATAGCTTCATTTGGAACAAAACGGAGATACTAGCACAAGGAAAGGATTCCTAGAAGTATGGTACTCCTATAGTAATTCGATCAACATGCTCATCGACATAAAACCCGTGTACCATCAGCTGAGAAAGATTGGTCTCCGGCAAATAGAAAGACATGGTTCAGCCGCGGAAGGAAATGGGCAGAGATCACGTGGCGCATTTTGTAATTTGCCACCTTCAAAAGTCCCGTGCCAGTCGACCACGGACTGACGATTCAATAAGCAGGATTGTACACTTCATATCACCGCACTGAAGATACCGCCTCGCATGGTGGTGAAACATATGCAATCCATTTAACAAGTTTGGAGAAACGATCAAAAGGTGAGCTTGCGTACGTGTTTGATACACTCATCTGGGAATGCTGATTTGGCTATTCTTGCACAAGAGCCTTGCAAGTTGTGCAACGTCTTAATCCGCATACGACGGATACTTTCAGTCAAACGTGCTTCAATCTTGAGGCGGTAAACCAAAGATTGACGGTTAAGATTGCCCGCAAACCGCGTTTGTGTCTCAAGATACGTGTTCTGACGCTCAAGGCAGGCGTCCATGAGGACAGATGTGATCCTATCCATATTGGTTTTGTTTACTAGTAATTTATTCTTCGATAGAGCTTTAGTGAACCGAGATGGAAAACATCTTGATTGGATACAATCCACATACATGTCAGCCCGTATGCGTTCCATCAATATCATGTAGCGCAAAATTAGCAATCCAACGCCTTCGCTACATTAGCGGGGAGTCCTCTTTGGAGAAACTGGAAATATTATGTCCTCTTCACCAAGTGGGCAACGCAGACAAAAGACAAAAGTTACGGTATGTTTACATTTCGATTACACTCATCAGTCGCAAACGTTATACATTTGGGTGCCGGTGAGTAGTAGCACCTCTGGTATGGGTGCTGCTTTACCCTCTGGGTTAGTGCGCATATCTTTTGGCCCCAGCTGTCACCCCGCTCTTTACTGTGGCTCCAAGAAGCTGCTTGCAAGCGGCAGCGGCCGCATTCCGGTTGACCTTCAGGCAGACGGCTTAAACCATGCGAGGGTAGCCGGGAGCACAATTCTCGGTGAGTTTGTACCCGCGTGCCACGTCGGTTCTGACATCTAAATGAAAGATATCGACCCTTGCTAGAATGGCCAGGAGTAAAGACAATGTCCTACATCCCTACTACCTATCAGTTAGCACTTGGCAGTGCAAAGGCTAGAGGTGAACCCACGAACGAAGCCGGATGAGGTTGAGGTCCTCACAATGCCCAGAATCTCAACGAAACCTCATAACATTGCCGTTCCCCGTGATTCATCGCATGCTATGGTGTTCTCCATAGGCGACACGCTCTGCGCTGATCCAGTGGCCAGAGTGACAATTAAGCGAGCTGGGTTCCTCGAAAGTCAATATTCACTGTCAGAACGTTGTTGGCACTTCAAATGCATTCACAATAAGTATCCCAACTTCAATATTCATGACATTGCAATAATGATCTGGATTATTAGATCTACACAAAGGTGTAACAACTGGAAGAGACGTTTAAGGTAATTGATGGGGCTTTTTCTTGCAACTATTCAGGCCTTAGCGGTTTCATTGTGACGCCTGTGTCATTAGTGTACCTAATTGCTCTCTCCATCTCCGGTTGACCTCTATTCCAAGCACCGAAGCTGAAATCAAATACTTCTTGAACTGGATTTAATGCTCTTCATTCTCAGTTTTCCCGTCCAAATAATCCGTCTTTTTACAACATTCCCAACGCATTTTGACTAAGTAACCCATTTTGCTTTCTTGCTACGGCTTATGTATATCTTATTCAATAAATTAATGGTCGCGGGTTGCTTATTCTTACATGGGAATCACGAAGCTTTGTTGTTACCACACAGTCACATCTTAAGGCATTTATATGACCCAGTTATTGCTTTCGCTTAATAACACTTACCTTGTGCACCTGTATAACTTTTGATAAAGTACCTTAGTTTTATTTTTTGCGTTTTACTAGTAGATTCCATTCTGCCGTGTTTGCTAAGGGAACTTCATTTTTCCATGGCCCGCCAGTCACATGATTGCGCGGAATTCTGGCTGATAAATCCCTTCGTTCGGATGCATTGCTTTTAAGTTACAATAGATGTTCTTTTACCTTACGGAGCGCTCGCACGATGAGCTAGTCAACTTCGACTAGTCACAAATCACCTCGACTGCAAGTGTGACATGGCATAGCACACGAATGAGCGTATAATACCTATTTTTGTTTGATTGTATCCATAGCGCCTAAAACTTTGCATTCAAAGATCAGGTTCCTCTAAAGGTCTCTTAGAATGGTCCTTAAAGCTCTAAAATTGCATGCAACGGTAGAAAACGTCCCTGATTGCTACTGTCCAATGAATGACCAATCCCAAATAATCCAACGGCATCCCACTACGTGTACTCACCTGTTATGGTAATGGCTAACTTTGATCGTCAGTTAACCAAAAGTACCCAATCTTAGGTGCGATCGCGCCTGTTGGATGCAAGTTATAGGCTCTAAGGACCATCTTTTAAGATGCATGGAGGAGCATGATTTCCCTAAGTAGGCATTCAAGAACGCTATGGATGCATTTGGCTGAGAGAAGTTATAGTGTGTTGTGGTAACAAGGTTAATGGAAGTGAGATTTGACAAACTAGGAAATTATGCTGTTTACGAGACATGGAAAAAATTTAGCCAGTTGAAGTTGTTGACGCGAATGAATCGAAATATGGACACAAGAGAATGGGAGCACAGTGAGAGGTCACAGCATGTGGTGTAGGTGAAAATAGATTTGAGCAGACATAAAGTTTCGTTGACAGCGTTAACAGCTGTCACTCAGCCGTCAACCAGAAGTTATTCAGTCCAGAAAAGTAAATGCCCAAATTCGAATGCGCATAGGACGTTTTCTACCATTAAAACAACCGAGGAATCTTGGCCAGCCGAACAAGCTCGTGGTGCCAGCTGGCTGATTCGGCTTTACCCCGTTCTTGTAAATAGTTCGGCAGTAGTGTTCCAGGACGTAGTGGGTTTTCACTTGGTGAGACTTCTCTCTACAAAAAGCCACAAATGTCCGTTTAACAACACTGCGCATTAGCGGATGTGACTCGTCACGAAATAAAGTCACTCTCCTTTACATCATAATGGCGAAGCATATTATACCATCAACTTCATGCTCATCCGTTCCATCATTGGAAATCCATGAACTTCGAACATCGCTTTAGCATGAGCGACACATTCAGACGCAAGCAAAGCAGCAAAACCTTTACAAAGCCAAGCAACACGGCTACACATGCCTACACGCAGACATAAATACATGCATGCATCAATACATATGACACTCCCACGACAATTCTACGGTACATTTCTTGTTTACCTGCCACACTGTTGCCATTATCATGCCTCTGCAGGCGTGCATCGCTTGACCGAGAATAACAGTTTGTTTATTTATTTATATGTCTGAATGGGTCAAATAAAGGCTTCACTAGAAGCACCACTGCATATAATGAACGATAAACCAGCCCTTCCTTAAGATAGCATGCACAGCTGTTAAATATCAAGTAGTTGCATTCATCCTTTGGATGTTTGATTGTATTGTAATTAAGCAACCTACAGTTATCTGCTCTGTTACTGCCAAGAACCCAAAGATTTTATCTCTTCTTGCATTCATATGCAGATTTGTAGTGCACGCAATTGCACACAGTGTTGCATCTTCCAAAATCGATTAAAATTTTTAACACATACTCAATTCAGTAGTTATTTTAAACAGTTTGGTTGGCAGCTTTAGGCTGACGTAGGTGTGAACTTAAGTCATTCGTTTTGTACCTTAAGCTTGTCTGGTTGCACCCACTGTTATCTATATCTATGCATAACGGTTATTGTAATGGTACTGAGGATACAATACGAAATGCATGCATCTACCAGTTTTTGCCTTCTTACCGTGCTTTTCCAATTTCAGAAGGGAACTAACTGTTTTAAATTTCTTTAATATGCCTTTAATATAGAAACTTATAAGCATCCAAATTATTTAGGGCTATTTTGCTGCTGTATTTTTACAACCCTATGAATTTCATTGTCAGTGACACAAAATATTAGACATTAGTGATTATTTCTATGTGTTTTTGATGTTATCCGAATCTTCCTTTATGCAGGTAAGGTCTGTCAAATGGGCCGAGTAATTTCACGAAGTCATGAGTCATTCATCATAAAATATTCATAGCTAGTAGATTATACCAACATCGTTCAGACGTTATCTCGGAGACCTCATTTTTATGCACAGGGGCTTCTCCGCTACCCTTTTTAAACTCGAAATGCTTCCTTCATACATAACTGACAGAGAATTAGGCGGGCCTGCATCAAGCGCTTACCTATTTTTCTTGATTGATAAAACAGTATATTCTTCATATGGCCGCAAATATTTTTACATCTCGAATTAGACTGTGTAAGCTGAAGCTTCGTATAATATTCTCAATCAAAAAGTTAAGATAGAGATGGAGAAGAATGACAGTTGGGCGAGAAAGCGGAGTACAAACATTCTCGCGTTTGTCACCAACTGTGCTTCGGAAAGACCCTGCGAGCATGTTAACAGGGTCCAGCAGAAAGGTGATGATCCGACAGCAGGCGTGTCGCCAAGGCCTGACCGGATGCTGATGAAATCGCACGTCAGACATCACGCGTGTTGCCAGGCGCCGGATAGGCGGACGAAGACTGGAGTGCCTGAGCAACACGGTGAACTGGATGGATGGAGTGGACAAGTAGGTGTGAAGCGTAGGCTTAGAGCCAAATCCGGCTGGTAACACCGACATATAAATATGAGCGTTCTCTACCCTAATAGAACTCTGGTCTGCTGAGTATTCTTCTGTCTTCGTTCCGGTCGGGTTTGCCAAGGCGTCAATCAGAGCACGCATAAGTTCGCAGATTTAGCAGCAGGTGTGAATCAACCAGTCGAGAGCGAGCAAGACACCCCGCGTTATAACAGTGGCGACGCGAGTACAACCGAACGCAGGCATGGCAATTAGCTTTGAACAATTGCAGATGCTGTTGCAGCAACAACAGGCGCAGTTTGAAGCATCCCAAACCAAGCTGATCGAGATGTTAACTCAGAAGATGACAGTGCAGTCAAGCCCAGGCTTAGCGACAAGTGAAGGTGCCCCGTCACCAGAAACCTTGACTCAGCAGATCAGTGAGTTCCATTATGACGCTGATGCCGGCATAACATTTGTTTCGTGGTTCCACAAGTATGAAGATATGTTCCGGGTTGATTTTGCCAACCTTCCAGCAGAAAAGAAGATTCGACTAATGCTGCGGAAGCTGGGTGCTGCCGAACAAGAGAAGTTTACCAATTTTATCTTACCCAAAAAGAGTACCGATTTGTCCTTCGACGAAGTGGTTACAGTCCTGTCGCAGATTTTCGGAGAACAGAAATCTTTGTTCAACATCCGGTACAAGTGTCTGACAATAACAAAAAAAGAAGACGAAGACTGGGTCGACTATTCCAGTCGTGTGAATCGAGAGTGCGAACGGTCACAACTACACAAGATGACAAGTGATCAGTTTAAATGTCTCATATACGTCAGTGACCTACAAGCATCCAAAGACGCCGACATTCGAACACAAATACTGAACAAAATTGAGCAGAATCCGGATGTCACATTGCAGCAAGTGACCGGTGAGTGCCAACGCATGACGAATCTGAAACACGATACCGCAATGATCCAGCAGTTGTCCAACCAGAGCGAGCAGGATTTTGTCTGTGCAGTCAGCCGTACTCCCCGCAAAGAAGCTTCCCACCTGAGATCGCCGCATTCTAAAGCGCCCACTGCATGTTGGTTTTGTAGAGAGTGGCACTATGCCCGCGACTGCCCATTCAAAACTCACACTTGCAACCGTTGCGGCAGAAAAGGGCATAAGGAGTCGTGTTGCCTGGCCACTCGTCCAATTTTGACCAAGAAGATGCGTAACAATGCCAGACCGTTCCGGCTTCCCAATTTGACCAGATCTGTCACCGCAACTTTCAAGGTTGACGGCGCCAGCAAGCGCAAATACACAGTTGTGAAAATCAACGGCTTCCAATTCAAGTTACAAATTGACACGGCTTGTGATATCACCCTGATATCTTGCGACACTTTGTGCAGGCTGGGGCGACCAACACTCATACAAATGGACCATACGGCACGGAATGTTTCAGGAGGCACGTTGAAATTGCTTGGTGAACTGAATTGTCAGGTAAACTTCCGCGATAAACAAATCCAGATGACATGTTTCGTGACAGATCAGCCGGGGTTAGATTTGTTGGGGCTCGACTGGATGGATGAACTGAAACTGCTTGATTAATCAGTGAACAGTAGATGTCAGCCACCGCAAGTCAATCTGCTGTCACAACCGTCACCTTCAAGCCCGATGTTTCAAATTCAGATTGCCGAGATAAAACGACGTCACGATGCATTGTTTTAACCTGGTCTCGGATGCTGCAACATCGCTACTGCCTCATTGAACCATAAACCAGACGCCAAGCCAGTCTTTAGACCAAGACGCCCGGTGCCCGACGCAACCCAGTCCTTAGTGGAAGCTTGCAAAATCAAGCTCTGTAACTTCAATGTTGGTGACAGGGTTTACGCCCGGGTTTTCGAGGAGCGAAGTGGTGGTCAACAGGAAGGGTGATCCGCAGAAATGATGGAGTCAATTACGAACTAATGGTTGGAAACAAGAAATGGGTCAGACACGCCCATCAGCAGAGACCAAACCACGGAAAAACACCAGGACCCGCAGACAACATTTCCCGAAGAAGGATAAGAAAACCAGCAAGGCAACCGATTGATGTCAAAACAAAGGAAGCTGAATTGAAGCAAGTATGCATGGTGGGGATGAAGATTCAATTCGGAGGAGGTGGTGTCAAAGAGGCGAAACGGCTGTAAATCGAACCCCGGGCGAAAAGCTACGAACGCAATCAAGTTCGAAGGGTGTGCAACCTGACTCAATTCGGAAGGGGAGGTGACGGTTGGGCGAGAAAGCGGAGTACAAACATTCTCGCGTTTGTCACCAACTGTGCTTCGGAAAGACCCTGCGAGCATGTTAACAGGGTCCAGCAGAAAGGTGATGATCCGACAGCAGGCGTGTCGCCAAAGTCTGACTGGATACTGATGAAATCGCACGTCAGACATCACGCGCGTTGCCAGGCGCCGGATAGGCGGACGAAGACTGGAGTGCCTGAGCAACACGGTGAACTGGATGGATGGAGTGGACAAGTAGGTGTGAAGCGTAGGCTTAGAGCCAAATCCGGCTGGTAACACCGACATAAAAAATATGAGTGTTCTCTACCTTAACAGAACTCTGGTCTGCTGAGTATTCTTCTGTCTTCGTTCCGGTCGGGTTTGCCAAGGCGTCAATCAGAGCACGCATAAGTTCGCAGATTTAGCAGCAGGTGTGAATCATCCAGTCGAGAGCGAGCAGGCTGCACCGCGTTATAACAAAGAAATAGTTGTTCAACCCAAAATGTGGAACTATTTTTATTTAATAGGCATCATATTTATGTCTATCATATTTATGTTCAATGCATACATAGAAACCTCTATCACAACCCTTGGCCCTATCATATGAAAGTTCATGGAAAAGATCCAGTCGCTATATAGTCAAATGTTATGTATTACCCAAACTTTAACCTACTGTACTGTAAGCTTGATAAATGGTGTCTGATTTTCCTGAACACGTTGAAACGCCGCACTAAAGCGCGTACACAATTTCCCCGGGAAATGTCCAAGAGTTTACGGGCCATGCAATCGTGAATGGATGTGTTTCCGTACTCGCACGCATAAACGCACGTGTGCGCCTTTGGAGCATTAATGTAGCTCTAACTCTAACTGTATGCACATGAAATGCTAAACAGACATACGCTGAGCGACCGCTTGGGGGACTGACTGGGGTCTAGTACCCAGTGGAATGATCGATTGTTTGACAACAAACGGTAGCGTAGTTGGAAATGGTAGAAGGGCGCGTTTTCGGTGGTTTAGCAGCCCGACTCTTATTGGCAAGGTTGATAGGTAGAGAGCCTTTAGTCAGGTTAATAGGCAAGGCAATGCATTTCTTTCCATTTGCTTATCGGATCACTGTCTCATCAATGGAGCAGACCAACCTGGACCTGAGCAATGTATCTTCAATCCGCGCTTATTGCTATCGCCGGTGACGACTAAACACTATAATGACCAACGCAGTCGTGTCATCAGATATAGCATTCCAACAAACTATTAGCTTTTATTAAGTTGCCTTCCTTATAAAAAGAAATGTTGGTGCCTGAACCTCCTCTTTCCTGTAAAACCCATAGTGTCACACAATGTAGACACCAATGTGTAGCACTTAATTACCTTACATTTTCGTTCGCCTTAGGCAATGCTCTCATCATTCAGTCTGGCCCGACGCATTATTGGCATCATTGGCCAGCACACCAATATAGTCCTTAATTCATTCCTTATGAAGTGTACAAATATCTGCATAAAATCGGTTAAGCGGTCATAAATACCACCGAAGTCTATGTTCAAAAGGCTCACCGGCGCTTTGCCTTCATTTGCCTGATCTTGGAAGGCACCCTTTTTAATGTCGACGTCGTGATCGCGTACCATTCGTTCAACATGTTCTGTTTCAGTTCCTAAGGAGAATTATGCTTGGTTTCGTAGACTCCCAAATTCAAGTAGTCCCATTGGAAGTAAGCCAAGTCCGGTGACCGTGCAGGCCAACCGGTTGATCCTTCCGGACCGATTCAATGGCGACCGAAATTTTCGTTGATATGAGCACGTACCGTATGTAAATAAAGCGCAGTTGCACTATCCTGTTGCCACCAAACAGTGCTCAATACCCATTCGGCATCCAGTGATGGAAAGACCCATGTGTGCAACGTATCTTTCTACGAAGGTAGTATGAAACGTAAGTCATAAGTATTGTTAGAACACAACCTACCGATCATATTCCTGGAAAAGAAAAGGGTCACACCATTTGTTGCAAACGGGAAGTGCTGTATCGTCGTGGATTATTTGTTGTCAAAACAATGTTGCTTCTCTGCTTCTCCAAAATGGAAATTGGCATCATCAATAATAATAATGGTATGGTAATGACGTGTTCATGAAAAACCAGCGGCTAGATACATAAGTCAGTTCGCCGAAGCACAGTGTTTCAAAACTTGGACCTGAAGTACACCATGTATCGTTTTTCCTTTAAAATACTATACGTAGTACATGGAGTTGAATCGCAGTGTTGGGTCATTATATGAATGTTAGTTTCGTTCGTTCTGGATGTCTCGCGAAAAACAGTGTAAGCTGAAAAGTTATCCGTTGTGATGCGCGGCCACCAGGCTTGTTCAGTAGAAGTGGATGAGTATGAGAAAAACACAGTTGTTTGTTTATATTCATCGATTCTGGCCACACTGCTACCTAGCGACGGCAGTCGTACGTGACCCAAGCGAGGTTGTTTATTAGTTCTTTAGTGGATCAAAGCAGAGCGTACGGCCTTAGAATAATTAAACGAAGTAATGGTCATGCAGCGACTGTATATGAAGGTACATTACATTGCTTTGACTAGATCCGGTTGTAGTGCGTCTTCAGATTGATTTAAATTATTCCCTTGGCTTTGTTATTTCATTACCCTGGTTGTCGTTCGTCAGCTATGTGAAACTCAGGATTACCTTCTAGCCTGTAGTTTCCTTTTCTTCTAAAGCAATGCGGCACTCCGCTTGCATTTTTCCATCTACCATTCCAAGACAGTGATACGTCAGCTAATGCTACTTTGATTTCAGGATTACGGAAAATAAAACAGATGTAGTAGATTACAGCGGGTTGTTGTGTTTTGGCCGAATGCGATTAGTAATAGGATTTGTAGGGAGCAGGCTATCATGTAATACAACGCGTTGCTGTGCTTAAACTTTAACAACAAGGATGCAGAGATCACTGAGCAACTAAACTATTATCTCGCTTTGTCTGTGTTGTTGTCAATGAGAGTCAACCTCCATTAGGTAGGATTTGCGTGCACTACACAGTTAGGTGATCGCCCTAAGACTCGCCGTACGCCAAGAACGTGTTACATTTGCCATTTTGGATCACTTATATTACTTCGCAGACGATCTAGCGCTTACTTCTTGGCTCTTATCGTCATCTAAGTTTTGTTTGATAGCCTGTTAAATAGTGTACGCTATAACCTGCAATGACTGTTGTTTTTTCTGAGACCGTGTGAGTCGAATAATACACAAGTGGTGTTCTGTATATTAACGTGACGCTTGTCCTCTCGTTGGCACTCCTTTTATTAATCCGTTAAGAAACCTAACACTTATTTGGAGCAATGAGCTTGGTTTCAGGAGAATGGGAAGTGTTAGTCCCAATGAAGTTATGTGGTATGTTTGAAATTACTTGCATGACAAATACCGCTCTAAATGTTCCCCTTAATAGCTTAACTGAAACACCTACTTTTAGTGGTATCTTAAGATGCAAACTGATCTTTACATAAACCAGCAATTCCCTTGTCATTAGCAAATGACGTGATTCAATATGCTGTGCTGTGCACTGCAGTCGCATAAGTACTTCGTTTAAGCACCATAGATGTAAAATGGGATAAATTCATTCCTTGTCTCCTCTCATTGAGCTTTCTCTCAGGTTACCGTTTCTCGTATATAGTGATTGATGTTGCATAACATAGTAGAATGAATCAAAGTGAAACTGATGCTGAGTAAAGAAGTTGTTTCGTTAAAACTCATCAGCTTCACACTTTACATGATGACGCTTACATGCTAGATGTGCAGGATAGGGTTGAATATTTAATCTATACAGTATGTGGTTAATGAAGATAGTATAATATGTACAAGGACAAATCACTTTGATTATCAAAGACGAAATGGAGGCACATCAAGTATTACGCAGCCGCCTATGTAAGCCACGGTAAAAGTAGGGACGTAGGAATTGCTTTTGCATGCAAAACTCCGACTTGAGATGAGTGACAGATAGATTCAACGATATATAGCTGATGTTTCCGGAATCAAGCTTAGAACTCCGTCTGACAAATGTATTTATGGTAAACTTAGTGAACAGCTTATCAATTCCACACATCAATGAAATCGAGATGTGTATACGCCAGGTGGATGACACCTTTATGCACTAAAAACGAAAGTGCAGGCAGTGAATCTGTTGAAAGCGTTTAAAGGTTATGATTCCGAATCGACTACCGTCTGTGGACGCTGAGATTAGCAGAAACACAAATGGATCTTTAACCAGAAGCCTGTATAGACGACACACTTGTAATTTGGAGGTCACCACCTTCTATAGTGTGTTACCACTGCTGTTTAAACAGAATCTAGTCCATGTTTTTTGACTTCCGGGAACGCAGACTTTGCGCACACGACAACATCAGTGAGGAATAGCAGCCAATCAATGAAGCTCTAAGAACAGATTTGTATCCGGATAAATTATTTTTAAACATTTGAAAGGACGCAAGTTAAAGCCACTGAGGATGAGTGTACTTGAGGAATACTTATTGTGTTCTTCCCTTTCACAGGCGACAGTGTGTCTATGCTTTGTGCAAACGCTTGAAAAAGCGGTGAATCTACGCATAGCAAATTATAATAATCTTCTATTCGAAAACGTTTGGAAGGGTAGACTGACTCTGTTGACTCGATCAATCTTCTTTCACTCGTGCTCCTGTAGTTCACGGCACGGGGGACTTATTAAGAAGCGCTTATCTCTGTGTCGCTCAAGCCACAGCCTGTGGGCCTGATCTGGGGCACCGGGGCACTCCATTCAGTCCGCGGACATTGAAACAGCCTAGTAATTTTATCGGAAAAAAGATCGTACAGTCCGTTGATTTTTCCTTCATTAACTCCACACTCTCTTCCAAGTTTACTACCTAGACTACACATATTTAGAGATCGACACCATAGTTGCAGTGTAAATACTCTTCCAAAATCGCAAGATAAAGCACGGTTTCATTCTAGCAAACTGAGCATGTGGAACGTTTGTAGCGAATATCATTCCTCATGGAAAGTAGCGGAAAGTGGACTCTGCATGCAGGATATTTAAAAAAAGATGGGCCGTTGGTTACTTTTTTGCTAAACATAGTGACAAAGGGCTTTGTTTGATATGTTAGCAAATAGTCGCGTTCTGAAGGAACACAAGGGTTAAAGGCATTCCGATGCAAAATACACACGAATTTAAAGCTATAAGTCGTAATGAAAACTAGTAAGGTTGTAGCAAGAAGCGTGTGGATTGAAACAATTATCCAGCAAAGCTTAGCACAAAATGTGGCTGCCAAAATAACAAGCTACCGAGTTGCAAACATCTTTGGCAACGCCCACAAACATTTATCAAATAGAGAGTTAATGAGGTGGTGTTTATTGGTTGTTTCCGAAATGTGATCAAAAAAATGGCCGCATTTCAAGCTCTTAGCTTTTTCTGTTGTGCCACTATAGGACATGTGTAGGACGTTGAACGGAATTTATCGGCACAACTACAGCAGGAAGCATTTGAATTTAAAGCATACTCAATAGCACTGGATGTATCAACAGATGTATCCGACACTACACGGTTGTTAATTTTCTTTAGAGGGAACAGCAACACTTTCTAAGTTACCGAAGAACTTGCATCATTGAAAAGCTAACATGACATAACAAAGGCAGATCGATTTGGTGCGGACGGTACAAATAATGTTTATTGTAATTTGTCCTGATCAAATTTGTATGGAGTGGCCAGCGACGGACTAAAAATACAGTTGAAGGGCATAAAGTTTTAGTGGCAAAGCTTTGTCATAAATTCGTCACAAAGTTGGAGGATCTGCGCTGCATCATTCATCAGGGTTTATGGTGCGGTAGGGCTTTGGAAATGAAAAGTCTCATGACAACAATAGTAAGCATAGTGAATTTCATATTAGCCAGCCAATTGAATCACAGAACCTTCAAAAAGTTTCTCTAAAAAGTGCGGCTGAATACGGTATCTAATGTACCACAATGTGGTTAAATGTCTGAATCGTAAAGAAGTGCTGCAAAGGTCCTTCAGGCTGAAACATAAAGTTGAAAATTTCATGCTCGACTAATCAAATCTTGAATGTTTTGGGAGCTAGCAATTTTATGTGATCTGACTGCTCACCTGAATCACCGCAATACCAGACTACAGGGCCTAGACAAATCGTTTCCTCAAGTCTACGACGATGTATACCGTTCGAAATGAAGTTGCAACTCTTCATCCAACATTCGCGAAAAGTCACATTGGCGCATATTCCTACTGGTCAGAAGAACAAACGCACCACGTTCCCTTCCAAAACGTCACATGGTAAATATGCTGTATTACTTAAATGACCATTTCAGGGAACGGTTTCGAGACATCTAAAATATCAATGAAGCATTACGATTGTATTAAAACTTGTTTAGTACCAATGCTGCGACTGTGCAACCTAAGTTGCAAATAGAAGAGATTGGTCGGCAGTGCTCAACCAACATGCAGGACCTGAATTGCGAAAGTATCTGCATGATTGTTATTTAATTTTCCCTTTAGGTGTGTGTTTAAATCTACACCACTTCGCAATTAGAATGACAACGATATATGAAAGCACGTATGTCGCTGGACAAATATTTGCTAAAACGAAGCGTACCTAGTCGTAGCAAGTTCACGAATAATAGATCGGCATCTTATGAATGTGTGTTACTCAGCCTAAACGGTAACTGAAGAAGCTGGTGTCTGGAATGCGTGTGCAATTCTCACAAGCATTAAAGAGTTCAGACGGACGAAATTTGTGAGTATACTCAATAACCTGGTTGTGGTTTGGGTGCAGAGTCTACGTGAGCACGATATTAAAGTTAGGTGCTATCTACCATTCAATGGATTTAATTCATATTGTCTACAGGCTTTGGCGTGGGGTATTTTCAGGTCAAGGAATTCCACGAGTTATTTGTGCGAGATAAAAGGTACCCTCGCCTAGATTCAAATGCTATGGACGCAGCGTCTAGTGAGAGGAATTCCTGACCTTCGGAAACTAGCCAATATCATCTGCTTAGGTTGTAACCTGTGTGGCAGTGGAAGATAGGTCGTGCTTTATCCCAGTTAGCTTGCAAATTTGGTATCCCAACCGACGTCGCCCACGGCTTAGTAGCTTAAGCTGCCGGCTAGTTGACATCTCCCGTTAACGAACAGGAGCTCGATCCCAAGTAGGGGACCGAGGGTATGCACACCACTGACGAGACCCAATAGGGCGAAACGCGTCTGATGCATTTCCGGAATAGACTGTGCTACGTAACTTGCAAGTATTAAAATTATAGTAAAAATGCTACCTATTAGAATTATAAAATGCAGCCTCTATTGGTTTCAAAATAATAGACGTAGCGTCTATTGAGAGGAATTCATTACTTGCGGTGGCTAGCCACTGTCATCTGCTTAAGTGACAGTTGAAGATTGGTCGTGCTATGTCCCAGCCGATGTCCCCCATGTCTCAGTAGCTTAAGCCGCTGGCTACTTGGTCATCCACACACACGCGTGACGTTTGTGCTCTCCGGTCATTTGGATTATTCCCGTCTATCCTCTCTCCATCTGCTCGCAGCGTTGTCACTGTACCCTCACTCGAACCGGCTCGACGTGCTCTTTCCAATGTGCAGTGTATTTCGAATCCACCCATTACAAACGACTAGTTCCCGTCGATCAGTACGTTTTCCGTTTTCTCTGTGGAGGTTTACACGAGGAATTTCTTTGGGTTTGCATCCTACACCACAAATGGTGACCTTTTTTGGAAGCCCAACATAAAGGCTCTTTAACAACTACACCACCGCTTTTATCGATAGCTGCGTAAGGCACATACAGGCAGCAATATAAGGGATCTACCGCTAATCTTCCGACTGCGTCGCACTAACTGAGCTGCCACTTCAAATCAACCCACCGGCCATACAACACTATAGTGCTACACCAAGAAGCGCTCTGGCCAGATCGATAACCTGTGCTTCGTTCCGAGACCTGTCTGGATTCACCTTGAACCGTTTGTGACCTGTCACGAGGACCGGCCGTGCTGACACGACTACTAACCGGTGTCATTGGAAAGGTGAGACAACAACGACATGTTTGGAATTTGTACAGAGATCGCGTTTCCAAAGCAACAGCATGTGCAACTCGGAGGCGGAGATTCAAATAGTTCACTGCGGTGCGTTCTTTTTGTTCCTAATTAAATCCACAGTTTCCGGGAGTTGCCATTTTTACTAGCATTATATTAAACATGGATTTTCAGTTAAGGATCAAAAATTAGCACCCATTGTCTAAGCTCCTCTGATTTGCTTCAGTGTATCTTACTTCGGTTTCATTATCATGTCTACCTTAATGATACGCTCGATGAGGAAAATATGTATTATGGGCCAGGATTCTTCCATTTTAGTTCAAAATCTGAGACTACGAACTAAAGTACTTTGCACAAAGACTGGAAGCCATAGTAAAGAAAATACCCAAAACAGTGTGGGCATTGTAGGAAATTCCCTGGGACTACATGCTGACCTGAGAAAGACACCTGAAAATGTCCAACAATAGTTGAAACTGCATACGCTGAACTTGCATCTAAACTCGACATGCTCACATTGATATTGCAACCTTTGCAGAGTCTATCTGTCTTATTTGATTCGCCCTCAAATGTTGATAGAATGAACCTCATGAAGTGCAGTGTACTGATAAACTCCATTTCGATCGAAGTACACAATCGAGTATGCTGTTCACGCAGTGCGGTGGTTTATAATATGCCAGACAATTCACCATTAAAAACTCTTCAGAAACTGCTTCTCACTGCACGCGGCATGCAATCTTGTTGGTCCAGTTGCATCAGACTACGAAAAAATGTAATGCGTTACGCGTGTCCCATACTACTCCAGTTTCAAAATGAACATATTACTAAACAATTCATTCAAAAGCGCAATCTCATTGTGTTTAATACAACTTTCAAAATTATGAAAATTATGGAGAACAAAACCCCGCTACAATGAGAGATAAGCAGGAGAACGTCTGAGGTAAAACAGAATACCCAACAGCCATATGGCGCCCCGCATCCAGTTGTTATTGCGCAACTTAATGGCCAACACAAATGTGAGGATAACACTCAGTTTGCTGCGGTGAATGATAAAGTTGTTTATGAAATTAACGAGGAATCACATGAATATGCTGGCCACTCCATTCCATTGGATGCTGTGTCCGGTAAAACACCTAATTCTCGCACTTTGCAGCTAAGCTCAAGATCAGATGCAAAATTGGTTACTGGAGGACCTCCACTAGACCAAAGTTCCACGGCTATGCATGATAAGACGATCAAGCCCAAAACCACTACAATACACAAAACTAGTGATGTGCATGGTGATTCCTCTTGGATAATCAGTTCTGGCAGTCATATTGGTTTTCCTAACACTCTTTCCTGTATGCGAAGTGAGATCAATGGGGATCAGCAAATAACAACTGCATTACCTACTAAATCCCAGTTGCATGCAAAACCGCTACCTCAAGCCTCGAACTGTCATGTCCCGCTTAAAGTCTGCTCTGGGCATTGTTCATGCCTATCGAGAATATTGATGGATCCGGTCAAATTGATCGACAGTAAAATGACGGCTGACCTAGAGTTATCGCAAGCATCATTGGGCGACTATGTGTCGTCATTTTGTTTGGATAGACGTACATCTATTAATCATAAAGTTATAGAATACGTGCCGCCATCTTAGTATCTTACACACGGTGTAGTTGTTTATCATGACTTTCCGATTCCAGCAAGGAACCACATGGATTATGCTGACGTTGGTGTATGAATTGACACCAGTGTGGCTCCACCGCGTATAGTGAAGTCTTGTGTATCGAGCGCACTTAAGCGGATTTTTCCCATAGATGGAAAAAACAGCAACCCACTGGCTCCTATCAATCTGTTACGTAATCAACAGCCTATTGGCGAGATGATGCAGAGAACACAACCTAACTCTCCAGCTCCCACAGGCTATTGATAAGTCATGAACACTTTCCCTCGAACCATTTTCTAGAGGGTCATACTCGGTCTCAAACCCCTCCACTGTGGCCACCTCCAAACCATTATCCACCGTTAGCAATACGCGCACCTTTTCAACAATTTCTAACCTGGGTCCAGGCACACAGCCTAAAACCCCAGTGTTTGTATCACGACCTAAAGAATCTTCCTCATATCTCACATTTATCTCAGTGTTTTTGAAAAACATCCGTCCTCTTCACTTTAAGATCTACACACTACGCTCGTTTGCTTTGGTGAGTAATCCTGATATAATACTTAGAACTGAATCTTGGTGTACTGATGGCATGTCTGACAATCAGTTAACTATTTTCGGACATAACAATTTTATGAGAAATCCGTCTGGTCGTCGGGGTGGTGGCTGTGTAATTTGTCTGGAAAAATCGCTCGCAGAAGCAACATTCGATAACTCAATGTCGAACAACGTTCAGTAATCACACTGGCTTACAATATCTGTTAATCAACAGCAGCTGCTTATGGGATGTATATAAAGCGCACCAAACTGCAGCTAGGAAGACGTAGAACATTTGACGCTTGCATTTGAATGCGCCGCTAGGCTACCATTTACACATAAGATTATTGGATGTGATTTCAATCTTCCTTCGATTTCATGGCCCATAGGAACCGATCCTTTGAAATACCAAAATTTTATCTCCTGTATCCAAATGAATGATTGGCAGCAACAGGTCTCCCAACCTACCAGAGGTGAACGTACCCTAGATTTCATTTTTTCATTGGGCATACCTGCAGTCTGTGTTAACGTTTTTGATGAATTCCCGGGGAACGATCATCGAGTGATCAAATACTGCCTAAGTCTACGCATGGCCGGTATACAGCAAACAACGCATCTCCGTCTGTTTAGTTCTGTCAACTGGGATTCTTTCAAGGACCTGGTTCGTTCGATTAATTGGGATAAATTCTTTTTCTCTTCATGTCCTCAACATGCGACGAATCTGTTTATAGGATACTTGGCTTCTGCATCGATTCAGCAGTACCACTTAAATGTGTTTACCAAACTAAACATAAATCAGATCGCAAGACGTTGAAGGCAGCACGAAAGCTTCATAAGATTCGGCAGAAATTCAGCTTAACTGCTGACATTGTGCTATTATTACAGCAGTCGAAGCTCGTCGCAGAACATAGGCATCAAGGTGAAAAAACTATCATTCTAGAAGAGTATAAAGCTCTGAATGTCCCTAGCAAAACAGCCATGCTAGCTAAACTATTCCGTGCCCGGGGTTCGCGTTGCAGCGACAATTTCAATTTTATCACCACACCTGATGGAACATACTACGACGCACCAGGTGATATTTGAGAAGCTTTCAGTGCGTATTTTGCCGAATCAATGCTCAATGAATCATCAGACACATCAACAATTACCATGCCGCATAACAATGAAGGTCTATTCACAGTGGAATTCACTATAGCGCAAATCGCTGGTCAAGTCTCTTGCTTATACTGCTCAACCTGCGGAGGCCCTGATGGGATCCCCTCTTGTTTATTAAAAAACAGTGGTAGTGAATTTTTCTGCTCTTGCTCAACCTCTTTACACTCTCTTTCAAGTATGGAGTATACCCTACTCAATGAAAACTTCTGTCGGTATCCCGCGACATAAAATTGGCGCTGCTCACGAGGTTAATAACTTTCGTCCCATCAATCACACATACATCGTATCTAGAATAATGGAAAGGATAGTGAAAGATGAACTTTTTATGTTTTTGAACAACGCTAACATTATCAGCAATTTGCAACACGGCTTCATGCAAAGTCGATGCTGCGCAACATGCCAGACTGACTTTTTAAACCACACAACGATTGCCATTAACAACGGAAACAGTGTCCTAATCCTGTTCCTGGATATGCAAAAGGTCTTTGATAGAGTGCCTCACAGAAAGTTACTAAACAAATTGAAGTCTACAGGCATTGGACAACCGATGTTCTCTTGGCTGTCTTCATATCTAATTGGTAGACAGCAGGTGGTGCGCATAGGCAACCATTTCTCTAAACCGAAAGCAATCACTAGTGGAGTGATTCAAGTGAGTGTTCTTGGTCCACTTCTTTTTCTAATTTATATTAACGACATATCCCAGAGAATATGGTGTTGCATTTATCTTTGCTGATGAGATTAAGGTTATCTAGTCACAACCACGTGCAAATACTCAGGAAGCCGTACGTGTCATACCGGCTGACCTATCTGCCCTTGACTCCTGGTGCCAACCGTGGCAGATGTCATTTGCAGTGCACAAGTGTAATATTTTGTCGTACAAATGCCAAGTACCGCCAGACAGTTTATTGCTACAAGGCGCATATATCTCGCAATGCAGGGCAGTGCGTGACTTGGGCGTGAGATATTCAGTCACGTTTAACTTTTCTGAACACAGTGACTTTCAAGCTTCGAAATCCATGAAGACCATCGGTTATATTTGCCATCATTTTTACCTCACGGAATCGCACATATCGCTTTACAAAACATATGTATTACCGTATTTGGAACACTATTCAATAGTACAGTCTAAGCTGCGGAAATGTGACCAGCACACTTTTGAAAGGGTCTAGAGACGCTTAAAGAAAAAGCTATGTGGATATTCTTCAAAGTTGACATACAGAGAGCGATGTGCCAAACTTAGATTTGACCCACTCTGGCTTCGGATAACAAAGCTGAACCTATCTTTTCTTTACAGAATCATAAATTGTCAAATTCTCAGTCTCGAAAACCGTATTCACATATCTGTAAACAGCAGATATCCAATACGTAACAAAGAGGTAAAGCTCGTGATTCCAAAATGTACTACGAGAATAAGAGAACGTTTATTTCTAACCCACTACTCAAGGATTTGAAACAAACTTCCAAGTGATATCAGAATATGCTATAGCTTTTGCAATTTTAAGCTTGCGATTAGTAAACATTTAACCGTTCAATACATTATTAAGATGTTCGGGACATCACAGTCCCTAGATACCGCATTCGAAAACGTTATCCATTGTGCCTGAATAAATTTCCGAAATACATACACATAACCTTTCGGACAACAGCCACTTTCCTTACATTTTTTTCTCGGACCAAATATCTATCATGTAACTATGAAAATTCCTGATTAAATGGCAGTAAAATAACAGTAGAACAATTCTGATTATTCAGTGTTAGCTAATTTGCAATTTCACCCATGTTTAACTCTACAAATGTATTAATGAAATGTCATGGAAAATTTTTACCGTTATTTGATCTGTTCCTTATAGGGAACAGCTTCTCCCATCGTCAAGAAATACACAATTTATTTATTTATTTCTATGTCTCATGCGGTCATGAGTTCGAAAACAGTAGGGGACCGAGGAAATGCGCACGCAAATGAGCACCAATAAGATGAAACGCTTCCGGTTCATTTCCGGACTAGGCTGTGCTACGTAAGTTATGAGCAGCTAGGACGAAAATCATTGCAGTGTCTATTAAACGAAATCCTCCTGCTCATTAGTATGTTAAAATTTTGCGTCTCGTATTTTCAAATGTATGGACGTTGGCTTCTAGTGGGAGGAATCCTGATCTTCGGGGGGTAGCCACCGTCATCTTCTAAGTTAGCAACCTGCATGGCAGTGGGAGATAGGTTGTGCTATATCACAGTTATCTTGCAAATCGCGTAGCCCACACGACGTCCCCCATAGCTCAGTGGCTTAACCTGCTAGCTAGTTGGCACCTGCCGCTAGCGAATATGTGCTCGATCCTAAGTAGGGGACCGAGGGTATGCCCATCATGGATGAGCCCAAGTATGGCGAAACGCGCCTGACGCATTTCCGGACTAGGTTGTTCTATGTAACTTGTGAGAATCTTGGATGCAATTGAATACAGTTACAATAAACGAAATCCCCCTACAAAAAATAATAAAACCTTTGCTTTTACTATTTTCAAATGCTATGGACGTGGCGTTTAGTGAGAGGAAGTCATTAGCATCGGAGGCTAGCCACAGTCGTCTGCTTAGATAGCAACAGTGGCCGTGGTATATATTTCGTGCTATATCGCATCTAGCTTACAAATCATGCAGCATAGACGACGTCCCTCATGGCTCAGAGGCTTCAGCTGCTGACTAGTTGGCAGCTGCATCTAACCGTCACGGGTTCGACCCCAAGTGAGGTCTGAGGGTATGCGTGTCACTGAACTGCCACAATAAGGCGAAACGCGTCTAATGTGTTTCCCGACTAGGCTGTGCTATGTAACTTGTGAGCAGCTGGGAAGAAAGTCATTACAATAACAAGTAATGAAATCCTCCTACTCATCAGCGATACAAAAATATAGCCTCTCATATTATCAATGCTATGGACGTAGCTTCTATTGAGAGGAAGTCATGACTTTCGGAGGCTGACCATTGCTGTCTTCTAAGGCAGTAACCTGCGTGGCAGTGGGAGATAGGTCATGTTAAATCACTGATACCTTGCAAATTGAGTTCCCCAGACGTCTCCTCAATGGCTCAGTGGCTTAAGCTGCTGGATATTTGGCATTTGCCTCCTGCGGTCATAGTTTCGAACCCCAGTAGGGGACCGAGGCAATGCTCATGCATTTGAGCCTCAATATGGCGAAATGTGTCTGGTGCTTTTCCGGACTAGGCTATGCTATGTAACCTGTGAGCACCTTGGAAGAATATTATTACCGTTTCTAGTAAATTAACTCCTCCTACTCAATAGTAATAACTTTTTAACAGAGGGAAATTTATTCGGTCTACGGGCATGTTCTTTGTGTTTATTTTGGCTCGCGGCCTCAAAAATGCATAGCACCGCTTCGTTTAATGATCACTGTAACGGTTGCTGCAACACAGCATATATTTAAATCTGTCTGCATACTTACGTGTTTTGCTAGCTAACTTTTCTACCTACAAGTGTAGAATAAACACCTTCATAGTGAATTAAAATCCAACAAACTCAGAACCGACGATTCCATTTTTGGGTTGAAATCAATTTTCTGCGCTCGAGACAACCTATGTGATACAGTTTTAATTTACGTGAGCGCAGGAGACTGTTCTTTGTTTATTTTTTCTCTTGGTTTATGAATGGAATTTTCCGGAATTCCAGTATTTTGAAAATAATCATGTGTAGGCCGGTGTACATCGTGAAGATTAATTGGACTTTTCCGTGTCCATCCGTGTGTATTTGGCATTGGCATGATCCTGTTGGGATCCATAAATTAAGTAGGATGGTTCGTATCGATCAGACGACCATAGATGCTATTGTTTTCACTCCTGTTTTGTTCACCGTTATCACCATTGCCTGTTTTCATGATACATTCAGGTCGAACTCCTTCAGTTCGGCAGCTGTGACAACATCGGATACTTCACAACGAGGTGTTCGCCAGGCGTACTTAACATCCAGTGTTGTCTTAAACTCGGTTTTATTTTATTCACCTCAGCCCTCCCGTATATTACGAATTCCGTAGGCGTAGGCTACGGAAGCCCTCGGGATCATTGACCATACAATTATTACATGCGCGATACATGCGTAGTGGAAATCTGTGGATTACAGCATTGCACTGTTGGCATAAAATAAATGCATTGGAGCACCTGTGGTTTGTAGCCCTAACTAAACACAAGTTGTCCCGATTTAATAAGTAACCATTTAGGTTTATGAGCTAGATATTGAATGCAATCGATAGGCGAACTAGCAACAGATATTGGTCCTTACAAATCTTACAAACATAAACATTTACGGTTTCCCAGAACGTAGCTTGTTGGCAGCTTAGGTGCTTCTGTTAATTTTACCAGTTGAATACTTTGTGCCCGACAGACCAGCTCCAATGCTTGCTTCAATGTTTTAAATCATTTGGAAATACTGCTCCCGTTTGCGACCACAGGCTATCATGCAACAGAGAGCAGAGGGTTATCAGTTGGCCTACTTCCAACTCTCTAGGCATATGCTGCACTCCACCACGCATTTCGACCTAATGTGATCATAGCAGGTAGCGATAGCAGGACTGAAACTAGGGACCATTAGGGTTTTGGTTGGGACTTTAGCCACTTTGGCCACCCAGTCAATACGGGCAACACTTCTCACGAAGACCATTGACTGTTTGAAGTATTGGTTGTTTGGTCGGATTGTGAATGTCAGTCCACATTGAGATTGCGTCTCCCAATTCAGTCACACAATGTGTGCTTCAAATTGTCTCCCCACTTAAGCAAAGATTTTTAGCTAACTAGGCGAGCTGGATTATCAGGGATAGTTATGTAGTACTAAATTTACATTACCTGGTAACTCTTTGGGCAACTTGCTGCAATTCATAGATTTTCAGAAGTCTCCAAACTAGATGGTACATAACTTTCTTTAGGTTCACTGATCCCCAGTTCTTCTTCATAGTCTCTTGCATCCATTCTCACTTATAATTCGCCCAATAACTCATTAAGCTGACACTCTGAGCTGTTCACTACGTGGGTCCGTCTTCTTCAACTCCATTCGAGTTCTGATTTGAGCACAGAGCATGCGCCCGTCCGTCATAATCATCCGTCTTAATCATATAAGACGGTCCGACTCACTACTTCACTTCTGCCATATGAATGGTGCCGCCTTGTTGTTCGACGTCCATATACGACATGCAATAATTATAACGCTTGCACTTTGTACGACAAGTTGATTACCTACAACTGGAAATCGGACAGAGACCAGGTTACGTAGTACCCATGCATTCGTTTAAACCCCAACACTACCTGCTGGCATGCATAATATTGGTCCTGGCAATACAACATCCATGCCATTCAAAGCTACAGACGTGGTACGACATGGCAAAATAATAACTCTGAAAGCAACCGCTCCCTACAATTTGCCACAGCAACGATCACGAAACTACAGGCATTTCGCATAAAAATTGGTAGTCCAATTAAAAAAAGTATGAATTATGCCACGGCGCGCAACTTCTTCCTGATGTAAAATGTTTACCTAGTAGGTTAACTGCGATTCAGTATGATACAGTTAGTAAATAATTCATAAACGGAAATTGTTTATTATCTGTTGGGAGACTAATTTTAAGTAAAACATTGTTTTCTCTATACATTTATCGTCAACACATTAGATTCACATAATTTAGCAATAAAATGCTGAAAGCTGCTATACTTTAGTCGGGCGTACAATGATGTGCTTTCATGATTCCAGTCACAGTAAGTTTTGCATAATTAACTCATTCACCAACATTATGAAAAGAAAAATATCTTCTTAGCAGCACCTTGTTTAATTTACGAAAGCAATTATCTTCACAGCCGATTGCAGACAAGCTGCAACAGTTATCATTTTCGTTTACATATCAGGCAACATTTAATTCGCATCGAATGCCACACGCCGCCTCAGACATACGCTCAACTTTTAGGGTTGAAAAAGTAGCATTGCTTTATCTAACGCCAAGAAGAGTAGAGCGTGCTATTAAATTGTGCAAAGTCTTCCGTATGTTTGCTTAAGCATGCATTTCTGGGCAGCAGCTAAATCCCTTTCCGGCATCTTATGGTTCTTTCCAACAGATCCCATCGTTCTTTTGTCAACGTACCAACCTGGAATCTCTAACTCGAGCGACGGTACATTTCATACTTATGATATTTTTGCCCTTTATTCATCGCCTTAAAACTCAAGCATGCATTTCTCATGCTTCTTGATTCATTGACAGTTTCGTCATCATCATTATACACGTTAACTGCAGGTGGAAAGCCCCTCAGATTTTGTGCCTTGGCACAAAAGAAAGGAAAATACATGAGTCAGATGCATGCCGGCTGCGTCACCGGTAAGGAATGGACATTCTTCCGGTGAGCTAACAGCCGACTACTAGGCCGCAATAAATGTATCCAGCTAAACGTGTTCATCGCCCTTCGTTACCCAACCAGGGAGCTAAGATGCTCCAAGGGTGTCCTACTTCGAACTAACGGCCTACAATCCTCTCGACAAAGTTATCGCTTGGCCGCCTCCCCTCTGCTTCCATCCGCACCCACGCCGCGCAAACAATGAACGCCGCGAGAGTAGGTGGTCTGCTAGCACAACACATGACCTAGCCATTGGAGCCTGGTGAGTTGAATAACGGTGCTGAGCGGTTCACTGCTCCTTCCTGCGCCAAAAATAAGGCGTGGAACACGCGCATTGATCACGCGGTGCTTTCACCAGATTTGAGCCAAAATACGAAGGCGCCTTCACAGGTTAATAAGGTATGAATAACAACGCAATCAACCCTCAATGTGTTCATTGGACTGAAGAGCGGTAGTGCTCAATCCACACTTCACGTTCAAATAACATACCGATTTCGCAATCGTTAGTTTACATTGCATAAATATGCCTTGTTAAACAATGTGAAGCATGATTCCATTAAATGCTAGTGAAATGAAGTACAATAGTAAATTATTTGCTTCATACTGTCATGATCTGTAGCAAATATATTTCTCGTTAGCGTTGATAAAAATGGCAAAGTAGTCAACTAGAGCTATTTGCAAAATCTGATTTCTTGCTGCTAGCTATGATATGCACGTGTCTGTGGTTACAAATTCGGAGAGCACACCACGGTTCATCTTGGTGAACTACATCTACCTTTAGCCCCTAAGATGGCGACATAGAAATGATAAGCAGATGGTGAAAACAGCCGCTGGCGTAACTGATGCGGTGCAGATCCATGAAAATTTTGTTATAACAAAACCTTACATCATTATGGCGCAATAAATGCGACCGAATTCTATATCAGTTGTATATGAGCATTGAAGTTAATACCATCCCTGTTAAAGATGAAAACATTATTTTGAGTGAGAAATAGTAGGTCATACCTACCATTAGACTGTAGCGGTTAGCGGTTGTTTGCTTAAGCTCAATTATAGAAATAGATTACTATCACCCATCGACAAAGACGTACCTTTCGTCTCAGTGTTTTAATGCTTTCCGATGCCTTAATGGTGACGGTATGCCGAGTGAAAGAACATATACCGGTATACCGTTGTCAGCAAAGTCTTCTATTCGGAAAATGTTCCACTGTCCAGGGGATCGCGTGGTTTTTCAAAAGCATGGTGAAAGTCTGTTTGCAGTAACTAACGCACTGGGCGTGGGATTTGTGCGAATAATTCAGTCACATTGAATAAAACTCAAGTATTGCGAATTGACCGAGGCGCTTTAACAGATGGTGCCCTGTTGTGCATCCGTTTGCATTGAGGACGACGCCTCATTGCCTCAAGTGCAGATGTATTTCAACCAGAAACAATAAACAATCGATTAAACATGCAGTGTAGTTGGTGTCCAACACCTAGTACTTCAATGATTAAAAAAGTAAGCGCCGGAGTATGCCGCAGGTGACGCGGAATAAAAATTCTGGGCGACATTGACTAAAATCACCGACAATGCTCTGTTGTGTCATAATTTTCGTCGTGCTGATGGGATTATTTAGCGCCACCGCGTCATACCCAGATCGTTGTAAGTTTCATAAACTCATGAGCTGTTGAACACTTTCCACTATTGCATTTTGTTTTGTGGGTATCTCTACGATAATTACAACGCTCGACATCTGTTGGCATTCTGTTGTCAGGCGGCTATCAAGTGCACGAAATTAATACTTTGAATACGAAGAAAAGTCAAGTAAATCCACGCGTAAGTCAAAGTCATACCGGGTAAAAGTTAAAGATGTGTAGTGGTCTACAAGATAAGACTTTAGTACTTTAAGAAATGAGAAACTTCATGAAAAAACAATTCATAGACAAACTGCAGCTAATATGCCGTTGCAGAGGGTGCTATACCTGTCGTACTGGTCAGACAGATTAAGATCATACGTTCGATTATAGTCCCGCGACTAATACCTTGCTTGCAGACAAGCTAGATGGCAGCGTACACACTCAACAGCACCACCAGCCAAAAATCAATCCCACTTGAGCGTGGGTTGAAAGAAATTTATCCTAGTATGTTTTCCGTCAATTCAAACAGTGTGCAAATGTCATGATATATTCGTTGATTGGGAAAAAGTGTGAAGCAATAATAACCACACATGTGTTGCGAGTTCATAATGTTGAAGTTGTTATATTACATGCCCAAGTAAGACGTTAAACACACATTTAGATCCTATAAGCGGCCATCTGTGGTAATATATTATTCCAAAACAAAGGTGTTAAGGTTGTGTAGGCTAAATACATAGCAGTGGGACTAGTGAAGCTTCGAATGCTAGGCAGCAGTGTATGTCACTGAACCATAGGGACCACAGCGGATAGTCCTTAGTTCTAAGAAAAATACGATCTAGCGCGTCTTCTCCTTCATTGCCTTGCAAGATAGGATTGTTCCAGAGGAGAGAGTTGGTCTCATGTATTAGGCTTATTCGCCATCCCTCCTCGGCAGCTGTGACTGCGGAATCTACCTTCTTACTGGGGTTTAGTTAGGCAAATTTTAGAGACAGTTTGGTGTATTAGGATGCTCTTGTTGCGAAATTATCCAACCTGTAGGGTGTCTGTTTGCACTGCAAACCCCAGTTCAATTCTGACCATCTTACGAGTGAATAATGGATTATCCGTAATGTTCAACCAGTCGAATATTACACACAGTCATTGCAGTTACTATGATTGGACTGTTCATTTCTGGAACAAGTACAGTAGACTGCAATGGATGGAAGTTGCATCACAAACATTGTCTTCCTTCGACATTGAATGGTTAGTTCAATTATTCTAATTACTGCCCCATTGACTTGTGTTTATCCCCTGTGCTCCGTTTATTCATAATTTGTGGCTGAATATTCACCCATGTAGGGTTCCTAAAACAATTTCCTGAGTAATTTTCTGATCAACACACACACTAATGGTGAAATGAACTATTTTTATGTAAAGTTCGTACCTGACCAGGCATGTGATCAGATGGTTCATCACGCGTCCACTAAAAACATGAACAACATTAGCGCAGAAGCGAAGAACTGTAGCGCGTCGGATTTAGCGTCCATTTTCCTTGATAGCGAAATTGAAATTAATTAGCTACGTTGATCGATATGTGCTAGATAGCTTTGTATCATGCACATCTAAAGGTTACGGAATTCGCATTATTGTTACCCAGTCAGACTGATTTGTAGATATGGGTTGAACAAATCTGTCATAGCAGGATTCATCGTGTCGTGCATTTCGGTGTAGTGTGAGAAATGCATGTTGGTATATACAAGCCGGTGAAGTATGACAGCCCGTATTTTTAAGTTTGAGCCTTCACAAATGGCAAGGCGGTTCTTTAGGTAGACACGGCGAGTTCGCGATGCATTTTTGGATTTGAGGTGTTTGGGTTTTTCTCGGTGCCTAAGTTGCACCCACGACAGGTTTAACCTTCGTTTGGATTCATCAGTCATATATAGCCGAAGTTGGGAACAGAACACAGAGAACTAATAGTTGAGCGCTGAGATTCGTGAGCAACTCTTGGCAGAGTGGTTAACAACGCATGGTCGAATGGGACAGAATGCTGGAGTGTCCATCTAAAGTGCGTGGAACTATGGGGTATCCAAAACTGTGGTTCACATAGCTAACTTTATGTATTTCGTTGCGCGTAGACCACATAGCGTACAATATTTCGCAGCCTAAGCCTGCCCATTTGAGCAAACCTAATCCCATGTCGAGTGATTTAAAAGAGATGATTACACACACTTGAGTGGGCTTTAAAAGTTCTCTGTCTTTTGGCATGGGCTTTCCTGTTAAATCTTTACCCAGCGCACTCATCAGACCCTCGTTCAAATTGGATTAACTGTTCGTATTTAGTTGTTACGTTTTTACGGAATTATTCCTTACGGACCGTGATTCCTGCAATTCAAGTTGTTTTAGCACGTTCTATCAGTTTTAGTTGTTCTATATGCGAAACCCTGTTTTTTGAAAAACTCTCATTGCTGCGACATTGCCTTTGACAAATGATTCGCTGCGCTATCCGGGGATCAAAAGTTTAATCCGACAGGACCGTTCCTAAGGAAGCAACGTTTTAATTAGTGATTTTGATTAATTTAACCCATCAGTGACACTCAGCCTTTGGCATCCACCCACTGTAATGTTTGTTACCCAGCCAGTAAATCGATAAGGAAGCCAAATTGACCGTACATGCGTCGATCTCGTGAAAAGCCTGCTTACGATAACCGAGGTCAACTGCGCGACCGTGACAATGACTTTAAGGATCACTCACATGCAACTTCACATGCTCAAACAGGTACGGTGTTCGCTGGTCACGACAGCCGCAACTGAAAATTGTTCCACTTAGCGATAAATGTGGATACTCGAAATGCACCTGCGCGGTCAGGAGTTGTCTGAGCTGCACCAACTGAAGCTTTGCACTCCCCACTGAGGGTGATGGTGTTAGCCAGATGCAATTAAAGGGGCTCAAATTGTGACCGATGCGCCCTGGTTTTGGCGGGTATAATGAGCTAATCTAGTTATCAATTTAAAAGCGTGTTTATGAGAAAGTGAGAAAAATTAAATGAAACCATTGGTCAGCTGTCAAATTGCAGCGTTTCGCCATTGTATTCGATATTGCGCTTATATTTAAACCTCTAGTGGTACTTGTACTCATCTCATTTTTGCGTTACGTATTCGGTTGTCACAGTTAAGATCACTAATGTTATCGGGCCGGCGACACTCAATCTCCCACTGCATCATTAATATTAACTAAATATCTATGGCGGAACAGTTTTCACGTCTCTCTTATCCTACCGTGTAGATTATCAACACAAAAACAGATCACTCCTATTTAACACTTATTTATGAGCCAAAAATGAATCCAAAAGCTCTTGTCTTTACAAGCCGAACCACTCTGAAGGGAGAGATACGAAGCTAATGCTAATACTAACAAAATGATAAAAAATGCCGAAAGCCTCTGAAATACAGGTTATTGCTAGTGTAACAGAAAGGTATAGCGAAATACCACTTATGGAAATGGCTGAAAGATCTTAGAAGTCGGATGAGTATCCACGAACTTACTTTAAAATATCTGACAACACCAAGTTACAGTCCCGAAAGGCCAAAGGAACAACGTATATAAAACCTTGAAATGGCCCATGACCTTATTGCCACCAGGCAACGGAGTTATATGAAAAGACTGTTGGTTTAATGAACATCGTGCACTTTAATCTACCCGACAGGTATCAAATGAAAAAACACATGCTTTATCAGAAGCATCCATCAGTAATGGAGAATATAGTGGCATATGAAATGGCAAACAGTTATAAAGACGCCAATCTCACGTACTACAAAAATTCCGAATAATTGGTGCCGTAATCTAATTCACTGATAGGCAGAAAAGAGTACAGCAACAACTTAGAATAGAAGTATTGTGATGGTAGCGGTTTGAACCCCCTTGAATGAGATATGGGAATAAGCAGTAGCGAACCACATCTGATAGTGTAATACATTCTAATAATGCAAACCTCCGATGTGAACATAACTATCACACAAAAATTCACTACCCTGACTCGCTTTGCTGTCGGCAATGGTTATACAACACGGACATACGTCTACTAGACGTAATTGGGCACCCAGCAAATTCTACGTTGGAAATGGACTCCCAACCGGAACAGGTTTTCGAGTTATTTGTACAAGTCGTACAGCAACATTCTTATCGATATAGAGTTAAGTATGTACGACACGGAAACACGAACAAACGACGGTACACATTTTAAAGCATGCATGAAAGAGCAAATTACCAGCGATCCTCTATACAACTACTAAACCACTCCTGCAGGCTGTCGATACTTGAAATTGAATTCAACAACGAGGAAAGGAAGCAAACAGAATAGTTACGAGCACCCCACTGAATCGCAGTGACTAGGTTACTCTACTGTTCGACTAAGTGTGCTAAGCTGAATATCTTTTAAATAAGTTGAAGATATAAATGAAAAGCAGAATAAGTTGAAAATATTATTTATTAATAGCAACCTTTTTGTAAACTGCAGGTTTTTGCCATATTTTAAAGATACATAACTGCCTAGTGAACGTCCAAATTCAAGTGTTAAGGTGGCAAAATCAACAACGGGGTGAGCGTTTGTGGTCGTATAAATTCGTTTGCAAGAAATTCCATATCTTCTAAAGCATATGTTTTATTGCAAATTGATTCATGCGAAACCCATCATCGTTAGGCGATGCAAACAAAATGTTATTATGGAGGCAAAAATATCCTTCGAATGAAAAGGCGAATTTCTGAATTAAAGAAATGGGGATTTTCCTCTGTCATTTGTTTTGACATCAGTTAATGTCAGGATCAATTGTAAATATACTAACAGGATTTTGCGACATTTCTGTGATAGCAAACCCATCAGTATATGATAGCCTTATTTAATCTTACTCAGCTTACACTTATTCTTAAGGTTAACCTAGGTAATGTTAGACATTATGTTTTCAAAAATATGCGTTAATAGTTTGGCCCATTAAGAGACATGTGGTTTTAATTTGTGAATTATATATATCTGCATCGCTGACACAATGAACTTCTGGGAATTCTTTTTCTCTCTTGAAACTAGGCTCGATCCATCATTTCAATGCTTTTATGCTGTTATGTGGTGACGATTTCATACCACGTGAATCGCTTGACAGGGTTATTTTAACACTCTCTTGTAACAATATTACTTCGGTCGCTTCATGAGTGTCTACACGAACAATACGGAATATACTGGCTTGCAACTGAGCGAAAGGGAAACTGAGGAGTTCTTGAAATACACTTCGTAGTCCACGTGGATGCATCTCCACTATGTCAAGCCAGCGACGCATCTGGCTGCATCATCACGGTCATTAACCTGTGTGACTATAGCAACCGATTCGTTTGTCTCGTATAATTAAGTCTGGTCTATTTATTGTATGGTACGAATATTGGTAGCAGTGTGTACAAAGCTGTAGGAAGCGTTTCAGCGGGCAGCCGTACGAATTGTTAGCTTATGCAATATTTCTTACTAAAGTTTCCCAAGTTATGATTACTTGAACTGGCCAGTGGGAGCGAAACATAGAAGATATGTAATACGACACAAAAACATATGCGTTGATTTCTACATATTTTAGCGTAATTGTGTCAGCATTTTAAAACTAAGCATTCAGAGGTAGAATTAATGTAGATTCAGGCTGACAGTACACTCTGTTGTGAAGTTACAGCATCCAGTTTTAAAAGTCAGTTGGATGTATTTGACAAAGTTCACACACGCAACCAAGAATCATTCATAAGCTAGTGCCATACAGTTGATGACGTTATGCTACAATTAGTATTTGCCATTCGTCAAACGTATTCAGGTGCGTCTAATTTTATTGCAACGAAGTAAGCAAATTGGGCAACAGTGGGGACTAGTACATGACGAGGTAATCGATTTTTGTCTGAATTACAAACAAAGCCAAACAACAGAATATAGGCAATTATTGTTTTCTTGCAAATACTGGTTAAGATGTAAGTAGGCTGGGTGAAATATTATTTCTGTTTTCACTGAATGACTAAGCAAATATAGAGCGGCCTGGATGTTGCCAACACTTGCAACCATATTTAGCATTAGATATGTTCGTTGTGCTAAAATTGCAAATATGTACCACAATTATTGTGCATTACCTGCTGAAGTCAAGATCATGTTGGTAAGGATAGTACGCGAAGATGAATAAGTAATTAAGCATCAATCGTATATTATCTCCAATTAGTGCTAGAGTATCTCACATATTGCTTGACGTATAACTGATTAGAAACACTCGTGGTTCATTTCACATCGTAAATCACTATTAATGGACAGACATCGCGAGTAGGATGAAATGCGGAGAACGTGATCCATTATTCTCTAGTTGCGCACTCATATTTTATGCTTGATTAATTGATTAATTACACATCCAGGTGTCTTGACCAATTGTATTAATGTATATGGGAAAAGCTCCACATGTTTTCTCAGAGAATACTGAATAGATCTTCGTTGATGAGGTGAGAAGTTCTCTATGCACGTCTTTATATTCATAGTGGGATGTCTCGCGAAAGAATATCATCCATATAAACAAATATTTTAAGATTTCCTAGAATTCAACATAGTGGTTTAGACTTATAGCACATTTAGTAGGGACTACAACTCAAACAATCCATTTTATATGCGGTTCATTTCAAAGGATCCCTTTCATCCGGTCTCGGATTAGTTATTTCACAATAAGTCTGATGAACGAAAATAATTTATGTGCTAAACTCTGTACTGTTCAAAAATTGCTAGTGAACTAGCAGGGTTGTTTACAGACTGGAAACTGCTGCATTTTACAGCATAACGATGAAGCAGCCAAACAGCAACTCTTGGTACCTGTAGCTCAAGTATCTCTTGTCGAGACTAGGCCTCCTAGAACATCGGTTACATTTGCAGAGATTGCTGCAAGGGTCCACCGAGAGGCCGCCACGGCGGCCTCTGCCATTGTAAACACCGTTAACTCGAATAGAGGGACAAACAGCAAAGAATCAACACTTGTCAACAAGTCAGAACAAATGCGTACGATACCTTGTAGATCGACGAAAAAGGGATCCAACAACAGTGCCTAGACTGTTGTATGCTCAAATGTCCCTGAATCTACCGCCATCACATTGCGGGAAAAGTTACCAGACGTCCAAGACCAATGGAACTCATTGTGCATGCAGGTGAGTATCAAAGCTAAGCCCATAAACTTGTTAAGAATTACTCGCCATTCGAAGTTGCTACACTATGGCGAACCCAGACTTATTCGAGTAACACTAGTATCATCCGCCGACGTAGAAAACATTTTGCTCTCCGCCAGCGCGCTAAAACACGGATCCTGTGGGATACATATCTATCCTGATGTCCCTTGGAGCGCGCGACAATCAAAAAGAAACACTGAAGAGTGGCACAGAAAGTAAGACCGCCTAAACACAATTTTCATACATGGCGTGCCAGAACATCCTTCTAACGACGTTCAAGAGACCGGAAAGAACGATTTAGAACAGTGGCGGTTGATTCGTAAAACACTTTCTTTGGATAATATTGTGGCACTATCGCTCATCAGGATATCTCTCACCAAATTATAGAGGTTGCGGCATTAGAATCCTAAAACTTGTGGTTCAGTCAGAGCATAATGCAGCGGAAGGTTTGGATCGATGGCAGGGAACTCGGAAACATCTTCTTTTCGAAATTCGGTCGCAAACACTTTGCACAGCTCAAATATTAAAGCAACTGAAGCAGCAAGCCTACCGACGAATGCACAAAAGCGTAACTTGACTGCTGCTTTAATTGACCCTGACGTAGGTCTAAACGAAGGCTGGGACGCACCTTGATCGAATCAAGTTGCAAACGAGGTGTCATTGTCCCATCAGAATAATCGAGTAACTGCCGACCTCCCATCGGTCGGCATTCTCCCACACGTGAACGCTTCAACTCTATGCGTGCTGCTAGAGACCGAGAAACTGGCCTGCTTGTATACAAATGCTCAAGGTCTATCTGACAAACTGGCTGAATTGCAAGATCGCCAAGCTTCCGGCTCAAATGATGTCATTTGTATCACCTAGAAGTGGTACAAAACAGGAATGACGGACGCTGAAGTGTCGCTACCCGGCATGTCGCTGATCGTGAACGACAGGCTCAAAAAGCAGGAGGGGTAATCCTGTATTACCGAAATGACTTAAAGCGCGAAGCCGTGGAGTAATCATACTCGCAGTTCCCCGACTCCCTTTGGTGCCGGTTGCAGTTAAAGGCAGGGACGCTTGCCATATTGTATTGGTGTACCGCGACACTAACTCTCACTCGAAACAGACAAACACATAGCGGCTGCTTAAAGATGCAGCTTACAAAAATAGTACTCCCACATTCTCATCATGGGTGATTTCAAAGTACATTGTCAAGAAAAACCAACCACGATCGGAGAACAATTTAAAACCGATCTACAAGATTTATAACATTTTACACGCATGTTAGTGTTTTGTACCAAGCATTTAGCGTGGTGCATTTTCGAAATCGCGTGACGTTCTTTCATGTTAGCGAGGCCAAGAACGCTGATTTGGCGTCCTCGACACTCTCATTGGTCATCGGACGTAAACCAATGGGACATCGGTTAGAAGCCGCCAGCATAAGTGACAGACAGTCCAATGAAAGTGGTCGAGCACTACCTTCTGTTCTGTCTTGATGCCCATCTGCAGTAAACCTCGATGATTGGTCTCCAATCTGAAACCGACCAATAGGCAAATTGTGCTGCCTGTCAAAGGAGGAGATCCTAGCTATCACATTATCCAATGCTTGAGACGTAACCAGTGCGGACAGACATACTAACCAGCACATGAAGCGGTCTATACTTAGTGATCGCTAGCAGCTACATGTTGGTGGCTTATTCAGCGTTCTAACCATGGTGGCGCAGACAAGCAATCATCTAACTGGTATTCCGTAGTTCAGAAATGGCTGCTAAGCGGTTAGATAATTGTGTGCGATTGTCATTGCAACGATCATGGGGGACATTGTTCCCATTGAAGTTGGTAGACCAACCTGAAGCTGAACAACGAAAATACTAAGTAAGCTTACTTCGATCACAGTTGATGACTCAATAAAAACTAATCGGATTCCACGTGTGGCGTTGACACGACGTCAGTCAGTGTTCGTTCGACTACACACCTATAGACGAATTTTTAATCAGTTATCGCTCCATTGTCTCCATTTCTGGCCCTATGTAAAGGTCATAGGAACGTATGTATTCATAGGATAATTAGGCTTCACTTCCATATGATTGCCCATACACGTTAAGACGCTTTGACAGGTGTGTCTCCAAATGGAATCCTTAGAAGCACAGTCAATGCTGATGGAACCTCCATATTACGTCCATAGACTAGCATGCTATCCTCATGAAATCGGCATTATTCAACAAAGAAGCACCTAAAGGGGCTACAATGACTACAGTGTTTATACATGCCACATCATCTTGCTAGAAAGAACGCAAGGCTTATAATTAGTGGCGACGCAGGCATTTTACTCTGGTAACTCAGGTGAGTAGTTGGAACAGACAAACACTGTTGTCTCACCCGCGGGCGTTCCTACAATGTGTTTGCAATCATTTACAAAGGCAACCACGTCCACTAATCCTGCTATGGACCACTGTTTCAGCTAGTCTTAGAAGCAGTCATGTGTGCACGCCGTGACACAGGTTGTTATCGACTTGACAACTACTCGGAAACAATTTTTCATTGGAAAGCAGGTAATTCCGGAGGCATTGTTGAAGGAGGAAAATTGCTCCAAACTCTATGCTTACTATGCGTATGCAATGCTCGTTGGCAGCTTATATCAGGGCCGTAGGGTCACTTGATATTTCAAGCTTATCAATCACTTGGAAGTGAAGTGTAAACATCATGTTGAAACGCAGGATTGACGTGCATCTTACGACCTTAACATAACGGCAGGTCCATGGGTCCTGTAGCGGTAACTGATTACCGAAGTGGCGCACAGGTGTGGAGACGAACGAACACTCACTAATGTCGTGTCACCGCCACACTAGGAACCCTCCTCTTTGGAACAATGGCTACAGATCCACTGATGGTCTTACCTACACAGCGAACTTGACCTTAGTATACAATGCGCCGACTACATCAGCAATACGTAGCTACGCTATTCCCATGAGTGTACGGCCAACTGGAAAAACACAGCACGGGAACTTTGTAGCTGTAAAGCTTATAAAAATTCATACGAATTACTGCATTGTTTCTGATTACCTCACACTGCATTAACAATCACACACATTTCCTAAGCGAAATCGTACACCTGTCGATTCTCCAGATTGCTCGCATGGGCACGATTGCACTGCATAACGCATCAAGTGTGGCCATAGAGGCAAGCTACCAAGGAAGGCAAGCGTTCAGTCAACCCATAAGTCTACCAAGCTTCCAGGAGCCTGCAAGAGTTGCAACCTCAACGCAATCAACCAATCCGCTTCTTATCACTATTCAATTGGACGTCATCTCGCTCGTGTAAGCCTTCAAATCTTCTCTTCCAGCAGCCTGCAAGGGTTGCAGACTCAACAAAACTGCCAACCCACTTCTTAGCATCCCTAAGTTAGATTGCTCCCGCTCGCCAATTGCCAGTGTGACTAATCACTTATTATGTCTCCCATTGGCTGATGTCATTCAACCCGATAAGGAAACCGCAGGTGTACTAGTAATATCGATCGCTTCATTTGGGAGTTTACCCGTTCTTTGTTACTCGTAGACCAGTAAACTCGTGTGCTCTGGACCACATTGGTCAGCTGCCTAACACGGGATGCACTTTTGGGGTCGGGTCTGCGGCCACACCAAAGAAAAGACTAACAAATGTGACGCTGTGCTCGCGTGCAGTTGTATGGACGCTTTCGGTCATGTCGATTGGACGATATGACTTCAGAGAGAACGCCTCGGCTTTCCTTCAGGAGCGCATTGGTGCGCACTTAATTTGCTGGTACTTTTAAACAAGAGCATACTTTGAAACGAATATTTTGTTTCCAACTACCTGCAGGCTGGTGGTAGACATGCGAGTTCGCTGTACCATTGACTCCGTTTGTCGGTCGTCTATCTGCTGATGGCAATCGGTGTACCAGCACATTTCAATGGTGTCCAGGGTGATCAGCCAATGGAATACATAATACGTGGTTGGTCAAACTGGCAATTGGAGAGCGAGAGCAATCTAACTTAGGGATGCTAAGAAGTGGATTGGCAGTTTTGTTGAGTCTGCAACCCTTGCAGACTGTTGGAAGAGAAGATTTGAAGGCTTACACGAGCGAGATGACGTCCAATCGAATAGTGATAAGAAGCGGATTGGTTGATTGTGTTGAGGTTGCAACTCTTGCAGGCTGCTAGAAGCTTGGTAGACTTATGGGTTGACTGCACGCTTGCCTTCCTTGCTCGCTTGCCTATCTGGCCACACGTGATGCGGTATGCAGTGTAATCGTGCCACTGCGAGCAATCCGGAGAATCGATAGGTGTACGATTTCGCTTAGGATATGCGTGTGATTGTTAAGGCAGTGTGAGGTAATCAGAAACAATGCAGTAATTCGTATGAAGGTAAAGCTAGGACTTCTTCGCAAATAGAATTTTTAAAAGCTTTACAGCTACAAAGTTCTCGTGCTGTGTTTTTCCAGTTGGCCGTACACTCATGGGAATAGCGTAGCTACGTATTGCTGATGTAGTCGGCGCATTGTATACTAAGGTCAAGTTCGCTGTGTAGGTAAGACCATCAGTGGATCTGTAGCCATTGTTCCAAAGAGGAGGGTTCCTAGTGTGGCGGTGACACGACATTAGTGAGTGTTCGTTCGTCTCCACACCTGTGCGCCACTTCGGTAATCAGTTACCGCTACAGGACCCATGGACCTGCGGTTATATTAAGGTCGTAAGATGCACGTCAACCCAGCGTTTCAACATGATATTTACACTTCACTTCCGAGTGATTGATAAGCTTGAAATATCAAGTAACCCTACGGCCCTGATATGATCTGCCGACAAGCATTGCATATGCATGGTAAGCATAGAGTTTGGAGCAATTTTCCTCCTTCAACAATGCCTCCGGAATTACCTGCTTTCCAATGAAAAATTGTTTCCGAGTAGTTGCCAAGTCGATAACAACCTGTGTCACGGCGTGCACACATGACTGCTTCTAAGACTAGCTGAAACAGTGGTCCATAGCAGGATTAGTGGACGTGGTTGCCTTTGTAAATGATTGCAAACACATTGTAGGAACGCCCGCGGGTGAGACAACAGTGTTTGTCTGTTCCAACTACTCACCTGAGTTACCAGAGTAAAATGCCTGCGTCGCCACTAATTATAAGTCTTGCGTTCTTTCTAGCAAGATGATGTGGCATGTATAAACACTGTAGTCATTGTAGCCCCTTTAGGTGCTTCTTTGTTGAATAATGCCGATTTCATGAGGATAGCATGCTAGTCTATGGACGTAATAGGGAGGTTCCATCAGCATTGACTGTGCTTCTAATGATTCCATTTGGAGAGCCACTTGTCAAAGCGTCTCAACATGTATGGGCGATCATATGGAAGTGAAGCGTAATTATCCTATGAATACATACGTTCCTATGACCTTTACATAAGGCCATACATGGAGACAATGGAGCGATAACTGATTAAAAAGTTTGCCTATTGGTGTGGAGACAAACGAACACTGACTAACGTCGTGTCAACGCCACACTTGGAATCCTATTAGTTTTTGTTGAGTCATCAACTGTGATCGAAGTAAGCTAACTTAGCATTTTCGTTGTTCAGCTTCAGGTTGGTCTACCAACTTCAATGGGAACAATGTCCCCCATGATCGTTGCAATGACAATCGCACACAATTGTCTAACCGCTTAGCAGCCATTTCTGAACTACGGAATACCAGTTAGATGATTGCTTGTCTGCGCCACCATGGTTAGAACGCTGAATAAGCCACCAACATGTAGCTGCTAGCGATCACTAAGTATAGACCGCTTCATGTGCTGGTTAGTATGTCTGTCCGCACTGGTTACGTCTCAAGCATTGGATAATGTGATAGCTAGGATCTCCTCCTTTGACAGGCAGCACAATTTGCCTATTGGTCGGTTTCAGATTGGAGACCAATCATCGAGGTTTACTGCAGATGGGCATCAAGACAGAACAGAAGGTGGTGCTCGACCACTTTCATTGGACTGTCTGTCACTTATGCTGGTGGCTTCTAACCGATGTCCCATTGGTTTACGTCCGATGACCAATGAGAGTGTCGAGGACGTCAAATCAGCGTTCTTGGCCTCGCTAACATGAAAGAACGTCACGCGATTTCGAAAATGCACCACGCTAAATGCTTGGTACAAAACACTAACATGCGTGTAAAATGGTATGTTTACTACTGTGTCTCTTTACAATCACATCACTTTGCCCACTGGTTTTAGAAGTGGTATTATGCCATCTGTGCTGTATCATGTGCTTACGAACGAGGAGTCTATGGTTGATGCGTTGGTTTTAGACTGCCCGTTTTTTCGCAGTAATCACTCCGTTGTTTTTTTCAACTTCTTCCGCACTGCAGAATATTTGCTTGATGAAGATTAGACTGTGCGAACCAACACAAGCTGCGATCGTTTAGCCCAGCTGGTTAGCGCCACAACTTGGTTTTTCCTCGAAGAAGAACCCCCGGAACTTGTCTGCCTCGAGTTCGTCGAAAATTCAGTCAGCTGGTTGCAGAGGCTTCAGAGATAAAGTTTGCAATATGTGCAAGTCAGTTTCGTTCGTCATGAACAGAACTCGATAATGATAACAGTACTCAAGGCAGCATGGCGAGTGTACAGAGTAGCTCCAGCACAAGAAGCTTGGGACAACTACGTAGCCCAACGTAACCACTGCACTCAAATTTTAAGAGATGCCAAAGACTCCTATCAGCAGAACATCGCAACATCCTTCAGTGCCAACCACAAACTGTTGTACATCCACGGTAATAGCTTACGAAATTGAGGCAAGGTTTTCCTCTACTCAGGACAGCTGATGGCCCTACCAGAACGGCTGTGGAAGCAGCAAACGCGCTGCAGATGCAATACGCCTCTACGTTGTAAAGGGTCTTGCCACCAAGCGATCTACCAAGCTTTGTCTTCTGCTCGCCAGAACTAACTCACATTACTTTTACCGCGGATGCTGTATTGCAAAAGCTGACGCCTCTACACAAACACATCTCGCCGGGTGTCGACACCATTCGTCCAGAGGCACTTGAAGCAGCAGCAGGCCAACTGGCAGGAACTTTAGCTCAATTTTTCCAGCGCTGCTTAGACCAGAACCAAGTTCCCGCCATGTAGAACCTTGGAAGAATAACCCATATTCATAAAGTTGGAAGCAGAACCAATCCCTCCAACTACTACCAAGTATCCCTTCTTCCTATACTCTCCAAGGTCATGGAACCCATATTTGTCGATGCACTGGTGTGCTATCTAAAATACTGCAACATCATCACGCCTGAGCAGCATGGCAGCGGTCATGTACAACGAATTTACTAATTGCACGCAGTAGTTGGACCGAGGCAGCTGATGCTGGAGAAGGTGTTGATGTGATCTACCTGGATTTTTCTAAGGCTTTCGATCGTCTAGACCATCGGATACTACAATCCAAGCTGCAGCAGTACGGGATCGGAGACTCTCTTTCGAGCTGGATCGCCAAATTTCCACTTCAACGGCAATTAGTCGTCAGAGTTCGGAGCATTTTTCGGACCCATACAAGTCGAGTGTGTTGTGCCGCAAGGCTCAGTTCTAGGTCCACGTTTGTTTTTGGTGTTTATTAATGACCTTGCACAAGGAATCGCTTCAAACTTCCTAATGTTTGCCGACGATATCAAACTCTGGCGCAGGATCCAGGCGAACGCCGACCAGCATGTGCTTCAGAGTGATTTAGATACTGTTTATCAATGGTCGACCTAAAACCTATTGCATTTCAACTTCAGTAAATGCAAGGTGCTTTACATCCGACATCAACGCAGCTACTCATACCGACTCGGAACGGATGTACTGCAACAATCAACTCTCGAACTTGACTTGGGTGTCCTGGTTCAAGATGACTTGGGTTGCTCCAGGCAAACCGAAAAGGCCTCGAAGACCGGGAACCAACACGTCGGGCTGTTTAGGCGGGCGTTTGGACAAATAAACAGCTCAATATTTCAACAAATGCTCAGTGCGTATGTTCGCCCCCATGTCGAATATGCAATTCAAGCCTGGCATCCATGGCTGAAACACGACCTTAATGCACTGGAGCAGCCACAACGCCGGGCATCTAAGAACGTAATTGGAATGCGCAATCGTTCCTACCAGGAGAGGCTGCGACGATTGGGATTGTTCAGTGGAAACTATCGCAGACTACGAGGCGACCTGATTATGGTATACTTGATTCTGCGAGACCCACATCATGTGTACCGCCCTTTACTGCAACTCAGCAGCAATACAAACCTGAGGGGTTACTCCTTAAAACTCGCAGAACAATACAGTCGTCTGGAGTGCCGCAGAAATTTCTTTTCCATTCGTGTCTGTCACCCGTGGAATGCTCTCCCATAATCAGTCGTCTCCGCACAGACAATACCAGTGTTTAGATGACGGTTAGATGATACACTCATCCACTTACACTTTGTCCCTTAGCACTGCGTCTCCATCCTACACCTGGAGTTTACCATGGAATTATTTGTTGTTAACTCTGGATGCTGTGAATGTAAGGAGATCACAGGACTACAGCGGAGCAAAGGATAAGTCCTTTATTTTCATATTTAAAGTAATAACTATGGTACTATCCTTATCATCATTATTGTTATGTTGATGTCCCCACCAACTATCCAACGGGACTTGTAAAGCAACGCTTCTTAACCCGTATAAATTCGTTGTTCATTGTTCATTGTTCAATTTCTTTGAGTTGGAATTAGGCTTCTTTGTAGTATTGGCTACTAAATCATGCAAGTCTTTTGAGTAGAAATTTTGTACAACTACCAGGAAGTAACAGCCATGTGGAAAAGGATTCGTCATAAACATGGAGACAAAACCTGGCTGCCCCATGCCCCAGCATTTTAATTGGCTCATGAAGAAATATATATCCAGTCTTCAGAACATCAAATGTTTCCACAGCCTTGATGAAATTGTTGATCCTCTAGTATAATGCGTATATGTTTACATAATTAAACCAATGGGGCTATTTTTGTCTCACAAAATGAATAGATTACACAGGGGGGAGCTGAGGTTAATTCGATGCGTGCGCTTGCCATCATATAGTATCGATGGCGGGTATATGCACTAAGAAGGTAATTTGGAAAGTCGTTCAGTCGTTTTATCAAACACGAGCAACCAACTGGATTATCGTATTGCACGGTTTGTATCCATCTCAGTAGCTGGATTTCCGAGATGATGCTCACGGGCATAGGTAGTGCACACCAAGTTTCCAGCAAATATTTAACATGTAAAGGTCACTCTCCATTATTTGCTGAAGAAAAGTTAGGTCAACAATGGTTTCGGTGACACTTACATAGGCAAGACTGGTCGCCGGCAGGCTCAAAGGGTGGCGGAGCACTTCCCATTGTTGCTAAGGCCGTTGCTGTTTAACCAAGGCAGAGCGGACCAAAAAATGAACCTTAACCCTGCCTCGTCTATCGCCAAACACCCCATGACGACTAGTCACCAGATGAACCCAATCGATTCATTCAAGATGCTATTGCGCAACAGGAACCCGACATTGCTGGCAATTGGCGAGGCGCTATTGATAAGGTCGAATTGTCCCGTGCTCTGTGCCCAGAAACAATTGAGGCAATCAATTAGATTGCCTTTGGCATGATTACGTCATTCCCATCAATTTGTCTGCTTACCTATGTTACTAATGGTAAACCCTATTAATTACGTGTTTTGTTCTGCCTGTATTGCGTAGCGACTGAGGAGAGCAGTCGAAATGTTGACATATCGCAACCTATGTCTTCTTACTGCACTAAAAAGAATCAGCGGTTGGATTGTCGCCCAGCTTCGCCCTTGTGAGCACACTGGTATTGAAATACCACTTCAACATGCCAAAGCATTCGCCGCACTGGTTGGCCTTGGCACGATCAACGCATATGACGGCGCACCGCGCTGTGTCTGTGTGAACGGGAAGGCCGCGTTAGTCAAATGCAGAGTAACATCCAAGGGCTACCGACCATGCCTCAGGAAGTTTGAAATATAGGTTTTAGCGGTCGCGGTACTGGGTCACACGTTGAGCATCGTTAAAACTGTCAAAATTGCTAAGGGGTATGTGTTGGCCATATGTTGTTGGGATGCTTTGATGATATTTATGAGTTTGATCAAACAGAGTGGACTCATGCAACGAAGTGATCGTGAGGACAATCACACTAATGATATCAACACAGAGCTTAAAGAACTTTCGCTGGTACACTAAGAACCAAATTTGAGAAACAATGAATGGCATTCCACAGGTAGCACACTCACAGGAAGAGGACGTTACTGCGGCAATATAATGGGGTATACTGCCTTGCTAAACTTTTGGTGATGGCTTCTCCGGTGGGCGTACTGAATGAATTGCAGGGGCGCGCAACAAAGGTCGCTGAGATTCCTCGCAATTTGGTAACACACAGTGATTTAACCGATGCCCCCGTCCTTGAGTACTCCACGAAAGCGCCGATACTCCTCGTGTACATCCCGAGGGATTTTGATAGGAGCTCAGGTACAGATTAGGTAGCCTCTTAACATGCTTGTTTTACCTTCCTTTCTGCGTTTAGCGAGCAGCGAGACCTTATTTCCGCCGGGAATGCCACATGGGGATGGTATATTCCACTTGAGGTTGCAGACTGGTGAGGACTAGACCGATTACAACAGAAGCACAGGCAAACGTGATCACTCGCGGCGGAAACGGTTTGCCGCTACAATGCTACTAACTACACAATGAGACCCGTTTACGCTCGGGACGTGCGTCGACTGGTGGAGAATTTTAACAAAGCTGGAAGCGCGTGCATTGCAATGCCACCGGTCTGCCTCGTTTAGTCATGGAGGGGGTGTCCGTTTTCACTGTTGTAAATGAGGTAAGTCGAAATAATGATAAAATCTGGCGGAGAATTGCGCAGCATTTTGCCACCACAGGATCTTATGTGCGTCGTATACTGAAGAAACTGAAATTCCGAATGTATCATACACTGCATGTACAAGTTCTGAAGCCATGAAATTGAGAGAAGCGTCTGGAAATTTCCGCTTGGTATCTGGATTACCTAGATGTGCATTTATGCATGTTTCGGCTGAAGCGCTGTTTCGTCTGCGTGACGCAGATAAGCGGCATCTTTGGGCTAACAATAACCTACGACAATGCATCGTTTCGCATGTGAATCATCGCGCACAGCTCATGGCATGAGCTGGACTGGCAGGCCGTAGAAGTATCGGCCATTTTTCTTCTCTAAGTATGTGGTTGATAACTTGAATATTTCACAAAACTATTGCTTCACGTTTGTTGGCATCCACCCACAAAGAAATGTTTCAGTCCTGTGTTGTTCCACAGTTGTAGGCCGAACTCGTATTGAGCGCCGTTTGTTGGCAGCAGAGTGATCCGCCTGTACATTCTGCACAAACGGTACGTGCTTACCTTACGAAACTTTCGGTAATCGTCGGATGGGTCGTGGTGGACCTATGGATTGGGCTGCATCGTCTCCTGATTTAAACCATCTGGATTTCTTTCTATAGGGTACTTGTAACGTCCAGTGTATAAAAGAAGGCCCACTGATTTGGAGAAACTGAAATAGAACTTCGTTAACAAATGTCACGGGAGCTCGGTTGACACTTTGCAGAATGTAATCACCTATAGCATCCAGGAAATTCTGCTCTGAAAGCGAAACGACGGTGGTCAATGTAAACATCTACGTTGTTGCTTTGTATGCTCTTTAAACAGACTTTATGTAAATCTACGTATAATGCATAACGATTACTTTTACTAGCACATTGTTTCGATGGGTAATGGTGCCAGTATTTCGTCAGAGTAGAATGAACGCTACGAGAAAATAGAACAGTACGGTTAAGTGAGAGAGAAAAACGGTATGAGTCGAATGTACTTATAGATGTGTCATAGCTCGATTTACTAACGCGAGCGCTCAATTTTCCGACAGAGTAAAGGAGTCGCTGTTGATGTTTACTGTAAACATGTCGTCGGTAGAGGAAAATGTTCAAGCTCCGTAGTATGTATTACGCGTTTCCGGCATACCAGTGTCCGGTACTTCGGTTACGTATCTGACGTAAAGCTCGCGTTTGCCAAGTCACTCAAATATGATTACCGCCATTCCTCTGTCAATCATGGTTCTCACATGGTGAAAGAATAGCAGCTGGCAAGTGACGTTGCAGCGGCTTAAAATGAAGCCATGCTATGATTGGTTGATTAGTTCAATGATGTCATGAAGTGCGTATCCTTCGCTGGACTTCATATGCAGCGGAATTATTGTTTATACGGTAGGAGCTTTTCTTTAGCGATGGGATGATGGTGTTTAACTTCAAGATATTAATATTATCACCACTGATTCTCGTTGGCGACGTCGGCACTTTGCCTCAGCCGTTATATCTTTTCTATGGCGTAAGTATACATGGTAACGTTGCAAACATGTCAGCCCTGTGACAAGAAGCCCTACTTTTGTTCCGTTTGATTTCGGCCTCTTTCAATTGCTTTTGTTTGCCGCATTGCTTATAAGTGCTCCTACTTGTCACCGGTTCTAGTACAGTGGAAAGCACGGCAACTTTGTTCACAGATGCACCGGCAACCATAGTCGGGTTGTTGGTTCCGAATGACGACTGCCAATTCATAGCGCAGATCAGGTCCTTAAATGTATTACAGTCAAATCAGTGGATGTTACACATAGGTTGCAACTTTGTAGGCAGTGATATAAACATTTTTCAGAGCATGTAATGGAGCCGTAATCGAAGCTGAAATCGAGAAGCGTCTTCCTCAGTGCGGTCGATCAGGCGATCGATCGAGTGGGCTAGTGCGTTTTTAAAAACAGCTAGTTATAGTTTTCTTCATACTTGTAAATAGAAGGCTTTCATGTATAGTCTGTGTGAGTTCTTTCCCCTAACGTAGATGAAAGTGGCAGAGAACAGTGGCAAAGAGAGGTGTTACAAAAGTGGCGACAATAGTCAGACGAAGCCGAAGATATCTGTCAGTTTTGAACAATTGCAGCAGCAGCAGCAGTCGCAGTTCGAAAAGTCACAGAGGCACTTGGTCGAAGAGCTATCACAAATTTAACATTCTAGAATGGGAACCAAAAATAAAGCTGACGCCGAAGAAATTGTTTCAGAATGCCGGAGGCTGCTCACCTTGAATCCTGGGACAAATGTGGTCGCAAATTCGGAAGCCAGGGAAGAACAACACTTCTGCCACACTGCCACTTCAAAATCACATGTATCCATCAGACCTGAGGAGGCAACAGTAAAAATCAACGGGTGCCAGACTACGCAGATTAATATACGCTACGAAACAATACTCCAAGCTGGTCTAGAACGTTGCGGAATCAGCAGTGCTGCCCAAAACATCAAGTCAGTCATTAAACCAGTGTCCAAGGCAAAGCGACGTGCCAAGCAGTGAAGAAATGCATTGCAATTATCACGCGGGGGAAAGCGGACATACAGCGTGCGTTAATTCAAAATTTGGAACAGGGTGTACGCACGAGATTCCGGGGACCGAGGAGGTGGTCGAAAGGAAAAGTAATCCACCAAAACGGTTGGGTCATCTAAGAGCTAATGGTAGGAAAGTAGAAATGTGTCAGTCACACCAATCAGCTGAGGTAGAATCACGGCAAGACTCAAAGTCCCCCAGAACCGCCATCCCTACAATAGGACATCCCACTAAACCGACTTTGTTCGGAAGACGGAGAGCGGTTAGGTGGATCACAACATAAGCTGCAAGCAACAGATGACGCACAATGCAAGCCAACCCGAAAGCGGAGACGACCACCATGGCTACAGGTTGATATAGAAGGGAAAATCTATGAACCATTAGAGTTCGAACTGTACGTTTTCATACTCAGTTTGAAGAGGAAGGTAATAGAGACGTAAGCGGTGTATAAATTGAGAAGGAACTGACCAGTGCGGTCGATCAGGCGATCGATCGAGTGGGCCAGTGTGTTATTAAAAACACAGCTAGTTGTATTTTCCTCATGCTTGTGAATAAAAGACTCGTGTGCGGAGTCTTTGTGAGTTGTTTCCCCTGACGCACCTACAAGTGCCAGTGAACAGAGGTTGAAGAAGAAGGTTTACAACAGCATCTATTAGCCACTAGGTTCCGTGGTGTGTTGCTCAGGGAGGTCCGTAGATACAACCGCCTCCAAAACGCCAACATATTGTGACACGTTTTGCAATCGAAAGTGTGCAATACCGGGAAAATTATCAAGTAAATAGAGCTACATGCTTATAACGGACTATATATTATCAGGAGCCATTGTTGGGTTTAAGTACACTCAGTTGCAAACTACCTCCTGACAAGACCGGTAGAAAACCATGTTTTGTCTCATTGAATCGATATTCCGACAGTAAAAAAACCGTCATCTTGTTTTGTCCACTGGTTGTTGTTCCAGGCAGTCCTAGTCAGATTTAACAGCAGGCAAACCGTATGTTAGCCAGTTGACAAAAGCAGTTGACATTATAGATTCATGCAACTTCTCTCGGAAGCGAACCGCATTTGAAAAAGCAACCCGAACAGCATGAATTATAGGCTATCATGCAATCGTTTAGACTGCACACCATCTTATATCTAGCTCTGGTTTATTGAGCCCTGCAAAGCCCCAACAAACTCCATAATAACTGAGCCATGTAAAACTATACTCCATCGGCCACATTCCTTTGGCTGGCGAACGATACGCACTAACGGCCATTTTGAGTGAGAGTGATCACGTTTGTGTGTGCTGCTGTGGTACTCGGTCTAGTCCTCACCAGTCTGCAACCTCACGTAGAATGTACCACCCCCGTGTGGCATTCCCGGCGGAAAAAAGGTCTCGCTGCTCGCTAAACGCAGAAAGGAAGGTAAAACAAGCATGTTAAGAGGCTACCTAATCTGTACATGAGCTCCTATCAAAATCCCTCGGGATGTACTCGATGAGTATCGGCGTTTTCGTGGAGTACTCAAGGACGGGGGCATCGGTTACATCAATATGTGCTACCAAATTGGGAGGAATCCCAGCGACCTTTGTTGCTCGCCCCTGCAATTCATTCAGTACGCCCACCGGAGAAGCCATCACCTTAAGTTTAGCAGCGCAGTATACCCCATTATAATGCCGCAGTAACGTCCTCTTCCTGTGAGTGTGCTACCTGTGGAATGCCATTCATTGTTTCTCAAACTTGGTTCTCAGTGCACCAGCGAAAAATCTTGAAGCTCTGTGTATACATCATTAGTGTGATTGTCCTCACGATCACTTCGTTGCATGAGTCCACTCTGTTTGATCAAACTCATAAATATCATCAAGGCATCCCAACAACATATGGCCAACACATACCCCTTAGCAATTTTGACAATTTGAACGATGCTCAACGTGTGACCCAGTACCGCGACCGCTAAAACCTATATTTCAAACTTCCTGAGGCATGGTCGGTAGCCCTTGGATGTTACTCTGCATTTGACCAACGCGGCCTTCCCGTTCACACAGACACAGCGCGGTACGCCGTCATATGCGTTGATCGTGCCAAGGCCAACCAGTGCGGCGAATGCTTTGGCATGTTGAAGTGGTATTTCAATACCGGTGTGCGAACTCATGTCGCTGGAGGTCTGTTTGTCCATTAATCGTCAGTACATCTGTACCGAGGCCCACTGGCCAGCCATTCGGCCAACAATGCAGTTAATCAAACTTCTGTGACCAGGTGAATGACAATTTTGATACCATCATCCACCAATGGACAGTTGACAATTTGGGGCGCTCTTGAGTCATCATAAATCGAAAACCCTGGTCTCCGAGCAAAGCAGTAACAAGGGATTATAGCATTTCCTGCAAAGGCGAATGAAAGGTCCAAAATTTTGCAAAGATTGAGCAAACATTTGCAATGAAGTTCCAAAACTTTGCGAGGAAATTCTACAGTGTTGCAAAACCGTTTGTGATTCGTCAGCCGCTCAGAGCCAATCCTCTGACCTTAAGTGTGCTCTCATTGGCCGGATGCCGGTGTTCAGTACGTTAGTCTTTGTGGGTGAGCGCGCTGTCCGTTGACTGATTGAGACTTATGAATGAACCTTAGAGGCATGCACTTTGAAGGTGCAACTGGCTTTTGTGCCCCCCCCCCGCACGTCCGAAACGATTGATCACAATTGGTCTGGGAGCAATGAACAGCTGGAACATAAGCGCACTACCGAAACCATGTCTATGGTACGAACGTCGTCGGCTTGCCTTCTCGCGTTTGACAGAGTATCTCATCAGACATTCGTGACCGAGTTTTAGACGTCTTCGTCACCGGTGATGACTGGCGGCTGGTGACAACTGTGAACAACGTCAAATAACAAACAGCCTACTCCCGGATTCGTCGTTCTGTTGATCAGGAACCAGTAAATTACGCAGGCGCACTGTCGAAAGCAGACTTTGTTGGAGCAAGACGTAGATGACATCCTGGTTTGGATCGCAAGGGAATCAACTCTTACGCTACGGGGAATGCGAGTATGAGTACGAGCAGAATTGGACAAGGATATTTCGAAGTCAACAATCGCACTATTAGGAGGACAGCTATTAGACATTCATTTATTGTGAACGAGCTTGATAGCTATTCTTTACTCTTCCTATTTTCTATTTTTTTGACTGTTGTTTAAACGCTCTACTGGGTTAGCCCGATGGGTACAGCCACGTCATTGTTAATGGACGCTCATCGTCACGTCCTTCTCAGCAGCACCATTTGCAAGAACATATTCTATTGGTTTTTTCTTCTCATCACTGTTCTACTTGGTTATGTTAAAGGAATATTTAGTTATCACACAATTATTGTACTGGTTTTCAACTTTTGGGCCTGCATTCCTTATTCTCGTTTGTTTCGTGACTTTTGTTTAAACGTTTCATTTCGTCATTCTGATTGGCCAGTGCCCGTCACTGTAAATGGACGTTCGCTTTACGCTTGGAGTCCCATGATGTTATTTTTAAGGACATATGCGATTCGCTCTTGAGTACACGATGGCTTATTCGCCGTTGCATTTGACGTTTTTCCTTCTGTTAGTTGGCTCAAGTGTACTTTAGTAGCTTCCCTTCATCTTGCCCTCAAAACTATATAAACAACTGTGGTTTCATGTATACAAGTATCCTTCTGGCTGGTCTTGGACTTCTTCTTGCGGTCGTGGGGTGAAGGCGTCAGCGGCGACACAACACGCACGACACCTAAATGGTCGATTGATAACTGTACACCCTAGCATATCGTCGGTTGAGGGTTGACCTCATCATGACGCACCGGGTATTACAGCTGGGTGATTACCTCATGTTGAGACAACTGCTTCATTTGCGCACACCAAGCAGCACGCGAGGACACCGGTACAAACTTATCGTACCGCAGTTGAAGCGGGTTGCTCACCAACACTGTTTCGAACGTAGAGTGGTGAATACCTGGAACAACCTGCCGCAGTCGATAATAGAGGCGAATTCAGTGACCGAATTTAAGAAGCTTCTAGAGAAACAGTTTGCAGAGGCAAAATACTAAGAGCGGAACGATAATTAATAGGTTAACTTCCAAGAGCGACAATTGATGCAGCTACACAGAGTATGCTCTACTCGCTGCTTCTAATCAGTATCAGTATCAGTATCTATCAGGTTCCCGTGGGAATGAAAAATGAGCGAAGCAAAGGGATACGCAGGGAATTCGTTCAGCAGTTTCTCCAACTTGAGAGCGATGGCAAGTTCTTCATTTGCATTGACGAAACCAACTTCAACTTTTACTACAAACGTACTCGTGGTCGGGCGCCCAGAGGATTGAAGGCCTGTTGCAAAATTGCCAACAGCAGAGATCACCATTTGCATTTAATCGGTGCATTCAGGATGGAAGCCAAAGTGTCGATAACCACCCAGAGAGGCTCATTCACAGGTCCCCTATCTATCGAATGGCTGCGAAGCTATTTAGACAACCTGAAACGGAAGATAGAGCTCCGGCAGGTTGTCGTGGTATGTGATAATACGCCATGTCACAGAGGAATGGAAGAACTGTCATCAGTAGATGGATATGATGGTAACAATACTGAGATTGAGCCCATACTCTCCGTTCCTCAATCCGATCGAGAATGTTTGGCAGGTGGTGAAGGCCAGAGTGAAGAATGAGATGAGAGTGCACTATGAGGAACTTCTGGCCGGGGATCCCCAGAAACTCATGACGCAGATGGAATGGAGGCTGCAGTTCCTTGAACGCATTGCTAAAGCAGCCACCAAGGATATCAGCGTTATGGGATGTCGTAATGATATTCGACATATGCGTGTACATGTTCCTAACTGGGTAGAAAAAAGACATGTTTTGATCAAGATGCTGGCCTATTTTGTTGCGTATCTGGTTGTATAGCAGGTCACTGGCAGCGCGTAGGGACGTGTGATTATTCACAGTGTTTTCAAAATATGTTTGCACATACGTAAGTTTGTGTGTTCGTACGGGGGTTGAAGCGATATCTGATGTCTAGTGCAAGGGGGTGACACAGGACTGGCTTCCAGTGAGCCATACCCGAGTGATGTTCAACTTATGGTCCTTTTCGTGCTGGTATTCGCTGCGCCTTACTCTTTCATGATCAGCCTAATCTAGCTATAGTTTCTTTGTTCGGAAAGCTGGGATGTTTGGAAAGAGCTTTGTAGAACGATGTGAGCATGCCGGGTGAAGCAACCATCAGATATATCACAGCATGGGATATCAGCGTGGATATTTGAATAGTAGTGAATAAGAAATTACTGCGCACTTCATGTCAGGCTTTTCCAAACGTCAGAGGAACTGATAGATGCGAGTTCGCAAACACGTCCCCTGCCAGATAAGATGTAGTCATTGAAGTTGAACGAATGAATCGCGTGTTTAACAGAAACCGTCTCTGTGCTATGTTTGTCCGCTGTATTTGGGTACACCTGGGTGTACCCGATTGGGTGTATCCTTGAGTGTACCCTTGGGTGTACCCGATTGTAAGTTGGTCTGTCAAGTTCGGAACCCACATCAGCCGGTTCGGAAGCTGTATATTAGATTTAAAAGCAACCATTCCTACAGCAAGCCTAATTTATTTGCGTGCCAGAAAGGCCCGAATAACTGTCCAGTACGACTTGCATACAGCCTTGATTGTTCGGATGATCCCTCGTTTGACCCAATAGCATTCGTAAACAAATGGGGGTTGTAGTTGGCATAGATACAGTAGCGTAGCAAATACTTTTGCTGTCCGTGGCGGACGTGCAATTGCTGCCGCTCTCGTAGTTGTAAAGCCCGCAATTGAAATTGCCGTTCAATATTTCGTTTCACATAAAAGCAATCACAGATTTCACTCTAAAGTGCTGTCTTGAATTCAGCTAGTTGAATTGCTAAAATACTCGTGTTCAAAATGTACAGGCACACTTTCCGTGCACTACTTGAGGACGCAGTTATCCGAGCTAAATAAGCGCTCATCGATGTCAGTTGAACATTAAGGATCGAAAATCCGGCAGACTTTGCTGAAAGCGGGTTTGTCTTAATGTGGCAAATCAAATCGCCAAATTGGACATTGGTTCAGTCCGCAGTCTCATGAACTTATAGGTCCTTGCCAACGTGTGTCGGCTGACAGCGAACATAAGGAGACTCGCAAAGATTTCAGGGCGAAACTGCCTGCTAACCTGAAAAGAGACCGGGAATCCTGGTATCTGAGTGGTCTGCACGCCTGGCTTGCAATCATAAGGCCACTGGTTCGAATCTATTTTTCCTGGTCTGCTTTGTCATCCTGGATGTCTTCTCGGTGCTCACCCAGTGTCTGAAACCCCCGTCGAAAATCTATCCCGTTGACTAAGTGATACCCTGAGCCGATACCGTGGACAGGATGATCAAGTGTCACGATAACTGGTCATTGCTTGAATCATGGTGCCATTTGTGACAAATGTCATTGCTTGTCGTGCAAGTGTGAAACAATGCCAAGCAGCCGGATTATGTATGGTACATATATCTCTCAAAACAACATGGGTGCGTAAGAATCCGTCACTTTAACTTATATGCCGCCTATCGAAATGATTCTACGTTATTAAACCTGGTAATGACAGAACATCAGATACAGACAATTTAAACTTTAAAGCCATACTACCGTCTATCTCAGCTCAGGAAATGTATCTTGCGAAACCGCAAAATTTCTCACAATTAGGGCTTTCAGACTGCAGCCGTGTGAATATCAGAACGCTATAAACTACCCACTCTGAAGATAACTTCGACGCACAAGTATACGTAAATAATACTACTGCCGTTCACATTCACTATGTGGTGCATTACCCAGCTTGCAACATTTGACCGTAGTTTAAACCGGCCAGAGGTGAACACGTTGACTGAGTGTTACTCTGGACTGGCTCAACATGGGGAGATTTAACTACAATACTGCAACCTGGAACATTAATTCCATCAACATCATTATTGCGCTTGCAACATTTGAACTCAGCTTAGCCCGGCCAGTCACATCACTTACATACCGTTGGCCTCTAGGACATTCCGGTTTGTAATATGTGACACCTTCTGTGTGCGACGCCCATGTATGTCAATCCACCCAGTCGGTTGACAAGTGCAATCGTGCAAATCGCAATGAGCAAGGCTAATTGGAGAGATTTTCAAAGGAAGGTTGGACTAGGTAAATGAAATTGGGTTGAAAATACGCAGCGCATGGGAACCCGACACGAAGTAAAGTGAACGATGTTGAGCCAGTCCAGAGCCGGGTTAAACTACAGTCAAATGTTGCAACCGAAATAATGACAAAACTGCACACCTCGCTAATAGAGACACTGTGCCCTGTGTACAGTGTAGACAATTGTCGGTACTCGTGTAAATGCAACAACATATTCACAGTGAACCCAAGGATCAAGGGTGCGAGCTAGGGAATGCACCACATGGTGAATGTGAACGGCAGTAGTATTATTCACGTATCCTTGTGCGTCGAAGATATTTTGAGAGTGCGTAGTTTATAGCGTTCTGATGTTCGCACGGCTGTAGTCTGAAAACCCTAATTGTGAGAAATTTTGCGGTTTCGCAAGCTACATTTCCTGAGCTGAGATAGATGATAGTAATGAGTTTAAAATTTCAATTGTATGTATCTGATGTTCTGTCATTACCAGGTTTAGTAACGTAGAATCATTTCGATAAGCGGTATAAAAGTTGAAGTAACGGATTCTGGCGCACCGAAGTCGTGTTGAGAGATATATGTGTTGTACATAATCCGGCTGCTTGGCATTCCTCTAAGGTTCATTCACAAGTCACACCCAGTCAATGGGCAGCGCGCTCACCTCCCCAGACTAACGCACCCAACCTTGACATCGGGCCAATGAGAACACAATTAAGGTCAGAGGATTGGCTCTGAGCGGGTGGCGAAGCACGTAGGATTTTGCAGCATTTTGAACTTTCTTTGCAGTTTTGGACTTTCTTTGCAAATGAATCAAGGGAGGCAGAATCTGAGTAAAGAATTCTTTTCGGTAATTCTCATCAGACTCAAACATTACATGATGTGGAAAAAGTGCTAAATGTGCCGGGTTGGGCTACGTATTGAACAAAATGTTTAATTTCACGGGGATAAATCAATAAATCACGAGGTCATTGGAAGTGGCAAGTGTGTACAGGGGAAATCATAGCCGAAGTTGTAGGCCACGGTAGAAGCAAAGGACATGCAAACTGTTTTTGTACGCACAGTTCTGGCTTGAGGTGGCGGATGTAGATAGCTTCCGCAATAGACAGAAGATGCGTCCGGAATCCGCGCGTGAAACGTTCAGGAACAGTATAGATGACTCTAAAATCATTTTCCGTTCCTGCGTGACTGCACTCTAGGTTCAAAAGCAAAGGGGTACACAGAAAAGAAAGAAGTTGATTAGCTTGCTAAATAGTCAAGTGCCGCAACTGAACTTTCCGAGTAACCCGGAGCAGTACGTGTTTAACCTTTCTAGTGTCGTGCTTAGCCCAACACAATTAAATGTGTTGTCATTAGGCCCTAAGTTTTCATCCCTTGTAAAAAGTTGATCAGGATGCATTAGAGGTGCAATTTGAGAGCTTAATAGCGCAGGCGCGCGACCTGTCACCAAATTCGCCAGGGGACGTTGAGAGCATGTTATCTAGCTTAGTAAACACCTGTCATGATTACATTAAGGCTAGATCAGCCAGTGGTGGTTTTCTTACAAGCGAACATATGCAGTCACTTAGAGAGTTATGGTTAAACAAAGAGTTAATTATCTCTAAGCCGGATAAAGGTTCTGGTATAGTTCTAATTAATAGAACTGATTATGTTAGTAAGATGCAACATATTCTTAGTGATGAACGTAAGTTTCAAAAGCTAACATTAGGAAAGGATAATACAGAAGAGTTAGAAAAACAACTGACCGATTTGTTCCGACGAATGATGAAAGAGAATGTTATCACAAAGTGCGAATTCGAAAAACTGAGACCTTCAGGCGGACATCTACCACGGTTGTACGGCCTCCCTAAAGTACACAAGGAGGGCGCTCCAATGCGTCCCATACTGGATATGGTTAGCTCTCCGCAACATTTGATAGCTCAATGGATGGTTGAGAAGCTGGAACCGCTGCGTAAAACCGTCTGCACTTACTGCGTGAGAGATACTTTCGAGTTCATTGAGAAGATAAGGGACGTGAATGTTAACCACAAATGGATGTCGTCATTTGATGCGCAATCGTAGTTTACGAACATTCCGTTGTTGGAAACAGTAGAATATGTCTGCGAACTAGTACGGCAACTGAACGTACCTATAAATATCCCGGAAAACCTCCTGAAGGAATTGTTACTCAGATGCACTTTAAACGTGCAATTCACCTTCAACGGAGAGATGTATCGTCAAATTGATGGAGTTGCCATGGGCTCACCAATGGGACCCTTTCTAGCAGATGTCTTTAAGGCAAAATTGGAGCATAACGTATTAAGAACGCACATCAACGAAGTCGAGATGTATATACGTTATGTAGACGATACATTTATACTCTGCGAACCGAAAGCGCAGACTGTGAAACTGTTGGAAGCTTTTAATGATGCGCATCAGAATCTACATGTTACATGTGAGCACGAATCCAGAAACCGACTATCGTTCCTGGATGTTGATATCATCAGAAACGCCGATGGATCATGCAGCAGAGGGGTGTATAGAAAACCAACTTGGACTGGACAGTACATCAACTTCTATGGTGCGGTACCCATACAGTACAAACGAAACCTAGTCCGCACTCTTGCGTTCCGAGCACATAGAATTTGCACCCCGGACACAATCACCAAAGAATTGCAGAGAATCGGCGACGCGCTAAGAGAGAATGGGTATCCAGATAAATTCATCCTCAAACATTTGAAAGAACGCAAGATAAAACCACCGAGGATGAACGTACCCAAAAAAGAACTAATTGTGCATATTCCTTTCAAAGGCGACAGTGCGGCTGATGCCCTGTCTATACGCCTGAGAGACACTGTTGAAAAGACCTACTTCGCGGCTCGCCTACGCATAGTATTTTACAACAAGCCTTTATTCGCAAAACCTTTGAAATACAGGCTGCCTCTGGTGACTCGATCAATGCTTGTTTATCTTTACTCGTGCTCCTGTGGGGCACGATACGTGAGTCGTACCACGAGACGCCTATCTCATAGGATTCGCGAACACATCCCCAATTGGTTTTGCAAATGCGAAGCGAGGTCGAGTAACAGTTCCATCTTATCTCACCTACTAGAGTGCAGTCACGCAGGAACGGAAAATGATTTTAGAGTCATCTATGCTGTTCCTGAACGTTTCACGCGCGGATTCCGGACGCATCTTCTGTCTATTGCGGAAGTTATCTACGTCCGCCACCTCAAGCCAGAACTGTGCGTACAAAAACAGTTTGCATGTCCTTTGCTTCTACCGTGGCCTACAACTTCGGCTATGATTTCCCCTGTACACACTTGCCACTTCCAATGACCTCGTGATTCATTGATTTATCCCCGTGAAATTAAACATTTTGTTCAATACGTAGCCCAACCCGGCACATTTAGCACTTTTTCCACATCATGTAATGTTTGAGTCTGATGAGAATTACCGAAAAGAATTCTTTACTCAGATTCTGCCTCCCTTGATTCATTCTAATAAATGGGAATTTTTGGATTGCTGAGGATCAGCATTCCCCGTGATTCAGTCAAGCGTTCGTTGCAAAATTTTGCTCCTGTTTTGCAAAATTTTAGACCTTTTATGCAACTTTGTGGGAAATGCTGTTGGCTGGGCATTTTTTGTAGAATGGAAACTAGTTACTTTGTTTCTGATGATTACTTAATTTGGTTGTATCGAAAGTTTAAAACCTACCAATCACTTGGAGTGACAGAATGGTAGGAGACGGCGTGAGAACGTAGACGAATAAGAATTGCAGCAAATGTTTAGCAAGTGGATATAGGCAAATCTGGAGCATCTATAAGCAAAATTAACTTACTACTGCCTTACCACGCCAAGACGATGCTAGCACCAATAAATAACGGATTTGAACTAGTGTCGTCAACAACGGTGTAACTCATCAGGTTCAATTTTCTCTTACGTTTTGTGTGCGTGAATCGGTTGTATTGGAGGAAAACGAAAACAGGTTTTCAAACTGGATCGAAATGCCAAGTAGCTTAATACTTCTTTAAATTATGTCAAAAACTGTGCTTGCATTTATGTGATATAGTATTTTTCATAGGAGTAGTTAAACTCAAAATTAATAGCATCGATGTCTGGACAGCAATCTACTGAGCTTTCTGATATCTTTAACACATCATAGCAATATTGTATATTTCTGGATAACGTGTTATGCCCTCTCGATGAGGCCTGGTTATTACATTCATGCTTAGGCCGAAATTTGGCCATACTAAACAGGATAAATGTTGAACAGCCAAAAAATATATTGCGTGTCCACTGTAGTTTATAAACACCGTCTTCAGGCTGCTATCCGTAAACATTTGCTTATGCAGTCCAATAATGTAGAACATCGATTGTAATTGAAAGTCCTGTTTTTATTGCTTCCGTCACAATCGACCGAATAAGGGTGGGTCATCTTATTTTGACCAATGTGCACGATATCCCCTCACAGAAGGCAGCAAAACAAAGGGGAATCAGTGTGGCGATCAGCAACTGGAGAAAGAGAAGGTGTGACCAGTACTTTGACAATATACCATAAAACTACAAACAAACAATAAAGTCATTAAAAATTGGAGCCAACTTTGTCCCGTTATTAATTAATGTTGCAATTAAATAAGAATATCACGTATCGAATAGCAAAACAATAAAAACAGTGTAGGGACACACATAATGTTCTTGACGCAATGTAACTTGTATTTTGATAAGGCTTCATCCCAATAATTTACAAGCTGCATAGCCGAACCTAGTCTGGAAAGGCACGAGACGAGTTTCGCATTATCGGTGCGATTTCCCTCGGTTCTCTACTGGGGATCGAACCCATGACCTCTTGATGCAGTTGCCAACTAGCCAGCAGTTGTTGAAGCCAATCAGCCATGGGGGATGTTGTTTGAGATAAATAATTTGCAAGTTAACTGGAATATCGCACCACCTATCTTCGACTGTCACTGACAGTGGCTATCCTACGAGGTGATGACCTCCTCTCGCTAGACGCTATATCCATGGCATTTGAAAGTGAGAAAAAGCTATGCCTTTCTCATATCACTCGCGAGTGGCAGGACTTCAGTTGTAATTTTGAAAATGCGCTTAAAGGACAATGGATCAAGCGATCCATTGAGCGATTGATACATTTTAATAGTTTTGCCTATGTAGGCGATATTGATAGTCCATAAGACGTATTTAGACTGCAAATGATGCATCTGTATTATAGAGCTAGAAGGGTGAATCCCGGGTGCGTAAAAAATGATACTAAAAAAATCCAGAACGCCTTAAGAGCATGATGTTAAAATTGTGGGAGGATTCGATAACAACTCCCGACTAATTCTGCGTTTGCCAGGAAAGTGTATGAAGAAGCGATACAGAAGGTTAAATAAACATTTAACTAAATGGGTGCAGTGATAGGGAGTATGTAGAGAGAAGGCAAATTTGAAATGCGCAATGATTCATAGTCCCTGTTGTCAAGTCCAGACCTGATCACATGAGTCAGTTTGCCTGAAAAGTGACGTGTACGGTCAGTCCGTAGGGTTATGGCAACCCACATGATGTAAGGGACCAAGTTAGAATGTGACAAGAGAAGATGCTTTGGAATTATAATTGAAAACATCTCGCCCAACAACCAGTTCCTAAATCCCTCCACAATATCCCTCGGGATTGTGGCATTCTTACGCATGACAAACTTTGTGCGGTTTCTCTTCATCGATTTACTGTGGCTAAATGTTCGTTAGCTTGTATCTCATGAGTTGCATTTTCCTGAAATCGCAACATCTAAGTTTCATTATGCGCTTGCTGCCCATAATTCGTGAGAGAAACACAGAATTATTTGCTATCTTATTAACCGCAGATGACCAAGCTTCAACACGTTACATGGTAAACGAATGGAAACGTGTAAGCATCTCTTCGCTCATCAACAAATAAAAAAGTTTTGCCAAATTGCACGGCACTAGTGAGGTCATGTATATGCATAGCAAAATTGGGACCTTTAACTTCCTAAATGCAGCTAGATCTGAGGCTAAACAAAGATACATGTGGGGAAAATACCACAACCCTCAACCATGGCAGATGTTATCTCGATTGACAACGACTTGCCTCTATCTCCAGCAAGCTGGACAGAACCAACCAAAGCCAGAGTGAGAGTCGACGTCTTATACCTGGAGTTCCCGTGGGCTCCCGACCGTTTGGACCACCGCATTCTCCTACACAAGCTTCTTAGCTATGGAATCAGTGACTCTTTGCTGAACTGGGTCAGTAACTTCCTCACTCAACGTCAGCTGAACGTGAGAGTCCGCTGCTCAATTTACGACTTAAATGACGTCGAGTGTGGCCTGCCCCAAGGGTCGGTGTTGGGGACATGTCAGTTGCAACTCTTTCGTACCGATCTTGAAAGCGTACTGTGGTCGAAATTCTCACTATTTCAGGGGATGTCAATATCTGGCTTGACATCACGACCGCGGATGATCACATGGCAAACTCGACAAGACTTATGGGTGGTCATCCATAACTTGCTCTAGTTCAATGCTGCGAAGAGAAAAGTCGTGAGCATACGCCACCAGCCTACCCATGAATATTTACTTGGGGACCAGCAGTTGCAACGTGCTTCTCAGGAAAGCGACCTGGGGCTGATCGTGCAGGATGATCTTGGCTGCTCGGGACAGCCTGAAAAGTCATCGAGAACAGCCAGCCAACATCTCGTAATCCTACGGAGTGCTTTCTTAAATATTTTGCCACCAATCCTTCCGCAAATGCTGAACGTATACGTGAGGCACCACGAGGCATATGCGATTCAAGCCTGGCGTCCCTGGCGCAAGCGTACCATTGATTCACTTGAAGCCCCATCACCTAGAGCAACCAAACTCCTCAGAGATTCGTTTCGTCTCTCCTATTAGTGCAGAATGCAGTTCTTGAGATTGTACAGTGGTAAATATCGACGTCAGCGTATATACCTTTTTATGGTTTAGTTAAAACTGACCATCCCAATTCACCCATGTCGCAATGTGTTACTTTTGAGCCAAAATATCAACCTGAGAGGCCATCAGATCAAACTGGCTACGCACTACAGTCGACTTGACTGTCGACGAAACGTTTTGTTCTTTATGTGTCACGTGCCTGGAAAGCCCGGATGACTCACGTCATCCTTTCAGCTACCTTAACAATTCTCCAAAACGCCTTGATGACACGCTTTCTAACTTGCATTATTTGATGTGTTCAGTTTCACTTGGAGGACGAAATAACGTAAAACAAACCATGAGCTTAATGGACTTCTCCGCAACGTCACGTCGAGGTTACATGTATAAGTGTCCTTGTGAGCAGCATGGATGTATCTGTAGTAGACTAACTTATCACATCGTTCAAAGGAAGCAACACACGGGTGAGGGTTGTCATTTTCTTATTTTGTTACTTACCCAGTTACTGAACCATAACTTCTCTCTATAATATTATGTGTGTCTACAGCGCATTTCTTTCCAAACGATGGTTATGCTGCAATGCATTTAAGTCGGTAGACGCTTACAATGAGGATTTACTTATTTGTTGCTCCTTTTAATTTTAATTTGCAATATAACCATCCTACTGGACTAGTCAAGCCTATGTTTTTTGACCTATGCTAAATCATTGTAGATTGTTCATCCTTCTCCTTATATACTTTTTCAAGATTGTGCAACATGACTGAGATTAATACCTTGTAGGAAACCGAGTTAAATATCTTCACTTTTGTTTTCCCTACTCTATTCAGCGTCCAAAGTGCAAAGTCAAAAGTCAAAATTTAGAATCCTGATTACATCTGAAGACAGGATATTTTTGAAAAATGACGTTTAACACAACAAATCTACGAACGGCAGGCCTAAATCGAAGCTGACTCATCCCATAACGCGCATTTAACAAAACTTGCATCCACCTATTGTTAACGCAGATAACTTTAAGCAATCTGGTTGGAAAAAGCAATCACTACTCCCGGCGAATTCAAGGGAGACGGTAGCGTTGAGGAAGTTCGGAAGCTGACGCATCCACACGACATTTGGCCTCAAGATTGAAGCACGTTTGACTGAAAGTATCCGTCGTATGCGGATTAAGACGTTGCACAACTTGCAAGGCTCTTGTGCAAGAATAGCCAAACCAGCATTCCCAGATGAGTGTATCAAACACGTACGCAAGCTCACCTTTTGATCGTTTCTCCAAACTTGTTAAATGGATTGCATATGTTTCACCACCATGCGAGGCGGTATCTTCAGTGCGGTGATATGAAGTGTACAATCCTGCTTATTGAATCGTCAGTCCGTGGTCGACTGGCACGGGACTTTTGAAGGTGACAAATTACAAAATGCGCCACGTGATCTCTGCCCATTTCCTTCCGCGGCTGAACCATGTCTTTCTATTTGCCGGAGACCAATCTTTCTCAGCTGATGGTACACGGGTTTTATGTCGAGGAGCATGTTGATCGAATTACTATAGGAGTACCATACTTCTAGGAATCCTTTCCTTGTGCTAGTATCTCCGTTTTGTTCCAAATGAAGCTATGTCCCTCCTCATCCCCATATGCTGCGACAAGAGACGATGCATAACGTTTTTTTAAAAACTCTCAGATGTTCATGTATTGTTTACCGTACTGAAGCTGCCACCGCGCTAGGTGATGAAACGTATGCGATTCCTTTAGCAAGCTCGGAGAAACGGTCAGCAGATGAGCAACCAACCCAGGCCAACAGGGTTCCAAATTATTTCGAATACGTACACGAGCTTTCATCGTCTCCCTTCACATGAGCACAGTTTTTTCACTGGGACAAAATTATCGACTGCCACCGAGGAATATCAACCGCGTTAGAGCGCAAGTAAATGTTGAGTATCTATATGATCAACTAAGCGAGATATCACCAAGATCAGCCGAAGATGCAGGGTGATTTCGTACTAAACTGGTGTAGTTCGAGGACCAGTTCCTTAACACACCGATAAGCCAATGGTGTTGCCTGAAAGCTGAACATTGCAAGGCGATCAAAAAGTTGAAAGAGATGAAACATGTGATCATTTTGCATCCTGTTAGAGGATCATATTTTGTGATCATGGACAAAGTGAATTATATCTTCAAGATGGAATCAGTTCTCGCAGATATAGGCAAGTTCCAAATGGTCAAAATCATTGACACCAATCTTTTGGTAGAAACGCAGGTAGCAAGAAAATTGCAAATCCTTTTGTTGCATGGGTCCATCACCGAATCACTGTATTGTCAACTGAAGCCCAAGGGAACAAAACTCCAAGTACGAGAGTCGCACCAAAGATACACTAGCAGGGTTATCCCTTACGATCAATTTTATACATGAACAACTCTCTCTATCACAAGGTCGTTCATCGATCGGCGCAATTGCTGGAACCAGTACGTAAACTACTAACCATATATTGTTTGAAGGACTCGGTCCAATTCGCCGAGATACTAGACCATGCGTCATCACATATAGAGCGTATGTACTCGAGAGATATGGACTCACATTGCACAAATGTACCATTGCGCGAAAAATATGCAGTTTCCGTTTAAGCCAAAACGTATGTGTTTGCCTTCCTACTGAGTACTTGAGTGCCGAAATAAACATACATAGTAAATGTCCGGTTTGAATTCGAAAGTTCCGTATATGGGCAAGTCAATGAGGTCGTAATGGGAAGCCCTCTGGGCGCTGTTCTGGCGGACATATTCTTGGGACTGGCAGAAATTAAGATCACTAATGACATTGGTGAAGCTTTGCTGTATAAACGTTACTTGGATGACAAATTAGTCTTTACCAGCGATGAGCATTTTAACCGAATTTTCATCCTGTTGTATTCGACGCACCCCAATCACTCCGTGTCGGATGAGAGGGAGCAATAAGATGCCCTGACGTGTTTAGACATTCACATCAAAAGGCGATCCGGAGGTACACTCCAACGCACTGTCTACCGTAAAGCAAGTTGGAGTGGGCAATACGTACAGTTCAGCAGCGCCGCACCAGTTGCATACAAACGCGCTCTTGTCAGAATTCTGTACTACCGAGCCAGGCGTACCAAAGATGCTGCAGAGTGAAGAAGAGTTCCTACATAAGACTCATTTGTCGAACAAGTATTCGGAGACATTTAGTCAGTTTCATAATAGACCCATCAAAGAAAATCTACCAGTACAAATGGTGGAAAAAAGGATGTTTGTTTAGTTTTACCGCTCAAATGGGACAAGGTTTTAAATGAAATTGGTCATAAACTTAGGTCTGCTGTAGCAATCACTAATACCACCGCGTGTCTATGGGTCTTTCACACAACACGGAGACTGGAGTTCAACTATCATCTGAACAGTTCGTCAGTCGATTTGGCCTCTCATATTATTTACCAGTTCACCTGCAGTTGCGGCGACGTCTATCTAGGCAGGAGAGATCGGCGATTGGCACAATGGCTGGCTGAGCATTTCCCAAAGTGGTTGAAGCATTCCATGCTGCTACCTGTAGGGAAGGATCAAATGGAGAGTCGGAACACCGCCTAGTCCGTAACAAAGCACCTAGTGATGACAGGCTATTACGTGGCTCTATTCAAGTCATTCAAATTGCTGTTTATCAAACGTAACTCGCAAATGCTGGCATTTAACGAGGCATTACTTATGATGCTAAACTGGCCGGTATTGTGCGCGCAAAAGTAGCTGAAGCCGTTTACAGTATTGCGTTGCTCTCGATTGCTCAACTTTGAGTTACCCGTATAATTGCGTTCCACATTTACATACGATACTTTTTACTTAAAGGTATGACGTTTGAGACAGATGAGAGTAATCAAAATGTTAACATATGGTAACATTTTCCTTTTGTCTGAGACGGCTTTTTGGGCATAAGAGACAAACGTTTTCAGGTTTTCCATAGTGTCAATTAACATCGTGCTCACTCTTTTTCGATTAGCGCTACTGGCGTATTTGAAGGTCAAACGCTAGGTTACAGCATTACTGATCGCATAGTCTTGTGGTATATGTCGACAGGCGAACGTGCACTGTTGTCGAAGTTCGAACGTCACTTACATTCCGTTCCCGCATTGAAATAAGCGACAGCGTTGTTAGTACGAAGAATGCGACTCAGACGGCTCTTGTCGTGAAGGGTGATCACCACGGAGTATATCTAAGGGTCTGCTTACTCCGGATAGCGCTCGTCGAGCTGGTTCGCATGAGTGTAGGCATGGGAGCGTGCGATGAGGATAGGGAGTATGTTTCTTAAAAGAGCCAGTGGGCTGGAAAGTGCCAGCTTGTGGTGTGAACTTGCGGTGACATTCACGGACTGGGATATTCCTGGAACAACGGACATTGTCCATTGTGCGAGGTGGCGAGCTAAGATTTGGTGAGCGACGAGAACGTTTGTAACTTAAGCATAAATTGTACGTGGCACTCCTGAAAGTACTGCACTTATTTTGAAGTTGACTTTTAGTGAGGAATTTTTTGTATTACCTGGAAATCATTTGTTGCACTTATCAACTGTAAACTTGTCAAAATGCCTTACACGGCATGCCAATTCTAGTGGGCATGTTGCTTCCTAAAACACCGTGCCACCGCAGAACAATGTCGACATGTTTCCATTGTCTAGTATCTGTAGTTATGCACCCACCTGCTTTCCCATTCAGACCATGGTTTGTACTTTCGTCTGACATGAATCCAGATGTTTGCCAGTGGCATTTATTTGGAGGCGTGGTGAAAATCACTTGTGCTTCCTTTGCTACTGTCTTCCAGCTGACAGCTCTTTAGGCTAATCAACGCACCCGCTAGGGCATGGCAGAATGGCAATAGGGCTATTGTATCCGCTCTCATAAGCAAAATGGGAATTCAGGAAGGTTGCGTAAATTTCCAACTAAAAATGTAAAAATCCTGATTTCCGATACTAAGATTTCCTGCTCTCAAAGTAACACATTGAATAGCATTTCTCAAGTTGTAAAGTATGAGTTATGCATGAAAATATGCAACATAATGCTTCGTTGAGTTGGATAGGTGCACCATTGTCTTTTTGCGGGAATCTATTTATGAAAGTGTGCCACCTTTTGTGGAATTTCCATCAATCCATTTCATATGCCAAGTTTCTTTCTTTTGTCACAACCGACTTTCGCGTTTCTATGTCTTAGCTTTGACTGTTGATTCTCCTCATTTCAGTGCAACGTTAAACCACAGTAAATAAAGCAGTATAGCAATGAGGTTTAGTCGAATGCACTTGTTGTTGCATTTTGCAAAGTGCAGCTGTGCTCCTCAAGAGCTGTCATTCAAATTCGACCTCAAGTTTCTTTGCACCAAACAAATGCATGTAGGTCAGCATGTGAATAGTTTCGGCACAAGCATACACACGTGCATTCATTTATCCCGTTGATTAACAATTAATGTGAGTTAAAAATTTACTTGTTCTTTTTAACCGTGAGAACACATCAGTGCGATCTGTGGCAAGCAAATGAAATTTGTGGAAAAACTGAAGTTAAACTTTTGTTGATAGCGACGTAATATGGGTAGGACATAAGGAGGTTTCAAAAAATAAGTGGAGCCACAAAAATCAAAAACTGAGTGGTTAAAGCAATTAGCGGTTATCTTCAACAATAGCAAATGAACCGGAACTTCGTGATTTGCACTAGATGCGCATTAACTTTACACCATTTGTAAAGCTTCACTAAATCCAGAACGCGAATTCAGAAGTTCACTACAATGTGTAAAATTAAATACGCATAAGTAAGATGCACATGTTCTGTTGTAGTTTAAACAACCGTTAATCTTCACAAAATATAACCACCGTGATGAGTATTAACACAAGAATTAGGCTACTTTAGCGTTTAACAATAAACGTCCGAACACGTAGTCTCTCACCAGCTCCAATCCCGGAAAAGGAAAATTTTCTCAAATGCATGCGACGGTCGCATGTGTGGCAGCAACTGGTGTGAGTACTTAGTTGACAAACAATGCAACAACTTTGCGACGCAGCTAACATTGTGCGCCCACCGTGCCAGAAAATCCAAAAATTACGGTCGAAACCGCGATAAAAAGGCAACATAATGGATTTTACTGAATGCTCACTAGGATCTTGGTAATGATAAATCCTTGTTAACTACATAGAATCTACCTCCCCCGTCTAGATTGGACGAGTACAAACTAACCAATTAAAGGTAATCATTTTACCGTTTGTGATCCAAGGCTTTCTTTAACTTCCTTCCATGGGGAAACTTAGTTGGTCAATTTCAGACTAGGACTGTATCAGAAACGCGCTTCACCAAAACACTTGAAAACTTCTCGAACGGTTTCCATTTGAAAAAATTTTCCATCTTGAAATCAAGCTTCATAGGCCGTAAGTTAAAGGTTCTTTTAGTTAACGCACAAGTGTCAAAGGGGTTACTTGGGCAATACTATGTTTTCGGATTTCTAGTTTTGAGTGGGTAGCTATCCCTTTCGTTAGTGATCGTTCTATTCACATAGACTTAACGGACCGCATCAGAGTGATGGGCTGGTGATTCTTGCGTCAACCCAAATGTAGGAATGCCTCTCAACGGCATCTACATACAAAACAACATCCTATTGCATAAATCTGACAGTTAACTTCAACTAAGAGGCGTGAGGAAAACACACATATTATAGCGATCAGAGGTAAACTGGTTTATCTACGTAAGGAATATCCTACTAAAATATACGCAAGCATCAATGCTCCATCCATTGCTAGCAACATCAACAAATCAAGTACTTAAATATTTGTTTACTTAAGCTATTAATTGCTTACGCAAGAAAATTTTTAACTGCTAAACACTTGCCGATGTGAATGCAGTAATACCTTACCGTCGGTTCCGTTTTCATAATCTTTACGATTGTTCAATCCTGTTGAACGATTTTGAGTGTCAACATATTTATACCATCTCTGTGTACTGGTGAATAATGTCTTTTTGGAACGAGTGGTTCCAAAAAATATTGGCGTTATAAACTGAGTTCCTTAATATATTTTAATGTTTCTCCTTAGATTCACAGTTTGTATACCAGTTACTCAATTCCGGGGACCGCATTCAATTCTGTCAAAGTATCCATACGATATGTAGATTTATTTCTATGCGGGTTGGAAAAGACGTAATTAAAAAACTGAGATACGGCGTTGGTCCATCCTGTTGGGCATATTAATAAAGTCTCTTTGCTGTCTGAATACTGCGAATTACCGCTGTATGTTTTAAGTTCAAACCGCTTTTCAGGTGATGAAGTCTATTGTGTGAACCCACGCAGTGATATTGAATGATGAGTAGCTGACATGTTGTCTCCTACCAAGCCTAAAGTTAATTTTGCACTAAATCAAACAGTATGCTAATATAAATCTGTTTCCCATTAATAAAAATTGACGAACAGAATGATCTAGAGTTAAACCTGCCCAAAGTGACACCACTCTAGGGACCGACAAAAAGTGATCCCATTGAACAGGTGGTCGCCATGGGCATTTGCATGCACAGGCGACACTACTCATGATCGATACCACATGTGTGATAAACATTCAATTCACGAAATAGATTTGTAAACCGACGGCTGCTATAATCAGTTTTAGCTTCCAATTAAGGTAACAAAATTGGTAGTGCATAATGTTGGATTTATGAATACTAAGAATAGAATAAATTTAAATTTTATAAATCAACATTATAAAAACTGGCTTGCAAATCATTGAAATCCAAAAGCCTTGGAAATGTCCTACACGCCCATTTCTAGTGTCACAATCAATTTCCACCAACTGATAAAGTAAGTATTTTGATCTGTTGCTTGGAAGTTAAAATGTTGGATGAATTTAATTTTTCCTTCACGTACATCATAAGTTCAAGTATGTCGTTTTATCCGCTACATATTGCAAAGTATCGAAAACTATGAACAACAACCAGTGGGTTCGTGAATGCTAACGTTTTCAGAACGTCTATAGAAGCCAGCTCCTGTTTGTCGTCTGATTCACTATCAACATCCTCAGCTGTTAATAATGATATGCCAGGCAGACCCATGTTTATTTCTGTTAAGTTACAGGTTTGGAGATAATAATCAACCATAAAGCTGTCAGCCACTTGACATCCAAACAGTTCCCTTGAAGGAGTGAGTACCCAAAGCAATGGAGGTTGAAGGAGGTACAATTTACCCGCATGTCTCAGGTCCAGTTTACATTGGTCTCTCAGAATCTATTTCTGCAAGACAAATAAACTCTGCTCTACAAAACGTCTAGTGATTATTGTATTCCCCATCTCCTTCCATGCAGCAGCTATCCGGAATACGACGTCCAATAAATTTACTCATTTCATGAGTTCCGTTCCGGATATATCTCTGTGGGATTCCATGATTGTAATGAGATGCATAAGCTGCTTTTTTCCTAAACTTAAATTTAAAAGCCAGTATGACATCTTGGTTGAGGAGTTGAAGTAATGCTGTGGTGTTAGTTAGCAGGAACCGTAATTTGACGTTAAGTGGCTAGAATTTGGGATGGCGTGGCATTGTCAACAAGCAGTATGATGCTGCACATGTTTCTGCATTTTTCTGTTGAAATATTGACGTCAATCTTCGAAAATAGCTGCAGTCATCTGTGCACTTTTCTTATGATTTAAACTACCGGTTGTTTTCCAAAACACTAAACCCGGTTCTCGCTCACCCAACATGTCGGTGCACAGCATAACTGTGATACGCTGCTTGCTTCCTTTCCCACCTGCGCATTTCTCCCCTTCGACAAAATACAGAGTATCTGACGGGGCTTTGAATAACAAATCAGTTTCATCTAAATTAAATACCATGAGATATGTACCCAGGACATACTTCCGCTAATTTCGCTGTCCAGTCGGATGCAGCACACATTTCTGTCACCGCTTTCGTCCGATTGCTTACCAAGCACATGCTTGTGCATACTGATAAAACATGCAGCCAACCGTTTGACGTTTTAATGTCTGGGTTTTGCGATTCTTTTGCGAAGTGCGATGTTCTTTGTTGAATCAAGAGTCCAGAAATGGGATTTTTATCGCCAGTTCTGATAGGCACCATTATCAACAATTGCGTTTTTGTCTCTGTTACCTGTTTCCTATTATTCTTTCTTTTCAGTTTTGGTGAGTTATTCTCGAAGTCATGTAAAAACTCAGCATTCCTCTTTAAAGCTAGAATGATTTGTGCTTTCCTGCTCCGAAATATTCCGCTAATGTTCGCGCACTTTTTCCTTCCTTAATTTTGCCAAATCACTCATCTTTCTTCCAATGTTAATGCGTTTGTCTTTGCTGATTTGGAACTAACTACTTTGTCCTTCGTAAGTACCTTCAAAAAGAACTATACAAACGAATGTGAATATTCAGTAAGGCTGTACGTCAACAGCATCAATTCAGTGCTGAGAACCGAAGGTTACACAGTAAACAAATGCACACTAAAGGTGATAGTCACTGAACTTGTGACTGCACCACAGTATCACAAAACACAGAGTGCGCGAACCTGGCGATAATGAATCAGTGTAGAAAATATGGTGCGGTTTCGGGAGCAATTATGACACCTCGAAACGATGTCCAAGCTATCTGTACGATACGGTGGCAGCCTTTTATGACACTTCTACTCGCAATCTCGGCCAGTCGTGTTAGTGGTAGTCGCCATGAGCAGGTGATAGAACAACTGGGGACCACAAAAGCGTGGTCGCGGTTGCCTTAAACAGGTGGGCGCAGTAGACAGGTTAATACCAATGAGAAAATGTAGGAAAATCTTTGGAGAGAATTTTGTCTAGTTGTCATGGACAGGTGGTCGCGACAGACAGGCGGTCTCCATGGCAGGTTTAACTCTCGCATTTCTTGCCTTATTCCTGTTTGATGATGTCCCACCGACAGTACATACCCACATAGGATACTTACTAGAAGGGACTCTGTTGTTGTTAAAGTACACAGTAACGGTAATTAAATGACAACTGAGCCATTCAGACGGTGAACTTCTCTTCCAAAATATTTTAGGATAATTAAAACACGCAATTTTCCTTCTTGGTTTATTCGATAAGTTTTATCGTCATCATCATTATATCCATTAGCTACAGGTGGGAAACATTTCAGCTATTGTGCCGAATTAAAAGAGACAATCAGAGGAAAAATACAGAGTCCCCAGTAGCGGATGGCCATCATTCCGGAGAGCAAACAGCCGGCTATCGCGCCGCAAAAAGAGAGTTCTATTATGCCTAACAAATGAGATCGTGATTGAAGGGAAGGCTAAGCGGGAAGGGATGGACGAAGGAGCTCACGACACAAATGCCATTGGGGCCGGCTCCTAGCCATATTAACAAGTGTGTCCAAACAAACGTGTTCATCGTCATTATGACCCAAGCCAGGCAGTCGATTTGCACCAACCGACGCCAGTGTTGAAGTCTGGGTTTTCATTCCTTTTGACCAATTCATCGCTTGGCCTCCCCTTCTCCTCTCTCAATCTCACCCCCGGCGCGCAAACAACGCACCTCGCGAGATTTGGTGTGCTCACATTCGCAACAGATGGCCCAGCCATCGGAGCTTGTTGCTTGTTATAATGGTTCTGAGCTGTTCACTCGCACTTCCTGCACGAAGTAGGCGACCACGAACACTCAGTGTTCATGCGGTGCCCCCACCAGACATGAGCTATGCTGTCTGCGAAGCGATGACCGAAAGTGGCTAGCCTCTTTATGTCTATCGACCTGATTAGACAGGTTTCACAACCGTATAATAGTGCTGAACGGACGGCTCACGCTTCGGGGTGATAGTTATATCGCGTCTTCGCCACAGGTGGCTGAGATCGGCAAAATCACTTTGAGCATTTGCTATACGGTTCGTAGTCTCCGCGTTGAACCCACGGGCGATAGTATAGCTCAGTCACTTGAAATCTTAGATGACTTCTAGCTGATCACCACCAAGTGTCAGCACAGGGGAGGGTCCTTCCCAATATTGAAGAAGAACTTGCATTACGATGGAGTAACGCATAACCCAAAAAGACAGACAACCAGTGCTAATCGGTCCAGTGAAACCTGGCATGTTAGAACGCTGTCACACGTGAGGAAAATTTCGTCCGCATACTCCAAGTCAAGAAGTCGTTCACCAGGAAGTAGCTCCACATCCTCTAGGTCGTGTCCAGCGAACGTTGTTTTCATGACTATTAATGGCATAGTTAAAGAGGAAAGGTGACAGTGGGCAACCTTGTCTCACACCGATGAGATATGGAAGAGCGGCGACAGTTTGCCATAAACCCCCACTCTGCCTGAACTATGCGTGCACAATGTTTTGAGAATGTTTACATAGTTATCGGACACACATTTTCTCAGCAGACAGTCTACAAGGGCACATCGTTCCATCGGATCCAAGGCACTTTTAATGTCGAGAAACACGACAATAGTCAGTCATAAATTAACAAGGCAGTGCTCCAAAGATTGACGCAAAGTGGATGTGCTCGATACAGTCTCGATTTCCATGAAACCCTGTTTGCGCTTTGCGAATCTGGTCTTCATCAGCGCCAGTTAGTCTGTGGAGAACAACGGAGACAAGAAATTTAGTGGAGATTGAGATCAGACTGATCCCTATATGGTTGTCGTATTAAGAAAGGGAACCTCCCTTGAAAAGTAAGACAAGGATGGAGCGGCTCCAGCCCGTCGGACAGGTTTCTGCTCCCGAAGTTACAATAGCAAACTGTGTAACTCATCTATATAGCAGCTCCCCCGAATTTGATGATGGCTAGGGGCATTTTATCTGCCCCTGCGGCCTTATTCAATTTCAACAGCCTGATCTCACCCTTGAATACTGCGCGTGAGGGCGGATCCATGGGGACGGCCAAGGATGAAGGGTGTGTAATGCTCAAAAGAGAAAGCATAACTCAGGTTGGTAAAATTGCCGTGCAAAGCTTTCGGACCAACGCTTCAAGCGTTTTGGCAGGCTGTGGATCGCTTTTCAACTCTCGTCGGCTATGATTCTGCTAACAATAGGCCACCTGCTGCCTGTAGACCGTATCATGCAGGTTAACGTATGGTGATTACCAAAGGTAGCGGCTGTCTCCTTCTCCGTGGAAAGGTGAGATAACCACGCTTCGCGGTCTCTCTTCAGACTAACACGCAGTTCTCCCTGAGATTTTTGCGAGTCTCTTTGTATTCGCTTCGAGCAGGAATATGTCGGCGAGCATCCATAAGTTCCAGAAACCGTGTAGAGAACTAATGTCCAGTGTGACAGTTTGATTTGCCAAATAAAGGCATACCAGCTTATCATGAAGTTTGACGAATATGCATCCAGTGATTTTCGACGATGTTCATTAGACGCTAACGCAGAATCTATGACAGCGCAATTTGATACTGATTCAGAACACTTGGCTTCGCTAGCTGACAGGTGTCAATGCGCTCAGAGCGACGTTTCGAACGTCCGTTGAAACACAGCCACAAATCGGCACACATGAGAGCCTGATCGAAGTCCACGCTGGTGCTGCAAATCGAGCGAACGTTTTGTACATAGCCCCTTCAGTGATACCTAATTGCGATATGGTCGATTTGCCTCCATCGTTGGCCCGAGGCTAGTGGGCGCCAACCCACGATTCTATTGGTGTAAGGTCGAAGTTATTGCCCGAGGGAAAGAGGAGAGCACGTTCACATAGGTGTAGCAACCGCTCACCGTTATCATTACGGGAGCCTACACCATGTTGGCCGCCCAAATAAAGCACATCAGAGGATAATTTTCCGACTTGCGCGTTTAGATCACCAGCAAGCCCCACGGTATCTGTGCTTTTTCTGCCACGAAGAAGATAGCTAAATTAGTGATAGAAATCTTCTTTCTTCTAATCGGGCTGCAATTTGTGGGGGCGTAAGCCGCAATGACAAATAGTCACCGTTTGTCTCTACGCGAATTCGGAGCCTGCAATGAGCCAGCCAACATAAAGATGCACAGCCAGTTGTCGACAAGGAGGCAGTCGACTATAGCAGCTTCAGCCCAAGGACTCAAAATAAGGCCGAATCTGGGTTGACCGGCAGTTAAAGCTGCGTCCTCGCCAGACAAACAAAATGAGATAGCGCCGAAGGTGTCGTATGTGGGAGATGGCAATGTATGCACGGGGCTCGAAACTTACAGGCGGGTCCCCGGTAAACAGCAAACGTCGACCGAGATGGCATCCAGCGATCGAGCAAGTACCGCTTATTGACCAAATTTGAGTAAAGTGAGCACGTTCAGGCATGAAAGTATTAGCACAAATCGAGGACACCAAAGGAAAACGAGTGAAATGCAGTTGCACACTCGGTTCAACCAGGGCTTGTCGACTGGATTGAAACGAAGCCCTGCGATAGATTACATCCAAAGTGCAACTGAATTGCTCTGTAAGGCTCAGATTTACATCTGCAGGCCAATCGAACATAATCATTAATGAAATTGAATTGCATCTAGTATCATTTCTATGCACCAGGTGCGTGCAGTAACCATGATATTGAGCTATTTCAAAGCCGCCAATGACGGTAGACTTGATAATCTTTGCTTGAAGGTATACGTTGTGGGTGTGTGGTGTTGACCAATTGGCGGCCTAGCATACATTCAGCAACGGTGCCTAATCTGAAGCTAGTTCCACGCAGCCTAGGGGCACAAGGTTGTCCGAAAACATAAGACAATTGCGGATAAGGGGAGTACCATGTACGTAAAGGCATGGCTTGCGAACAGCACAAGTGGGGAGGAGCTGCGAACACGGATAGTTTTTCGTTGGCGCAGCCCAAGTGTTTAGACGATCTACAAAAGCTACGGTATGCGACGGTACTGTGTCCAGATAGCGACGCAGTCAGAGGTGCATGGCTGCGAATGACTGGGGGCGGTGTGACGGGTTCGCAAGCGGCGATCAGCTGAGACGGCTGGTACCGAAATAAGATTATAGCAATTGTGTCACAATGCGAGCAGACCATACTTTGAAAAAGCAGGCGTCGCTTATTGTCATAGTGGATCCAGTACACCGAATTGCTGGTCCCTGAATCAAATGAGATACTGCGACCGGACTGTCGGCGGCTATTGCATCGTCTAAGCTGTACATACACACAAGCATGGGCGGACTGGCGCAGATCCAAAGTAAGGGCAACTGATACGCATCCACTGAATTCGGATCCCGTACCTATTTGTGTGGTATGTTCGCACATGGGAATCGTTGCATCATTGCTTGGCAGTTTCATCTGGCCATTTCACCAGCTGTTCTCTTGCACTTGTACTTAGCGGACACAGCATATCGGCGAGCAACACTTCACTTCCTTCCTACGGTAGTTGTACCTGCAAATCCCATAATTCTGCGAGGTCGATAACGCTCAATATCCTATCTATTGGCCTGTGAACACGTATATTACAATGACAGACAAAATGGTAGCTGAGAGCGGAGTAAGCATATTACGAATTTCATGAACAATCTCAACAGCCCACTGGCAGCAACCCATGTAAACGTTTGGTGTGCGTGAAATAAACTTTGTTTGCATTGCCCATCCTTTCAATTCGCGCAATTCTTCTTCATAAGCATTACAAAAGTTCTCGGTGCTTTCATGCTGTCATCATAGCTTTCTGGTACCCAGTTATCAACCTCTGTAGTACAAATTTCATCTTGCTCACCAAGGGATTACCATGCTTCGCTTTTCCCACTTCAGTCATGGAAGGAATTTTGCGGAATTTTACCAATTATTAGGCAATCATCCTTACCAAGAATGTCGCTCCCTGTTACACCCCGCCCAAGACGGACGGCACCCGCAACCCCTGCTATGCTACCCCTCTGTATCTGGTAAAATCATCGCCCAACAAATTGATGTTGGAGAGATGTATTCATTGTATGAGTAACTTTTTCGACAGCACTGAGCGGTTTATACAGCAGAATGCCTTATAATACTCAAGAAAACATATACGAGTTGATTTTTTCCTGTTATCAATTAGTGACAGTATAGAACAGACAAGGCCAGCCAGTACATCAAAGTACATCTCGAACTAACATGAGTGTTTCTAAGGGGTTCAGTCGAGGGGTTTGGGACAACTTTATTTCACGAGTGATTCTCTGTTGCAGCTTATAGGCAACAGAAGAGCAAGCGACAACTCGACGTGTGTCGGACCCTTGTTTTGGTACCGGTGTGATGCTACCGTTCCCCAGAATAAACTGGATATTCCCTTCCTTTAGACAGCGTAGTTCTTTCTTGCTACAAACAGTGAGAGTCTTCACCTGAGATGTTGCCTTTTTCTTCAGACCTTCTCTCCTCCTGTCTACACTGCCTCTTAGATGTGGGAGGAGAACCTGTTCGAGCTGACATTGGGAGATCTACAAGTTTAGTAGATGTCAACACAGAAATCTAGATAGCCAGTCAAGTTTTCACGGTACTTGGACACTTCAGGGTCAAATTAGCAACAAAGTTACCTGGATGGAACCAGTGCACAAGGTTACTGAACATTTTGTAAAGAACACTATCTCTAGATGGCCCTACCCATCAGCACAATAAAATCCCTACCTGAAACTACCCTAAAGAAAATGACAAGGAAATATTTCTGAGCATCAATTATCGAAACGCCGGTTGCACTCTGAAGTTGCCAAATTATCTAGATGATCTCAGTAGTTGATCCAAAGTTCGTCATCTCTCTCTTAATACATCCGATTGTCAGAATACGCTTCTTTAGCGATATATTGCAGCCAGGTCCGAGCAGCTCCCTACACAATGACCCAAGCCGCTTAATGACAGTGATGGATTGCGTTCTGCTACATCTGTGAAGTACCTAAGTATGGTACTTGAAGTTCTACCAGGGGGCCGACTGACAAACCTTACGTACGCGGACGATGTGGATCTCTTTAGATCTGACGCAAGGGCTATGTAAGCAAATCGATTTGATTGACATGTAAGGCTGCACGCCTCGGCATGGTTTTGCACCTTCACAGTGTAAAAGGTTGTGACAGCATTGACCCGAGCAGCCACCTGTGCTGGCTGTCCTCATAAAGAGGAAACTTCGGAGGCAATCCGAATGGTATTAAACGAATAAAAATTAAGTATAATTTAACAAGTGGGTCAAACATTGCACTGGACACGGATGCATTTGAATGACTCACTCCCTGCAGTTAGGAGGACGCGAAGCATGAAATTGACTCGTGTAGCGTCAAAATGTTTAGAAAGGGTTTACGATGCATACCCATAAGGCTGACTACTGCGGCGTCGGAAATTGCCAAAGTCAAAAGCTGCCTAGGCAAGGGATGGAGTGGAGTTGTCGAGTGCCTGTCGGGCTGTTGTATTGTCCATCTGAGAGTCGCTGCGAACGCATCTGGGGCAGAGCACAAACATCAAAACAATCCAACTCCCATAGAAGGCATAGAGGTAAATGTGATGACCTCGTACAATGAACCACCTGGGACATCTAATGCGTCACTTAAAAAGACAGTTTGACCTGTAAGGTGACTAACATCCCGTTGGCATCTCGATAACTGCAATTATTGTTCCATTCTCATAATGAACGCGGTATCAATCACCACCCCGTTTCACTTGGCCGGACGAAGCTTTCGTGTCGAACGCACAATGTTGGCCTCTAACTACACCATGAGATTCTTTGTTTGGTTTGGTTTCCTTTTCAAGAAATATCTGCCTTCCTTTATGTGCCCAAATTTGGGTGATTCGAACGAAATATCTTTGCTGGAGATGATGGTATTGATAAAAGTAGTGGAATCATCCCAAGGTCTACGATTAGCCACTTCGTCAGAAATATTGACATTGTACAACCTAAAATCGAACAGACCAAACGGTGGTGCAAGTTACCGTAATAAAATTAACGTGTTCGGCTTGATTGTGTAATTAATGCGTATCGAGCAGAATGAAAATCGTGCTTGCAAAGGGGCTGCACAAGTCTGCAGTTTACAAGCCGCCCAGTTAGCTAATTTCCCGTCCCATACGATATCGTACAGACCAACGCAGGAGAACCAATGCTATTCATTAACCCACTACGTATTGGGTTCAGTGCCACACTGCACGTCGTACGACGGTCACCTACGCTGCATATATGCTTTGTGGGCGATCCCCATCTTATCCGCTTTGGTTTCTTAAGTAGTTCGTGTTCTCATCAACACGACACTACCAGCAATTAGCGGGCGACTCATGATGCACTGCGTATATTTGCAAAACTTAGATGCTGAATCTAAAGCAGTCAATGGCATAGCCCTCTGAAATGCTTCACAATAAGCGACAAACATTCATTTCGCATGCTGAGGAGGATAAATGGCTTACATCCAACGCGTTGTCTTATCGTATCTCACAGTACCAGTCCCCGAGCAGCGATAAGTAACCAACGGTACTAAGCATCATCGAGATTTCCGCAATAATTCTTAACCGAACCATCAACACAATGACCCTTCCATTTATGTTGTTGTGATTGTTCATGGAATTCCTACTATGTTGTCCGGCTTGGAGCTAATGTCTTCCAGCATGTCGAGCATGAATTTCAAAAGTGGAGCTGCCTGGGACGAATGCAAACCTGAGGCTAAGGAACTAACATGAACTGTGTTTTTCGGGATTTGCCATACGGTTAATAGAGATTGCGAACACGAATGGCGTATTCTATTTCAAAATTGGCCCTGTTGGATTTCGGCTGCAGGATGTCTTCCACGGAATAGTTTTCCACTGGTGGAAATTAAATCTATAAACATGTGAACATGAATCCATTAAACCACGTGCTCAGTCATTCCTCAGTTGCAGGGAGCTATCGATGTCGCTATTTAAAGGAAAGGCAATGAACAAAATAGAGCTAGCAGTTGTAGAAAAGTGATTGCGTAAATTTTAGCTAGCATATCGTCAGGATTGTCGCTAAGCAAGGCATAGCACTGTGCAGTCACCGATCAGACATCCAGGATGAAAATGAGGTCACAAAATATAGGGAAGTTTCAGAGTTGTACATTTGTTGCCAAACATTTGTTGACAGTTCATCTGGGAAGGAAACTCAGCACCTTTTCTTGTCGACAAACGTTTAAAATGAATTTTTGAGGATTTTGATATATCAGGTGAGAAAGAAAATCATTTATCAAGTCAAAAAATCAAGTATGTTTACTAGATTTTCGAAAGTAATCCTTATGAGTCTCACAAAACCAAATGAATGAAAATGTAATGACGGTAGAGGAGTCGTTTCTGAGCTCCGTTAAGAACTGCGGCAAAAGAGCAGTGGAAATTGCAGGACTGGCTTTGAGAGGATCGGAGTAGGATGGCATTCAGTTTGATGACTGTCATGGCCAGACATTTGGCAATGGTGCTGTTATGACGCGCTAATGAATGAGTGTTAAGTGACGGATCTATGCAATCAGCCAATGACTACCATTGAGTCATACATACATACAGCCGAACTTAACAGCCCGGACTGCAATATTGAGGATGTGCGCAAGCTTCTAGCAAATCTTGACGGGACGAAGCCTCCTGGGCAAGATGGTATACACCCACTGATCCTCAAGTCCCAATCGGACATCATCGCGCCTTCTGTAACTGAACTGTTTAACAGGTCACTATCTACTGGACTGTTACCAGACGACTGGAAATGCTCAGTCGTAAAGCCTATACCGAAAGGTGGTAACCCAAGTAAAGTGGATAACTACCGACCGATCTGCCTGACTGCTGTTTTGGCAAAGACGATCGAGAAGATCGTGAAGAAAAACCTTCTGCAGCTTCTCGAGTCGAAAAACTTGTTGACCTCCGCACAGCATGGTTTCATGAAAGGTCGCTGGTGCATCACCAACCTACTGTTGACAAGGCACGAGGGGCTACAAGCGATGAACCAAGGCCATTCAGTCGATGTCATTTACATTGACTTCAGTAAGGTTTTTGACAAGGTCAACTATGCAGTGCTCCTTGACAGGCTGAGGATGTACGGTGTTGGTTGTTCGCTACACAAATGGACCAGAAATTTCCTTGTGGATCGGAAGTGGAGAGTCCAGGTGGACAACTATCTAACTAACTGGTATCCTTCGAGCAGCGGCGTGCCCCAAGGCACTGTACTGGGGCCGATATTGTTTCTGATCCATGTAAATGATGTGCCTAAGCTACTCCAATCACCATGTGCGTTGTTCGCACATGACTTGAAGGTGTGGAGAGTAATCCGCACACTCAATGATTGTGATTTACCTCAGCGGGATCTTGACCGCCTCTCGACGTGGTCTGCAGAGGTTAACCTTCCGATCAACCATGCTAAGTCACAATTCATGAGGTTGGGTAAATGCGAGCACAGCCGAACGTACACAGTGGCTGATCAACCGCTGCATCCCGCGTCTTTCGTGCGCGACCTCGGTGTGCTCTCACTCGGCGACCTAAAGTCCATTGACAACACGAGTAGGCTGTACCAAAACAGCCTTCGGATGCTTTGGGCGCTCAGGCGCAGCATCAGCACTTGGTCCGAAGAGATTGCCACTTTCCTCTTCGTCTCGATAATACGACCAATAATAGAGTACGGCTCTCCCGCATATTGTCCCATCAAGCTGGGCGAGGTAGAAAAGCTTGAGCGGGTACAGCATGGAGCCACAAAGCTGATTCTCGACTTACGAGGTATGCCATATGAAGACCGATGTAAGAAACTAGGACTGTACACCCTAGCATTTCGTCGGCTGAGGGTTGGCGTAATCATGACGCACCGGATATTACATCTGAGTGATTACCTCATGTTGAGACAACTGCTTCATCTGCGCACACCAAGCAGCACGTGAGGACACCGGTACAAACTTATCGCACCGCAGTTGAAGCAGGTAGCTCACCAACTCTGTTTCGAACGTAGAGTAGTGAATACTTGGAACAACCTGCCGCAGCTGGTAATAGAGGTGAGTTCAGTGGCCGAATTTGAAAAGCTTCTAGACAAACACTTTGCAGAGGCAAAATATAAAGAGCAGAACGCTAATTAATACGTTAATTCCCAAGAGCGACAATTGATGCAGCTACACAGAGTATGCTCTACTCGCTGCTTCTAATCAGTATCAGTATCAGTTCATGCAGCTCTTGCTTCGGTTAAACCTTTGACGTTTTTGGTACAATGGACTAGTAAATAATGTTGCATTTCAGCTAAATATTACTTGAATGACTTGACTAAACTCACCAGTGTAAGTATCAGGTGATTGTAAAATCTGTACGAAGTAGTCGAACGAGTGCTGTAAATATTGCTGTGAAGAAATACCCGGAACTCGTCAGTTCTGTGAAACAGTTCCTAAAATAAAGAGAAAAAGCAACCACAAAATCAGCCGCATGTTTAATTCTGATCAAGATATTTTTGTTTCCGTTGATTTTGTTTCCGAGCACTTAGGTATTTGTACTCATAGAAATCAAGGATATACAGATATCTTTGAACAAATGGCCTGGGTCTGAAGTTAAATTCAGTCAGGCATACAGAGTTAAGAGTTTGACTTCTAGAGAATGGAGCGAAAATGGTGCACATTGCAACGGACAAATCAGTGAAACACTACACTAAATTAGGGTAAGGATGAAATATCGAATCCGCCAAAAAATGAATAGACGGTGGAGCATTTTTGTTATATCTATAGGATTTGATACAGACTTTAACCGGGAAGTGCTGTCTCTCACAGGCAGTTGGGCTGGTGAAATGCTTTACGTTGCAGCGAATTTATGATCTTACGAAGTAATGTGCTTTTTTACGCCGGTGGATATGCTTGATAATAACGACGCTTGTCGGCTTAGTGATTTCGGCAAATATGTAGAAAAAGAGGAACTCCTTGCCGGGAGTACAAAATTGCAGTATTTTATAAAAGCTTCAGGGCACGAGAAAATTAACGGCAATTCTGAGCTTTTGAGCCACATACAGAAATATTACCTTGGGGAATCTGCTGCGCATAATTTTTGCCTAAACTTTTAGCACTGCCAGCTGTGAGAGCGCATTCTCGAAACGCAAGCTTACAACATACCATCTTCCATCATTATTGGAGAAGACAACGCTCACGCATTAGTCGTTATCAATATAGAAAGTGAACATGCCGATGGATAGTGTTATCAATACAACTGCCTCAGGTAATGAGCCAAAAGTGTATCGGCAAAGGTTTGCTCATGAGTACCATATCACTAAAATGCCTGAATTTACGGCAGTACTCTAAAACTAGATACTTGCTTGTTGTTATATGAAACTAAATAATTAAGGGCGGTCCTAAATTGTGAGAGTTTATAGATGTACAACCGCCAGAGGGGGAGGCAATTAGACTTCCGCCCCGGACGACCATAGTAGATGCTACGCCACTGACTGAAAGCACTCACATTTCAAGAATCTGTGACAAATGCTCCTACCCACTAACCACCAACTAGGGTGTTCTTCAGGTAGACCTACTGCCGCATAATTACACTCACCTTACATCAGCTCAATACTAACCTAACAGTAAGTGACGTCTGCTGTAACAAAGCAGGGCCCACTCCCATGGTAACAAACTTGTAGCAGTCGTATTTCTGTATTAGCGCAGTCAGTGGAGCGCAGCTCAAAATCTCTCTCGTGTACCCAAGGGCGCCAAGATATTCCGAGATGCTTCAGGGAGATGCTGAGGACGTACTCTGCAAGACCGAGTAGAGAATGTGTTTCATGTAGCGAATTGTGTCAGCGGCACGAGCCTGCGTGAATTCTCAGCACAGTCAGCACATGATGGATCATGTGAGGATGAATGAGGCTCGCGCAATGCATTGTACGCATTTCGAAATTGCCCCCATTTTGTTAATATAGCTGTAGACAATTGGAAATGGTGTTTTCATTTTTATGCATCACAAAGTCATTGATTCAACATGCAGGTATAAGCGATGGTGTTCAAGATTATTGCTTTCGCGGAAAGTTCTCGCATGTTTCCGCGTTAGGATCTACCAGAGCCCACAAGAGGTTATACGGATGATTCCTGGCAACCAGAACTGCATTACTGCTAATGATGCGAAGACAAGTGTTTTTACGTACTTTGAGTCCCTAGTTCACGGAGGGGAATTGTACGTACTTGATATCACGAAAAGGACTGCCGTGCGCATAAAAACGAGAGTTATTCTGTTAACCCTTCCCTTACGCATTAATGCGGAAATGTCAAACTTGGATGGGGCCGTTAGTAACAAAACGCCACGGGAGCACATGCACTGGGAGAGACGATAAGACAAGACGTAGGATGTTAGCCACTGATCCATCTCAGGATGTGAGATCGATGTTTGTAGCTTTTGATTTATGATGGTTATGATGGTTATGATTTTTGATTTGTCAAAGAAGAACCTGCTTCAGTTGAACATAGCAAAGTGCGAGCTGATCTAACTGCGTCACCATCAGGTGAGCGCTTGCAAGCTTGGAGACCACAAGTTGCAAGAGTCCTCTCAGGAGCGTGACCTAGGTGTACTTGTCCAGGAAAATCTCGGGTACTAAAAACAAGCAAAGAAGGTGACGAGAACCGGCGAACAACACTTCGGCGTGCTTCGCAGAGCTTTTGGTCGGTTTGAACACTCATACTTTTCTCAAATACCTAACGTCCACGTACAATCGCATGCAGAATACGCTATCCAGGCGTGGCAGCCGTGGCAGAAATACGATCTCGTGCCCAAGAGAATCCTCAACATAGGGCAACCAAGAACGTCAGGGGCCTCTTTCATCTGCCATATCAGCATAGACTGAGGTCTCTAAGAATTTACAGCAGTCAAAATTAGCCAATGCGCTGGGGTCTCATAATCGGTTATTACATTCTGAAGAACCCAAACAACATTTGCCGTCCGATGCTGGAATTGAACCACAACACTAACCTAAGACATCCTCTGCAACTGAAAACACAGTATAGCCTGCTTGAAAACCATAGAAATTTATTTTCACTCCGCGTGTGCCAGCCTTAGAACGTCCTACCTAACTATGTCGCCTCTGCTCCCAATCTGGCAATATTCAAAAACAAGTTGCTGATGCGTTGTCTCATATGCATTTCATTTTCTGACTTGTTAGTCAAAACGCAATCAAACGGTATCTTACAAAACTCCAAAACAATAAATTTATGGATTTATAATTTTAATACGCGAAACTCTCCGCCATGCTACATAAGTCTATAGTGAGCCTAGCAAAACGCTTTTCACTTTCTCACGCAAATTAATTTTTGCAATAATTTATGTCCTACGGGATTTGTTAAGCATCGTTTTTTAACCGTAATACACCAATGTTCCATCGTTCCATTTCAGGGCTATGAGGTTGACTACGTTCTCTCCAGCGCCTAAGTTGTGCAATGATATGTGGTGCATCATGTGTCTTCCGCTAATTGTTGTGGTTTAGCGTTTACAGAACACAAACCACTCAAACGACCAAAGTGGTAGTCGCCGCGATCGCCTTAACCACTAACGCATCAAAATTATCCCTCCAGTGCAAGCACCTGATGATAAGTGCAGGGCGTCACATTCACTTTTGGCTGGATGGTGTGAGATACTGCGTTCGGCTTACGGTGCACGGATATCCCGCTACATACACGCCTAAAAACAAGAATGTAGCAGTCGCATTACGGCATTAGCCCATTTAACAGAATGTCGCGCATGATGTTCCTCTCTTACACATGTGGCCACGTTTCAACCTAGGGTTAAGTGGCCAGTTGCGCAGGCTACTTTTGTCGCTTTACTCACAAGCGCGCCATAACATTTTGCACCCCAGACCCCGATTGATCGCATTTATACACCTGTGACTGCCTCGAAATCCAGAGCGTTTGTAGTTCTTCATAACAGTGTCCTCCCGGAACCACCGTGTTCTAATGTTCTTTTCTGGCATTATAACGGGGGTATTAAGTATAAAATTTTGTTCTCAAATTTATGCACCCTGCCGAATATGTAAATTTTGGCGAGGAATTAGTTACAACTATATGGATGTATACCAGTTATCATGCAAACGTCTCTGCTAAACCACCTTGTCACACGCTATTTCATTGTACGTTCATTAATTAATCTTTCACTCTTCAGCACGAACATACTACGGGACGTGTAAAGCGCAATCTACTTGAACCATTAAATGCCAACTGTGATTGTAGTAGACGTGTTCACAGGCCGGTAAATGGGGAATCTAGTTTTATCGACCTCGAGGAATTATGGGATTCGCAGGTACAACTACCCTAAGAAGGAAGTCGAGTGTTGCTCGCCGATATGCTGTGTCCGCCAAGTACAAGTGCAAGAGAACAGCTGGTGAAATGGCCAGATAAAACCGCCAAGCAACGATGCAGCGATTCCCATGTGCGAACATATCACACAACTGGGTACGGGACCGGAATTCAGTAGATGCGTGTCGGTTGCCCTTACCTTGGGTGTGCGCCAGTCCACCCATGCTTGTGTGTATGTACAGCTTAGGCGATACAAAAAGTACCGACAGTCCGGTCGCAGGATCTCATTTGATTCAAGGACCAGCAATTTGGTGTACTGCATCCAATATGACGGTAAGCGACGCCTGCTGTAAAAAAGCATGGTCTACTCGTCTTGTAACAAACTTAATACTGTCTTATTTCGGCTCTAGCCCTCTTAGCAGACCGCCGTTTGTAAGCTCGTCACACCGTCCCTCGTCATTCGCAGCCACGCACCTCGGACTACCTCGCTATCGGGACACAGTACCGTCGTATGCCCTAGCTTTGTAGATCGTCTAAACACTTGGGCTGCGCCACCGCGCAACTAGCCATAAGATCGCAAACGGGGTGTCGCATTTCCGTGTTCGCAGCCCCTCCCCAATTGGTGCCGTTCGCAAGCCATGCCTTTAGGTACATGGTACTCCGCTTGTACCCTGTTATAATTGAGGAAACGCCTCTGTTAGGATTGCGTAGATGCTTGATAAGATTGTCACTGGGACGGTTGGAGCACACCTACGTTAACGGCTTGGAACGCTGGTCAATCGAACGGATTTGCGCTGTCTTGATGGCGTTAGCTTAGCCCGGGGCACGCGCTAGTGAAACGGAAATTGAGCGAGCGTGAGAACGATCCTAGCAGCACGTATTTGGATAGACGCTAAGCCCTCGGAACGGATGCAGACGAGAGGGGGTTACGGCAGACGCGCACTAGTGACTTAGAAGGGAACGCTGCCCGATCATCAACGCACACAAAACCACGTGACCGACCGACTCCCAACTGAGGCGGAGGAAGAAAGGCAAGTGGTCCTCTGAAGAAAATTTTACCACCAACAAATGGGGAATCACGACCAATGCAATGGGTTATTAGGTTAGGGAAAATTGCTACCGCGACGGGGTGGTAGTTTGTCAACAGGAGCACAATTGGGTCGCATCTCGGAGTGACTGAACACTGCTACGTTGTGGGGGAGAAATTGGACCTCTCTTTCCACAGCCATTCTGTCGGGGTTTCTGGCGCGACTTTGCGGGAATACTTGACGGGTACGCAGCAACAAGCTTCTGCCATTAGGTTACTGCGCTTGGTGCGTAGAAATGATGCCGGATGCAATACAATTTCATTAACAATTGTGTTCAGTTGGCTAGCAGATGCAAATCGGAGCCTTATGAAGCAATTCAACTGCACTATGGATACAATAAATCGGGAGCAGGTGTAGACTTGCGTCCGTCGCATATTTGGAAAAACTGTTTTTAAATATCCCAAGGCTGTTCTTTTAACTAATACATGTTGTATGTCTGTTGAGTGTTTCGCAAGCGATGAGATAAAAAGGAGTAGAAAACCACCCATTTTAATCTTACTGTGAGTTGATCCACGAAAAACCTTTAAATCTTTATTTCCTGACTTACTGTTTGGGGTAATGGTAGGTGGATTACGCCGGAAGTACGTGAGTAATGGCTATAAAACCTACGTTGGCAACGCAAGCTGCAAGACTACGGCCGCTTCACTGACAAACACGCGGACGCTTAAGACGGTCTACCACTTTTACTCTCACAGCTGCACCAGGTTTCAAAGGGCTAATTCCTCCTTGTTAGGGATAAAATCCTAATTAAATTTCTTCACTGAAGATTTATCAACTAAGTGTGGGATGCCAATTGGGTTACATATGCCAAACACTTCAGTCTGATAATGACGAAATGGGTGTTTACTCTGTTCTGAATTTCGAAAATGGAGCCATTTACAGTCACGGAGTTCTCTATTCTTCCTCGGAGAAGCCTCCAATTAATTTTGCCAAATGGAACAGCCTACCGACTAACAAAGTTCACGCTTCAAGAAGATTACGTGCCATTGATCCAATATACATACTTAGAGGTGTAAGTTTAATGGCTTGCTAGGAGAGAAAGGAAAAGCAGTCCCCTCTTATCTGCTATTCAGGTCATTCATTGTCGTTTTTATACGACAGGTCAGTAAACTGATATAGCGCGCTTCTACTTTGAGACTCGAAATAACAGTTTTATTCTCGCTCTAATGCCGGTTAGGTTTTACGTTGTGATTACCAGCAAATTCTTGAACTTCTCCGCAGAGGTTCCATACTACTACCCCAATGATAAAATTGTTGATCAAGACTACATCAAAATGAAAAGAAACTTGATATCGTTAATATTAGGAACTTATTTTATGTAAATCTTTTAATCGGTAAAAATATAGAGCAGTAAAATATAGAGTAGTAAACATGCTAAAAACGAAATTTAAACCTTACTTCATTTATAGGTATTGTATCGTTAATTTCGTGCAATTAAGGCCATCACAGTGGAGATAGAGTTAGACCATTATTCTGGACAATCAACCGCAAAGAAAACTTCCATTCGTGCTTGATCGGCGGAGCAATGAAAAAGAAATCAGGAATCAGAGGCTAAGCGTAGAAAGCTGACGGATAGTAAATTTTGTGTGATAATGGAAACAGAATACAGACTTTGGCTACTAGTCCATAGCAATAAGGCTGGACCTTACCGTAGTGCGATGGTTTGTGTGACTCAGTGATCCATTGAGCTTCGCTGGGTGGTGCATTTTTGCACCTGCAGAGCCACTCATACCAGATTGGTCAATGATTAGTGGCCAGAAAAACTCAGCCTCCTGGTCCTCCAGGTTGGTGTTTGGAATGAAGGTGGATCCTTATGCCTTAAAACGGATTCCTTGTAGCCCAACGCCAAAACCGCTGTCTTTCGCTAAGGTTTTTGAACCAAAGACTTTGGTAGGGAACCCTAATCATTCTCCTGTCTAGGCCTGGGCAACCTGACAGTATCCTGCTCACGCAATACAATGAATCTCACTTCAGACAATTTTCTGAGGCTCTGGCCACCGCAGAGGATAATCAACGGGGTCCTATCTTCTGCATCGAGTAGGTTGGATGGGGGTTCGGATGCTACTGCTCAAGCCTTCCCGTCTTCTTATTCTCCGCTTAGGCTTTTTCACTCTTATCGTCCCGTTCCAGCTTCACTTTTATCCCCCTGTTTTCAACCCCCTAATTCTCGGCCTCCCCCACCTTGCTTTAATTGTGGCTTGTCTTTTAGTTTCAACTCACATGTGAACATGGGGCGTCATTCCTGCGATGTCAACAGGCCCATGTCCAAGCAAGCGGTTCATTCCAGTTCATCGGCATCCATTTGGAGCCCTCCATCCTCCTTCAGATTGGCTTGCCTCAATGTTCACACATTGTTTCAGATAGGTCAACAGGCAGCACTTGCCCGAACATTAGAGACCCTCTCGAACGATATCTGCTGCTTATCAGGGACCTGCCTGCAAGACTCGAGCTCTGCGCTAATTCTGTGATCCCTTTCAGGTGACACTAGCAAAACTATTAATTGTCAAGGGCAAACGCCTTAGATTGTGCTCTTTCCACTGACGTCAAATTGCATTAAAAATTCTTGCAGTACAAGATGCTACCTTCTGGCCACTTAATCTGTGTATACACTCACCGTCCTTCAAAGATTTGGATCTCCGCGCAGGGCCTGACAATGTTCGTTTGCCGCCTAACTCACACAAATTACTCCGAGCATAATAAGCTTCGCCGCGCTGTCACCCGTCAACTCAAACTTTGCCCTGCCAAATGCTCTTACTATTTACAAATACCTGGACCGGTTTCAAGAAATTCAAAGTGTAAGATCAATCGTACGTATTTACATGTTCAGACTGGCAATACTCGAAAGGAGTGCTTTTCCTGACAATCTCGGTTTCGCAATTTCGATATTTGCTTGTCGTTTTATCACCACCTTGCTCTCTTCATGTTACTTGAGACATTTGGCTGTTCGACATATGACTTTCGTATTCATTGTGCTTCAAATACGCTGCGGTCTTAACACAAATAATGTTTCTTTATTTATAGGCAAATTGGGTATCTGTTTCATTTTCGTTGTCAGGAAAATCTACCCCATTTGTTGATTTCGCTTAAGTATAATATATATGGTATAAAATAGGCAAGTTTAAAATAAGAATCGGACACCCCTTTTGATGCTGCCAAATATTTAGCAGCCACTATTTTAACACACGTCAAACTAACGTGCATTTTACGACTTCCATCAAAACTGTCTACCAAGCCTACACCCGACCTGTTCGACATCTATTCGGCCACGTCCCAGACCCTAAAGTTCGCGCACCGACCCCAGCCGCCGTTGTTTGCAACTGTGGTCGCACTCGTAATATTTGGTCACACGATATCCTGCGCCTGTCACAACATGCTATGCGATCGTAAGTTGCACACGTAACCAACTCCTCGGTTTTGCCTCGGAATACAGCAACAAGGAGAACCATGTACACGTGGTTCGCTCAGCAGCAGACAAAAGTGCATTGCGATTAGAAACCGGGCTCCAATACTTTTCGAATAGGAGTGAAATGTTGTAATTGTATTTTGAAACACCATCCTAGGTGTGTAGATTTAAGCGTAGAGAAAGGCAAAAGGCTACAAGGCACATCAGACTCCATTGGGTCGGTACAGAATGAGTGTTTAACCCACTCTTAAAATGCATCGCCATGCTAGCTCAGAAATGTGACAAACTGTCACCTATTGTGCAGCTTGCGGTCACACAGAAAGCCCATACATGTTGACAAATATATGTTTAAAACTGGAACAGAATGGCCAAAACCAGTGTATATCTGACAGCGTATAACCAGGAAACCCAACCACGAGAACTAGCTGTCAGGGTCTGTCAACCCCGGCAACCCAATTTTGCAATGTAGTTTATCCTGGGGATATGCCTGTCTCACATGTCACTCTACTGCATTCGGGTTTACGTAACACTGCTAAAATCCTGACAACTTACACATCCGTAGTCGAGGCATGCGAACCCATGACAAGGTTAGCGGTAAGATCTGCAACCAATCCAAAGACTGTTGGAAGAGACAAAATACCAACGCGCCCCGAAAAGACCTCCAACTACGCCGTCAGTAAAAGGAGACAACAACTTGTCCAAATTACAAAATCCATAAACAGCAGAACCCGACGATGATGCTACGCTCCAACCTGCTTGTGTCAAAGGCAAACTCAATCAAAGACAAACTACTGGACTACCTGAAACACTATGAATTCATGTGTTAAGCATTGTGAATCCAGGCCAGACAGGCTGGGACGTGTCGTATCTTCCGCCACAAAAACGCAGTTCACTATGGCGAGCCAGGACTACTTCACGTAACATTACTGTCTGGTGACAAAGCGGAGACCGCCGTCTTGTCAGCTCACGGGCTTCGTGATTTGTCAGGGGGTCTTCATTTATTTCCTGATATCCCTTGGAGTGAGCATCGACAAGGAAGCAAAACCCAGGAGAACATCGCGAGCAAACCGAAGAAATATCCATCCTTGTTCATGGTGTCCCCGAAATCCAGCCAAACGATGTAACACAGGTCCAAGCTCATGACTTGGAAGTGTGGCGGTTTAACCGCCAACACAAGGTCAAGGTTGCCCATATCACCAAACAAAAAGGAACTGGTCCAAAGTTTGCTGAAAGTCGTGCTCTACTCCAAACAAATGGCTGACATGGTGCTTGGAATTTAGCACAATTTGCGCACCAAACTGCCAACAGAGATACATTTAAAGACGGTCTAAATCAGGCCACTTTTGGCTGGTGGAATCCAAAATTAGTGAGAAGTTTTCGCTAGCCGCGCTGTCTGCATTTTCGAACAGGAGCGTAGTGAAACTCCACGGTCGTCCCAAGAGGAAGAAACAGACAACTCATTGCAATTCGCCTCTGAAGGATTACATAGTGGATGCTCTATGCAACAGAGCAAAGCAGCCCCGGAGGTTTACAAGAAATATGTCTTAATAACGATTATGAACCAGCCTCACAAGGGTCTGCGTTCATTCTCGGGAACCGTTTGTATGTTCAAATACGCTGCTGGCACCGTTCCTCTAAATTGATTGTATACGAAACCTCAAGATCTTCTCAGTAAATTGACCGAGCTTCATTCTCGTCAAACCTCAAAGTGTTGGGATCTCATCATGGTACCCGAGACATGGCTGAACGACCTGAATACGGACGCCGAGATCGCACTACCTGGTATGTCACACCTGCGGAATGATAGATCCACAAAATAAGGAGGTATAATTGTCTACAACTGTTCCGACCTTCTCATCGACCGCGCACACAACCTTGGAATCAAAGCCGTGGACTCTTTATAGTGCTGCTCACACCTAAGGCACTGCGATCTATGCTTATTGGCCATTTTATACCGCCCGCCTATGTCCACTTTAGTAATGGACAAGGTCCTATCTTCCACTATGAAGTACCGGCTGAAACCATCATACAGTCATGTTTTCTAGGAAGGAGTCTTCAATCTGTTCAGCCTAGAAACCCAGGCTACTCTAGGTGAACAATGCTAGGTGTGTCTGTAAGAGCTAATCGCTTGTTCACCGCTGTACAACCACGTCATTTCTGCAACGCGTTTCAGCACAGGTAAAAACCGGATATCTTGGACCTCGATTTTACCAACGAGGAACTCATGATCAACGTATTCACAACTTGCACTCCTAGGACCGCAGCGATTACACGAAACTATTGTTCCAATAATGGTACAATGCAGAGTATCCTAAAGAAAGTACCGTGGAATCTTACGTCATAACAAACTATGATAACCTGCCCGAACTAATTAGTGCGACGAGCTGGTCTTTCCTAGCCGAATGGTAACCTGAGGTGGCCTGCGGGAAATTTGTCAACAGATTCAACAACCACATGGCAAGCACATAGAAAATCAAAATCCATCGACTAAAATAGATGAAGTTATTCCCTAGAGAGCAGTTTTGGAAATGAATGGCATTAAAGGACTTGGCATGGGCCGCCCATATAGCTTGTCCGAGCGGGAATAATTTGGACGTCGATACAATACCAAGGAGCCACTGTGTCAAACTCGTTCAGTAGGATAAATTAAAGACATAGCAAGACCATTTGCTAAAATTTTGATCTAACTCAAAGCTGCTGTACAGACACATAAACAAACTTCGCCGGGTACTGCGCTGAATGCCGGCTCTCCACACGGTATGCGGGTTAGCACAAACGGCACAAGAGGCGGCCAAAGTTTTTGAACAACAATTTGGTCGCACTTTCCAAAACTTACGATCATCTTACATCCTGCCCACACAGATCATGCTGCTATCAGGATTTAATTACATATCATTTACCTCCACAGCTGTACTAAACAGGCTGATGTCCTTGCGTGAGATGAGCTCCCAGGCGCGAACGGCATTCTTCCGGATGCATTGTAGGTAGCTACCATGAGTTTAGCAGACCCGCTAGCAAGTCTCTTTTAATGACGTCTTAACAAGATGCATGTCCCCAAGATCTGGAAACACGAAATTAGCACTCAAATCTATCAAAGTGGCCGTCATGCAGTACCAGTGAATTATCGCCGGATAGCACATTCTCCGGTGATCTTCAAGGTCACGGAGTCCATTGTAGCTGAGACCCTCATGAAGTACCCAGAAAGTAACAAAAGCATCGTTCCGAAACAGCATAGATTTCGTCAAACTTGGTGATGTACTACATATATATGGAATGTTCGTGCAAGCTAGACGAAAACTGTGGACCCTAGTATAGGAATAGATGCAGCCTACCTGGACTTTAAAAGGTATTCGACCGCCTGGACCTTCACATTCTAATGCATAAATTCCAGAATTATTGTATCATGGATCTCGTTCTGGGTTGGATAGGAGAGCTTCTCGTTCGGCGTCACCTGAATGTGTGGGTTCGTAGCACCCTGTCGAAACCAATCGAAGTTCAGTACAACATAACTCAGGGCGCGGTACTCGGGCCAAGCATGTTCCTAGTCGTTAGAAAAGATTAGCGAGCGCGCTATCTTCAAATGTCTGCGATTTGCCGATGATCTAAAGATATTGCGTGCCATCGCATTAGTGGAGGATAACACTGTAATACAGGATGACCTGGACAAACCAAACACATGGTCCACCACGAGCACGCTGCAGTTCAACGCCGCCAAGTGCCAAATTTTGAGCATTCGTCATCAGATTACTCACAACTACCGCTTAATGCCCCAAATACTGCAGCGGGCTTCTCATCATTGCGATCTTGGCGGGCTTGTTAAAGGGGAGCTTTTATGTTTCAATCAGACTGATAAGGCAGGAAAGAAAGCAAACCCGCATTTCGGCTTTCTTCGTAGAGTGTGCAGGAAGTTTGACACCTCAAACTTTCCGCAAATCCTTGGCGCTTACGTGACGCCAAACACGGAATACCTTATTCAATCATGGCAACCATGGCTGAAGCACCATTACACCGCGCTCGATACTGAACAACGGAGGGTGACAAACAACTACCAAGGTTTGTCCTGCCTTCCCTACCCACTCAAGCTGAAAACCTTCAAAATATACCTCGGCTGTTTTGTCTCCAAGTGGCGATCTCATAATGGTGTACCGGATCCTGAGAAATCCCAACCACACATTCCATTTTCCTCTGAAACTCGGTCATTCCACCTCTCTATAATGTCATCATTTTAAGCCGGCCAAGCAGTACAGCAGACTGAAATGTTGACGAAACCTGGTCTCCCTCCGAATGTCACAGCCATGGAACGTCTCACCCCTGCACATGTAATTGATGCCCCCACATTATGCCTTAAAAGCGCTTTGACTATACTCTGACACATTTACACTACGTCATATAGCCCGTGATCATCAGTTGGTGGCATTAGTGCACATCTATGGACGATGTAAAATCCATCCTAAACTGCAAGCAGAAATACTCACAGATGAGTTACTCCAAACCCCTTGATGAGTCAGGTATTTCCCGCGTGCTTTTACTGACACCCTTTTTTATTTTGTAATTTCTACCCAAACCCTTCCACAGGACATGTCAAGCATTCGCTTGGATACTAGTCCTAAACCATTACTCCATTGCTTCATTACTTGCTAGCTTTCTGATAATCGGATCGCTGGTATATCCATCGTCTTTTCTTCATCAGACAGCGTACGTGGTTGTAGATAATAAGGCTGATAACGTTGAGCAGCAACTTCCAAAAGTCGCTAGTAATGTACGTGCTGCTCAGTTGCTAAATCCGATTCCCTACATTACCAGCAAAGTGTGGAACCTTGAAAAGGAGATAGCTATATTGAATAAAACTCAAGATCAATCAGGCGATTGGTAAGCTTACGTATCAATCCAATCCAATCTGCTGCGATCCCATAAAACAATTGGTCCCCCGAACCATGCAAACCACCATTATTGTGCAGGATATACTAACCGTTCCACTGTTGATTTAGACCTAACGCATGAGCAAAATATTTGTGAACTTAAAGGCTCTAAATCTCCGGAACGCCAGCAGTTGATTTCATCATAAAGCAGCCCTGTAACACGTTAAACAATAAGGTTGACTTGGCGGCGGCCGTCGTTCCAGTCCTTATGTCAGCTGTCAATAATTCCCTTATCTATCTCAACCCGATGCTTGAAGTCAACGGCGAAACGCTTAACTTTTACCAGCTGTAGGCAACGTACTATCTTCTATCTGCTAGCGGAGCGATAAGTCAGAACAAATTAAAACCCCGATTCGATTTAACACAAACAAGGACCAATACAAACAAAGGGTAATTAGGAGCAGTAGAGCGTTAACCGCCCATCAAACACGGTAAGCAATTATTTACAAATAAGTGGTTACACCGAAATTATTAAAAATCCCAAGAATAATGATAAAAGCAAAACTACTGCCTACTCACATCAATCTCGGGATGTATGTTACACTGCTTTCCACCCAAATCCAAGGTACTTGGGGAAAACTTCTAATTATTACTCCGAAACGGCGAAGCGATATCTCTCATATCAGCCAGTCAATCTACCACCACATAGTATGCCTTTTAAGAGTAAACTAAACGAAAGCGCATCCTAAAATAGGTGCATTTAGCTCCTAAATGTGCACCCATATTGTCTTTGTCAGCATCTTGCTACAGAATTCAAATGCATATTTGATAGAAGACATAAACGACTGAGTTACACTTGTTGTCCTAACATTTACCATGCCATTTTTACGAACCACTCGCGGGCTTTAAACTTCAGGTAGCATGAACCAAGACTGTAGTAAAAACCGCTGATTAAGTGCGTTATTTACCCCCCTACCCTGTGCCTTGGTCTTGCTTTAACAACTATGACTATTTGACTGCCGATTCCGAAAAAATGCATGAAAATTAACTGGATCGTGCACTTTCAATGGTGGGTTCTTCTAATGAATGTACACTTTTCATTCATTATGTATCTGGTGACAGATATTTTTGAACTCCACGCCTTACCTATAGATATCGAACCTGCAAAATTCCAGGCCACTTGGATTCGCATCTAACCTAGGCGAAATGCTGCTCAAACAGTTGTTTTTGGAAAATGGCGAGTCAATTTTGTTATGATTGCTGCATTAATGATTGTTTTCTGGTTCATGTAATGCATTCCATCCATTGTTCCGTCGCCGTTTAGCAAACTCTTATACTCCTTAATACTAAATCGTGGTGGACAAAAGAAACAGCATGCCACTTTATTGACCTTCAAAGTTATAGTTCAATCTGACGAGATGGCCGTTATGGACGCGGTGGTCGCATCATTTGCTGCATGCACAATTTGAAAGTTTTACAGCGCAATGATAAGCCGCTATCATCAATTGCTTAGTCTGTTTGGATAATAATAGACCTCAATAATAACAGACTGTTAGTTGTGTGTGCATACCTGTGGCCAATCTCTCGCGCCAATAAAGATTGAACTCGAAGTATGCTTCCGAGTCACCTACTTGGCATAAGCTAAGCCGACTTGCCAAACATTTCATGGACTGAACACTATGTCAGTGGAAAACAAGCTAAGGTTCTACAGTTTTCCGCCTTATGGAGGATGGACACAGCATGTAGCAGCCTCCACAGGAGAGCATATTCCTCTATAAAATATATTTACTTGTGGCCCGCCCACCGTCTACATACTGGACTGCTTGTATGGCATTGGTCATCTGGTTGTTAGTTACAAACTTGACCTTGCATTCAAATTGGAGTCTACCAGGATAGCACTGTACAATTTTAGCAGAAATCTGGGAAACGTTTTCTACGTTCGTGCGTTTCGCTGAATGGGAAATGTTTGCCTATTTTAGAACCTAAAAGCGCAGTTACGAGAACCGTGAGCGAACGTGAGGCACTGTGTCGAAACTCTGTCGTTCGCTCTAACATCACGGATAAATAGCTTAAAAATAGTCCCTGAACACACGATAAATACCTCCACTAAATGTCGTGAAAAGACGAAAGGTTTAGCAGTGCCATTTAGATGGCTGTGGCCTATAATTTCGAATGAAAAGCAAGAAATGCTTTGACTCCAGAATGAAGAGACCAATATTGATATTTTCAACAAAATACCCGAGAAAACATGACGGTTATAAAAGGAGAGTGAAACACAAGTAAACCAGCCGTTTTATATTATCACACATGAAGGGATACTTATTGAGAATCCTGCAGCTGTGAGAAGTGTTCAGCTGTTATTCCGCCGACCCTTCTACAAATGCATACATATTACTGACAAAAGAACTTTTGCCGTATACTGGCCCGTGTATTTCTAACTGAATACAGCATAACTTATATTAGGCGCAAAATAGGTTTAAAATTTGCCTTTCACTCGGGTGCAAATGAAATCGTTTCGGATTATCTAAAATATGTGTATGAAGCTTTCCCTTTATTGTTTCTAAATTTATTTACTACATAGTCAGATTTTTAACATGGAATGACGATTTGCTTCCAGCTGAGTATGGTTTGCCTAAAAGTTTTCAAGTACCATATGTCAGATAGTTTTCAAAAATTTAACAGATTAGTTTGGCTCAGGTATGTATTATACCGTAGTTCACCTGGATATTAGAAAAGCATTTGACAAACTTCCACATAAATGCTAATCCGGAAGTTACGTAACAATCGTATATAGATCTACTTTTGGCTTGTATACTCCTATATCTCACTGACAAGAAGCAGAAAGTCAGAATAAGCGATCACTCATCAGGGAGAAGCAACCTTACCAGTGGAGCAGTACAAGTTAGCATACTCGGGCCTATTCTTTTCCCGATATATACCGGTGATCTGTTTCCACTATTTAAGAACGGTTAAAGTTACCTGTCTGCCCATGGCTTATTAGTTGTATGTAATGTGGAAATACAAAGCTCTAATTTTGTTTTGAAGTACAAAATGACTTGGTCCGTGCTCCATGTCCGTACTGAGATTTTTATCGACTAAATGTAGTATCATGTATTACGTACGTTGCGTCCCATTTGGAATTCTTACTCTGCACAATTTGCCACTTTCCAGAGGTGATTATATCTGCTATTTGGGTCTGCGCTACACGGGTACGCTTAATTTAAAAGAATAAATTAAGCACATTACTGCTAAAGCACGACAAACCATATGGTGTTGACCGGCTTGTTTATGACAAATAAAGTTAAACTCCAAGCTTTCATATTGTATGCCTGACGTATTCTACAATACACTACAATGACATTCCAAAACGTACGAACATATGCTAACCTGGAAATTAAAGTGCAGCTACGCACTTACAAAGCTAGATGTATCCTACTAAAACTTGAGCCCTTGTGTTTCGAAGTGTAAAACAAAATATACGGAGTAGCGGATGAAGTGTCAAAGCAATTGTTTTCTTCATTGCACATGTAATATTATAGAAGTAATGTTTAAAACGCCTATTCGGGCACTTTGTTTTATGGAAAATTCGGTAGATATTACGAGAGCTATATATGGAATATTTGTTTGGCGCCAAATACAATTTTCAAGACGGCGCATATGAGCAGATTGCGTGTTGAACAGATGGTGAATGTTGTAACATTTTCTAGGAAATAGGAGTTTTGTATCTACACAATGAGGTTTTTGTGTACACTTTCGTACAACATGGGCTTAATGTAAACAGACTATTCAGAGATTGTATCGTCAACTTGAAATCACTGATTCTGTGGTGGAGAAGAATCGACGGCGCAGACGAAGTGTCCGCACCCATGGAAACATGGAGCATTTTATCACGAATTCCTAGCAAACCAACAAGGAAGACGGCTGCTGAGTTAAGAATATCTCGTCGGTCAATACAAAGGATTGTGCATTATGAAATTCAACTGTTCTCTTATAAGATAACATTGGTTACTAAATTAACAGTTGAGGACAAGCAACGAAGACGTCAGTTCGTTTCATGGTTAGTGCAAGTGAACCATGTTCTGTGTAACAGGTGGTTTTACTGCCGAGCCATGTTCTCATTTAAAAAGTGTCTGGAATAAGCAAAATGTTCGTTTATTAGCAAGTAAATACCCTCACATACTGCAAGAAGGGGAAACTTTTAAAGAAAGTTCAGTGTATGGGCAGCAATTTCATCCCTTGAAACCATCGAACCCTTTTTCTTTCTTGAGATTGTAAAAACCGATCGATATAAGGACATGTTGGAAAACAGATTTATTATAGAACTCTTGGCAACAATCTCTCACTACAAACTCAATGATTCCCGCAAGACGGCGCCCGTCCACACACTGTAAATTGTGTTTTGGCTGGCTAGCTGAACAACCCCCCGTGGTGCCAGCTGGGTGGTTCGGGTAAATCCCGTTCCAACAAATGTTTCGGCGGCAGTGTTCCAGGATGTGGTGGGATTTCGCCTGGCAAGCGTTCTCCCTATAAAAAACCACCGATATCCGTTTAACAACACTTGACGTGGCGGATGTGACTCGTCAATAAATAAGGTCACTGCCTCTGCCCTTTTTCGGAGGATCATTCACACATCGCGAACGTCATCCGATTCGAAGCGCTCCATTGATTTCCCACTTTGATGGCGAACGCAATGACCAGAAACACACACAGAATCACATTTACGTAATCACACAACATGGCTACTTCCAAATATAGACATAAACATACTTTTACCTGTCAACAGACAAATACATTCCTACGCTAGTTGTCAAAATATACTAATTTGGGCAATTGCCGATCAAACATGTGTGGATTACCATGATCACGCCCTTGATGGTGTGCCTCGCAATGACGAGAATAAACCATTTATTTATTTATTACCTGTAAGGCGTGTCTGATGGGAGCATAATAACCTAACGGTCCCTTGAGGGTTACTAAGGTGGGAGACAGTGGCCTCCGCATAGCACTGACATCAATCCATGTGCTTTCTTCTTGTGGGGCTACTTAAAGATGAATGTCTTCGTAAGGAAGCTGGCAAGTGCAGCTCAACTCAGGGTTCTAATCTAATTCATCTAAGTCATCTAAGTCATCTAATTTTTGAAGAATTTTACAAGTAGATTGTGACGTATGTAAACGTTCCCTTGCAAGATGTTGTGAAACAAAATGGTGATCCTATTAATCACATACCACATTCATCTAGATTTCCATGTTCATACAATTAATTATGCACTAATTTTGTAGTACTTTGATGATAGATATATGTGTAGTGAACAAAACAAATGGTATGACTTTCTTGCGTCACCCTGCTTGTCCGTTTTATAATATCGTTCATCGAATTACGCATACAAGTTTTACGGATTGGATTCAAGAGCATCTTCGTCATATAAACTGAGAAACAAAGCTAAGGTACTAGAGGTACCCAACCCTTGCACATGATTCCCAAAAGTGTTTAGGCTTAAATATCCACCCTTGTGTAATAGATTACAGAAAGTCATCAGAAATTCCGCATTCATTTGAGCCAATAAAATGCAAATAAGCAAGTGCCTAACGCTAACAAACATCGATGAGGATTTTTACTTTGATTGCGTGGATGAATATGTATGTGAATGCAAACGTAATAGCTTATTTGCATCGTCCGTCCCAACTTTCAATTGTCATTCCTTATTGTTCGCTTTTTCACCTGTACTTTATAATCCTTTATCTCTTCGAATAATTCTCATTCAAACTGAAGAAAGCAGTTAGGTAGTTTCTTTCCAAAGAGTCAAATCGATTCATTGTTGGAACTTGCATTTTTCCTTTCGGTGAGACAAAACAGGACTGTATTTTTCGCCTCTTTTCAGCCGTACAAAATCCCCAATGACGTAATTTATTCTATATGGCATTTAAACTTGGCGCAACGTCTTCTCCACGTAATTTATGGTGCACTACACAATGCGCCTGTAGCCACCAATCAAACTACTCCAAGGTATCACACTTCACGAAATCTATATGACAATAACTGTATTATTATTGTCCGATTTACTTTACTGTTCTATCATCGCTAGCCATGACTTGGCCCATCTCTTAAGGCAATACATTGGGAATATTAAGATGCTCTAAACTGAATACTGAATGCTGTATTATAGTGCAAGTAGAAAGGAATTCAGTACAGCTCTTTGGAAATATGTGCCCACTCAAGGCGAATTGTCTACAAATCTACTGGCGTTAAAAAATGCTTTACTCAGAATGGTCAACTGAGCCAAATAGTCGAAGTGGCCACCCTAATTGCAAATAAACTGACCCGGAATAAAAGTGACAGCGATTCTAGCCTGCTTGCTTTTAGGCCACCTCAGAACGCGGCCACATTGCTCTGAAGGGCCTACTCTAACGGCATACAAATTTGTCAGTAAGCTTAATCAATGCGAGGATGGCTTGGATGTTTGTAAGCCACACCGGCACATTTCCAGATGGACGTGGATGTGCGGATGAAACCTTTAGGGGAACTACTCCGCATAGAAGCAGGTCCCCAGCGACAGTTCTACGAACAGCCGTATTATTTTAATTGATTCTTTGATTGCTTTCTTTTTCTTTTAACATTCTGCCACAGTCTTTGCACTATTTTAATGCGTTTGTTTCCTTCGGTGCTTGTGATTTTATGACATAGTTGAGAAATGCTGAACATGCCGGAAAGATCATGTCTCGTAAAACCAAGTGCATACATTCTTTAGTAATTTATTTTTATGGTTGCTGAGAGCTGAGGACGACAGAACATTCACAAGGCGAATGCGGATTGAAAGTCTGCGTGACTATCATTCTGTCCTCGTTGCTATTTTCTTCCGTATGAACTGAGAGATATGAAGGAACTATATTTGATGTCTACGCATTAGCTGCAGCGAAATTGCCACCTGAACAATACTTGCTGTTTCTTGTAGCTTGTACAAAAATGAACCACCTTTTTGTTGACAGGGTTTTGTGACACACAGAGCTTTAACCCACAGCATACACCCCAGCCTGCGTGAGTTAGCAGCAATAACTGATGATAAAACAAGAGCCGCTATAACATGTACCACGGAAAACCAAAGCAGCAACAAAACATTTAGCGCCACTCGTCATAATTCATTGAATACACACCATGGAATTCAATAGTGTTCTCCCAGACAGGAATCGCTGACTCAAGGGAGACGACTTTGATAAAACGACCAATGTAGCAGTTAGTTCCCGAACGTTTCGGAACAAGTAACAGGTGTACATCCAACCCCGTTCTTCTATCTCGACGACATGCAATGTTATAAAATCGTGTCTATTTATACAGCGTCAGTGATTGGCGTTCGGCCATTCTGAGGCATGTCAGCTTTTTGTCAGATTTATCCCCCTACCTTAGAATTAAACCCATTGCGAGTAACCAACAACGGCGAACGGATAGCAACATGGTTCACCAAGATATACCACGGTTGGTAGGAAGAAAGAATGCACAGTAAAATAGTGGTAGTTGTGGCCTATATACATTAGCAATTCCCGCTAGAATATGAAGAAGCAAAATATGGCGGGGAATGTAAATCCATATTTGCTTCTTTCGCCGAACATCATTTGTAACCTTATATACTGTAGATATATCAGTAGTGCAAGAATAAGCTGACAGAGATTTTGTTCAATCAACCTGCAAGGTAACCGAGATCAAGCTAATTTTTCCACTTTTGAATATAAACGCTGAGATATCACGCATGATCCCCGATCTGTTGCTTTGGACACAAATTATTACGTCAAATAAAACGAGGTATGAAGAAAATTTAATGAAAGCTTACCCTTGTGTATCGGTACAAATGCCGACGATCTATTTTAACATTATGCGATCATTAGTCAAACGGGTTATGACAGTTCACGCTTTCCATTTTCTACCCATTTGTAACCCTTATCATGTTTGGAGGTAGTTGTTTAATACGTTTACTGCTGATGATGTAAAGTGCTGAAAAAAACGCCTATTTGGCCACATAAAGATTATACTGGATTGATTTGGCAAGAAGTAAAGAAAGTAATCAGTACATTTGTTTTGTAGAGGTGCACTAAGTCCAAAACGAGTCCACACGCATTCTGGGACTCGCAATTAGCCCACTGCACTTCCGCCCGCAGTAGCAAAATCTTGAAACTACTGAAGTTAGTTAACTTATATGATATACACTAATCCCCCCGAAAGTTGGTTGGCGGTATCCGGTTCCGGATTTGCCTGTCACTGTGGCTTCAATAGGACAGCCACAGGAAGCCAATGCCTACAGAGTGACCGATGGGTAGCTGGTGCTGTACCTCTCACAGCTCCACCTACAAACCCCATCTCCAGTGTAAACCCGAAGGAAAAGACCGCGTAGCATGTGGATGGGATCCACGTTTCTTCAACAGAGCAGGCCTACACTCCTGAAACAGCAGCATTCCTATTTTTCTAAATTTGGAATCATGCGTACCAAATGTACACAGGGAGCTGCCTGGACCGTAATCCGCTCCACTGTTTGGAACCACTCTTTGAGCCGGTCACAATCGGGAAAACCGCGCACCCCGTTCCCCACCAACGATTCACCGTCTCCTGGAACCAGCAATCGTGATGGAGGGTGTTAGACAGGTAGGCAACTTGTCAACATTCACATCAAGCGTGGCTACACTAAGGATATCAAACAACCGACACGTAATTTGAAGGAAACTAAACACGTAATAATCACATGGATTATGTTGCTGAACAACATAATTGAGCAAATCATCTAAAGAGGAATACTTTTCATCCAGGTTAAGAAGATCTCGTTTAAGTGCGTGTCGATATAACACAATAGCGGTGAGGAAGCATGATATGTGCAAAGTGAACCTCAGCGTGAGGCTAAAAGGTGGTGAGTGTAGAAAAGTCGCCATTAACGCAAGGCGTCCACTTAATAAGATTGCTTACGAACGAGCGTGCCGAATGAAAGTGATTAACTTACCGAAGTGTCGAAAATTCATAAACGCGTGTGGTCACGTTTTAACTGCAGAATTCAAGTGGCGATGGAGGTCACATCTGTTTTGACAAAAGTTATATTTTGCATTTGCAATGATGACAGAAATCTTGACGTCACCCAGCTGACTGTCCAACGAAAAGTACGACTGTACATTATTACATACGTATATATTTAACATACATATTGTATCATGGGTTAGAAGTAACCACGAACTTTTGGTTGTTGCAAATAGGGTTTCGCAACTCTGGTTATCAGTGGATGGTGATTTACAAATGGATCACCAACAAGGAAATAGATCTGTAGTTTGGAATACGGAAAAGGTTAACAGGAATACTATATGAGGATTCGTCAATATGAATTAATGTGTCAGACCTGCTGGCTTCTAACATCATATCTGCCTCATGAGATTAACTTGAAAAAGTCTTTATAACCAAAAATAAAAATGATCGGAATTTTACAACACGTCGCCAGCATTCACCCTTCTGTCACTGTGGACATTTTAAAGTGTAGTAATTGCGTAAATCATTGCTTTTTGGAAAGCACTTTGCATTTACGTAACATGTTATGCACATGATATTTGCTTATGCGTGCTATTTTGTTTAAAGGACGCGTTTAATATACCTATTCGTAAACATCTATCGGTAACACACCCTCAACCGACTGTCCCAATGTTTCGGTCTATCCGCAGTAAATCAGAGAGCATTAAACACCGCTGCGGTTAATTGCCAGCATGCGTTTAACGAAATTGATTTTGACCATATTATTATCAGTGGTTAGTATTAAGTCAGAAAACATAATTAGAGCATACTTCTTAAATCCAATGTTGCACTTGTTCCTTTGAGAAATTGTACATTCATTGCGTTTGAATGGTGCGGACCGCAATCCTAAAAGCCACTTAATGTTGTTATTTTGTGAAAACTACAAGTTAAGCTCTGCGTTACTAATGAACCGCAAGAATACAAACGGTGTTTGGCGCCTACTTTCTCTGATCTCTTCACAGGAGTCGTGCCGTTCCTAACCAAAATAAGTAGTTGCATTGCTAATATTTCGATTTTAATTACCACATCCGAGGTAGACCCCAGAAATCCCATTACTTCTACTGCATCTATCTCTTAGTACTGCAAATTTCTCAAACGGGTTTGTATCAGCAAACTGCCCAATTATTGGGTGAACTTGTACTGGTGCGGACTTTCTAGTACTACGCTTCTAAGTCCGCCTTTAAACTGACAATGCATTTATCAGTGTGTTATCAGCAACCCATCGCTGGAATGCACCTCAGCAATTCCATTATTAAGTGTGAACCACAGCGTAAAACGCTACGACTATGTTGCCAAACCCGAAGTTTTGGAGGTTTCTCTCCGTATCCGGTTGTGCACTGTGACTTATTGAGGCTCGTGAGATGCAAAAAGGTATGTAACGGTGAAAACCGAAAATTAAACTACGAAAATATTACTTATGTTTTGCAAATGACCTTTGGAAAACTTGCCTAGCGTACTTGTCTCTCTGTCTTGAATCTGTTGGGACGCTTGTTTCTAGTTATTTTAGTTATATCTTCAGTTGCTTTATCAATATCTAACATGAAGTTATCCCTGTCTATTTTTTGATTTTATTGCATTTCGTTACTATTTTTTCTTATATCTATACCAAAAATCGTTTAGCTGTCTGTATGCTTCCCTAATGACGCTGTGCTCGATATTTTTTACATAACCGTCATTTATTGGTCTTGCCTTGACGAAAGTGTCTAGCATTACACAGAAAATTGTATTTTCTCATCTAGTTACTTATTTGTCTACTCCTTCCACCTCTGCATCAAAGCTTCTGTTGCTAGGCTGAGCAAGTTATAAATCGTCACCAAACTGTGAAGGCAGAAAGGAAAGCGACTGAGCCTACATAGTCTTACGACAACCCCGGAACAAACAAACATCACATTTGATCAGGTCAATTCGAGATCTAGATCTAGGAATGTCCATGCGCTTCACTCTGCCTTTACTCGCTCCTATGTGCTTACAACCCAACATTCGGTTACCGCGGTTGAAGCATTTAAGATTCATATGCAGCTATGTTAATACTTTCATCCGAGCTTTTTCTTTCTATTGCGCTATCAGCATAACTGCGCTAGTTAAGGACAACTTGGCTTGTATTACCGTATTTTTCGGACGATGAGGCGCAGTATCATGGAACGAATCTGATTTCATATGTAAGGAGCATAAAACGAAACGAAATAGTCGGATAGGTCAGAGTTAAATCGACTCATTAACAATACCTTCCATTATTATCCACACATAACACAGAAAAATGCGGTCACTTTTTCAAACATTCCTCTTCTACGAATCCGTCAAGTTCTTCATTTTCAGTGTCGCAGTTTAACTGCTGGGCGATAGCGCCATAAAGAAAGCCCTGATCACTCTAGTCATCATCTGGGTCAGTCTGGTTGCTGTTGCTTACTTGTTCAAGTTCAAGTAAAACCGGAACAGTGGCAAAATCCGGTGAATGTTCCACCTTCGAAAATATCCTTGACACAACAGGGTGCATTGATGTGCCAAAGGAGAGACAAATTAACATGCACGATGCACATGGTCAAGCAAACAATGCCCACATGCCTTGCACTAACACTTCCCGCTGTGCCGGCCATAGGAATAAAAGAAAACGAAAGGAAACAAAGAAGGCACGCTTATTGAATTTCATGAGAAATATTAAGATGTAAGTTAAAATGCATTAAAGTAGCGTAGGCCGTAGTATACGAGTAAAGCTTAAGGCGTGAAGGGGAAGACTTTAAACTGTAGACCGAGAGTGTCAAGTCGATGCTAAAACGCTTTCACTATCAGTGCCATCACGACATCTGCAGACACTGCGTTCTAATAAGATCTGACCCAACGGGATAACTGAAAAGTTGCCCAAACCCGGGCAGACCAGGTTTTGTGCAACTTTAATGGGTGGCCACAAACGGTTGGCGCGCGGATTGGGCAAAACAGTCCCAGGTAAGTCAGCTTCTTTAATCCATTCACCATGTTCATTGATGATTCCGGCCCTCGTGGAAACGCGGACGACAGTTGAGACCGATACCTTGGACTAGGCATGGACGATCCATTGACAGCTAGTGACGTAACTTGCCCGGCGTTGGCTGGCTGTCTTGGTAAGTGTTTGCTCATCTTCTGTCATCCAATGCTCCCACGCGGCTCGCAATTTAACTCTGAACACCCTATTGACACCAACATCTAGCGGTTGGAGTCTTATGATTAATATTCCCGGAGTAATGGCAAGTTTCGAATTAGTTTTGTTCACTTGGCATTTAACAGTTTCGATGATAAGGATTTGTATATCAATAACGACGGAGATAAGTAGAAAATGCCATCCCGTCTCCTGACGTAAACTTTTCTCAGCCACTCGCTTATTTTCTCCTCGTCCATCCAGCCCTTTGGGTTGATGTTGAGCATGCCCCTAACATGAAACCTTTCTTTTGGCAACGTCTTTCTCTTAAAACTGACCATGAGTAGTAGTTTCTAGCCATTAGCCTGACAACCTTGAACTACAGTTAAGTGTGATTTCTCGTTCTCAGTGGTGCGTATAGATACAGTAGACGTCTCCGATTTTTCAGCAGTGGGGTTCGCAGTGATTTCAAAGCTAAGAGGGGGACATTGTCCATGTGTATGATGTGGTCTGGCTGGATCATCTTTTCGGTAATCTTGTTGTTGCAGTAGGTGCGGAAGATGGACAACTTTTCTTCGTAATGCTTTGGTAGTTGCTGCGAGGGGGTAGTTCCGATGCTGATGGATAGATGACGCCTTTTCTTAATACGGGTTCACCAAGCAACACCTCATTGAATGTCATTCATATTCATAGCACGTTCCATCGCTATTGCCTTGAGGTGATTAGTGACTGTAAAGACGCTTCTACCTATTGTTTTACGTTCAGTAATTCACTGCTCAATATTATCTTCTAACTGTGGCTATCTTGCTTTGTTCCCTCGCAAGCGCTTCTATGTCTTCTGTACTTGGCGCAGGTCATCTTCTTGCTTCTTCCAATTCCGTTCGATTGATTCAACAATGTTGAATTGGTTTGCAGCTGCTCTATGCCTATTTTGTATGCTTGGCTAACGGCCTTGAGTTTGAAATCCGGTATGTTAGAGCATAATTAGACGTATTAGCAAAAGTGCTTGGGGTAAGGGAGCAAGATTCTTCTTGGTCGCTAGCATGTTATCGTGTTTGACCACAGTTGGACGATGATGCGAGTCAAGCTCACACCGGCGTCTGCGGCTGTCTGGATGACTGCGCATTTTTGGAACACTGGTGTGAACGCAGATCGTGTGTTCACACACACAGCTGCAACCATCTAGATACAGGTGCGTGTTTTGGACAATGTTTGCAAAGTGTAATTTTGGACCGTGAATTTATCGGGTGGAGTAACTATCACATATATCACAGTATGGTATATCAGCTTTGATAGTTGAATAGTTACATGGTTCATAATCGCCAAAAAAGCTTGAATCAGTTGGCTTCAGCACAGAGTTCGCCACCCCCAAAACAACATAGAATGTTGACTCCGCAAGGTTCCTGATCAGCGATTACGCTTTGACAATCAAAGTAGTAATGAAACGTTTTGACAATTTTTCAGCGCAGTATTAGCATAGAAATTGATTTGATGTCACTAGACCACAGCACAACCATTCATACATGAAGCTCACCGGAATATAAGGCGCACTGCTGATTTTTTAATGAATATAAGGATTTCAAGTGCGCCGTTTGGTCCGAAAAATACGTTAATCTAGCTTAGGACGAAAGGTTTTGTGTCACTCCTCTGATTCGGGTTGACGGTTTCAATGGCTTTATCCAGTTTTACATTTCTTATTCTTCCATGAATCCTCCGCATCCGTAGTATCTCTGATCTGCACCTGAAAAATGAAGAATGCGCGTGTTCCGATTGGAAACCACAACGAAAACCTCGAACAACACGGTGCAGCAAAAAATAATCATCTTCTAAAGCTGAAGTGCTGTTGTCGCTATCTGATAGAATTCACTTCACTTATTGTTAAAATGCAATCCGACGTCATCTAACGCGTCAGGTTACATTGTCATAAGCAAATTATTATTTGCATTAATGTCAAGGTTACGTCCTACGAATTATATGTAAAGGTACTGAATAAAAAAAAGATACGGAATGTATCTATGTAGCAAATAGGCTGAAAACTTCACTACAACACTCGCAGCTCCATAGTGACTACAATTCGCACTGAAAAATGATTTCTCCGAGATCGTCGCCTGTATGATTCTGTGTCCTCAAGCTGCAGAAACCAGCAAAAGTCACCGATCGTAGAAGGCATGTACTTGCCACTGTAGCGCTGCTCCATGACTGAAATGTCTTGACGAAAGCGCTCACCATGCTCATCGCTAACAGATCCCAAATTCTCAGGGAAAAAGCTAAGGTGCTCATGAAAAAGTGCATTTTGAGTGATATTCGAACACCAACAACCAGATAGTCTGCAATGAGCTTTTTGTGATATCTTTGTATCTCTCTGTCTTTGTCCAGCCCAAAAATCTTGTACATGTTCTCATATATGATGGTAACATTTCTAATTCAAATGAAATCAACAGGTATTCGGAGGTACTGTCTGTCATTATCCAACAAAAAGCAGACCCGGTAAGTATCCCTTCTTTGAGTTTCGCCTCGCTGATATTCGGAAACCCTTTTTTAGGTACTGGAAGGAGAAACCATCTTGCTTGGGGGCATTGACAACCATTTTATTCAAACTATGCTTGATGTGCGGCAGTAGTAGATAGATATGATCAGGTTACATAATAGGTATATGCTTTACCCTTATTTTCTTTGCAACATACTCTGTCCTCTCTGTCCACTTTTTGATCATGTAGTGCCGATGAGTTTCTCTCCTGCCCCATACGCAGAAGATGGAGCCATATTTTATGAAGCCTCCTCGCATACCCATTAAGAGTCCAATGACTCTGAAGTAAGCATAGATGTTTCAACAGTACTACTCGTAGTTTAATGCAGCGAGTATCATTGCATAATTACGTAAGTCTCCTTCATATTGGTGGCACGCAGCAGAGGCACATATTTCCACTGTGAAGCTTCACGGTCTTAAGACTACTCTTAGACTAGTCAATAAACAGACTTAATTTGTCACTGATGTGCCTCACGCCACCATCAGTCCTCAGTCCTTCCAATTCGGATCAGTAACAAAGGTTTCTCTCGTGTCAAAGTAACCGGGTAACATAACACCTCGCTTTCTTTATACAGTAACCTTGGTGTTTGCAGCAAGTAATCGGTACTGCTGCAGCCCGAGATATGAACAACTCTACCTTGTCTTTAGGCAAACCTAAGTCACGTACCAAGTCATTCAGCTCTGCTTGTTCAATATGATGTGGGTCAAAAACATCAGCTTCAAAATTTGCTCCGATGTCAGAATCAGGGGAAGCTGACCATGCCGAATCACTACTAATCATCAGTGTCACGTTCACTGGAGGCACTGGAACGGGTAAGGCACAAGCATGAAGAACAGGTCGACTAGCAGATGAAAGATGGGGTTATGAATTTTGTCCTTGCTTCCGTTGGAGATTCCAATGACACTGGTTAGGCAGAAGTAGCAGTCTGTCGTGTGATCTTTTGGATCCCTCCACACTATGGGGATTGCGAAGGGCATATTGCCTTTGCCCTTAAGCCACTGATTCAGATGATGATTGCAAGACACACAACAGTATGCGGCGCCCACTTCTAATCCTAATCTCCCAGTTTTATTTTGAAATACGCGCGGCAGACAGATTTCAGTAGTGAAGACAGGGTCTCCACTACGACTTGGTAGTAAACTGTCCACAGACGTAAAAATGAGCAGTTCGGTCATTAACACAGCAACCTCTTTCAGCCAAGATCAGAATATCAATTAAGGAAACACAGCACTCAATGAAATTTTACTATCCGGTGCATACCTTGGTCAAGACGATATCATTTCCAAAATTATAGGGAGCCCATGAAATAATCACAGGCGAGCATTCGATGCATGGAGCAAACTGCTTAGCTGAAATAAAAATTGAAATCGAACAAAAAACCCGACGTGGTGGAAACATTTGGTTGTTATATTCATAACCAGCTCACTTAGTACTACTACTAGAAGCATCATGTCTCATCTCTGTTGTAAAAACGATGTTTCACAGTGTAATCTTCCCAAACCTAGTTATTGCATCAACTGGGAAGTTGTATCACCGCACTTGGGATCGAAGACGAGATCACGAACCGTATAGCGAAAGCTCAAAGTGCTTTTGCTAACCTTCGCCACCTATGGCGGCAGCGCGACATCACAATTGCCCTGAAGGTTTGAGTGTACATTGCAGCGGTACGTTCGACCCTACTGTACGGTTGCGAAACCTGGCCCCTAAAATCGGCGGACATGACGAGGCTAGTTACGTTCGACCATCGGTGCCTTCACAGTTTGGCTCATAACTGGTGGGAACATCGCATGAGTAACGAGCGTGTTCGACGCATTGTTTAAGGCACAGGAAAAGGAAATGAACCGTTCAGCACCGTTATTTCCCGCACCAGGCTCTGATGGCTCGGCCACGTGTTACGCATGCCAGCCCACCGACTCCCGCGACTTGCGTTGTTTGCTCACCGGGAATGTGGGTGGAAGAAGAGGAGAGGTGGCCAAGCGATGACTTGGTCCAGGGGAATGAAGTCCCTCACTCCGGAGCTAGCATCGGTTGGAATGTCACGGCTTCCTGTTTGGGATCGGAAAGACGATGAACACGTTTGGCTGGGTACACTTGCTGACATGGCAAGGAGCCGACCTCAGTGGCGTTCGGGCTCTGAGTTTCTTTGTCCCACCCCATCCCTTTTAGCCTCCTCCTCCATCTACGACCTCATTTCGTAAGGTCAAACATAATAAACGTTTTTCTTTTTGCCTAGTAGCTGGCTGGTAGCTTAACGGAACGATGTCTATCCGTTGCTGGAAGCTCAGCTGGCATGCAACTGTTGTATCTATTTATCCTTTGTGAATTATATTTTATGTATGTATGTATGTATGTATTTCCTTCATGTATTGCGGCACAATAGCGGAGGTGTTTTCCCACCTCTAGCTGACGTGTATAATGATGATGATGAGTTATTGCATCCCTGCATAACCCTCCACCATTGACAACACGACATGCGTGTGCACTTTGCACATGTACAATCGGTCAATTTGCGGGCAGCGTTTTTCGGTGGCACGAGAAATATACATTATTATTACGATTAACATTGAGGCACAAATAAATTTTTATCACCTGAAAAAACAGGGACATGGATTAATAGTTAGTTCTTTTTCACGGACTCCTGCGGTAAGTGGAATTAGCGCAAGTAAAATAAATTATTTACAAAGCTGCGCTGGAAGGTTTACACTTGATTTACGATTACTACAGCGGCACGAATCCTGCGTGAAAAGACCTAATCAGCTAATGGCCTTGGCAAGCGAAAGTGGACACTCTGGTTCCGTTGATCGTAGCGTGCGAAATCAGAATTTGCTGTGCAGTTGACATTGGGTACCGTGAAGCTTCTCTACTATAGAAAGAATACCATTGTTCGTAAGAAGGTGTAAGACTCCACTAAATCAAGTGTGCTGTAGGTCGCACTTTTCTTCCGTTTTATAAAATCCCGCCGTACATATTGATTGGACTACTCAGTTTGTCTGTGCTCTGCAAGCTTGAGATCCGTACCGAATGCATTTTATTGTCAGCGGTAATACTCTAAATCTAACTGAGCGTTTTGAACGTTTTGCCTAAAATAGGGTGACACTTTTCATAAGATTTCAGCTGAACGCTTATATGGAATTGCAGAAAGTAACACCAGTACAGCTACATAATTAAGCCTAAAAACGTTCGTTTGATGTAGTTGCAATTAAATCGGCAAAATGTACATGTATGGTTGAAAAATCCCAAGCTTGTGTTCGTATGCTTGTGCATAATGTGTCGGTTGCGAGTGTTATATAGGTCACAGTAGCACCAGATACAACTTGTTCCGATGCTAAAATGAAACCCCAGTATAGTTAAAATGTGCGAACTGTTTACAACGGTATAAAGGAAATAATGCAATCTGCAATCTTTGTTCTTCAACCACTTTCCCAACTAAAGTAAGAACTGTTTTGCGAAAGATAAAGAACAACCGTTTTGTTTAAACAATTAATCTAAATGTGCGGTCATGCAAACCGTTGTCAAAATGTTTCTTACATGGTGCAAAATTGCAACAAACACAATTCATTCCGTTTCATGCCCGTGATTTATTGCAGGAGTTTGAGGTGCATCAGATGGCTGCTAATTTAGCAGATCATCAAATCGCACTGTGGTTGCCTTCAGAAAACACATTTGTGCGCCTTTCATGCAATGTGTGTAAACGACTGTCGTTAATCAGTCCTGAAGCCTTCAAGCACAAAACATCTGCACATCATGAAACAATAAACTATGGAATCGGAAGAGTCAAATGTCAAAGCTGAAGAATCGAGTTCCAGCGTGTGTTCATGATAAAAAAAATCCAGTCCGTGTGTCCCAATTTCGATGGAGAAAAGAATATAGCTCCTTTACAAATCACGTAAAGTTGTAAAATTTACGAAGGTTATTGCTTACATTTACCGACCAACTTCTGGCAATTTACTACACTGAGCAGGAATTTTACTCTGCAGAGGTTAAACAGTGAAGCAACCATCAAGCAAATATATAATATTAACAAAACTTTTTATGACGATTTTCTCCGCATCAGAAAATGGATAGGGCATTATGCAATGTCCACCAAACATGCGTCGCCACGCCTGAGTTGCAAGCGGCCCCAAAGCCAGTCAATAACGTGTTAAAATGTTGTTTTTTTGCTTTATTGATATTCATGAAGGGAAATGCCTGCATGAAATAACCTGAGTCTCTGTTTGTTAACCAGTTCAAAATGCATATCACTGCGAGGATACAAAAGGAAGCCGTCCCACTACCTGGTCGACTTTTCATAGGACGGAGGTTCATGGTAAAGTGATCACTGCATCCCCCATTTAGTCTCTGAGTCGGGTTTCAGTTAGTGATTACTGGTTTTGAAGCAACAAGAAGGAATGTATCAGTGTAGGAGCATCTAATATCTCAGGTACAAATACTCGTGATGTTGGAATGCGCTCGATATATTTTATATCGGTAAAGTTTTCGCCCAGAAATTGCTTATTTTCTGACACCGACTTTGCCTCAACTACATACGGCGGCAGGTTGATCCACATATTTACCAAGCTATGTTCGAAACAATGGTTGTGAAGCACGCGCTTCAAATCCGGTACCACAAAGTTGTCTCCGTGTCCTCGTATGATGATTTACACACGCATATGCCGAAGCGGTCTCAACATGGGGTAATCACCGAGATGTGGTATCCGATGTGTCATCATAAGGTCAAGCCGAACTTTATCGTTCTACATTGCGGAGTTTCACCTACATCATCGGACTAGGTGAAATACTCAGTTCATCCTCATAGAACTTGCATCCAACTTACACAGTATTTAGAAAAGCCCAACACGCAAACATATTGAGAATTCCATTTTTACAGCCCTTCGGCGCCTTAGGGAAGAGCGCGCAGGACATCCGACGGGACGTTGTGAATGGTGTGATATCAGCATTTTCTGAAGCGGATGGAATATACAACAGTAACAGGTCTTGAATTCAGGAAGCTACAACCTAGTAATTTAACTAGGTGTAGTGACTGCTGGAGATTAGATGAGGTGGATCCCCTAGAAATTAATAAAAATCCCTCACGCCAATATTTACTTTGCAGGACCTTTGTGATTGAAACAGATCATAAAGCTCTGTTTTCCTCCTTGGCTCTGAGAAGGGGGTTCAAAAATTGGCTTCACTCAGAATGGTTTCTTGGTTCCTATTGCTATCTACATATAAATTCACATTTCAGTATATTCTCTGTTGGCGGAATACCAAAGCTGATGTCCTTATTCGACTTCCTTTACCAGGCGTACCATCGGAGAATTTTACTGCACGAGAGCTCATAAGCTTGGTTCAGCATCGCAATGATTCCCCATTCACGTCGACAGACATACGTCAAGAAACTGATAGCGATCTTGTTCTATCATTGATGAAGCGCTACGCTCAAGTCGGGTGGCCAAATACACAACCGAAGATCTAATGTCTCTCCATACCGGGATGTCTCAGCTCAGTCTCCAGAACGGATGTTTACCGTGGTGCGCACGATTTCGGTCAAGTATCCTCAACGATCTACATGTTGCGCACCCATGAGTTGCCAAAATAAAGTCACTAGCACACTTTTATGTATGGTAGCCCGAATTAGACGGTGACATGTTAGCGATGGTTGGAAGTTGCAAACTGGCCAAGCGAACCGAAACGCTGCTCCCCTTGTACCAATGCAGTCTTGGAAGTGGAAAGAAAAACCTTCGAAACGCGTCCAAGCAAACGTTTTTGGTCTTTTCGATGGTCAGGTGAATTAAATGATCGTTTATGCCCATTTTAAATGGATTAAAACCCATATTCTGGCCTCAGGGACTTCAGCTAACCAAATCAATAAACTGCGTACAACGTTGGCGACGTTCAGTCTATGGAACACTAATGTCTGACAATGGGGGCAGGGTTTTCCAATAACGAGATTTCTAACTTTCTTGGCTCGAAAGGCTTTACACACACACACCAAGTACAACTTATCATCTGTCTTCCAAAGGACTAGATAGAGGGGGTATAGACTGAAAAATCCACTAATAAAGCAACCAAATGCTTCACTGCGTTTGCGCTTACATCGTTCCTTGTTCGTGTACCGAAACACGCCAAACCAGACAACAAGTGTAACCTCGGCAGAGTTAATTTTCTGTCTTCACTTGCTTGCATGATTACATTTACTACATGGGACCATAGAGACATAAGTTGTTGTAGGACAACAAGTGGCGGAAGAACATGTTGACATTTACAGAAGGGACAACTGCAGGGACATTGCACCCTGAGATCAGTTACAAACTCCGGGGATGCCTGCAGTCACCCGTGTGAGCAAGCACCACTGCAAATGTGAAACGGATCAGGGACTGGCGGCAGTTTGCAGTTACTGAGCTGTAAGCAATTACGGAGGGTAACAGGTAAATTGGCTGGCGATGTGCATAATGCGGACAGGTTCAGGTCCTACTATAGGTTGATCGCCACGTAAGGCCGCAAGCAAGGATTGCATTTTACACCGGCGCACACATAAAATGCGGGTAATTTAAAAGAATAGCCGCTGAAATGCATCAAGGGGTAATCTGCTCTCGAAGGCCCAATCGTGTTGAATAGTTTGAGCAACTTGTAGACATTCGACTGCGTTGGATACCTTTCCCTTCCTTTTGTTATTAACAAGTTGACTATGAGAATTAACGGTGGCCTGAACTGCGCAGCTAAGTGATGCAGAGTCCGGTCAAAATGGCCTGAGGTGGCATCAAAATGAGGCAACCGACATGCCATTGCCGAGAGCAATTTGGAATATCAGATCAACATTGTTCACTCTGGTCATCTGTGTCTCACCTGTCCCCTCGCCTCGAACGGACATCTCGTTTGCTCCATTCAACATGGACTCGATCAAACCAGAGGGCGTGACCACGTGTTCCGGATATATTTACTGCCGCGCACGCGTTCGACGGAAAAGCCAAGAGCTTTATTAACATATAAGTTAAGGACCATCGCTGAGAACCTTTTCACCGAACAACGGTCGAAAAGCAAAATTGACTTCTGACACACACCGTTTCTTTTGACCATTGCTGCAGCAACACCGGTTGCAGCCGCGATTGTGTACTGTATTAGATTAGAGTTCCCGTATTAGAACTTGTAATTCCTCTCATAAACTATTTACGACAAGAATCACGCCTTGGCGCTTTTGCCCGTCATAAACCATTGTCCCACTGTTCCTCGTCAGACTGCCTGTATAAAGTGTGTGGTGCTGAAGTATCTGCGGAATAATGGCCGGTTATGACACAGTTAACATTGAAAGCTGCTAACAAGCTGTCTCTTCTATGCCGCCTTATCACCGGACCATGGCCGGCTCTTTATGACGGTGTTGTTGACAATTTGTCTGTGCCTAGACCCTGAATGTATGCTTAGCGTCTGATCAGTTCACACTAGTTCCTCTTCTCTTTTTATTATTCTTCATTCCCTAAGTCACTGTGATCGTATGGCAAGGAAGTAATAGTTCAAATGGCTAATGGCTGCTGCTGGTGTTGATAATGATGACGGTTTTTTACGCAGCCTAGAATTGCCTGAGCCCATTCAGTTGCGATGTTACTGACGGTTGTTGTGCCTTTGGGAATGGTTCGTTCTGCTAATTTGTCCCGAACAGATTGTGGTCTTTGAACCTCTGAACCACATTCAGGTTGCTCTACTCATCGGATGGAGAGTAACAATCAAAGTTTGCTTACCTTGGGTGCACAACACCGAACTCTATCATGTGTTTGCCTATTGTGTTGCATGCAAACAACTTTACGAGCCTGGCGCAGTCGTATCGAAAAACGTGCGGCTATGATGTATTTATTCGTTCGGTTGATGTTTACCATTACCATTTTGTTGCCCCATAGGTGCTTCATAGTTTTCAAGCAAACTCGTCTCATCGCCTAGGGCTAATAAAGTGTGCACTCGACATGCGAATATTGCATTCGAAACCAGTCTAACAGATGAAAGTTCGTGACACCGTTTCCGCTGTTCGCCGACAGAACAATTAAGACAGATGGGGAAAGGATAAGAGGGTAGTTAACCGATATTTAAATGACCCTCAGCGAATACGATTTCTCCATCCAACGCGAGTCATGCAAGTACGGAGTATGCAGTCCAACTAGCAATGCAGTCGTTTACACTTCTGTGGCCGGGTGAGGGAAATTTAGGGAGACCAACATCTACCATTGGACAGTCGGCAACTTATTGCGCTCTCGTGTCAGGCAGAGGCCTACACCTGGTTCACCGAGCGACGGACTAAGAATGGACGTGACTTTTGTAACAATTGGTTGCTCACTCCTGCACCATCACGTTTTTAATCCAAGAAGTTAGAGAACTGCGGAAAATTAATCGGATTGAGGCTTAGTGTTAACCATTAAAAAACATCTGGTTGTTGCTCTACTACTTGGATGTCTTGTGGATTTTTGTGAGCACATGCCTCTACTATTTTATATATGTTGATACTCTGCTTGCCTAATTGGGCAGTCTGTGACGATTGTAGCATATCAGAATGAATGTAGGGATCAAACAATTAAGCTAGACAACCAACATGCGACCTAACGAACATGGACTGTCCGAAATTCGTGTGAGTAACCTACTGCTTGTTTAACTGGGTCAAGAAATAACCATTTCGGCCCATAGACATCATTAGTTATGGAGTGGACAGGCAATTTATTTAGAAGAATTTGACACACCAAACATGCGGTAAATATTACTAAATGAAATTGCTGTCTAAACCTATATAACTGAAGAATTGAAAATGTGATGTAGGTATCTGTTGCACAGTTACGTCCAGATTCGCTAGATCATGAAAGCCTACAGAATCGTCTAAGAAGACGAATACCGTCTCAGTAACAGCAACACGATTTCGGCGCATGGGTACGGTTGACGATATGTGTTTTAATTGCAAATCTCGTTGTAGAATTCTGCGAACTAAAGGTTGTATGGAAGGCAATCAGAAGAAATTGTGTGCAATGGAGCTGACACCAGAAATAACAATTTGCGCTTGGGTTTTAACGTCATGTAACGTGTGGTAAGGAGACAACTGCTGAAAATGCAGCGAAGAAGATGAGCAGCTCTACAATGTACCCCATGTCTAGCAATTTGGAGACGTAATAACGCAAAGAAAATGCGCTGAGAATGTCCTATCAGAGTGAGCGGATAGGCTAAATGAAGGTGAAAGAAAACCAATAAGAAACCAACTTTGTGCATTCGATGGCTGGACCCGGAATGGGCGATGTTCACGTACTGTCACTGTTTGTATAAATGAAACAAAAAGGTGGAATGCATGGGCCCATAATTCTTGTTAGTAGTAAAAGTTAGTGGACAAAACAATCTCATTAGAACTCTTGCAGAACTCAGTCCTTCAGGGACAAGGGTTTATTCGGTAAACGCAATTCAGCGAAAATTACAGCGTGTTTAACAAGTCAAACTCCTACATAAATATGTAGATATTTATAGATATATATATATATATATACATGGTTGGTGTCATTCGGTTTCGGATTTGTTTGCCACTGTGGCAAGCCACAGGACGCCTGCGCCTACACAGGGACCATGGGTGGCTTGCGATGCACCACCAACTGCTCCAAACACACACCTCATATCTAGGGTAAACCCTAAGGAATTAGACCGGGAGGCATGTGGATGGGAGCCACGTTTCTTCAACGGAGCCGGCCCACACTCCTTCACAGCCAAGCACAAGCACGCTGTATTTCGGATTCAAGCGAACACACGACGGTGGCTGAACCGTAGTCCGTTCCACACTAAGTGCATGGAACCGCTGTTCGATCCTAACACGGCAACAAGAATCGTGCACCCTGTCCCCTCCAGCAATGACCAACTGTCTCCTAGAGTCAGTATGGACGAGATAGTGGGTAATAGACAGGTAGGCACCTTGTCAACATGCACATCAAGCGCAGTCACGCAGGGGATATCAAGCAACAGCCAATCACTTGAGAGAAAGCTAAGGAAGAAAATATCTCTAGTAATGGATAAGGAAACGTTAACATTAATCTTCAATTAATCAGCCTATGAAATTATTTGTTTACAAAAGCATCCGAGATAAGTTCACGACGTCAGAAAGTATATTTTACGTAAATGCCACAATCACGAAAATGTTATGGAAATTGACTACCATTGGCTAAAGCGAGGTGTGCAAGTTTATAGAAGTGAGTACAGTTAGACATTAATATGAGAAAGAAAACCATTAGGACAAAATTGAAAACCCACCACCTGAAATAAATAGACTCAGCATGCAAGCACGCGGTTAGTAAATCAAATGCAACTTACCTACAAACGCTGCGCCGGTTCTGCCTACGTTCTCTGTAGGACCCGTCGTCGCTTCGGTAGTGATCCCGACTGACCTCGCTTATGGCTCACTAGGCCTTCCTGACTCAGGCAATCATGACCGCATGTGCTACAGCACCATGCGCTCGATGTTGATGGAGTACAATACATCGGTGTATGCCACTTCCGCACTTGCCGCTTCTTCTCTGCATGTATAAGGTCTTTCTCCCGCACTTCAGTAACTGCCTTCGTGATTAGATCGTGCTATGCACGCCGATCAACCGTCTTCGATTCCAATAACAGGTAATCAAGATTGGAACGTGAGAGGCTCACTTGGTTCATGTCCTGGTAACGTAACTTTGGTTTCCCTCATGCCGCTTTCCAATACTCAGCTGACCAAATAATAGTTGGTTCGGTATCCGGGTCGAATTAATACGGCTCACATGACCAAGCCACCTCAAGTGTCTCAACAAAATTATGCAGTCCACTGCATACACTCCACTTTGTCACAGCACTTACGTGTCAGCAACTGTCGCGCCAAACGACGCGCCAAATGCGTCGCAAACATTGCTGATGGAAACGCTCGAGATAGCGCACATCTCGCCGTTACATCGTACATATATTATTAAAATTATTATTATTATTATTAAAAATTATTATTTGACCTTGCTTGTTTGTAAAGTTAATCCACTGTGATGAATAACATTTGGTATAAGACAACTGTCATTCAGAATCCTTTACAAGAAGTATCAAATTGGTGATTTTGCATGGAGTTGCATACAGTAATAACGTTTAGTGGTATATCACAATTAAGACTTTGTCCCACTGTTAACATATATGCTGTTTAATTCTGCAGTTCTCAGCTTGGCTATATTACACGATGTGTTTCATAGACTATTTTTATATGGCAACATCTATATTTCTCCTGTATCACTACTATCAAGTGTTGCAGATTTCAGTCGAATTTTTAAAAGACGGTAAAGCTAGACAGCAGTATTCCTGTGTTAGGAGCAGTTTCTTGAAAAATATGCAACCGTGCGAAAGACAATGTTGTTCGTCTCAGGTAAAAGAACATATTCCAAAGTAATTATTCGATTACTGAAACGGTTACAGGAAGTTTAATCACGGACCACTTGGCCACATTTTAACAGACCGTGTAAACCATTAATTACCCTTACCTGGCTCCGACTTTCAAGCCTTTGATCGGGGAGAAATTTAGGTCAAATCTATGTTATGCACATCGCAGTATCCATTGCTAATGCAACGTAAAATAATAACTTCAGCAATTTGCACAGGGTTGCACAAGGTAGTAAAGACCTTCCACCTGCAACAATGCAGTAGGTTTGTTACAGAGATCCCTGGTAAATCATGTTGTCTAACACCACGGTATTTACTGCATCAGGCCAATATATATTTAATAAGCATGCAATCCCAAAACATTATTTCGAGGCAGAAATAAAATTTTTCTAAATTTTTACTTATCCGTAATCAAAACATAAGCTTTCTCAAGAAATATTTGCCTGCATTTGACAGAATATATCCAGCTTAGAGAAACTATTATTTCTACAAAAATCTGGAGTATTTACAGCTGTTATTTAAAACGTAACTTACAACACATAAAGATTAGAGCACACGACAATATTTCCGCAACGGTTTCATATTGCAATATGCCAAAACTGAAAGTGAGAGCTTGTCACCATATTCAAAATAATAGAAGCAAGAAACGCAATTCCAGACACCACCAAAGGCAATAAATACAGTGGATCCTTTTTGTACAAAAATCAAGATATGAAATAAAGCGCGCAGTTGCGCTAAACTAGTTTATTAGCAAGCTTCTAGACGACGTGGTGCAATGGTAGTCCGGGTTAATCGTTCCTATGATCAACTGTTCTCCGAGCTTGGCAATGGGTATACAAACGTTTCATCGTCGCTCGAGGTGACTTCCTCAGTGCGCTGCTAGGTCAAACGTAATCCGCTGACTTGGTCATCTATTTGTGATTGATTAGCAAGTGACTTTTGAATTGTCCTCCTCGATCTGTGCCCCGTGACCAATCGCCCGACCAACTTCTCTGATAGACACCGGCGATCCATGGGCTTATATTGCCCGGCTCCCTTAGCTGTTCAGGACGGTATTCAAGTTGTTTTAATTCTCTCCGTCCTACCGTTTCGTAAACTGGGTCAATCTCGACTTGCATATTTCTCGAGTGCTTCGTCGAGTAACATGTCTTGAGGAACTCTCTTCATTTTCCTGTCTGTCCTTGTGCTAGGACCTCTGCGTTTCCCCATTGAAGCGAGATCCTTCTTCGTCTGTATATATTGAAACCAGTGAGAGAGCCTAGTGGTTCTTACAAGCTCTCTTATGCTCTTTTATTCTTGTAGACAGTTGTCTTGCTGTCTGAACCACATAGTTATTATCGCACTCTTGACTCCGTATCTTGTAAACAACATTTCGCTTTTCGTGTGCTTCACGTCTAGCTCTAGGTTCCGACAGGTGTTCTCCTCAATGTGGCGGTTGCTTTGTGAGCCACTGTAAGACCATACTGTTTGAATAATCCTGCCATCATCTCGGAGATGTTCTTTACCTAAGGTAGAACGATTCTCTTTGTTGTCGCTTGAGCAGGCTGAGAGCCCGCAGCTTTGTTGTTTAGACATCGCCGGACAAAGTTATGTGGATATTCATTTTAGTGAAGTGATCATGACAGGTTTATCACTTATTTCCGCTTCGCCTCAAGAGTGACGCAATATATTTGGATTCTAAGAACAAGAGTCGGCAAGCAGTTTATTTATGACATTTCGGGTGATCGCTGTATTAGTTTAGAATCTGGTCAGTGTACGTTCCTTTTCTGAAAACCGATGTTTGCAACTCCCCGTCAGTCTTGCTGGCGACTAACACGTACACAAATGGGAGCTGGTCTTCCTTCTCCGATTCCATCGTAAAATGGATGTCCTCGATGACAGTATTGAACAACTCGTACGCAGCCTCTACTTGACTACCTTTCAGTATCACGAATGTATCATCAACGCGTCGGATCCACGAGTTGGGGCTGATTACGGGCAGTATGAACACTACAAATTTCTGCATTACTACATTGCAACAAATCATTCCAACTAAATAGATATCCACACAGCTTTGTCCGGCGATGTCTAAACAACAAAGCTGCGGGCTCTCAGCCTGCTCAAGCGACAACAAAGAGAATCGTTCTACCTTAGGTAAAGAACATCTCCGAGATGATGGCAGGATTATTCAAACAGTATGGTCTTACAGTGGCTCACAAAGCAACCGCCACATTGAGGAGAACACCTGTCGGAACCTAGAGCTAGACGTGAAGCACACGAAAAGCGAAATGTTGTTTACAAGATACGGAGTCAAGAGTGCGATAATAACTATGTGGTTCAGACAGCAAGACAACTGTCTACAAGAATAAAAGAGCATAAGAGAGCTTGTAAGAACCACTAGGCTCTCTCACTGGTTTCAATATATACAGACGAAGAAGGATCTCGCTTCAATGGGGAAACGCAGAGGTCCTAGCACAAGGACAGACAGGAAAATGAAGAGAGTTCCTCAAGACATGTTACTCGACGAAGCACTCGAGAAATATGCAAGTCGAGATTGACCCAGTTTACGAAACGGTAGGACGGAGAGAATTAAAACAAATTGAATACCGTCCTGAACAGCTAAGGGAGCCGGGCAATATAAGCCCATGGATCGCCGGTGTCTATCAGAGAAGTTGGTCGGGCGATTGGTCACGGGGCACAGATCGAGGAGGACAATTCAAAAGTCACTTGCTAATCAATCACAAATAGATGACCAAGTCAGCGGATTACGTTTGACCTAGCAGCGCACTGAGGAAGTCACCTCATGCGATGATGAAACGTTTGTATACCCATTGCCAAGCTCGGAGAACAGTTGAACTCAGAAGTTTTAGATTCTGACACTTATATTGTGTACCTTTTTTACGAATGGACAAGCGGATCTGCTACAAATATTAGGTTAGTTGACGCAAATTAACATTATTATCGGAAGCCCGTCCTCAACTGTTGACTACTCTCTAGATTCCCTATAATGCATTAAGGCCTGAGTTTGCTAACGACAACCTTCCCGCATAGACCGGAGGTTGCCTTGCCACAAAGCAATTGTAGCTGCGTCATATTTTGTATCCATCTTCACTAGATGGTAAAACTCGGTGGATGAATTTTTCTCTTCTCACTTTAATGGCTTTTATGTACTGTCAGGGATTGTTTTCCACTAACATGAATATAGTGACAGCTATAATATGTTTCCGTGTTGTTTTCTCCAATTACTAAAACCCAACGACGAGGTTTTCTTATGTCTATGCCCACCAGGATGAGACGCATTGTGGATTGCGTTGATAGTGGAGGGCAACATCGAAAACATACGCTTCGGATATGGTCCCAGTAATAGAAATTGTGGAGGCCCACTACAATTCAAACAAGGTCAAATCTGTGCTTGCGTATGGCAAGTGGAGTCACATGGCGGATGCTGTAAATGCTAAGAATCAACCAGTTCTGTTGGAATGACACAAGTTAAATGGCCTAAGACTTACAACCGCGCAGATCAAAATACAGTATTTTCATAATGGAAAGTGTAGGGGCTGACAAAGTACTTTCCATCTGCTCTCTACAATAAAATGATCCAATGATAACGCTACATTTTTTTCTAATCAGGATTCCCTATTGGTGCTCATTCCTACTGCCTTAAGCTGTGATAGATCAAGTCAGGTTTAACCAGATTTTGACCTCACTAGAGTACATGTCAACAGATCCATGTTGCGGCTTTGGGTAACATATTGGGAGAGTTACTGGCAAGCGCATTCATCGGGTGGATTAAGAGAAAGAAGTAGATATCAAACCAGCCATATAAACGTTATATTGAATCTATAATATAAGCCATGGATTCCAATGTGGACATAGCTCCTGTAACCTGTAAACACTGCACAACCACGACGAGTTTTGATGTCTTTTCATCTAAGCAGATGGATGTAGCAATACTCCACCCTGTGTAGTCCAAAATCGACCCTCTAATTAATCATTTACCGTTCTGCCAAACGCTGCCCGCCTGTGACCCGGTATCCAAAGGCGTAGAGGTTTCGGCTACTATTCCATTGGCCGCGGTTTCGAAGCCTGCTATCTCCATCTGATGTGACGGATTGACCTAGACGCCACAAGAGAATGGGTATCCCGCGCGATTTATAGCATAGCACGCAAAATATGATCCAGGGATAAACCACCAACCGATGACCCGAAGAAAAAAGTATTCATTACACTGTCGTTCAAAGGAGATCAAATTGACAGAAGATGCCGGCATCCCTTTCGTCACTCAAATAATAAGTGTTGGTATGCGGTTGAGCTATTGGTTTTGCATCAAGTCAGAAGATTGCTCTGTAAATCCAACCTAGACAGACCGGACTCATAAGTTACCGCCTCATGCATTTACTTCTTTAATTGTACTTGCTATAGCAAGCACATAGGCCATACTGAGGTAAGGCTGTCAACAAGGATTGCTGAGCATGTTGCGCGAAACATGATCGCTAATTGTCTGAGGCTACCGACTAGCTCTCTGGCTCGCCACATAGTTTACTGCGCTGAATGCCAAAACCGAGATGGCAAGCAAACTACTACCCTTTTACCTCAGTTTGCGGAGGCATCAGCAATTCGGAGTCTAAGACGAAATCTGTGCAAGCAACTGGGTTTCTTGACCACGTTAGCCCTTGCCTGGTGAGGCTAGAGTTTCCATTTTCCTCGGAACGGGTCACGTAAGCCTAAAGGCCTTCGACAGTTTTGGATATGTTGTCGTTAACATTGTCCTTTGCTTGTCTGCTATTTAGTCTGTGTATTCCATTAAGTGTATGTAAACAGTCGAGGAGAATAAGCGAAATTGCTGAACTCAGTAAATTCTGTTAAAATGTTTCTTCTTGCTTTATTGAAACAAACGAATGGCTGAAACCCTAACTATAGATGCATCACTTGGAGATACCAGTTACGCGACGCTAATTTTCCGTCAAATCCGCTTAGCGAAATGCAACAGTTAAGGCAGGTAGGATATATGTATCCTCACATATTACAGTATACTGTCCAACCGCATTCAATAAACCAAATTGGTCGTTCCTAACCCAACAGCATCCCAATGTCGCATGTTGGGAGCTTGGCACCCAGTTCACTGGGCTGGCGCCAAATTCTCCAGAAGCTAAAGTCCTTCGCCCAAAACAAGCGTAGCACTTTCTGCGGATCCGGACTCAAAAATGCGTTGCCATAGTAGATTCGGCTTCGCGCAAACAAAGCCTACGCATGTGTGCAAAACTAGGGTTCCTAAGTAAGCCAAAGGAACCTCAGTATTAAGTTTGGTTGCGACATGTACAACACTCCGAGTGCCAAAACTAGTGACATACTACTATCCGTTCCGCATTATATTTTGAATCATTGTCACTGTACGAGCAGAAAATAAGAGCTATGCTTGTCTATTTACATAACATTCCTTGGTCTCCGAATTCGTCTTTGCCACTACAAGCAGACAACCATCCGAACGGTGTGACTAGAAGTTTAATATCATGGCATACTAAAACTACTGAGTACTAGGTGAACAAAGTGTTGGATTTAATACTGATACTGGGAATCATCATGGCCTTAATTGTCGTGATCAAAAAAGAGTGCACTTTATCCTCATTATCATAATAAACGTTTACCTGGACCTGATTCCACAATATTTCATCCAGGGAATTAATTGAACCCATCCGCAACATTCGACTGACTGATGTAATTTTTCTTTCTACCATTATTTACTCAACATTACACCAGTATTATACTAACATGCACCAAGCTGCAACCTATGATACTCCACAGAGCAACCGTGTGGCCTATGGCTCCAAGAAAGCAAACGAAACAAATACACACCCTGAAGAAACGGAACTTGCTGGCAAAACTACAAAAGGTCTACCAATTTTCGACTCTATGACCAATGCCTGTATAGACTGTCAGATCAAATATGTGCAAACAATAGGACTCAAAAGCTAATGAAACCATGCTATGCGAACGGATTGCTTGATAAATTAACTAGTTCACATCCTTTGTCGTGGAAGCAACAACGGCTCTTCCCCTTTCAGGTAAATATTGGACAAACATGGAAAAAACACTTTATTGACCTAGTTGCTATGTGTGATGCGTGTATAGACCTCTTTGCTGCTTCCGAGATTTTTGTATCTGACTTTCTAAGTGAATATCCAAAATCCACGACTAACAATAACCTTTGCAATGCGAAATGTTCTGATAACAGTATTAGGCAGCTAATGAAAACCGACGTGTCCTCTCTCAGTTTGGCCCATGGCGGCATGCATTTAACTGAATACGGAATATTATTTGTGGGCACAGCTAGAAATATAAAGCTGTAAAACTCCATCACAGTTTTTAAAATTGTTCTACGAAGTGCCTACACTCCGTGATACCCTAATTCTCTGGCAAGTTATTATGTTGCATCGTAGAAAAGCAGGCTTACAATCTCACGGGCTTCACTGCTAGTGTGCAATCGTTCTCTGAATCGAATGGGGCTGAAATGTAAATCCAATAACGTTTTGAACTGTTGTATAGCTTTAGCCTTTCACGACTTGTTCTAGCAGACTGTTCCAAACATTTGCCATTCTCCGTTCGAAGCACAGGAGTGGGGTAATTGTTTTAGTTCCGGCACCACAAGGTTGTACTGGTGTTCGCGTGGGTTGCATTTAGTTTGCAAATGAAGCAGCGGTCTCAGCATGGGGAATTCACCGGTATGTAATATACGGTAGGTCATGATGTGATCTTCTAGGCAACCTTGGCCGAAATAGGTGTCAGATAAATCGGCCTGTAGTTGTCTACTTTGCTGGAGCCACCTCCTTTAGGAACCGGTTTAAGCGCTGAGAATTTCATTTCGCTCGGCAATAAACCTCCGAATTGTGTCCTATCAGTCACCGCAGGTGAGGTGATGGCCGATATAGATTTGGGAATCAGGAGGGAGAGTCCGTCAAGGCCAGCAGGCTTGGTGCCGTCAAGGAATGTGAGTAGTTAATACACGCCTTCAACACCGCATCCAGACTGCCGGCTTATGCAGACGCGGTACACTTTGAACACAGTACACACACTTGGTCGTTTGCAAACACGGAAATTAAATGCGTTGCCAAGGCGGACGCGCGCTCAGGGCTCGATGTAAGCATTTGTTCGTCTGAGCCCTCTAGCACTGGCAGATCACCAGCTGGCTAAAGACCGCTTCACGTAAGCAAACAGTCTTTTCCGAGTTATTTCTGCGGCAGTTGCCAGATGCTGTACGAAGGGCCAACGCTTGTTCTTTTCTGCGCTATTACAACTATTTCGCTGTCTTTTATGCGCCTCGTAATCATTGGAAGTGTTGGAGAGGAGGAATTTGTCCCACAATTTGTGTCGCCGCAGAGCAATTTTATCATCTTCCTTGTCAAACTAATGCGGCTTGACTGGTTCAACTTTCAGAAACCTCACTGGTACAAACTGAGTACACAGTAATATCTGTCTTTCTTCAATAACAGTCCAACAGTCTTCCACAGATGCAGCTTACGGCAAAGACCGAAGTACCTGTTACGCGTCTTGAGTTAGATTGTCGAACTTAGTTTTCCAGTGGTCGTGAGCCGGCTCCATCGGACGGGAATACGGTGAAGATACATACATACTGGCCATGAGCATTGAGTGATCGCTTAATGCTAGGGGCTCTAGGAGACTAATATCATACGTATGTTGCTCATAGCTTGTTAACATTAAGTCCAGGCACGACGGAGTTGAGCGCTGCGTTATTGGTTTCGGTTGGTATAGTGTTGCGCCGCTCAACTTTCAAGTACTAACTCCACTAAATTTGTTTCGATCTTTCAATGTCCAAGTTCAGACCAAGGTGTCCGAAAACGATTAACATCACCCGGGAGTAGAAAATGGGGACGACTTATGTGGCTTCGGGGATGTGGCGGCCAATTCAAACAACGGCCCATGGGACTGCGACAAAATGTACTTAATAGTAGATCCCTGCATCTGAGGTGTATCCAGCATCACAGCTGCTTACACAGACCATCGTCGATTCGGTATACTTTCACAACTCTCTACGCAGGGAAGACCGGATTCATAGCAAGACCGAACCGGGAGCAGTCGACAGTCTATTGATTCGGAAGCAAGAGTAGCCATTGAGTTTGATTTCATCAGAATTCATCCACTTCTCCGATTCTCAATACGCCCTTAGATTCAACGAAACGACAGAATTAATAGTGCCTTTTCTATGAACAGGCCGCAGGCCGCAGCAAGAACCTTTAGGAGTGCTTAAAGTGCGAGCAACCTTGTTACCATGATTTTGTAGAATCTTTGAAGTGACTCGAAAGTTGTTGATGCGGTGATTCGTTTTTCCATCACAATTTCGTCTCTTCAGCTGAGTGATGGCAAACTTGAGTCGTTATCGACCTAGCGGATTTAAGTCGGAACAAACATAGAGCTTCAGACCTTCCAAATTATTTAATCGAGACAAGATAAACCTCGGACTGCTTTCGTGCATATGGGTGATTCGCCATGGTTGACTTCGTTGAACGACTTTCTTTCGAAGACAGTTAATTCGCTACACTTTCAAGCCGTCTTCTATTAGCTCGAGCAGTACGTCAATTAAGGTCCGTAAAGCTCGACGTCATGACCATACCCTATCTAGGGTGTTGGATCACTAAACTGAGGCGCGTGGAAAATCACAAGGTTAAACTCTTCTGGTCACCCGAACTTTAGTTGCAGGAAGAGGATTTTTCGCGCTTTCGTGGTCTGGTCTGTAGCTGACTTGCAGCAGCTGAACACTTTTCACCTTTCGATATCCAGTTTCCTTGTATTTTCCAGTGTCTTCAGTAAACAGACCGTCACACACCAGGACATATTTGCCTGTAGAATACAGCGCAGGCGAAATATTCGCGTCAGGTATAGTTGGGCTGCTGATAAATGCGGGCCTCCGTGCCGGTGAGTTTGCACATGACGTGCAGGAAGCCTTATCTGAAACATGGAGTCACTTCGCGTTAGCTTGTTGGGCCAAACACACGGAGCTGCTCTTAGCGGAATGATTCACTCTACAAAACAGTTTGTGATTCTGCTCTACTTTCTCGAACTGTATTTCGTTTCGGCATTTATCCCAAAAAGGGTAATCATTTTGGATTTCACGGAAACACCGAAATTACTCAATAGGTCGTCAAATGCATGAAATAAGGGATATAATGTGATGCATAACACATGTGAGTGTGTTTGCTAGCCATCCTAGACAACCTTGGAACAAGAACGACAGGTTCTTGGTGTATGTATTCAAAAGAATCCGAGACCAAGATGGCAGACAATTATAGAGCACAGATAGAGTGTAAGCTCACCGTAGTTAAACATAGATAAAACGATTTTATGGTCAGAATTTCAGAATCAGAAATGAAACTTAATGCCAACATCCTTTCTATGAAATAATGCTAATGCGCGGAGAAGTCTAAGAGAAACTATCTTGTTAACGCAACCAGGAAAAATTAATCGGATGTCGCCAGTTACAGTTTTCGAATGGAAGCAGGCGTTTTGAAATTTAATTTTCAATGTGTTCAATTTATTGCTACCAAGTTGCTATTACTCTGATCAATGGCAGACATCGTTTAACATCCTACGAAAAGACAGATGACACAAACAAAATATTTCCATCTACTTACCGCTTCACCATGCATCCACCACCGCCATACTGTGTGAAAGATTAGCCAAGAAAATTTTATTGGTCTTTCTTTAGTCCGTAGACCTGTTTAATACATATACACATGGTTACCTCGATTGACATGCCTGCAAGCTACACTACATTTACTACAGTTCAGCATCAAAGGACTCCGGTTTTGCAGTCAAATCATTATTTTTGGACATTGTAATAGCATTTCACTGAGTATTTATCTCACAGTTGATAAAAGTGGATTCCTTCGAAGTCGGGAACATAATTTTAAGTTGGCTTGCCTCCTACTTTATTAAGCGATTTGTCGCTTTGGGTGGCAACTGCTGTTCTCATTGCCCAAGCATCAGCAGAATCATCTAGGGAAGTGCATTTGGCCCTTGGATAATTCGCTTTACATACCAGGGCTATTGGCGTGTCAAACAAAATGACCTACTTCCTTTAGTTTCTGATGATATCCAGCTTTTCCGTAAATTCCGGTCTGGTGCAATTCAGAACATATCACGTTTACTTCAAAATGATCTTCAAGCTCTTAAGGAATTGTCAGACACATGGCTGCAAAAACTGTCGTATGACATAGTAAGCATTATCTCCTATGTTTGTTGGATTTCATAAAAGTCAAACAAATTTTTCTATCTAAACTACTGTGGACGTTTGAATCGGATTCAATTCGAGCCTCTTTGGCTAACAAATCTAAAGCGAAAATTAATACTTTTTCAAAATTTGTTAAATTATAGAGAGATAAGGCAACGTGTAAATTAGACTTCGCCACTGGGACCATGCGCTACTTGTGCGCTCTAACCATTTCCACGTAAGATACGCCGCCTTGTAGAAGAGTAAAATAAACGCAATCATGGCATGTCGAAACTGTACATTTTCCACACAAATCTTGATGTTTGAAAGTGGTATTATCCATGCTCTCGTCCAACGAATCACCTGAAGAAATATTTCAGTGTAAAGAAAATAATTTTAAAGGCTAAAATTTGTCGTCCATACTCACTGCTGCAAGAGCATTATGATTTCTGTATACGCTGATCAGTTCCTTTAATATATATATATATATATATATATATATCAAATAAAGATGTTCATCGCCTCCAGTGCGAAAATCCACAAAAATATGTGAAGCACGTTGTGGAAATGGAATAGTTTAACTTCTAGTAATTTTACCGCCTACAAAACAGATAGAGCATCCCAATCATTGTTGAAATCCAGGGATAATTTATTTCAATACCTTTTAACTTCAATGCTTTTCCGTCAGGTGCTACATACACGTTCCATAGTAAACAAGGTAGGAAATCGCCTCCAGGCGTTGGTATGCATACCAGAATGCACATTGCAAACTTTTGGAGCAAGCGCCGTTGTGGAACCAACTTACATCATGCTTCCCCAATATACTAATGACACATCAACCAAGACGTTGGGGCTTAACTTGGCGATCGGAATTTTTTATGCGAGAGCCGTTGATTGCAGAGATTTCACGATGCCTAAATTCAGAAATTCTGTTTACTGTAAACCCTCGGCAGATAAGCGATATATTTGGGGTGCATTCGAATATTGTTTGAAAGGATAAGCGTTAATAGTACATGTTGTGCAGGGCAGGGTTTGACTTTAGCTTATCGAAGGAACATTGTTTTATTTTTCTTCTAAAATTTTCCTGACAGATCTTGCGAAATTATTTCTGATTTTGTGGTCTTGCACAATAAGGGTTGAATTTTGCTCATTTGCTTAAGGTGAAATCAAACGATCCACGGGACTATGCAGTACTGATGCATGTAGCATGTGTTCAGTTAAGTAATTGACAAAATGATCGGTATGCATGCAAATTCCTATTAAAGAAGAATAATATATCGAGGGTAACCGTAACATCAAAATTAGAATGGCTCCTCAGTACGGGTAAGTGAATACGGTTTCCCCTTATAAAGGCCTATCAAAACTCGTCGAAAATATACTACAACACTGTTCAGGAGTAAAGCAAGTGTTATGTGCTCACTCTGAAGTAGATACGACAGTCTAGCTTGATTAATGGGCAAAGTAATTGCTAATTCAATCCCTGCAAATACTGGGTATAATGAGTTCAACAGCGCCCTGAGATAAGTGAAAAGACTTTTTTGATTACAAGTCGTTCTACGACCGTGGAAAATCCACTAATGCTGTACCTAAGTGAACCAATAAAAATGTAACTAATATCATCCATCGCTAAAAATAGATCAAACGTTTCTTTCTACAAAATTTGACTTCTGAAGCTTCAGTGATTCCATGAACACCTTTGGTCGATCATGGCTAAAAATGGCTGCAATTATTCGGCCGATTTTTAAGGCTCCCATTGTGAATAAACAAAGCCCTTATGCCCACCCCACCGTTCTAACATATTTAACAAGCATATAGTAGGGAAAGAACTCACCTACTATCCGTCATTGGTCACGTCCAATCCGTCACCGCTATCCACTCCGATGAACGACTAATGCTGCGGGGCAGCGTGTGCACTTAAATACATAGGTGTTGGTGAAGCAACCAATCAATGCTCGCCATCGATTCATTATTAAATGGAAATCGTTCACGTGTTCATGCGACTATCATCTCGGAGAGTCGTTGCTTGCACACATGTGCCGCGTGCAGTGTAACACAGACTAATACCAGACCGTTGATCTGAGTTTGCTTGGACGTAACAGGTTGGCGACGGAGGTTATTCGTATTACTCATGGAAAATTCCATTACGGCACCCATACCATTTTGGAATTCTTGTATGGAGACAGAACACCCAGAAATAAACACCGAGGAATACTGGCTTTATTAACCACATCGCCTTTGATTTTTGGCGGCAATAAGACGGTTAATGATTAAATGAAAATAGAACTTATGCATCACCAACACAGTAGTGAGGGCCGGCGAATTGCAAACATTGCGAGTATTTAGAAAAGTGATCTTAAGATCTATTTTTGGATCAACTCTGGAGCTAAAATCCACATGTGTTCACAGCACGCTACAAATTCAACACCATGTGACAACAAAATAGTACAAATGTAAACAAGTTTATCTCTTTGCTTATCTCTTGACGTTTCTGGTCCTCAACTGACTGTCAGCAGCTTTATTCTGTGTGCGAATTTTATGAGAAATGGTCATATTCAGGAGTTACGTCTGCCGAAACAGAAATCATTTGCGCTGAAAAACACAAGGCTACAAATTGCATCACCAAAAATTACACCAGAACCGTATCCGTACCACAAGTATTTTTAATCGTAATATGGCTTGAGAAGGCTTTTCTGGCGTGCCAATCGAGGTAACAGTGCAAATTTCTGATTTTGGGATCGACACCATTTCCACAGTTGCGCTGATATGACCAAATGTATTTTCACAACTAAGTTACCTCCACCAAATATGAAATTACGATCTTACATGGGACAGACGGTGAATGTTCTAGGTGCATTTATTGCACGCATCTCTGAGCGTAATTCAACGAGTCATATATTTGCACGTGTCTGGATGGCCGGGCAGAAACATACACGGTTTCGACGGAAACAAATGTCTTCCTAGCATAATGTTGATCGCCAACTTCTTGGAAACCCATCTACAGTTTTCTGATATCCTGCAAAAACATGCGGTGTTGTTTAATGTGTTTAGACGGTAGTTTTTAAGTACGCCATCGGTAATATTAAGGTTTTGGACAGCTTGAGCTGTTTCCTATTCGTGATTTACTCGAGAGTGAGCTACGCCAACTGCAACTGGAAGGTATGGTTGAATATTTTCCGTTTTCGGACTGCGCAACCCCTGTAGTCAAGGTGTTGTTTAGCAATATTTGGTCAAGTATCTCTGGAGGCTACAAGATTACCACCAACCAGGCAACAATATAGACAGATATCCACCGAAGAAGGTCGGAGGTATTTACGCCTCGTACTCCTGTAGAGAATTTTCACCAAGCTACAGCTAAGCCATGTCGACTTACAAATTGAACTCGATGAGGAATGTCAAGCATATAGGAGCCATTTGTACTCATCTTTAATTCTTCCGCTACACACGCATGCCATTAAGGAAAGGATTGACCCCGACTATCTTTCAGCTTTTCTTTGACAAACTGCTGTAGGACATACGTGAAGCGAGATTAACCGGCTCACGCTAAAAGCATACTGGCGAATACCGTTACCAGTGATTAAAACAAACACAGATATGACGGGAAGAAAATGTATTTTGGTGCACGGTGTTTCCGCGTGCTGGCCAAAATTGTGACAGAACTATGCGAGCAAGCTAGAGAAGGATGTGAGGGACCGCGTATTTGTGCAGCATGTTGAATCCAACTGTGGCGCAGTGTGTATATATGGTCTGTTTGTCGGGTCAGACAAACAAACGTGACGAACATGTTAGCATACTGCACGAAACTACCAGGTGTACATTAATAAGGTAATTTTGTTTTGTATTTTAAGCACGAAAGTTAGGCAAACGGGGGGAATCTCCAGTCTGATACCCATTCTTCCACCAGAAGGAACAGTGTATACAGTTGTTTGATCTGCGTGAGAACTATCCCTGGCCGACCAGACTTCCGGGAGGCCAGGCAGTGAAACCTGCTGCAGCTGCAGCTGCTGGGGTGGAACCAGAAGCTAGGATCCTGCGAGCTTTCATCCGTGTCCTCCGTAACGGCGTCGAAACGAAAAATATTTTGCCAAAACGGTTCGTGTGGGAGATGCTTGATGCACAAATTGCATTATCCGGTTCCATCGTGGACGTGCGACCGAGTTGACAAGAGCACAAGGAAAGCAAACGGAAAACGATGATGACAATAATGCTTGGCAATAATAAGTGAGAGTGGGTTTTCAAGACGTTTAACTTCTTCGTGGTGCCTTCAGCTTGAAGCTCGGGAAAAATAGGAGTGATGGCTTCAGAAGACGTCTCGATTGCGCACATGGAAAGACGTATTCGTTTGTCAGTTAGACTGCACTGACTAGTATCGAACAATGGATCGAAAGGTAGCAAGAAACCGATGCCGAGAATAGCAAACAGTACAGCAACTACTGTAAACATGCAATAAAATTTGCGACGAAGGCGAAGGTCGATGGTGAGGGAACCCCGGCCAATAATTGTTTTGGGTGTTCCGTTGGCCGTAAAAAGTTTTCTGTCCGCTGCTTAGTCTATTCGTGTTGGTCCTAGTGGGATCCCGCTAACTACCAATCAAGTGTCGACTAGGAAAATGCTCCTTGAGATTCGATAGTCTACCTTGAACAGACGGCTTACGGTATTTTGTGTGGTGACCTCAGTCGCCAGTATTTGTTCATTGGCTTGTTCTAAGCCACCCTTGGTAGGCATCGGCTGATAGGTGTCTTTGCTCTTGATGAAACTTTGAATCCGACGTCGCCTGTCAAGACTTTGTTCCGCCTGTTTCTTTTTTGTCGAAGTAAAGTGCAAGCTTTAATGCGATTTCTAGCAGCACCACCGAAACGTGCGTGATAACGACAGATGGAACTTCGTGTGGTACCGCGACTGCAACTACGCAAACGGCGTGTATTTTTACGATCCTGTTGGTTTAGGCTTAAAATTCGGACCTCGTTTAAGTGAGGCAATAACGTCCAAAACACCCTGTGTGGAAGACAGGTTGTTTTCGTTGTCGTAAACAGGAGCGACTTTCCGTAACCGGTGAGACGCATAAGCTGACCGGGCGATACCAGACAAAGCGCAAGGTGGCTAAGTGTAACGCCTCATTATGCTGCCTGAGATTTCAACGATTTCTGACGAAGGTCTGGACTTTGCGAGGCATTAGATACCTTGCACGTGTTTAGGTAGGCGTTTCAGCTGAAGTTCGGGAAGCAATGATTCTATGCTTAAGCCTCTTTCGAGACAATGTATCTCCATTACGAATGACAACAGTTTCTTGTTTCTAAACTGCAAATCGGGGAACAGTTGATGCAGACAAGACCTGTCTGAAGGTGTGTTTTGTTTTATTCTGGCGTTTTTCATGGCGTTATAACGATTAGCTGGATCAGCCGTTACAATCAAATCGCCAAGCCGGACAGTGAGTTCTATGGTAGGACTATATGGCAAGCTGTTGAACTTATCTAAGTCGCGTGTGACACGCTTATTAGTAAATTCTGTTTCCAAGCTCATGAACCAGAAAGCGGTATCAGCCACTATAAACGGAAGATCGATCAGAGTAATTGGAGCAACAAGCTGCTTGTCCTCACTTTACTTAGAAAGTGCGTCCATTTTTCAGAAAATGATAAACGCCGCGTGAAAAGTGTCAACACTAAACCAGGAAAATACTGGAACGGGCTCACAAAAAATGCGAATGAAATTCCAATTTGGATCTTCAATGTAGTGAGGAATGATGTGGCTCAGCATTATTCATGTAGTGACGGAGCTGATTAAGGTCTGGCGATCATCTTGTTCGGGGTCAGTAATTTTGTGAATAAAATGATCGTGGTCAGGGTCATTAATGTACCAAGGGTGGCTGGCTCACGCAAACAGAACGCTGGCGAATACCGTTTCCAATGATTGAAGAGAAGGCACAGAGGCGACGAGACGAATGTGTGTTTTGGTGCACACTGTTCCCGCCTATTGCCTAAACTTGCCACACTGGACGAAGCTAGCTAAGTAAGGAAGTGGGGGACCGCGAGTTTGAGCGGCGTATTGAATCCAAACGTGACGCCGTGTTTGTTGAGTCAGACAAACAAATGCAACGTACGTGTTAGCATACTGCAAGCAACTACTAGGTGTAAAATAAGAACGTAATTTTGTTCAATATTTTACGCAAGAAAGTCAGGCAAACAGGGGGAATCTCCAGACTGCTACGTAAAAAATACATGTGCGTGTTTGGATGACATCTTGATTACTGGACCAACTATCACCGAACAATTACATTCATTGGATGCCGCCCCGAAACGATTAACAGAAACCGATTTGGGTTTAAAAAGAAAAGTCTAATTTCCTTGAGCGTAGTGTACAATAGCTTGGGTTTATCTAATCTTGTGAAGTATTTTGTCAGTTAAAATTAATGACAAGAGGGTTGCTTGAAGCGTTAGTACCCCAAAAGGTTTATGAACTTCGGTCATTATTTGTTGCATTTAACCAGAGTTACAAGTTTATACCGTCAGCAGCAACCGATCTACATCCGTTTTCAACACAATTAAATTTGTAGTTGAAACAAGGTTCATGAAAGTGCTTTCAAGGTGTTCAAGAATGTTTTGGCACCCGCAGATGTTTTTTAAATTTACGACCGACAATATCCTGCAATTCTATATTGTAGTGCTTCAGCTTACGGTCTTGGAGCTATTTGACTACATGAATTACCAGAGGGCTACCATCAACCTATTTATTATGCATCACAAACGTCAGTAGCAGCGAAACAAAATTGGTCGCATGTTGACTGAGAGGCGACAACTGTGATCTTCGGTACTACATGGATAAAAAGCATGTTTCCTTTCTCGACCAGGAGAAAGGGATTCAACCGGACTTCAACCAGAATGGTTCTGCGGTCTCTCATTCCATACGCTTATAGATATAAAATCCAGCACATTCCTGGACGGCATTATGCCACAGCCAATCTCGTCGACATTCTTTACCAGATGGATCTTCAGGGGAGTATACATGGTTCAGAAGGTTAATGATTCTTCGTTCAAGTCCGCGGACATATGTCAGCAGACTAATAGATACCCGGTTTTATCGCTGGTGATACGCTAATCTCAAGTCGGATGCCCAAACAATATGTCCAAAATTTTGCATTTCCGTAACTGGATTGCTGAAGTCAGCCTCCAGAACGGATTGTTACTGAGGGTGCATGAGTTTTAGTCCGTGAAATATTTCGATCACGTATCCTCTACAAACTCGATGGTGCGGACCCAGGAGTTGCATAACTGAAGTCGCTAGTGCGCTTGTGTGTGTGGTGGCCCAAATAAGACGATGATGTCGTAGCGTAGATTGGAAGTTGCAAATACCGCTGGAGAACCGAAAAGCAGCTTCCTTTGTGCCAATGCAGCCTTAAAAATAGCGAAGTACACCGTGGAAAGGCCACCACGTAGCATTTTTCGGTTCTTTTGTGGGTCGGATGACATTATTGGTTGTCAAAGCATCTTCCAAGGGTATTGAATCACACATTTTGGCCTCAGCACCTTCTGCTAGCCACAGAAATAAACTGCACACAAAGTTCACGACGTTTGGTTTCCTAGAAATATTAGGGTCTGACAATTGGCCAGTGTTATCTAGAGTCGAGTTTTCTAACTTGCTTAGCTTGAACGGCGTTAGACACATAACTAATACAACTTATCATCTGTCCTCCAGCGTGTTGGCAGAGACGGCGGTACAGACAGTGAAAAATTTACTTTATAAAACAACGAAATGTTTCATTGCGTGTACGACAGGATCGTTCCCTGTTCGACTACCGGAACATGCCAAACATGCCAACCTGCAGAAGTCCGGCATATTTAATGTTCGGTCGTCGTTTACGCGCACCAACAGATTTACTGCAAGCTACCAGTGAGTCAGGAGTTACTGAAAGGCTACAGCGGGCGAATGGAGGTTTACATAATTACGGCAGCGACAGCAGTATTACAAAGTCAGAGCTTATTTACGTCCGTGTACATACAAACGCTAGGCGTGAGTTAGCCGTCGTCAAAGCAACTAACGGGCATATCCTGGAGTCAGAAATTGCAGGGGCCAGATCTTGAGACTAGATTTGGACGATGTGTGACTAAGAATCTCGAACCCAGAAACAAGTGCTAAACAGACCGATATGCAGGTGACTGACACCTAAGCAGCAACTGAAAATTTGTTATACTGCTCCAATCTTCGACGTCGACCAGTCAAGCAATTCCAAGCTGTCTAACGCAAACCAAAAGGGAGGAGAATGATTCGGTCATTGATCGTGCCCAATCCATCCACCGCTATCCAGCCGGAAAGACCACTATTACTGAGTGGCAGCGGGTGTAGTTGATAAGCTGTGTGTGTGTGTAACAACCAATCAGTACCAGCTATGTAATCGCTTCGAAATGGAAATAGTTCACACATTCGTGTGACTATCATTTCGCACAGTTTTGCTTGCTCAGATGTGCTGAGCACAGCGTACTGCCTTACCCTTGCTACTAACGATTCCCTACCACAGTGCTGCTTAGGCTTAAGTATCTATTGATTGGAAATTGAGGTTTCAGCTGGAGTACTCCCAAAGAAGCCAAGAAGTCAAATATGAGAACCGCTTTACCGGGACAAAGCTTAAGAACAGAAGAAAGCCTTTGTGCCAGATTTGGAGCTTGTGGCGGAAGCCGAAGCGTGTTAATTGTTCTACCAACAGTGCGCAAACGAACGCCGAGCCGGGTGTGAAAACGGGGGTGGTTAAGCCGTTTGGCCGAACGCCTTGCATGGAAAACAGAACAGTTTCAAACGCTACCTTCAGGATTGTTTGCCTAGCTTGAGATGTTGCGATAAGATACAGAGCCAAGACGGTGTACGCCGAGCCCGCTATTCGAACGGTCTGTAATGTTTTCGTAAATCGCTTATTCTGTCCTTTACAACGCCGCTCTCCCGCTTCTTCGACCGTATATCTCACCACACACTGTCGTTGCAATTATCGAAGTCAATAAAAGTAAACTGAAGGAAGGCCTAGCGAATCTTTAACCCTGATACATTTGAGGTGTTTAGCTGCTTTGGAATTAATTCTCATCAGAGAATGTTTAATTTCATTAATATTAATCTCCCGATAAATCACTACTTCGGCGGTGTCAGTTTGCGGTGCGGATAAAACTACATATCACATTGAACACAATAAAACGAATATAAAAACCGTAAAGCTTCAAAAATATTAAAGTCATTGCATATACGGAAATTCGGCTCTTAATAGCTTTCTTTATATAAATGCCAGATTACTTCGCGATATATAAGAATTGTAAAACAATATGCATTGCTTTAGTGAAAATCTAGACGGAATTGTTTTCTTTGTATTTTGACGAATTCACCCTAATTTCTGATTATTTGCGTTTCGCTTTCCGTGCATATTCTCTTATACCTTCTTGTATATAATTCAAAAATTCGCATTAAAACAGTGGATTGTAAAAGAAAAGGAGCCAATGGTGGTAGCTAAGATAATTTCGCCACCCACAAACCGGCCAATTTAGAGGTGTAGGTTTGTAAGCTTAAATGCTTTCCTAAACTTTGGAGCAGCTCTGATGGAGTGTCAAATAATCGGATAACATTTGTTTGACACAAGACTCTGTGGAACCAAATATGATGATGATATACGAGGTTAGATTTCGTACTTTTTCGTAGACCCAACGTTGCGTGATACGCCTTTACTTTCATAGAAATCACCCAAGCTCTGATTGATCCTTGTAATTCACAGCATTGCTTAGAGTAGTGCGGCCGACATCACTCATACACTTATGCAGTTACAGTGAGGTTACGCATCGAATTCTTCATATCTATCGGCAAGCAGCCATCTTACGTTTGCAGACATGTTCTGCATCTCCTTAACCCTGGACTTGCTTGGGTCAGTCGTGGCAGATACTGAGGACATGTAAACTTGTTTTATACTTTTATTACTTTCAGCCCAGAGTTGTCGATCAAAACCATATTTGGTGCTTTATATTGTAGACTGATAGTTTGACACTTATTGTGGTGTTAACAATCTCATTTAATCAAACATTGGTTGTTTCGTAATGTGTGCCATGAGGAGGTTAAAACCCCACCTTGACGTTTCCTCATTTAAATTCGGTTTCTTTTCCATTAATTTATTTGAGAAACAAGCAAAGATGCGCAAGTATTCAACTCATGGCGTATGAACAACCAAATGAGTTTCATTCGTATCTGAATATCCTTTAGGTATAAACAGCATATCTAAATGTACAGCAAGGAATCTAACGCAGTAAAGTTAGGATGGGATTCTGAAAAATATCCTTAAAACACGTGCAAGAAAACCACACTTCAATCCACGTCAAGCCAATTGCTCCATATCGCTATGTAGTTGCGTAACGTCCTTACTATTTAGACATACAACGATAGATGTTGTTTACAACTCATTATAAAATTTATGGTTAAAATTCGCAATCATAAAAAATCAGTAGACGATAAAACTAGCTAAGCGCCAAGTATCAAGCCTGAAGTGTTGGATTTCATGTGACGTTTGCAGATCTGCAGAAGACGAACTGTTCGTTGATGTGCAAACAGATTGCCAGTCGTATAAATATGGTAGACTAAGTGATAACCGCTTCAGCGGATTTCTATAGCTAAGCAAATTTGATATGCGGTGAATGAAATAAATAGTAACTTAATTTGACTCAAGAAAATAAGCATATAGTGCTTTTAGAAACTTTTACCTTCTACCTTTCGATAAAAGGTGCAAATGCCTAGCTTCAAATAAAAAACATCAGCTATGGATACATCTTTAATCTTGAAGCCTACAAATAAATAAATACATAAATAAATAGAATATTCTTCGACGATGCGAGAAGCTGTTCTCTAAAAGAGACAGATCAAATAATGGTACAACTTTTCCATGACATCTCATTAATACGTTTTCAGAGATAAACATGGGCACAATTGCAAATTAGGTAACAGAGTAATCAGAATGGTTCTGCTATTTGTTTCCTGCCATTGAATCAGGATTTTTCACAATCACATGAGAGATATTTGGGCCGAGAAGAAAAAAATGTAATGAAAGGGGCTGTTGTCCGAAATGTTATGTGCATGTGTTTCAGAAATTTATTCAGGCATCATGGATACCGTTTTCGAATGCGTTATCTAGCGACTGTGATGTCCCAAACATATTACTCATGTTTTGATTGTTAAATGCTTACTAATCGCAAGCTTAAACTTGAAAAGTGCGTACCATGTTCTGATATCACTTGGAACTTTATTCCAAAACTTTGAGTATTGGTTTAGAAAGAAACGTTCTCTGATTCTCGTAGTAAATTTTGGAATCATGACCTTTACCTCTTTGTTACATATTGGATATCTGCTGTTTACAGATAGGTGAACACCGTCTTCAAGACTGCGAATTTGACAATTTATGGTTTTGTAAAGAAAACAGGTTCAGTTTCATTATCCGAAGCAAAGTAGGTGAAATCCAAGTTTATCACGTCGCTCTCTGTATGCCAACTTTGAGGAACATCCACATAGCTTTTTCGTGAAGCGTCTCTGGACCCTCTCAAGAGCTTGCTGGTAAGACTTCCGCAGGTTAGACTGTACCACTGAACAGTATTCCATCCACCGTAATACATATGTTTTGTAAAGCGATATGCGCGATTCCGTAAGGTAAAAATGATGGCAGATATATCTGATGACAGATGGATTTCGAAACTTGTAATTCACAGTGTTCAGAAAAGTTAAACGTGACTGAATATCGCACGCCCAAGTCACGCACTGTCCTGCATTGCGAGATATGTGTACCTTGTAATAATAAACTGTTTGGTGGTACTTGGCATTTGTACGCAAAAATATTACACTTGTCCACGGCAAATGATATCTGCCACAGTTGGCACCAGGAGTCAAGGGCAGATAGGTCATCGTGTATGAGACGTACGGCTTCCTAAGTATTTGCACGTGGTTGTGAGTAGACAACTTTAATGTCATCAGCAAAGATAAATGCAACACCATTTCGTATTCTCTGGAATATATCGTTAATAAAAATTAGAAAAAGAAGTGGACAAATAACACTCGCTTGAATCACTCCACTAGTGATTACTCCCGGTTTAGAGAAATGGTTACGATGCACTTGGTAGAAAAAGATGCAATTATTTAGCATTCAATCGTTCTACACA
>OX104070.1:63189828-63247873 GCA_944474145.2 Dicrocoelium dendriticum | reverse complement strand
GCATATGCTAACAACACAGTATTTTGCTATTAGGGAATGCAAATCTAAAGTGGATGAGTTTCGGTTTACATTAGAAAGACGCTGCACTAAACAGCAAATTGAAAGTCACGGTTGTTCATAGAGCTTACCGTTACCTTGCAGAAATTAACACACAGGCAAGTCGAGATGTTCTGTTAGTCCTTACATCTGTGTGGTCACGAAAAGACAAACTTTAATATTGAGGTATATTGGTTTGGTCGCACTGCACTGCTAACCATTTTGCGTATGCCGAATAATCTCCATATTATCTAACCGACACACTAATGTTATCCTACTTATTTGTAGTGTTATGCGTATGTACATTTGGCTAAACACCTTCCGCGTTCGAACCTTGCACTGCAATGACGGACTTGCTTAACGGCAGATGAGCACACCCATCAAATCTCCCTACTGCTTCATCAACTACCCTGAGATAGCGATCCGCGGTATGTTTTGTTAACTGACACGAATGCACAAAACCATAATTTACAGAAATAAAACGCATCTGCTAAATACTATCAAGGCCCACGAAGAGCACGAAGTCCCCATGTACCACGAAAAAATCGAACTCATGGCGTGTTCTGTCTTTTGGATTAGTGAATTGCAGTATCGCGCTACCTTTAAGCTGACAATTTGAGACATTGCCCATCTTAAGACATTGATTTTCCCTACTACACCAAGCTCCAGAGTAGTATTTTTCATACAGGATGGTAACCGTAGATTCTGCATCTAACTGAAAACGCACATATTTCTCCTCGGCGATAAGCGTCGCATTTGAAAGTATTTTGTCACCAAATAGTTCATGTTGTTGACGGAGAGATCCGATGTAACCGGCGAACCGTCACAGTCGATTTACTTCATTTTCGTTGTCGACAACGTTGCGAAAATTGGTTTTGCTTCGAACGCTTCATGCATGTCACTCACCAGGCTGGGCAGCTTTCTTTTCGATTGTGGTGACAACGGCCATAATGCTGACAGTTTGTTTCCTGTTCAGACATATATGATGACTCGGCAAAGCTAGACTTCATAATTGCGTGTAATTCAGTCAATTTGTCGGAATTCATCTAGTCAAATTGGGACGCGGTTGCCAATAACAATTGTTAATATCAGTGCTTTGCTGTAACGAGAGGTCTCTTTGTTGCGGTAAATTCCAGGTATTTTTCTCTTCCAGGATACCCAGTCCAATGTAATTTCTTATGAGGAAATAGTGTATACATTTGCAAGTTGCACGCTATTGTCAATATTTACAGTTTGGTGATCTGATTATTGACTGATTCATTAGACGGGAGAATCCGTACAAAAATAAATAGCTCTGTCAATGTCCAGTTTTGCTTTCCTTGGCCAATGCAACGAAACTTTGCAGCACAGTGTGCAAATCTTGAAATTAGCCCTCGAACTTCATTATCTCTAACAGGCGTCTTGCGTCTTTGCCAATCGCATGTCGAGTCATTGCCAACTGGTATTTTGTCGACTGGTTGTGTAACTGCATCAATATCTCGTAATGAGTATACTTCGGCCTCCATAGCCCCCAGTTTTCGCGCAAGGCTCACGCCATCATCTGCAAGAAAATCGGTATGGATATCGTACTTTGTCCTCCAAGACCCTGCTGCGATTTGATACTTGTGGTTCATTGTATTAACACCATGTCGTTATGCCCTCACGATATCCACCAGTCGGATTACACGGCGATCAAGACTTAATTTACTTTGAGGATTGCTATGCATGTGTTGCGAAAACATTGCAGACCGTTCGAATAGAGGGTTCGGCGTACACCGTCTTGGCCCTGTATCTTCTCGCACAACCTCAAGCTAGGCAAACAATCCTGAAGGTAGCGTTTGAAACTGTTCTCTTTTCCACGCAAGGTGTTCGGCCAAACGGCTTCACTACCCACGTTTTCACACCCGGCTCGGCGTTCGTTTGCGCTCCGTTGGTAGAGCAATTTTCAAGCTTCGGCTTCCGCGACACGCTCCAAATCGGGCTCAAAGGCTTTCCTCTGTTCTTAAGCATTGGCCCGGTAAAGTGGTTCTCATGTTTGGCTTCGTGGCTCCTTTGGGAGTACACCATCTGAAATCTCAATTCCCAATCAATAGATAGTTAAGCCTAAGCAGCAATGTAGTAGGGAATCGTTAGTAGCAAGCGTAAGGCGGTACATTGTGCTCAGCACATGTGAGCAAGCAAAACTGTCCGAAATGGTAGTCACACGAATGCGTGAACTATCTCCATTTCGAAGCGATTAAATAGCGGATACTGATTAGTTGATACACACGCACACACACACATGTAATCACATACACCCGTTGCGACTCAGTAATAGTGGTCCTTCCGGCTGGATAGCGGTGGATGGATTGGGCATGATCATTTACCGAAACATTCCTCCCCTTTTGGTTTGAGTTAGACAGCTTGGAATTGCTTGACTGGTCGACGTCGAAGATTGGAGCAGCGTAACAAATTTTCAGTTGCTGCTTGGGCGTCAGTCACCTGCATATCGATCTGTTCAGCACTTGTTTCTCGGTTCACGATTCTTAGGCGCACATCGTCCAAATCTAGTCTCAAGATCCGGCGCCCAAAGTTTCTGACTCTAGGATATGCCCGTTAGTTGCTTTGACGACGGCTATCTCACGCCTAGCGTCTGTAAGTAAACGGACGTAAATAGGCTCTGACTTTGTAACACTGCTGTCGCTGCCGTAATTATGCAAACGTCCATTCGCCCGCTGTTGCCTTTCAGTAACTCGTGACTCACCAGTCGATTGCAGTAAATCTTCTGGTGAGCGTAAGCGACGACCGCAAATTAAATATGCCGGACTTCTGCAGGTTGTCATGTTTGGCATATTCTGGTAGTCGAAAAGGAAACGATCCAGTCGCACATGCAGTGGAACATTTCGATGTTTTATAAATTAAATTTTTCACTGCCTGTACCGTCGTCTCTGCCAACCCGCTGGAGGCCAGACGATGAGGTGTATTAGTTAGTGTCTAACACCGTGCAAGCTAAGCAAGTTAGCAAACTCGACTCCAGATAACGCTGGCCAATTGACAGATCCTAATGTTTCTGGGAAACCAAAGGTCGCGAACGTTGTGTGCAGTTTATTTATGAGGCTAGCTAAGGTGCTGAGTCCAAAATGTGGGATTCAAGACCGTTGGAATGGGCTTTGACAATCAATAAAGTCATTCGACCCATGAAAAAATCGAAAAATGATATGTGGTCGTGTTTTCACGGTGTATTTCGCTATTTCTAAGGCTGCATTGGCACAAATGAAGCTGCTTTTCGGTTCTCTAGGCAGTATCTTCAACTCCCAACCTTTGCTACGACATCATCGTCTTATTCGGGCCACCACACACACAAAACCGCGCTAGCGACTTCAGTTATTCAACTCCTGGGTACGCACCATCGAGTTCATATAGGAGAAGTGATCGAAATATTTCGCGAACTAAAACTCATGCACCCTCAGTAAAGTCCGTTCTGGAGGTTGACCTCAGTAATTCGGTTACGAATAGGCGAATTTTTGGATGTCTTATTTGGACATCCGACTTGAGATCAGCGTTGCACCAGCGATAAAATTGGGTATCTATTAGTCTCCTGACATATGCCTGCGGAATTGACCGAAGAATCATTGAGCTGCTGAACCATGTATACTCCTCTGAAGATCCCTCTGGTAAAGGAAGTCGAAGAAAGAGATCGGCTGTGGTATTATGCCGTCCGGGAATGTGCTGGATTTTATATCTATATGCGTATGGCATTAGAGACCGCAGAAGCATTCTGGTTGAAGTCATCGGTTAAATCTATTTCTCGTGGTCGAGAAAGAAAACGCGATTTTTATCCCTATAGTACGGAAGTTCACAGTTGTCGCCTCTCGATCAACTTGAGACCAACTTCGTTTTACTGCGCTCAGTGTTCGTGATGCATAATAAATAGCTTAATGGTAGCCCTCTGGTAATTCCTGTGGTCAAATAGCTCCAACACCGTAAGCTGAAACACTACAATATGGAATAGCAGGCTATTGTCGATCGCAATACAAAAAGACATCTGCGGATGCCAAAACATTCTTGAACACCATGAAAACACTTTCATGAACCTTGTTACAACTACAATTTTAATTGTTACGTAAGTGTTGAGGAATCGGATGTAGATCAGTTGCTGCTGACGGTATGAATCTGTAACTCTGGTTAAAGGCAACAAATAATGACCGAAGTTCATGAACATTTTGGGGTATTAATGCTTCAAGTAACCCTCTTGTCATTAATTTTAACTGACAAAATACTTCGCAAGATTAGAGAAACCCGAGCTATTGTGCACTAGGCGCAATGAAATTAGACTTTTCTTTTTAAACCCTAATCGGTTTCTGCTAATAGTTTCGGGGCGGCATCCAATGAATGTTCGCTGATCGTTGGTCCAGTAATGAAGATGTCATCCCAGCACGCACATGTATTTTGTGCGTAGCAGTCTGGAGATTCCCGCTGTTTGCCTGACTATCTTACGTAAAATATTAAACAAAATTACGTTCTTATTTTACACCTAGTAGTTGCTTTCAGTGTGCTGACACGTACGTTGCATTTGTTTGTCTGACTCAACAAACACGGCGTCAAGGTTGGATTCAATACGCCACTCAAACTCGCGGTCCCCCACTTCCTTAGCTAGCTAGCTCGCTTCCTCCAGTGTGACAAGTTTAGGCAATAGGCGGGAACAGCGTGCACCAAAACACACATTCGTCCTGTCGCCCCTGTGCGTTCTATTCAATCATTGGAAACGGTATTTGCCAGCGTTCTGTTCGCGTGAGCCAGCCACTCTCGGTACATTAATGACCCCGACCACGATCATATTCATCACAAAATTACTGACCCCGAACAAGACGGTCGCCAGACATTAATCAGCTCTGTCACTATATGAATAATGCTGAACCACATTATTCCTCACGACATTTGCGATCCAAATTGGAATTACATTCGCATTTTTTGTAAGCCCGTTCCAATATTTCCCTGGTTTAGTCTTGACACTTTTTCACTCGGCTTTTATTGTTTTCTGAAAAATGGACGCGCTTTCTAAGTAAAGTGAGGACAAGCAGCTTGTTGCTTCAGTTACTCTGGTAAATCTTCCGTTTATGGTGGTAGATATTGCTTTCTGGTTCTTGAGCTTGGAAACAGAGTTTACTAATAAGCGAGTCACACGCGACTTAGATAAGTTCAACAACTCACCGTCCGGCTTGGCGATTTGATTGGAACGGCTGAACCAGCTAATCGTTATAACGCCATGAAAGACGCCAAAATAAAACAAAACACACCTTCAGACAGGTCTTGTCTGCATCAACTGTTGCCCGATTTGCAGTTTAGAAGCAAGAAACCGTTGTCATTCGTAATGGAGATACACTGTCTCGAAAGAGGCTTAAGCAGGAAATCATTGCTTCCCGAACTTTGGCTGAAACGCCTACCTGAGCACGTGCAAGGTATCTATTGCCTCGCAAAGTTCAGACAGTCGTCAGAAATCGTTGAAATCTCAGACAGCATAATGGGGTGTTACACTTAGGCACTTTGCGCTTTGTCTGGTATCCCCCGGCCAGCTTACGCGCCTTACCGGTTACAGAACGTCGCTCCTGTTTACGACAATGAAAACAACCTGTCTTCCACGCAGGGTCTTTTGGACATTATTGTCTCACCTAAATGAGGTCCGAATTTTAAGCCTAACACAACAGGATCGTACAAATACACGCCGTTTGCATAGTTGCAGTCGCGGTACCACACGAAGTTCTATCTGTCGTTACCACGCACGTTTCGGTGGCGCTGATAGAAATTGCATTAAAGCTTGCACTTTACGTCGACAAAGAAGAAACAGGCGGAACAGAGTCTTGACAGGCGACGTCGGATTCAAAGCTTCATCAAGAGCGAAGACAACTATCTGCCGATGCCTGCCAAGGGTTGCTTAGAACAAGCCGACGGAAAAATACTGGCGACTGAGGTCACCACACAAGGTAGACTCTCGAATCTCAGGCAGCATTTTCCTAGCCGACACTTGAGTGGTAGTTAGCTTGATCCCACCAGGGCCAACACGAATAGACTAAGTAGTGGACAGAAAATTGTTTACAGCTAGCGGAACATTCATAGCAATTATTGGCCTGGGTTCCCTCACCATCAACCTTGGCCTTCGTCTCAAATTTTATTGCATTTTTACAGTAGCTGCTGTACCGTTTGCTATTCTCGGCACCGGTTTCTTGCAAACTTTCAATCCAATGTTCGATACTAGTCAGTGCAGTCTAACTGACAAACGAACACGCCTTTCCATGTGAGGAATCGAGACGTCTTCCGAAGCCATCACTCCTATTTTTCCCCAGCTAACAAGACTTTCTAGAATTGATCGCGTAGTTCCCGCAGCTGGTTTGTCTCTCTACTTCTATCTCAACTAACATAACGCACCACCTACGAACCTGTGATCCACTAGCCTCCACTCGACCACGACGTCTTTCCCCTAAAAGTTTGAAGCTGACCAAAACGCCATTCGAGCATATGCCCGAACATGATATTCTCCGCCCATCCGAAAGTCAGTGGGACATTTCGTTTCACATCACGCAAAAGAATACTGGTGACTGGCAGCCGTGTGGTGATTATTGGGCACAGAACAACTGCACCTGTCCTGCCACTTACCCAGTTCCGTAGATTCAAGATCTTACAAGCAGTTTAAGTGATAACTGCGTGTTTAATGAAATCTACCCAAATAGAGCCTATCACCAGATTCCCGTTGCAGAATGCGATATCCCTAAGATCGTCGACATTATAACTTATGAACTATTTGAATTTTTAAGTATGCCTGAGAAATGACCTGAGAAATGCCGTACAAAACTTCAAAAAGTTTACACATGATGATAACTGCGGCTTCGATTTAGTGTAGCTTCATTTGAACGACATTATGGCAGCAAGCATCTCCAAATCAAGACATCTAGAGCATTTAAATCCGCTTTTTCGACGTCAACGCATCGCGGAATTATCATTAACCCCGCTAAGTGCGAATTTGATAAATCATCGGTTGATATTTTGGGTCATCGGATCTCTCTGCATCCGGTATCGAGGCCGTTCCCGAAAATGTAAACGGAATCAAAGATCCTCCTGAGCCCATATCTTTCAAACAACTCAGACGCTTTCTCCAGATGGTTAACTACTACCACCGTTGCATCCATAATTGTGCAAAGACAATGCAGCCTCTAATATTGGCTTGCTTCACGACAGTCCGCACACATTCTTTTTCACTGAGCATTTTTCGCAGAACTAAAAAACTACGTTGTGAACATTATTCCATTGATGCATCCACCACCAAGTGCTCCTCTTTTGCTGGTAACAGACGTTTCGAGGCAAGCGGTAGGGGCAGTCTTACGGTAATTCCACAACGGGTCTTTGTAGCTACTAGATATTTTTCAAAACAATTGCTGGTAGCCGAAACCAATTACAACACTTTTGGGTGAGCAATTCTCGCAGTTAAGTTAGCCATTCGCTACTTTCAATCCGCTCTCGGAGGTAAAGACATTACGGTCTTCACCGATCACACAACTTTAGTCCACGCCATATGTTCTTCCTTCGACAAATACTCTCCCAGCGATATCCGGCACCTAGAATATGTCTCACACTTCACGTCAAACATACACACGTTTCAGGTGGGTAAAACTTCGTCGCACACACATAATTACAATATTCAACCTAGCAGGAATGACCACTGCACAACAGACCGATCCGAAGGTTGAACTACTTTGCAAGCCCAGTTCTCCGCATCCGACCAATACCGGTATTTACCTATAAGGCTACTTCTGCGAAGCAAGCCACGTCACGCAGCGTCGTTTAGCACGTACTCACACCCTTGTCCAGAGCCAGAAAATCTTCGTACCGCCGGAGAGTCAAAATTGCACACACGTATTCGTACGAGTTTACGGCTTCAAGCCATCCTTGGCTCTGCCATATAAAGAACCATCTATTGTCCTCCAACGGAACACCAAACTATATATAATCGATCACCACGAAAAGCGTGAGCCAATATCGATTAGTAGCCAAAAATTGCCCATCTAAGCAACAACGGTGCTTCTATAAAGATGACTGTTCCACCGTCAACAACACAGTCGCAGCAGTTCGGTGACGTCCGTTGAAATTCCTTCAACATCGTGTTCTGCACCTAGAACGACTAAGCCAGGCCGACAAGTATGATGCCCTCGTCGCTTTGTTCTGACAGCGCATTTTGCTGCTTAGATCCCATTTAATATTTTTGAAAATAATAAAAGCAGCAAAACGTTTTGAAGCGACCACGAAGAAGTTAAACGCCTTTAAAACTCAAACTTTCACTTATTATTGCCAAGCATTATTGTCATCATCGTTTTCCGTTGGCTATCCTTGTGCTCTTGTCAACTCGGTCGCATGTTCACGATGGAACCGGATAATGCAATTTGTGCATCAAGCATCTCCCATACGAACCGTTTTGGCAAAACATTTTTCGTTTCTACGCCGTTACAGAGGACACGGATGAAAGCTCGCGGGATATTAGGTTCTAGTTCTCCCTCAGCAGCTGCATCAGGTTTCACCACCTGGCCTCGCAGAAGTCTGGTCGGCGAGGAATAGTCCTCAAGCAGATCAAAAGACTGTTTACACCGTCCCTTCTGGTGAAGGTATGCGTATCAGTCTGGGGATTCCCCCTGTTTTCCTGACTTTCGTGCTTAAAATACAAAACAAAATTACTTTGTTATTGTACACCTAGTAGTTGCTTGCGTTACCCTAACATGTACGTCACATTTTTTTCCGACCCAACAAACATGCCATACATACACACTGCGCCTCAGTTGGATTCAACATGCCGCACAAATACGCGGTCCCTCACATCCTTCTCTAGCTAGCTCGCATCGTTCTCTGTCACAATTTTGGTCAGTACGCGGGAACAGCGTGCATCAGAATACATTTTCTTCCCGTCATCTCTGTGGTTTTTTTATCACTGGTAACTGTATTCGCCAGTATGCTTTTAGCGTGAGCCGGTCAATCTCGATTAAGGTATGTCCTACAGCAGTTTGTCAAAGAAAAGCTGAAAAGTAGTCGGGGTCAATCCTTTCCTTAATGGCATGCGTGTGTAGCGGAATAATTGAAGATGAGCACTAATGGCTCCTATATGCTTGAGATTCCTCATCGAGTTCAATTTGTAAGTTGACATGGCTTAACTGTAGCTTGGTAAAGAATTCTCCACAGGATTACGAGGCGTAAATATCTCCGACCTTCGGTGGATATCTGTCTATATTTTTTGCCTGGCTGATCGTAACCTTGTAATCTCCAGAGATTCTTAATCAAGTATTGCTAAACAATACTGGGACTATAGGGTTGCGCAGTCCGAAAACTGAAAATGTTCAACTGTACCTTCCAGTTGCAGTTGGCGTAGCTCACTCTCGAGTTAATTACGAAACAGCTCGAGCTGTCCAAAACCTTAATATTACCTGTGGAGTAATTTACAACTACCGTCTAGACACATTAAACAACACCGCAAGTTTCTGTAGGATAACAGAAAACTGTAGATGGGTTTCCAAAAAGTTGTCCATCAACATGATGCTGAGAAGACATTTGTTTCCGTCGCAACCGCGTATGTTTCGACCCGGCCCTCCAGACACGTGCAAATATATGACTCGTAGAATTACGCTCAGAGAACCGTGCAATAAATGCACCTAGAACATTCACCGTCTATCCCATGTAAGATCCTAATTTCATATTTGGTGGATGTAACGTGGATAGTTGTGAAAATACATCCGGTCATATCAACGCAACTGTGGAAATGGTGTCGATCCCAAAATCCGAAAGTTGCACTGTTACCTCGATAGGTACGCCAGAAAAGCCTTATAACGTTATGTTACAATTAAAAGCGCTTGTGGTATGGATACGGTTCTGGAGTAATTTTTGGTGATGCAATTTGTAGCCTTGTGTTTTTCAGCGCAAATGATTTCCGTTCCGGCAGAACTAACTCCTGAATATGACCATTTATCATAAAATCCGCACACAGAATAAAGCTGCTGACAGTCAGTTGAGGACCAGAAACGTCAAGAGATCAGTCAAGAGGTAAACTTGTTTGCATTTTCACCATTTTGTTGTCGCATGGTGTTGAATTTGTGGCGTGCTGTGAAATGTGGCTTTTAGCTCCAGAGTTGATTCAAAAAAGAGATCTTATGGTCACTTTCCTATGTACTTGCACAATTTCTACAATTTGCTGGCCCTCACTACTGTGTTGGTGACGCATAAGTTCTATTTTCACCTCATCATTAACCGTCTTATCGCCGCCAAAAAATCAAAGGCGATGTGCTTAATAAAGCTAGTTTTCCGCGGTGTTCATTTCTGGGTTTTCTTTCTTTCCATACATGAATTCCAAAATGGTTTGGGTGCCGTAATGGAATTTTCCATGCGCAATACGAATAACCTCCGTCGCCAACTTGTTACACCCAAGCGAACTCAGAGCAACGGTCTGGTATTAGTCAGTATTACACTCCACGCGGCACATGTGTGCAAGTAACGACTCTCCGAGGTGATAGTCGCATGAACACGTGAACGATTTCCACTTAAAAATGAATCGATGACGAGCATTGATTGGTTGCTTCACCAACACGTATGCATTTAAGTGCACACGCTGCCACGCAGCATTAGTCGTTTTTCCGACTGGATAGCGGTGGATGGGTAGGGCATGACCAATGACGATTTAGTAGGTCAGCTCGTTCGCTAATATATGCTTGTTAGATATGTTAGAACGGTGGGGTAGGCAGAAGTGCTTTGTTTATTCACAATGGGAGTCTTAAAAATCGGCCGAATAATTGTGGCCGTTTATAGCCATGGTTGACCAAAGTTGTTCATGGAATCACTGAAGCTTCAGAAGTCAAAGTTTTGTAGAAAGAAACGTTTGGTCTATTTTTAGCGATGGATGGTTTTAGTTACTTTTTCACTGGTTTACTTAGGTACAGCATTAGTGGATTTTCCACGGTCGTAGCACGACTTGTAATCAAAAAAGTCTTTTCACTTATCTCAGGGCGCTGTTGAACTCATTATACCCGGTATTTGCAGGGATTGAATTAGCAGTCACTTTGGCTATTATTCAAGCTAGACTGTCGTATCTACTTCAGAGTGTGCGCATAACACTTGCTTTACTGCTGAACAGTGTTGTAGTATACTTTCGACGAGTTTCGCTGGACCTTTATAAGGAGAAACCGTATTCACTTACCAGTACTGAGGAGCCATTCTAATTTTGATGTTACGGTCACCTTCGATATATTATTCTTCCTTAATAGGCATTTGTGTGTATACAGATCATTTTGTCATTTACTTAACTAAACACATGCTATATGCACCAGTACTGCATTGTCTCGTGGATCGTTTGATTTTACCCTAAGCAAATGAGCAAAATTATTGTGCATGACCACAAAATCAGAAATAACTTCGCAAGCTCTGTCAGGAAAATTTTAGAAGAAAAATAAAACAGTGTCCTTTTGATATGTTAAAGTCAAACCCTGCCCTGCACAATATATACGATTAACTCTAATCCTTTCGAACAATATTCGAATGCACCCCGAAATGCACCCCCAAATACTGTCGAGAGTTTACAGTAAACAGAATTTATGTATTTAGCCATCGTGAATTCTCTGCAATCAACGGCTCTCGCATAAAAGATCCGATCGCCCAGTTAAGCCCCAACATCTTGGATGATGTGTCATTAGTATATTGGGGAAGCCTGATGTAAGTCGGTTCCACAACGGCGCTTGATCCAAAAGTTTGCAATGTGCCTTCTTTGGCACGCATACCAAAGCTTGGAGGCGATTTCCTACCTTGTTTACTATGAAACGTGTATGTGGTATCTGATAGAAAAGCATTGCAGTTAAAAGGTATTGAAATAAATTATCCCTGGATTTGCAACAATGATGAGGATGCTCCATCTGTTTTGTGTGTGGTAAGATTATTAGAAGTTAAACGATTCTATTTCCACAACACGCTTCACATCGTTTTGTGAAATTTCGCACTGGAGGGGATGAACATCTGTATTTGAGATATATATATATATATATGTTTATTTATTACAGGAACCGATCGGCGTATACAGAAATCATAATGTTCTTGAATCAGTGAATATGGACGACAATTTTCAGCCTTTAAAATTATTTTCCTTACCCTGAAATATTTCTTCAGGTTATTCGTTGGACGAGAGCATGGATAATACTACGTTCAAACATCGAGATTTGTGTGGAAAGGTGTAAAGTTTCGACGTGCCATGATTGCGCTTATTTTACTGTTCTACAAGGCGGCGTATTTTATGTGGAAATGGCTAGAGCGCACAAGTAGCGCATGGTCCCTGTGGGGAAGTTTAATTTTTACGTTGACTTCTCTCTAGATTGGACAAGTAGGGGTAAGCTCTATAATTCAAATTTTGAAGAGGTATTAATTATTGCTTTAGATTTGTTAGCCAAAGCGGCTCGATATGAATCCGATTCAAGCGTCAACAGTAGTTTAGATAGATGTGCCAATGTAAACACGTTCGGTGAACGATATATGCCACTTTTCTATAGTTTTTTTGTCCATCTTCACCAAGCTGTAGTAGATGAAGTTGCAGTATTCAAACATAGAAGGTGTGGGGGTATTTGAATAACTTTTGTTTGGCTTAGACTGTGTGGAATTTTGACATACGTTAGAGACATTATTTCTAGATCAGGTCATTTAGTATTAAACTTGTTAAGGGAAGTGAAAGTTAGAAGATCAAATAAAAATATTGCGCCTAGACTGTCGCATGTAAAATTTGTTTGACTTTTATGAGATCCAACAAACTTAGGATATAATGCTTACTATGTCATACGACAGTTTTAGCAGCCATGTGTCTGACAATTCCTTAAGAGCTTGAAGATCATTTTGAAGTAAACGGGGTATGTTCTGAATCGCACCAGATCGGAGTTTATGGAAAATCTGGATATCATCAGAAACTAAAGGAAGTAGATCATTTTGTTTGACATGCCAAAATCCCTGGTATGTGAATAGAATTATCAAAGTCCAAATGCACTTCCCTAGATGATGCTGCTGGTGGTTGGGCAATGAGAACAGCAGTTGCCACCCAAAGCGACAAATCGCTTGATAAAGTAGGAGGTCAGCTAACTTAAAATTATGTTCCCGCCTTCGAAGGAATCCATTTTGTATCAACTGTGAGATAAATACTCAGTGAAATGCTTTTACAAAGTCCAAAAATATGATATGATTGCAAAACCGTAGTCCTTTGGTGCTGAACTGTAGTAACTGTAGTGTAGCTAGCAGGCATGTCTATCGAGGAAACTATGTGTATATGTATTAAACGGGTCTACGGACTAAAGAAATACCAATAAAATTTTCTTAGCTAATCTTTCACACAGTATGGCGATGGTGGATGTATGGTGAATCGGTCAGTAGACGGAAATATTTTGTTTGTGTCAGCTGTCTTTTCGTAGGATGTTAAAATATGTCTGCCATTGATCAAGACAATAGCAACATGGTAGCAATAAATTGAACATATTGAAAATTAAATTTCAAAAAGCCTGCTTCCATTAGAAAACTGCAACTAGCGACTTCCGATTAATTTTTCCTGGCTGCGTTAACAATGTAGTTTTCTCTTAGACTTCTCCGTGCATTAGCATTATTTCGTAGAAAGGATGTTGGCATTCAGTTTCATTTCTGATTCTGAAATTTTGACCATAAAATCGTGTTATCTCTGTTTAACTACGGGGAGCTTACTCTCTATCTGTGCTCCATAATTGTCTGCCATCCTGTTCTCGGATTCTTTTGAATACATACACCAAGAACCTGTCGTTCTTGTTCCAAGGTTGTCGGATGGCTAGCAAATACACTCACATGTGTTATGCGTCACATTATATCCCTTATTTCATGCATTTGACGAGCTATTGAGCAATTTCGGTGTTTCCTTGAAATCCAAAATGATTATCCTTTTTCGGAGTAAATGCCGAAACGAAATACAGTTCGAGAAAGTAGATCAGAATCACAAACTCTTTTGTAGGGTGAATCATTCCGCTAAGAGCAGCTCCGTGTGTTTGGCCCAACAAGCTAACTCGAAGTGGCTCCATGTTTCCTATAAGGCTTCCTGCACGTCATGTGCAAACTCACCGGCACGGAGGCCAGCATTTACCAGCAGCCCAGCTACACTTGACGCAAATATTTCGCCTGCGCTGTATTCTACAGGCAAATATGTCCCGGTGTGTGAAGGCCAGTTTACTGAAGACACCGGAAAATACTAGGAAACTGGATATCGAAAGGTGAAAAGTGTTAAGCTGCTGCAAGTCAACGACAGACCAGACCACGTAAGCGCGAGAAAATCCTCTTCCTGCAACTAAAGCTCGGCTGACCAGAGGAGTTTAACCTTGTGATGTTCCACGCACCAGAGTTCAGTGATCCAACACCCTAGATACGGTATGGTCATGACGTCGAGATTTACGGACCTTAATTGACGGACTCCTCGAGCTAATAGAAGAAGACTTGAAAGTGTAGCAAATCACCCGTCTTCGAAAGAAAGTCGTTCAACAAAGTCAACCAACGCGAATCACCCATATGTACGAAAGCAGTCCGAGGTTTATCTTGTCTCGATTAAATAAGTTGGAAGGTCTGAAGCTCTATGTTCGTTCAGACTTAGATCCGCTAGGTCGATGACGACTCAAGTTTGCCATCACTCAACTGAAGAGACGAAATTGTGAAGGGAAAACGAATCACTGCATCAACAACTTTCGAGTCACTTCAAAGATTCTACAAAATCATGGTAACCAGGTTGCTCACCTTTAAGCACGCCCAAAAGTTCTTTCTGCGGCCTGCAACCTGTACATAGAACAAGCACTATTAATTCAGTCGTTTCGTTGCATCTAAGCGGCCGGGCGTAACGAGAATCGCAGAGAAGTGGATGAATTCTGATGAAATCAAACTCAGTGGCTACTCATGCTTCCGTATCAATAGACTGTCGACTGCTCGCGGTTCGGTCTTGCTATGAATCCGGTCCTCTCTGTGTAGGGAGTTGTGAGCGTATACCGAATCAACGATGGTCTGTGTAAGCAGCTGTGAGGCTCGATACAACTCAGACGCAGGGATCTACTATTAAGTACATTTTGTCGCAGTCCCATGGGACTATGTTTGAATTGGCTGTCACATCCCCGAAGCCACATGAGTAGTCCCCATTCCTACTCATGGGAGATGTTAATCGTCCTCGGAAACCCTGGTCTGAACTTGGACTTATGCCAGGACATTGAAAGGTCGAAACAAAGTTAATGGAGTTAGTAGTTGAAAGTGGAGCAGCGCAACACTATACCAACCGAAAAATAAAGCAGCGCTCAACTCCGTCGTGCCTGGACTTAATGTTAACAAGCTATAAGCAACATATGTATGACATTCGTCTCCTAGAGCCCCTGGCAGTAAGCGGTCACTCAGTACTCATGGCCAGTATGGATGTACCTTTACCGTATTCCCGTCCGCTGGAGCCGGCTCACGACCACTGGAAAATCAAGTTCGACAGTCTAACTCAAGACGCATAACAGGTACTTCGGTCTTTGCCGTAAGCTGCATCTGTGGAAGACAGTTGGACTGTTGTTAGAGAAAGACTGATATTACTGTGTACTGATTTTGTACCAGTGAGATTTCGGAAAGTTGAACCAGTCAAGCCCCATTAATTTGACAAGGAATACGGTAAAATGGCCCTGGGGCGACACAAATTGTGGGAAAATTTTCTCCTCTCCAACTCTTCCAATGATTACGTGGCGCATAAAGGACAGCGAAATAGTTGTAATAGCGCAAAAACAAACAAGCACTGGCCCTTCGTACAGCAGCTTGCAACCGCCGCAAAAATAACTCTGAAAAGACTGTTTGCTTACGTGAAGCGGCGCCTCAATGCAGCTGATGATGTGTCAGTGCTAGAGGGCTCGGATGGACAACTGCTAACATCTAGCCCTGAGCGTGCTTCCGCCTTGGCAACGCATTTCGCTTCTGTGTTTGCAAACGACCAAGTGTGTGTACCGAGTTCGACGTGTACCTCGCCTGCATAAGTCGACAGCCTGGATGCGGTGTTGAAAGCGTGTATCAACTACTCACCACCCTTGACAGCACCATGACTGGTGGCCTTGACGGACTCCCCATCCTGATTCTCAAATCTCTATCGGCCATCATCTCACCCGCGGTGACTGACAGGACACAATCCGGAGGTTTAGTGCCGAGCGAATGAAAATTCTCAGTGGTCAAACCGGTTCCTAAAGAAGGTGACTCCAGCAAAGTGGATAACTGCAGGTACATTTATCTGACACCTATTCCTGCCAAGGTGGCCTAGAAGATCCCATCATGACTACCGTATATTACATATCGGGAAATTCCCCATGCTGTGACCGCTGCTTCATTTGCAAACTAAATGTAACCCACGCGAACACCAGTGCAACCTTGTGGTGCCGGAACTAAAACAATTACCCCACCCCTGTGCTTCGAACGGAGAATGGTAAACGTTTGGAACAGTCAGATAAAACAAGTGGTGGAGGCTAAAGCTGTACAACTGTTCAAAACATTATTGGATTTACGTTTCAGCCCCATTCGATTCGATATGTTAGCAATGAAGCCCGTGAAATTGTAAGTCAGCTTTTCTACAATGCCACATAATAACTTGTCGAACGATTCAAGTATCACGGAGTGTAGGCAATTTGTAGAACATTTTTAACAACTGCGCTGGAGTTTTACAGCTTTATATTTCTAGTTGCGCCCACAAATAGTATTCCGTATTCAGTTAAAACTATGACGCCACGGGCCAAAATGAGAGAGGACACGTCGGTTTTCATTAGCTGCCTAATACTGTTAAGAGAACATTTGACATTGCAAAGGTTATTGATCGTCATGGAATTTGGACATTCACTTAGGAAGTCAGATACAAAAATATCGGAAGCAGCAAAGAAGACTATACACGCATCACACATGGCAACTAGGTCACCAAAGTGTTTTTCCATGTTTATCCAATATTCATGTGAAAAGGGAAGATCCATTGTTGCTTCAACGACAAAGGATATGAACTAGTTAATTGGTCAAGCAATCCGTTCGCATAGCATCGTTTCCTTAGCTTTTGAGTCGTATTGCATGTGCATGTTTGATTTGGCAGTCCATAGAGGCATTGGTCATAGAGTCGAAAATTCGTAGACATTTTAATATTTTGCTAGTAATTTCCTCTTCTTCATGATGTGTAATCGTTTCGTTTGTATTCTTGGAGCCGTAGACCACATGTTTGCTCTGTGGAGTAACATAGATTGTAGTATGGTGCATGTTAATATGATATTGGTGTAATGTTGAGTAAACATTGGTAGAAGGAAAAATTGCATCAGTCAGTCGAATGTTGCAGATGGGTTTAATTAAGTCCCTAGATGAAATATTGTGGAATCAGGTGTAGGTAAACGTTTATTATGATACCGAGGATAAAGTGTACTATTTTTTGATCACCACAATAGAGGTCACGTAGCAGATCGAAGTTTACGCTGACGATTCGAAGTATCAGTATTAAATCCAAAACTTTGTTTGACCTAGTACTAGGTAGGTTTAGTATTCCATGGTAATGAACATCTAGTCACACCGCTCGGCTGGTTGTCCGCATGTAATGGCAAAGACGAATTCGGGGACCAATATATTTTATGTAAATAGACAACCATGGCTCTTATTTTCTGCTCGTAAAGTAACACTGATGCAAAATATAATGCGGAACGGATAGTAGTACCGTCACCAGTTGTGGCACTCGGAGTGTTGTACATGTCGCCGACAAACTTAATACTGAGGTTTCTTTGGATTACTTAGGCACCTTAGTTTTGCACACATGCGTAGGCATTGTTTGCGCGAAGTTGAATCTACTATGGCCATGCATTTTTAGTCTGGATCCGCAGAAAGTGCTATGCTTGTTTTGGGCGAAGGACTTTAATTTGTGGAGAATTTGCCGCCAGCCCAATGAAATGGGTGACAAGCTCTCAATATTCGACTTTGGGCTGCTGTTGGGTTAGGAAGTACCAATTTGGTTTATTGAACGCTTTTGGACAGTATACTGTAATATGTGAGGATACAGATATCCTACCTGCCTTGACTGTTGCATTTCGCTAAGCGGATTTGACGGAAAATTAGCGTCGCGTAACTGGTATTTCCAAGTAATGCATCTACAGTTAGGGATTTAGCCATTCGTTTGTTTCAATAATGCAAGAAGAAACATTTAACAGAATTTACTGAATTCAGCAATTTCGCGTATTCTCATCGACCGTTTACATACACCTAGTGGAATACACAGACTAAAGAGCAGACAATCAAATAGCAATATTAACGACAACATATTCAAAACTGTAGAAGGCCCTTAGGATTACGTGACCCGTTCCGAGGACAATGGAAAACCTAGCCTCACCAGGCAAGGGCTAACGTGGTCACGAAACCCAGTTGCTTGCGCAGATTTCGTTTTAGCCGCCGAATTGCTGATGCCTCCGCAAACTGTAGTAAGAGGGTAGTGGCTTGCTGGACATCTAGGTTTTGGCATTCAGCGCAGTCAACTATGTGGCGGGCCAGAGAGCTAGTCAGTAGCTTCAGACTATTAGCGATCATGTTTCGCGGAACATGCTCAGTAATCCTCGCTGACAGCCTTATCTTAGTATGCCCTGTATGCTTGCTACCGCAAGTACAATTAAAGAAGTAAATGCTTGAGGCGGTAACATGAGAGTCCGGTCTGTCTAGGTTGGATTTACAGAGCAACCTTCTGACTTGATGCAATACCACTTGCTCAGCCGCATAAACACTTATTAATTGAGTGACGAAAGGGATGCCGGCATCTTCTATCAACTTGATCTTCTTTGAACGAAAGTGTAATGAATACCTTTTTTCTTCGGGTCATCGGTTGGTGGTTTATCCCTGGATCATATTTTTGCGTGCCGTGCTATAAATCGCGCGGGATACCCATTCTCTTGTGGTGTCGAGGTTAATTCCTCACATCAGATGGAGATAGCAAGCCTCGAACCCGCGGCCATTGGCATAGTAGCCGAAACCTCTACCCCTTTGGCTACCGGGTCACGGCGGGCAACATTTGGCACAACGGTAAATGACTAATTGGCGGGTCAATTTTGGACTACACAGTTGCGAGTTTTACTATATCCATCTGATTGGATGAAAAGACATCAAAACTCGTCGTGGTTGTGCAGTGTTTTTGGTTGGGCAGTAACTAATGTCCATCTGCTTCAACTACGGTCCCAGCGAAAACAGTGACTAAGGTTCACTTCATTGTGAACCTCGCTCCACTTTGAGGTTGCGTGTTGCAATCCAATCGCATGAAGTTTAGTCCAAAATTGACCCTTAAAAGATATAGTTATTTAGTTATTTATAGGCGCATCATGCGGGCTTGCTAATGTTAGACCGCTAATTTTGACATAGCCATCTCCATTGGTATCAAGTGATGGAGCTTGTCAACTCAAGGCCAACATGTATAGATTCAGTGCGACAAGATGCGGTAGGGTAACTGCGAAGGGACTGAGGGCGTACGAATGTGGAGCCAGCGTTCTTGCGTTTGCGATGCAATCCACAGGTTCCTTGCCTCAGCGCTGATGGGATGTCCTTGGCAAATTAGAGTTTGTGTATGTGTGCCAATCTGCGTGCAAGCAAAGTTGAAGGGACAGCTTACTCTGTTGACCGATTGGCGTGGTTCGCGATATCGGCTAACGTTGTATACGGATGTTAGACGTGAACAGCATGTGCAGCTGATGGTTAACCACTGATTCATATATTCCCTGCTAGGTTTCTTGAAAAACTATACGTAATAGCAAAGCAAGTATTATTGGTATGCTCCGAATGTACTCTATCAAACAGTGGAACAGATTTATTTGTGTAATCCAAAGGACGTGCAATGGCTGGTGTGACGACCACATCGCAATATGCTACAGCAAAACGCGAGTCTTAATGTCTAAACGTGAGCATTTCCTTGAAATTGGTTAGCCAGTCCAAGCTTATAGTCAGTAGTGTAGAGCCATAGAGCCCAGCCAAGATAACTCGTAAACAGGCGGTCCGACGGCAAATGCCGACAGCGATGACCGAACACTTACCTAGAATCACTTCTTTCTCGAGGTGCCTCTGCTATTGATGAAAGCCTGAAATCACATGTTTCCCTTGTCGCTGCTTTTAGTCTGAATGCAAGGTCAATGCCCACGTTTGCAATTATTACAACAAGCCTTAGAAAGGACATAAATGATATTGTGATAATAAAAAGCTTGCCCACTACATACCCAAAACATAACCTAAACTGTTATTCAAACTTTCTAGGTTGGTGCCTTAAGCATCATAAGCCTACCTTGAAATTTGAGGGCTGGTATTCGGGCCTGCGTAGGGACCGGGCGACCCTAGCAGTACCCTGATCTTACATGCGACCGATGGTGGTTATGCTGCAGGGAAGCGCCGGTAAGCATTATCGGCGTACTGTTAATTCCATTTTTCTGTTCTCTTGCTATTCATATTCGTGAACACGAGTGATATGTGAACAAGTTGCGTAACCTATTTGTTAAGTTGACGAACCAGGGCCACGTTAGATATTTTAACTGTGTGGAAAAGTGTAAAACGTTTTCTTCAGTTCACTCTCTTTGTGAGCTCTCAAGTGTTGTTCTTACTTTCCATGATATCGTTTTTGGTAGGCAAAGCGAAACACCGAAATCATCATTGCTAAAACTACGAAAGTCAGTCTTTGTCCATGGTTTTCCAAAATTTCAGACTTCCGTCGAGTCGTAAAGCCAAACTTATGAAGTTGAATAGTGTAGCAAAACACAAGAAGTATGCTCCCTTTAGGACTTGATTACAACCTATCGTCTGGTATACTTTTATCACCGAAGTGGCACTTGGTCAAAGCTCTTCACAAACTCAAACGAATGGTAGAGAAGTATGAAATTTAACAAAAGATGCGCTCCAAGTTATCATCAGAAATACATATGGCAGCACTCGAATTCATGGCACCAAACACGAGGATAAAACCCAAGCAGTGATATTCAGTTGTAACTCCAATTGTCTATAATTCTAGCCTAGAAAATAGTAATATGCACAAATCATCGGAAGTAGAAACAAAATTTCTGCTGCACGTTCTGTGTAGCAGAGTGAACCAAACCCGGATGGTTGGTGAAAACTTCATTAAATACACGATTGCTAGTTTACCTAAAGTGGTCCGCGTAAATTCGCAAGGATGGCTAGTGAGTTCAGGTTTGCTTCTGGTTTCCGTACTTTTTAATCGTCGGCATAGAAACGCGTAACTATTTAACGGAAATTATAGCTAGTCATGCATTAAGGTCTTGAAACATCATCATGCTACCTGTGACACTGCTGGACAGCGAGAACACCGACCTTGAGATCACAATATTTAGCCTGACGCTATGTGATGCACGACTAACGAGCAGTTTATTGAAACCGGCAGGCGGGATGAACCCAATTAATAATGGACTAGCACGGGCGACGGGCGTGTAGTGCACAATTCAAACAGCCATGGAAACGGATGACGCTGGAATTTTGAGTCTATATCACGGCGTTACGGCAAGCTGAGTCGATAACACATAGCGGAGCGTCAGATCAAATGACACCACGACTGAAGTGCGAAAATGAGTCCGACTGTTCCACTTTCGGGACGTTGTATCCTTTATACATTCGTTCTTCATGCCTTCTTCAACCATATAGTGCGACGATCGATCCGCTAAAGGAAGCGGTGGGATTACTTACTACCACACGCGTTTATCGCTGTGTTTTTCCGGAAGGAATTTGGCCTGCAAAAACTCGAAACCCCGGTCACATACATTAGTCAGTCAGGATAGAATTAGAAATGTAATTCCGAGTTCACCAACATACTACCATGTCAAGTCTCTAAAGTGTTTCAGGACCAAAGCAAAATGGTTATATTGGACTGTGTGTTCCGTAACGAGTACCACATGATAAAAGTCGTAACAGTGAGCACTCCATGATTTGGCTTCAATCATGCAACTGTACTAATGCGATGCGCAGAATATCTAGAAACTAAGGCACGCAGCAATATCAAGCATATTAACACATGAGGATAAGTTGTTTGACCTCATCGGCGCAATGAGCTGGTCCGTCCCAGCGAAATGCATCCACTAGGTTGACCGGCAGATGTCATGTCAGTTGTTGTGGTGTTCTCCGAGCTGCGCAACTTAACGTTTCGCCACCGTTCATATCCTTTGCATGTGCAGATCCACACAGCAGATGTAGATAACAAGCAACGAATAGTTAAATGCCCACAAGAACTTATTCAAGTCACAGCGTGATGGCGAACTTTCATGCACCATATTGAACACATCAACCTACTGATGCAACTCATTTGAACAATTTTCTACTTGGCCCGACCAAATTTCAATTTACCCAATGGAATCGTCTAGCTATTCAAACTGCAAAGGACACGGATTAAATATCGCCTATTCCGCGATTGAATTGTTACTAACATCACGAACTCCCAACACAAACAAATAACCTCAGATACTGTACAGTGTCTTTAATCAAAAATGGCTCTATTTGGATTTGCCATTTTAACTAAATCTTAGCATGGCTTTATAACTATGCTATAGTGTACTGAACGTAGTCTGGTTTGGGATATACCAATATGTGTATACAATAATTTTAATAAGAAACGTCAACAATATCATAGCATGAGAAGTATCATAGCCATATCAACCATATCCGAAGCCAGTGTTTAATTACATGGAGAATTCTATCAGAACTACCACCCCGAGTCAGTACTAGAAGCTTCTCTTAATTTGTGTTTGCAATCCGTCAAACCATATATAAGACGATATATCATAGATGATGAAAGCACTGGTGAGTAATAGCTAGTTAACTACTAGAGCAATGTATATGCGCGGGGTGTCGTCATATTGCAACATAATTGAGAAGATGGTAAGATACATATTAGGAACTGTTCGCTTGCATACGTCATGGTTACTGGCAACAACAAGTGTAGTCCTCGGTTGTGGGAAATACGCTACATATAATATTTGCTTAAGTATTCCATCTGTTCTTTTATGTAGAGCTCATTGAAAAAAACTGCAGGCCCCAACCGAGATGGTCGCATTCCCAAAAATCAATAAGTCTTAACTCACTTGGTTCAGTTGAATTAAATACATGGTATGCCTTACTACGATCCAGGAACTGGAAAGAGGTCTGTACATTCTTTTGTCCACAGAAAATGCAAAACTAGTCCATTTATAATTTGCTATGCTACATGGAAGTAGACGCTATACTGTATGAGCCTATATATGATTGAGTACATTAGTAAATCGAGTTTGTATCATAATAGTATAGCTGTAGAACCGACCGAGTCGGGAACAAGATTCCACGGATGACAAACATAACTAGTTCAGAAGTATATGAAATAATTCAGGGTGCTGGACCATTCTGCCATTTGCGTTGTTTGATACCGCAAATTTGTTTAACTGCTGAGTGGCAGTTATGAGCGGCACATTTGGTAGAGAAAACCAGCTGTAGGGGCCCATAGTCTTTATTACCAACGCTTAACGGGTTTAAAGCCTCGCAGGTACGCGCACACGTGAAGAGGATATTTACCGACCACCATGCACCATACATGGTCTTTCTGCTCATTGGCACATTCATGCCTTGACTTCAGCCCATAAGTGAAGCCGCTGCTCCATGATTTGTCCCCGTATTTTCGCTTTTGCACGTTCTATTCTGGTCAGGTTGGATTCGTTCTGATGCCCTTGACTTGCGCATTCGGGGCTGCGTCACTGTCCTTGTGGTTACTCCTGGAGGTGCTGTCGAACGCCTATCTTTCCGGAAATTCGGGCCATCCACTCCTACGTCCCCACCCTTCTCGGCCTGGGCCTGACCGTTTGTCGTTCGTCGTCCATTTCCGGCTTGTTCAACAGGCCACGAACTGCTTCTTTGACTTTCAACCGCGGTGTCTTCGTTGCTTTCTGCTGCCTTACTTTTTGCGGCTTGCCTTTTTTGCCTGATTGTTGCCTTCCGCACAGAATAATTTATCCCATCTTCACATTACATGACAACTGGCGATACCGTCCACTGAATAAGAGACTTTATAACCGCTACTCAAGTAAGCGTTTCGCATTCAAGTGACCTATGTAGAAGTTCAATGTTGAGGTTGCTCCAGTGCATTGCGTTTCTTATTCTAGACACGGTTGTAGGCCTGAATCGCGCGTTGGATATACGCACTGAGCATCTACCAAAAAACAGAGTTGTATGAAAAGTAGTCGGTTATAACAGGCCGAAGGGTTGGTTATCAGAATGCACTACTTTATTGGATTTTTGCTAACCACAAAATGTATGCTGAGACAGCACATCAAACTCACGTTCGGCGGAACGGTGTTACAGTACTTGCGGCCAGCGCTTGTAGTGGTAGATGCTCTGGTGTCGTATGGAGAGTATCTTTATTCGTTAACGTTTAAGTGCAGTATCTTTGAGATGGACCAATGATGTACCGTATCTACGTCACCCTAGGGCAGATGGGGGCAGACATTTCCTCGAATTCTGCGAAATATCATGGCGTCGTTGGCAAACCGTAGGAAATTTGAAGCCATTTTATGCAAGACCAATAATAAGTAACGCACAGCCATTTCCCGATTACGGAGCCGGAAAATACGCCGCAGTCGACTTGCTTAGGGTAAAATAAATAACTCCGAACTCAGACCAATTATTAATGCTGCGTATAAGTTTGCTAACCATATCAATATAGGTTGCCGATGCTCCAAAACCGAAGCTTGGAAAGGAGAACCAGATATTGCAGATAATCGTATGTTTCCGAAAAGTTTAGGCAAATCACCTCAAGATCCTCTTCAGCTTACTCTGTCTAGCTAATATGTGCTATTAGTTAATTCGTTGTGCGCGATCCCTGTCGAAGGGAGTTGTGCTGTTGGGACGTATTGTTGTGTCAGTTTTCCAAATAGCACATCAGCGTATCGGCAATTATAGATTCCATGAGTTTGGACGGTACAGATGAAAATGATATTGAGCGGTAGTTTGAAGTATCGGTCCTACTTCCACCCTTGGGATTCAGATTTACTATCATAAGCTTCCCCATGGCAGGAAACTAATTCTACTCTAAGCAGCGCCTGAAAGACTGCTTCAAAGGTTCAAGCAGTTGTTTTGCTACTCTTCCCATTACTTCTAGATGAATTTCTTTGACTCACGAGAGGCTTGGTTCCACGTAGAGACGTTAGTGTCTGCAAGGCTGCTTACGAAGTAAAAGCATGAAGGTAAGTCCCGGCAACGAAACAATGAAAGCTGAAAAGTTGCCTGGCGTTGCTCGGAAATCTGGAGGCACATTGCTTTCCCAAACGCGTCTTCTGCTTCCGTTGCTGTCTATGTTGGGCCATCAGCCAACTTTCGGAGACAAATAAAGTTGTCGTACAGTAGTTTGTATTTGGCGATAGGTTTTGCGAAGTTCGGCTGATTTGTGGCTTAGTCTTCTCTGGGTGGATGCTTGACTGGTTAATTTGGCCTACGCGGTTGTTCCAACTGTTCAGCATGGAAGATAATCCATACGTTTAGCATGCTGCGTTACGTATTATCCGTATACATGTTTCCTTGCGTGGGTAAAAAAATGTTTTAGGCCCATTACAAGCTCTTGTCACTGAAGCATCTTGAATCTGTTGCTTGGTGCTGTTGCCGAATTTTTGATAGTCGACGTCGTTGGTGGTATTCGGCAAGGAACGACGAGGTTGTGCACTGACAAGCAAGCTTAATCGGTCGCAGCGTGCGATGGTACGTATCATCTCATTGCTTGTATTTTGATATTCCGTACCGCAGATGATGGTATAACTGCTGACTGCGTCGTCACTGCAACCCAAAGTACAAACTACTGCTAACACATCAATCAGATGTTTCCCATAGGCGAACACATGATGCAGCACCGAGTAGGCAAAATGACGTAATTGTAACGTGGAATGCCGGTAAAGAACCCTTGCAGGTCGGTTTGAATTGTCCTCAAATAGGGGCATGCCGTTCTAAGCAATGTACGTTAAAACCATACAAGTTAGGTAGGATATTTTATTTTTCTCTTTAGCGAACGTCTTATGGAAATCGCAAGTTGATGGTCCGTTTCAGATGTAGACTTTGGGTACCAGTACACCAAAGTTATAAGGCAAGTGTTTTTGCCTCTTTACTGTAGACAAGACCAAAGCGAATCAAGAATTTGCGAGTTGAATCACCATTGGGTTCGCAATGTAAGATTCTCCGGTAATACAAAGTACCCCTGCTTTCTTACTGAGTCAGTCGTTTCCATTGAGAGACATGTCTAGTCGCGAAATTCAGCGTCCGACGTTCTAACATGTAAAAACTATTTATCGGTACCGATGGCGTAGAATGATCAAAAAGCATAACGATATCACAGTTTAGCCAGCTTTTTAAAGTGGTGTTGAGCATCAGTATACATTCAAGCTAGTTTGCCATTCTCTAAGAACATACAGGGGACTCAAGGGGTCCAGTGTAAGTGATGTTGACCTACGTGATGTCGATCGATATTCAAAATTGGGTGAAAGAGCGGCCAAGTGAAGTTCTTTTGTATTCATGGAAAGATGTACATTTCAGAAGATTCCAGGTTTGGCATGTGTGCAGTTTCTGAAGCCATTCAAGAAAGTTCAGATGGAAGGTTTACCCGATTTTTCCTTTAAAGTTCTAAAAGTTACGCTACAGTTTGCTATAATTAAACCACAATAGTAAGAATCCGATTGATTTATTAAAAGTTAATGAAAGCGGACATCGATTCAATAATTTTTCTTCAGGCCTGTAAAATTATATGAGGAAAAACAAACTAGGTAAGGGTTTATAAATTACATTCAGTTCACAAATACTTATTAAACACAATCCTGTCCGTTAAGTCACAAGTGCGGCATATACACAACTCCATGGGTCAGAGATCACAGTTCGAGCAGGTCACCGAAATCATACCGTTAGAGTGAACCGTTTCTGAACCCACAACTACCGCCCATATAGTCGGATCGCCATGGTCTGTGCGGATTCAAACAAATGCCTACGGCCACGCTTCATCGATTGTCCAGGGCCTGATAGATCACTTCGAATAACTCAGATAACTATGTTGCCTGGTCAGCGTCAGGGATATGGGTAACTATGGGTGAATTTGTTGGTTTTCGACGATCAGTCATATGTCAGAATTGAAGGTGTTCTCTCCCCGGGTCAAACCAACGCCTCGGCATTCAAGCAATGTAACCTACACCTACGGGTCAGGAAAACGAGTAAATCTACATCGATTTGTCATTGATAAGTTTCATTTACCTTGGGGATAGTTTTGACTATTTGGCTCACAGCGAAATAGATTTAATTAATTGAGGTTCTTTGCAATCAGTTTCCAAATCAGATAGTCATCCACATTCCTAGAATAGCACTAGACAACAGTTTCAGCCTATTAGGCATCGTCACTAGTGCGCGTCCATCAGATCCATCAGGATTCATACCCATGACCACTGGCGGCTTGAACCGCCAGTCATCAGCATATGCCACTGGGCCACGGGGGACAGCTTCGGACCGTCATGATTTACAAGCTAACTGCGATATAGCGCGTCTTATGCTCCTCTGCCAAGCAGGTTACGAATGTTGCAGAGGACAAGTTTGGTCCTTAAAGACACGACGTCCACTAACAGCAGCTATGTACGACACAGCATTTAGAAACTGTCAGGACGGATATATTTTGATATACTTATGAGTAGGGGATTTTGATGTAATTAAGTGAGGTTTTTCGCAGCCAGTTTCCAAATCAAATAGACGCCTACATGCCCGGAAAAGCACTAGACTGCAGTTTCAACCTGTTGGGCATCGTCAGTAGTGCGCACCCATCGGATCCATCAGAATTCGAACTCATGACCACCAGCGGCTTGAACATCCAGTCAGCAGCATATGCCAATGTGCCACGAGGGACAACTTCGGACCGTCATGATTTACAAGCGAACTCGATATAGCGCGTTTTATCCTTCACTGCCATGCAAGTTATGAGCGTTGCAGAGGACTGGGTTGGCCCCGAAAGACACTACGTTCAATAACAGTAGCTATGCATGACATAGCATTTGTTTTACTATTGAAACACCACTGTTTCGAAGCTTGGTTTGTAGACTTGATTATTGTGGAAAAGTTGGTCTGACACGCTATAAATGGAAATTTTCTTTAGACCATCTTGCTTACTTTCTTAGTCCAACGGGTTCCTTTTCGAATGACACCTTCCTCAAGGAAAATCCGGATAGGTGTGTTTTCAGACAATCTGCGTTTTACCGCATTTACAGGGAGTGAAACGTTTTCTACGTCAATGGCGACTTCTAATGTCACTCTAATAGATCTGGGTTTGTCGAAATATGCAGATTTCTGGTGACAAATAACGCATACTAGGATTGTGGTTTATCTTTTCCGTTTATCGAATTTCCCATTGAGTTCCACTGGTCTTTGTTTTCATACATCTTACAAAGCAAAGTGATAGCGCTAGATTTCGGATTATCTGTTCATAACAGTCTGAGCGCTACTGCTACCTATACTTTGCGCTGTGTTACAAGGCCGGGTGATCTTAGGACCTTACTTGTTTCCAAGTAATGAATATTTACTGTTCGTCTCTCATTTAGTGTCAGTGATATTTGTAAGAGACGCGACTATAGGGGTAGCCCTTTGGAGTAGTCTGCAGTAATCTCTGCGTATGTAAATGATGTCCCGGAGGATTTGGGCTCGATAAAAATCTATAGGGTTGTAGATGCAGAAGGCTGGTTTTCGGATACCCCATATTTGCAAATGATGGAAGCTGTTAAGACCGTTGGAACGTGATCAGTCACATGTTACGAGTGGCGCGCGGTCTATGTTTTCATTTGTATGGCTAGGAAACCAGAACTTCCGTTCAATGTCTCCAGAGGTTATGTCTGATTTGGAGAAGATAACGGTAATGGGGACTTAGCATATCACGCTTCCACAAAACTATTTGTGCAGAATCCCTTTCTTAGGGGCCACTACGCATTCATCGAACACACTCGTTTCCGGTGATGTTTGCGCTACTGTACCATACGGCGGCTGCTAATAGCTAGCCGCAGTCATGGAATAAAATAAACATATATGGGACGAAAAGGATGATAGAAAAGGAAGTAGGGACCTAAAGGTCCTCTGGTGGATAGTTTTTCAGTTTCAACTTTTGGTAAAACTATATAGAACAGTGCTTGCAGGTTAACCCACGTTTGGTTAATTGACTGATGCCCCTGACTCACAGAAAACCATTGCCTGTAACGCCAATTTGGATTCCCATTTACTTGTTTGCTACTACTCAGTATGTTGTCGTTACCGAACCCAATGCGACAATCAATGTTCTGTAGTTTACTGAATGTGTTCTTGTGCACATCGCCCAGACGAGTCAAGGAGTCAGTAAAGTCATCTGAGCACGGAAGTGTTCGGTGTGGGTAGGCGCGTCGGCGTGATTGGTTCCACAGGCACAGCAGCAGATTAGGTCACAACGAATGACGAAAATGTGTTAACATTCACCGCCAATTTGAAACTGGGTGGATAGCAACATACTGCAAAATGCGAGACAGTAACTGTGAAGCGTATCAAGGAATCACGATTTCGAGTTCGATTGGTCGCCTTAAGAAAACTTTTTCAAAGGCGCTTTAAAATGCAAGAAGAGCTCGATAAATGACGTAGTTGCATACTTTCAGTTAGTCAAAAAGTTTATCCTCAAAATCAGACACGAAGCACACGTCGTTGAGACAATAGTAATCCAAATGTTATGTCTGCACCAAGAACAATGAATTTATATGGGATAAGAAGCGTTACTTTACAAGTCCCGTTGGATAGTTAGTGGGGATATCGAAATAACAAGAATAATGGAGATAATAAGCTAGTTATTACTTTAAATATGAAAACGAGAACTTGTCGTTTGGTCCGCCGTAGTCCTGCAATCTGCTTAGATTCACAAAATTTCTGCGGCACCTAGGCGGCTATACTGTATACCGAGTTTCAGTGAGTGGCCCCTCAGGGTTGTATTGGAGTTGAGTCGCAGTAGGGGACCGCAAACATGATGTGGGTCTCTCAGACCCAAGTATGCCATAATCAGGTCACTTTGTATTCTGCAATAGCTGCCACTGAATATCCCAAATCGTTGCAGCCTCCCCTGGTATGCATCGTTACGCATTCCAATTACGTTTTTAGATTCCCGGCGTTGTGGCTGCTCCAGTGCATTAAGATCGTGTTTCAGTCATGGATACCAGACTTAAATTCCGTATTCTACATGGGAGCAAACATACCTACTGAGCGTTTGTCGAAAAATGGAACTGTTTATTTGTCCAAACGCCCGTCGCAACAGCCCGACGTATTGGTTCCCGGTCTTCGAGGTCTTTTCGGATTGCCTGGAGCAATCCAAGTCATCTTGAGCCAAGACACCGAAGTCACGCTCGAGAGTTGATTGTTGTAGTATACACCTTCCGAGCCGGTACGAGTAGCTGTCCCAATGTCGGATGGAAAGTACCTTGCATGTACTGACTTTGAAACGCAGAAAGTTTTTGGTTTTCCGTTGATACACTGTACCTTGGTCACTCTGAAGCACATGCTGGTCGGCGTTCGCCTGGATCCTGCGCCAGATCTTGATTTGGTCGGCAAACATTAGAAAGTTTGAGGCGATTCCCTGTGCAAGCTCTTGAGTAAACCCTATAAACAAACGTGGAACTAGAACTGAGCCTTGCGGCACATCACACTCAACTTATAAAGAGTTCCTAACTCTGACCACTAATTGCCGTTGAAGTAGAAACTTGGCAATCCAGCTTAAAAGTGGGCTACCGCTCCCCTAATGCTGGAGTTTGGAGAGTGGTATCCGATGGTCTAGACGATCGAAAGGCTTGGAAAAATCCAGGTAGGGCACCTCAACGCCTTCATCAGGGTTAGCTGCCTCGGTACAACTACTGCGTTCGATTGGTAAATTTGTTGTACGTGACCGCTGTCAACGGAAACCATGCTATTAAATGGTGCTGCTGTTACAGTTTTCCAGATATGAGCAATGATTCATAACGGGTAAAAAATCGGGTGCTTGACATGTCCCGTAGAGTGTTTAGCGTGACAAAAAAGATACAGCAAGGGATAATGGAGCCGTCAGTTTGGGCGATTACAGATGTAACTGCACTGTCGTATAAAGGGAGTTTGAAATGAGAATGTATGCACACAAAGCAATAAGGGTAGTGATTATTGATCACATAATAGGCGAGAAAAAATAAAAAGATAGCAAGGACAACGCTTACTCGTGGGCAACTATCTTGGGTCGACAGGATGCAGAAATCCAATTTCTATAGCAGTAGAGTTTATCAAATTTCGTGCAAGAGGTTTGAAGTGACTCAATCTCGAGTTGAGTTATGCACTATCTACTGTCTGTTGTGCATTAATGCCAGCATCTGGTGGTCATGAGCTATAGCACGTAGTGTGAATGCGACAGCGTATCGTCAAGGCGTTTTTGAAAAGGGATAGGGTGAGTGCACTAATTACATGTTCCGGGAAGGCGTTCCATGGCTGTGCCACTAGAAGGGAGAAATAGTTTCGCTGACATTCCAGGCGGCTGTACTGCGTGGCTAACTTAAACTAGTGACCTCTTAGCGAGGTGTTTTGACTGAGTATTAGAAGGGAATGGCATGGGTGGTTGGGGTTTCTCACTAGCTGGTACACCATTAGGTGATCGCCCATTAGACTCCGATAAGGTCCACTGTATATTTTGAGGGTCTTCAGCCTGAGTGGGTAGGGGATGCTGGTCAAATCTCTGACACACTTCGTTGCCCTACGTTGTGCAGTATCGAGCGCGGTGAGATAAATAAATAAATATATAAATAGTTTATTCTCGTCACTGCGAGGCACACCATCAAGGGCGTGATCATGGTATTACAGACATGTATGATCAGCAATTGCACAAATTAGTACATTTTGACCAATAGCATGGGAATTTATGTGTGTTGAGATGTAAAACTATGTTTAACTGTGTATTTGGAAGGGGACATGTTGTGTGAGTAGTAAATGTGACTGTGTGAGCTTTTGTTTGTTGTGTTCACCATCAAAGGGGAAATCAGTGGAACGCGCTGAATCCGATGACGTCCGTGATACGTGAACGCACCTCCGGAAAAAAGAAGAGGCAGTGACTTTATTCAGTGGCGAGTCACATCCGCCACGTCACAGTGTTGTTAAACTGATACTTCCTGGCTTTTTATAGGGAGAACGCCTGCCAGGCGAAATCCCACCACATCGTGAGACACTGCCGCCGAACCATTGGCTGGAACGTGATTTACCTGAACTACCCAGCTGGCACCGCGAGGAGGTTGTTCGGCTAGCCAGCCATGGTGCTTGAGCCCGGGTTGCCACGCTTGGCTAGCGTATTCCGCGTGCGGCCTCACATACACACTAAGCATTTTTGGAAAGACTGAAGGGTCAAACTTCTCGAAAGCTCTGCGAAGAAGGCCGAGGTTGTGGTTCGCTTTCTTAGCTGCCTTTTTAGTCTGCCTCAAACAACCGATGTGGTCTTGAATTATCACGCCGATATCGCACTCGTGAGAAGCCCGCTGTAGAATTTGTGGTCCTAGGCGGTACTTGTGCATACTCCTGTGCCGTATCCTGAGAACTTTGCACTTGGTGACATGGAAATGCAGCATGTTCTCAATGGACCATGTGTATGCTTTTTTCAGGTCCTCCTGTAAGACTGTGTGATCCTCCACTGCAGCTATAGTGCACCGTACCTTTAGATCATCGGCCAATAGTAAACAGTTAGAAGATAGCACGCTCGCGAGATCATTTATGAAAACCAGGAACAGGCGGGTTCCAAGTAGATCCTTGAGGTACGCCGCACTGAACTTCGATGGATTCCTCGGTACTCTTACCGAGGCTCCTCTACGCTATTCTACGCTACTGCACGCTACTCAGCTACGCACTGATGATGTCACCTCGATTGGTGACGAAACGTTTGCAACCAAAGTGCCAAGCTCAGAAAACAGTTCAACTACCATCTGAACAACCTGAGCTACCAGTCTTCAATTCTATAGCCAACTACCAATTTTGTAGATAGGCGTGATGATTCAGTGCTTCAACCAGTGCATCGCCAACTATGGATTAAATGACCTTTGGGAGTATAGGAAGAGGCGATACTGAGCGGTATTTCAAAGGATCAGCTATGCTTCCACCTTTGTGAATCGGGGTTATTACTCCAAGCTTTGAGCTTGTAGAACTGGTTAATGTAGACCTAAAGCATGCTTAATGGCGTGTAGCAAAGGAATGTAGAATGGCACACAAAAATAAGCGCTTCTGAACGGTTCGAATTTACCAAAGAGTAGATAACCCTGGTTACTGTTAAATACTTTGTTGCCAATAACTCTTGAACCTTTGTAGTGTTGTGCCCAGAGGTTACAGAAATGGATTTTTATAAAGTGTGTAATTGTTTGCGCATATACCTATTATTCTCCGAAACCATGATTTACTTACAAAATTAATGTTCAACTATGAACAAGACAGCGTTACTTTTCGATTCACCTTGTGAATATGCATAGGCAGAAGCAAGTACACTGATTCGGCACCAGTGTGTTACTGAGCTCTTTAAAATTTGTCCTATAAACATCAGCAAGCGTGGCCTAGCTGCTTAGTGAGCTGTCGGTATATTTCACCGTTGAACAAAAACAGGATATTGAAGGTGCAACGGAGCAACAGTTCCTTTAGGCCAAGTGCAGGAATGCCAATGGTTATCTTATTCTGATCAATATAATCAAAATGTAATTTATAGTTTCAAATAGTGGCACGTTAGTGAAAAGTGAAGCAACGTCGAGAGAAAACATGCTTAGATCCGTAACGTTTCGATAACTCATGACATCTTCGAACTCACAACTGTCCTTTAGACTGTGTACAGCTACCTGCTTTCGGATGGGCTCCAAAAGCTTAAAGAGCCACCATGCAGTAGAATGGTACGGAGAGTTCTTCATGTCAAAAACTGGTCTCAGAGGAACGGTAGGCTTACGCGATTTTAGTAGTCGGTATGGCCTTGGAATCGCGGTGCCTACGGGACGTAGGTTTCCATAGTCACCTTCACTAATAAAACCCCCATCACGGAGGTTTGTAAGGCAGTTGCGGATTTACTTTCCGATCTGCCTTGTTTTATCTTTTTTCCCAAACGTCTTTGAAAACTTGGTATCGTCTGACAATATTTCATGCATTTTCCGAAGATAGTCTTCTTTGTTCATGACGACTATTCCTGCAGCTATATGGGGTCGAGTAAGAAAAATATCTTCATTCCCGTCTAGAATGTTTAGCGCCTGAATATGTTCCTTTCCCACCGGGGTTTTATGCGTTGTCCGTGCTCGGAGATATTGATAGCATGCGTGCATCAGCAGCAACTTAAACCCTTCTACTTACAAATCTGATGACGTAGAGAGTGGTGAAGTCTTTCGGCAAATACTTTCAACGTAACCTATCAACCACCTGATAATCCATCCAAGTGCGTTCGAATGTGCTTCCTTGGATGGGCTCTGAGTTTAGCGGTTAGACGATAAGAGCCGGAAGTTGCGTCCAGAAAATTGTCACTCACAAGCTGTGCTTGTCTTGGCCTAGACGAAATACTCCGTCCAAACCAAGTAATTGTGCACGTGGTACAACTGTGTCCTAGGGGACAGTGAGTGACAGTGACCGCTGAATGTAAACTGATTGCTTTACCGTTCCTTGTGCTGTGTCTATAATTTGGTCGCTTGTTGCATATAATTTTACAAGCCTGAAGAAGCATTATGGAAAACATTGAGTTTTCACCTACCAATGGGATTTTACTACTCTGAAACACCGCTTGGACCCCATGTGTTGAAATCGCTCAACAGATATTTGAGCTTCCGAACCAGGATAGCGAAAGCGGATATTTGACTTGGTTTTGTAGAGGATTGCATTGCTAACTCCATCTACCCAGTGAATTACTGGAAATCCCTTTGTCGTGCACGTATCAGGCCGGACAACGTTTGCCTAAAGCTTCTAGCCTTCAGCCAGATCGAAACCACACGTGTCAAAAGAGACGAGCTAAATCATGGCCTGAGTCCAGTAACTGCCATAATAACCAGACTTTCAGGGAGAGATCGCCAGTAGCAAGAGAAGTTGGTTGACGAAATTATTACAAAACAAAGCGCAAAGCTGCATGCGTCGCTCTCAAACACAATAAAAGGAGGGAAACGGACAATGTGTTTCCCTGCTTAACTCGAAAAGTACTTGTACAATTTATCTTGCATGACACTTGATCGTCCCACAATAGAGGTCTTATCGCTGGGCCCTAAGTTCTGTCTCCCCACTAGAAGAGACAATCGATTAGCAATTGAGGCCCAATTTGGAATTCTTTACAGACAGACTTCACAATTCTCTCCGTCATCAGATTTGTAAGTAGAAGGGTTTAAGTTGCTGCTGATGCACGCATGCTATCAATATCGCCGAGCACGGACAACGCATAAAACCCCGGTGGGAAAGGAACATATTCAGGCGCTAAACATTCTAGACGGGAATGAAGATATTTTTCTTACTCGACCCCATATAGCTGCAGGAATAGTCGTCATGAACAAAGAAGACTATCTTCGGAAAATGCATGAAATATTGTCAGACGATACCAAGTTTTCAAAGACGTTTGGGAAAAAAGATAAAACAAGGCAGATCGGAAAGTAAATCCGCAACTGCCTTACAAACCTCCGTGATGGGGGTTTTATTAGTGAAGGTGACTATGGAAACCTACGTCCCGTAGGCACCGCGATTCCAAGGCCATACCGACTACTAAAATCGCGTAAGCCTACCGTTCCTCTGAGACCAGTTTTTGACATGAAGAACTCTCCGTACCATTCTACTGCATGGTGGCTCTTTAAGCTTTTGGAGCCCATCCGAAAGCAGGTAGCTGTACACAGTCTAAAGGACAGTTGTGAGTTCGTAGATGTCATGAGTTATCGAAACGTTACGGATCTAAGCATGTTTTCTCTCGACGTTGCTTCACTTTTCACTAACGTGCCACTATTTGAAACTATAAATTACATTTTGATTATATTGATCAGAATAAGATAACCATTGGCATTCCTGCACTTGGCCTAAAGGAACTGTTGCTCCATTACACCTTCCATATTCAAGTTAACATTTTTTCTTCGGTATATTTTTTCGTTTCTTGTAAATTTTATGAATTTATCATCGTTAATGGGCTACTCATTAGAAACTGGCTCCTGTGGAGCCTTTATCTCTCTATTTCTTTCCTCTGTGTCACTGAAACGCTTTATGAATTCTGGATAACTATTAGATTGCAGCAGCTGAAACAGTATTGCATTCCGTGCTTTTAGTTTGTCTCTAGTGCGAATCATATGAGCTCGATGGAACAGATTTTTAACTGGAATACTCTTGTGTTACGTCGACGAAATTTCTTAAATTTTAAGTTTTTAGCAGTGCAAGTCGCTTTTCGGTAGATTTACCGCCGGAATGTGCCATCTGGTTGTCGTGCGAGCAGTATGCTTATGTAAGGGAGACCAATGTCGCGATCACTTTCATGTGTCACCTTTATATCCTATTGTGCACTATTCAACGCGTTTGTTACAAGCGCTATGTCAACATTTTAAGCCATGGCTAATAGATATACCTTTACGTAAAGTGGTTGATTAGATGTTTACTTCTTTCTCTTCAATCCCGCCGATGAATGCGCCTGCCAGCAACGCTCCCAATATATTAACCAAAGCTGAAACATCGATCCTTTGACTTACGCTCCAGTGAGGCCAAAATCTGGTAAAACCTGACTTGCTCTTTCACGTCTTAAGGTAGTAGGAATAAGTACCAATAGAGAATACGGATCAGAAACAAGCTGTAGCGTTATTATTGGATCATTTTATTGTAGAGAGCGGAAGGGAAGTCCTTTGTCAGCTCCTTCACTTCCTATTACGAAAATACTGTATTTGGATCCGCGCGATTGTAAGTTCTAGGCTATTTAAGTTGTGTCATACCAGCTGAGCTGGTTGATTCTTGGCATTTAAAACATCCGCCATGTGACTCGAATTGCCATACGCAAGCACAGTTGTGACCTAGTTTGAATTGTAGTGGGTTTCCACAATTTCTATTACTGGGACCGTATCCGAAGTGTATGTTTTCGATGTTGCCCTCCTCTTTCAACGCACTCCGCGATGCATTACTTCCTGGTAGGCAGAGACAGGGAAAAAGCGCGTATTTGAGAGTAGTAATTGGAGAAAACAACAAGACGCTTATCCGAAAGGGTGAAAGAACACCATCCGGCCTGGCTCGGAAATGGAGGTCGAAAGGTCACCAACTCTGCCATCACCACGCATCTTGCGGATAAGAGTCACGCCACCAAGTCGGCTGACTCGTTCAAAGTAATCTATCAGGCCACAGAAAATCGATCAAGGTATTTCCATAAGCGGATATTAGACGCCGCAGAAGCCATCGCCATTCGGCTGTACGAACCAGCACTGTGCACGCAGAAACGGTTCACTCACGCGTTGAGCCTACCTTGGCCAGGACGGACTGCAGTTGACCTGTACGCACGTACGACTACAACTGTAACCTAACCGAAGGTGTGTCACAGCGCACTAAGGTCAATTTGCTCGACTGACTACCCGTTGGGTCTGTATACAAAAGTTTGCATTTCATGTAATTGTACAAGCCTGATGAAAAATTACCGAAAACTTATGTTCGCTTACATAGACTTCTGAACAAAGAAACATATTATAGCTGGCTCTATATTCAGGTTAGTGGATAACAATCCATGGCATTATATATAAGCCATAAAGTGAATAGAAGAAAATTCATCTTCGAGTTTTTCCATCTATTGAACATTGTTGCAAAATATAACACAGTTACAATTGCTTTGACGATAGATGGCTTGCGGTCTATGCGGGAAGGTTGTCGTTAGCAAACACAGGTCTTGTTGCATTATAGGGAATCTAGATAGTAGTTATCAGCTAAAGAAGGGCTTCCGATAATAATGTTAATTTGCGTCAACCAACCCAATATTTGTAGCAGATCAGCTTTTATATTCGTACAAAAACGGTACACAATATAAATGTCGACATCTGAAACCTCTGTTCAACTGCTCGCTGAGCTTCGTAATTCTTGTGCCAACGTTTCATCACCACACGAGGTGACTTCCTCAGTGCGCTACTAAGTCAAATGTAATCCGCTGAATTGGTCATCCAGTTGTGATTGATTAGCAACTGACATTTGAATTGTCCTCCTCGGTCTGTGCCCCGTGACCGTTCGCCCGACCAAATTCTCTGATAGACACCCGCGATCCGTGGGATGGTATTGCCCCGGCTGTTGGGACTGCATTGTTGACCACTCGCTTAGCTGCTCACGACGGATTTTAAGGTGTTTTAATTCTCGCCGTCTTAATGTTTCGTAAACTGGGTCAATCTCGTCGTGCATGTTTATCGAGTGCTTCGTCGAGTACCATGTCGCGAAGAACTCTCTTCCTACTCGTGTCTGTCCTTGTGCTAGGACATTTGCGTTGTTCCAATCGAAGCGATGTCCCTCTTCGTCTGCATGTATTGAAACCAGTGAGAGCGTAGTGGTTCTTACCAGCTCTCATATGCTCTTGTATTCTTGTAGACAGTTGTCTTCCTGTCTGAACTACATAGTTCTTATCGCAATCTTAACACCGTAGGTGTGCCTTGTAGCGATACAATTGGTCTTAGTGGTGTATCGTCTTGATGTTAATTGGAAGCAGGTAGAATTGCGCTATGTACGGATCGCGGGGCAACATTCCTTCCCGATCTTCCGTTGTGACCGTGTTCCGATCTTGGAGCAATTTATGCGTTCTGTTTATGCTGTTTGTCAGTTACGTCGTTGGATTGTTTTCGATGCGGCGGTAGGTTGTTGCGTCGCCCTAAAACTCTTTTGCTTTTTCGACATAATCCGTTTTATGCAATGTAACCATCATGCGCCCCTTGTCCGCAGGCGAAACGCCAATGGATTCATCAGCTTTCAAGGTTTTTATTGCATCCAATTCCGGTTAAGAGAATTATGCTTTTTGTTACGTGCGACAACTGGAATAACTGTAGAACTTAACTGTTTCTGCGTATACTCGTCAAGCTCGCTGGACTGGATTGCATTTTCGAATCCGAACAGGAAATCTCCAGTCATGGCATCCTTGAAATTTTAGTTGAGACCTTTAATGAGGACTTGCTTTTCAGCTACGAATAGTAGCCTATGGGGCAGATTTCAGATCCATTCCCGGTGATTAGCTACGCTATTTTCGTAAGTCAGTTTCAAAAACTTATTTTGTTATACCGCTTGAGTTATTCTCCTATTCTTCTCCACTCCGTGTTCTATTGCTAAGCTGAGCTGCTCTGTTAACTGCTTTCCCATAATTTCCAGACAACTAGTTCGATGCACATCGCTCCTATTTCCTAAATCGGTTGGGGGCGTCCGTCAGCATGATCTGCACAAAACATTTCTCAAATTTTCGTGCAAGTGTCCATGCCTGTGGGCACTTAATCAGAGGTCTGTTGCTGACGCTACGGAGGAGAGCATTATTGCTTAAGCAGTAATGAAGAAAAGTCAGTTGCTGCCGCCTGGAGGCATGTCTGCAGGTAAAATCCTCCCAGCAGCCAGCAGTTTGAAACGATTCGCGCCAATAATTGTTTAAAAGGACTTGATGCAATGGTGGTCCGGGTAGATTGTTCTTGGGTTCAAGTGTTCGTTGAGTTTCACAATTGCAATATAAAAGTTTCATCACCACACGATGTGACATCCTCAGTGCGCTGCTGTGTCAAACGTAATCCGCTGATTTCGTCGTCGATTTGCAATTGTGAAAGAAGCCGCGATGGGATCCCTGTGTCAGAACTCGTTGCAGAAATAGTAATACAGAAACTTGAAGTGGTCCTACTGCTCATAATCAAACCAAAGTCGTGGATCAGATACGCTGATTATGCATTCATGATGTTGAAAGGTAGTCAAGTAGAGGCTGCGTACGAGTTGCTCAATACCGTCATCGAGGACATTCATTTTACGACGGAATCGGAGATGGAATACCAGCTCCCGTTTGTGTACGTGTTAGTCGCCAGCACGACTGACGGGGAGTTGCAAACATCGGTTTTCAGAAAAGGAACACAAACCGACCGGATTCTAAACTACTACAGCAATCACCCGAAATGTCACAAATTAAGCTGCTAGCGGATTCTTCTTCTTAGAACCCAAATTTATTGCGTCATTCTTAGGCGAAGCGGAAAGAATAGATATACCTCTTCAGATAAACTCACTAAAATAATTATCCACATAGCTTTGTCCAGCGATGTTTAAACAACAAAACTACGACCTCTCAGCCTGCTCAAGCGACAACAAAGAGAATCGTTCTACTTTAGGTAAAGGACATCTCTGAGATTAGGGCAAGATTATTCTGGTAGCAAGGTCTTACATTGCCACACAAACAAACCGCCACATTGAGGAGAAAACCTGCCGATACCCAAAGCTAGACGTGAAGCCCACGAAAGGCGAAATGTTGTTTACACGATACGGCGTCATGATTTCGATAAGAACTATGTAGTTCAGACAGGAAGACAACTGTCTACAAGAATACAAGAGCATATGAGAGCTTGTAAGAACCACTACGCTCTCACTGGTTTCAATACATACAGACGAAGAGGGACATCGCTTCGATTGGAACAACGCAAATGTCCTAGCACAAGGACAGACACGAGTAGGAAGAGAGTTCTTCGCGACATGGTACTCGACGAAGCACTCGATAAACATGCACGTCGAGGTTGACCCAGTTTACGAAACATTAAGACGGCGAGAATTAAAACAGACGAGAATTAAAACTGGCTGCGATGAACCTCACATAATTAAAACACCTTAAAATCCGTCGTGAGCAGCTAAGCGAGTGGTCAACAATGCAGTCCCAACAGCCGGGGCAATACCATCCCACGGATCGCGGGTGTCTATCAGAGAATTTGGTCGGGCGAACGGTCACGGGGCACAGACCGAGGAGGACAATTCAAATGTCAGTTGCTAATCAATCACAACTGGATGACCAATTCAGCGGATTACATTTGACTTAGTAGCGCACTGAGGAAGTCACCTCGTGTGGTGATGAAACGTTGGCACAAGAATTACGAAGCTCAGCGAACAGTTGATCCCAGGAACTATCAAATCGGACTACCAATGCATTGTATCATCTAGAAGCTTGTTAATAATCCAGATTAGCGCAACTGCGCGCTTTGTTTCATACCTGTTTTTGTACAAGAAAAGAACCAGTGTATTTATTGCTTTTGCTGGTGTCTGGAATTTTGTTTCAGTCTATCATTTTGACACTGTAGACAAGATCACAGTTGCAATTTTGTCATATATTGCAATATAAAAATTGCAATATGAAAATGTTGCGGAAATTGTATCATGTGTTATAAACTTTAGTTTTGGTAAATTATGTTTTAAAGGATAGCTGTAAATACTCCGGATTTATGTAGAAATAATGGTTTCTCTAAGATGAATGTAGTCTGCCAAACGCAAACATACATTGCTTGATAAAACTTATGTTGTGCCTACGGATGTGTAAAAGTCCAGACAAATTTTATTTCTGGCCCACGTGGTGTTTAATAGCCTGTCTATACCTCAAAATAATGTTTTGGGGTAGTATGTTTATTACATATAAATTGGCCTGATGCAGTAAATACCGTTAGGTTAGACAACACGAGTTGTCAGCCAATTCTGTAACAAACCGGCTGCGTTGTTGCAGGTGGAACGTCTTTACTACCTTGTGCAGCCATATGCAAATGTGTGAAGTAATTTTTTTCGTTGCATTAGCAATGGATACTGCGATATGCATAACTTAGATTTGACCTAAATTTGGCCCCTAACAAAGGTTTGAATGTTGCTAGTCAAGTAAGGGTAATTAATGATTTGCACGGTCTGTTAAAATGAGGCCTACTAGTCCGTGAGTAAACTACGTGTACCGTTTCAGTAATCGACTAATTACTTTAGAAAATGTTCTTTTACCTGACAGAAACAACAGTGTCCATTGCACAATTGCATATTATTCAGGAAACTGCTCATAACACATGAATACTGATATTTGGTTCTATCCGTTTTTAAAAATGTGTTTGAAATCTGCAACAATTGCTAGCAGTGATACAGGAGAAATATAGATGTTGCCATCTAAAAATAGTCCATCTAACACATCGTGTAATATAGCCAAGCTGAGAAATGCAGAATTAGACAGCGTATATGTTAACAGTGGGACAAAGTCATAATTGTGATATAACACTAAACGTTATTACTGTATGCAACTCGGTGCAAAATCATAAATTTGGTACTTCTTGTAAAGGATCCAGGATGACAGTTGTCTAATACAAAATTTTATTCATCCCAGTGGATCAAATTTACAAACACGGTAGGTCAAAGTAATAATGTTTGGCAAGCTAAACTCATATATATATATATATGAGTTTTACTTGCCAAACATACTATAATTTCCACTGAGTTGCTTTTACCGAATAAATCCTTGTCTCAAAAGGACTGAGTACTGCAAGAGTCCTAATGAGATTGTTCTGCCCGCTTACTTCTACAACCAACAAGACTTACGGGCCGATGCATTCCTCCTTCGATTCATTTAAACAAACAATTACAAAGGTACGTGAATATCACCCAGTCCGGGTCCAGCCATCGAAACCGCCAGGTTTGTTTCGCATTGGTTTTCTTTTTTCTTCATTTAGCCTATTCACTCACTCTGATGGGACATTTTCAGGGCATTTTCTTGGAGTCATTACGTTTCCAAATTGCTAGACATGGGGTACATTGTAGAGCTACTCATCTTCTTCGTTGCATTTTCAGCAGTTGTCTCCCTACCGCACGCTACATGACGCTAAAACCCTAGCGCAAATTGTTCTCTCTCGTGTCAGCTCCATTGCACACAATTTCTTCTGATTGCCTTCCGTACAACCTTTATTTCACAGAACCCTACACCGAGCTTTGTAATTACAACACATATCCTCAAGCGTACCCATGCGCCGAGGTCGTATTACTGTTTTTGAGACGGTATTCGTCTTCTTGGACGATTCTGTAGACTTTAAGGTTGTAGCGAATCTGGACGTAACTGTGCAACAGATACCTACATCACAGTTTCAATTCTTCAGAGAAGAAGGTTTGACAGCAATTTCATTTCAGTACAATTTGCCGCATGGTTGGCATGCCGAATTCTTCTAAATAAATTGTCTGTCCACGTCCATAACTAATGATGTTTATGGGGCGAAGTGGTTATTTTTTTGACCCAGATAAACAAACAGTGGGTTACTCACACGAAATTCGGCCAGTCCGTGTTCGTTAGGTCCTATGTTGTTTTTCTAGCTTAATCGTTTGATCCCTACATTCATTCTGATATGCTACAACCATCACAGGCTGCACAATTAGACAAGCAGAGTATCAAAAGACATCAATTAGTAGAGGCATGTGCTCGCAATAATCCACAAGACATCCAACCAGTTGAGCAATAATCGGATGTTTTTACTGGTCAACACTAGGCCTTAACCCGATTAATTTTCCCCAGTTCTGTAACTTCTTGGATTAGAAACTTGATGGTGCAGGAGTGAGCTACCAATTGTTACCAAAGTCACGTCCATTCTTAGTCCGTCGCTCGGTGAACCAGGTGTAGGCCTCTGCCTGACACGAAAGCGCACTAAGTTGCCGACTGTCCAATGGTAGATGTTGATCTCCCTAAATTTCCCTCACCCGGCCACAGAAGTGTGAACGACTGCATTGTAGTTGGACTGTATACTCGGTACTTGCATGACTGGCTTTGGATGAATAAATCGTATTCGCTGGGGGTCATTAACATATCGGTTAACGAACCTCTTAGCCTTTCCCCATCTGTTTTAATTGTTCTGTCGGAGATTAGCGGAAACGGTGGCACGAACGTCCAGCTGTTAGACTGGTTTCGAATGCAATATTCACATGTCGAGTGCACACTTTGGTAGCCCTAGGCGATGAGACGAGTTTGCTTGAAACCTATGAATCACCTATGGGTGGAACAAATTGGTAATGGTAAATATCAACCGAACGAATAAATACATCATAGGCGGTTTTTCGGTGCGACTGCGCCTGGCTCCTACAGTTGTTTGCATGCAACAAAATAGGCAAACACGTGATGTAGTTCGGTGTTGTGCACCCAAGGTAAGCGAACTATGATTGTTGCTGTCCATCCGATGAGTAGAGCACCCTGAATGTGGTTCAGAGGTTCAAAGACCACAATCTCTTCGGGACAAATTAACAGAACGAACCCTTCCCAAAGGCACAACTACCGTCAGTAAAATCGAAACTGGGTGGGCTCAGGCAGTTCTAGGTTGCGTCAAACCATCATCATCAACACCGTCAGCAGCCATTAGCCATTTGAACTATTACTTCTCTGCCATACAATCACATTGACCTAGGAAATGAAGAAAAATAAAAAAGAAGTGGAACTATCTTGAACTCTTCAGACGCTAAGCACACATTCAGGGTCTAGGCACAGACAAATTGTCAACAACACCGTCACAAACAGCCGGCCATCGTCCAGTGATAAGGCGGCATCGGAGAGACAGCTTGTTAGCAGTTTTCAATGTTAACTGTGTCATAACCGGCCATTACTCCGCAGATACCTCAGCACCACACACTTTAAACAGGCAGTCTGAAGAGGAACAATAGGACAATGGTTAATGACGGGCGAAAGCGCCAAGGCTTAATACTTGTCGCAAATTGTTTATGAGAGGAATTGCAAGTTCTAATACGGAAACGCCATTCCAATGCAGAACACAGTTGCACGTGCAACCGGTGTTGCTGCCGCAATGGTCAAAAGAAACGGTGTGTATCAGAAGTTAACTTCGCTTTTCGACCGTTGTTCGGTAAAAGAGGGCATGCCAAGGGCCCTTAACATATATGCTAATAAAGCTCTTGGCTTTTCCCTCGAACTCATGCGCGGCAGTGAATATGTCCGGAACACGTGGTCACACCCCTTGATTTGGTCAAGACCATGGTGAATAGAGCCAACGAGATGTCCGTTCGAGGCGAGGGGACAGTTGAGGCACGGATGACCAGTGAACAATATTGACTTGATATTCCAAATGCTGTCGGCAACGGCCGGTCGGTTGCCTCATTTTGATGCCACCTGAGACCATTTCGTCTGGACTCTCCAGCACGTAGCTGCATGGTGCAGACCACCGTTTATTCTCATAGTCAACTTGTCAATAACATAAGGAACGAAAACATGTCCAACGCAGTGGAATGTCTACAAAGTGCTCAACCAGTTCAACACGATTGGGCATTCGAGACGAGACTACCCGCTGATGCATTTCAGCGGCTATTCTTTTAAATTACCCGATTTAATGTGTGTGGCGGTGTACATATGCAATCCCTGCTTGCGGCCTTACGTGATGATCAACCTTTAGTAGGCCCTGAACCTGTCCGCATTATGCACCTAGCCAGTCAATTTACCTGTTAACCGCTGCAATTGCGTACAGATCAGTAACTGCAAAGTGCCGCCAGTCCCTGATCCGTTTCACATTTGCTGTGGTGCTTGCTCACACGGGTGACTGCAGGCATCCCCGGAGTTTGTAACTGCTCTCAGGGTGTAATGTCCCTGCTGTAAATGTCAAAATGTTCTTTCGCCACTTGTTGTCCTACAACAACTTATGGCTCTATGGTCCCATGTAATAAAAGTAACCATGCACGCAAGTGAAGACGAAAATTAACTCTGCCGAGGTTATACCTGTTGTCTCGTTTGGCGTGTTTCGGTACACGAACAAGGAACGATCTAAGCGCAAACGCAGTGAAGCATTTGGTTGCTTTACTAGTGAATTTTTCCGTCTATACCCCTTAATCTAGTCCTTTGGAAGACGGATGATAAGGTGTAGTTGTTATATGTTTAAAGCCTTTCGAGGCAAGAAAGTTAGAAATCTCGGTACTGGAATATGCTGGCCCATTGTCGGGCTTTAATGTTTCCATAGACTGAATGTCGCCAACGTTGTACGCAGTTTATTTATGGTGCTGGCTGAAGTTGCTGAAGGCAGAATGTGGGCTTCAATCCATTTATAATGGGCGGCAACGATCAATAAAACCATCTGACCCTCGAAAGGACCAAAAAGGTTTGCGTGAACGCGTTTCCAAGGTTTTTCTTTCCACTTCCAAGGCTGCATTGGCACATGGGGAGCAGCGTTTCGGTTCGCTTGACAGTTTGCAACTTCCAACCATCGCTACAATGTCACCGTCTAGTTCGGGCCACCATACATAAAAGTGTACTAGTGACTTCATTTTGGCAAGTCATGGGTGCGAAACATGTAGTTCATTGAGGATACTTGACCGAAATCGTACGCACCACGGTAAACATCGGTACTGGAGGCTGAGTTGTGACATCCCATTATGGATAGACATTAGATCTTCGGTTGTGTATGTGTCCACCTGACTTGAGCGTAGCTCTTCACCAAAGATAGAACAACGTCGCTATCCGTTTCCTGACGTATGTCTGTCAACGTGGCTGGGGAATTATTGCGATGCTGAACCAAGCTTAGGAGCTCTTGCGCAGTAAAATCCTCCGATTTTACTCCTGGTAAAGGAAGTCGAGTAAAGACATTAGCTATGGTATTCCGCCAACAGCGAATGTAGTGAAAGTTGCATTTATATGCGGAAAGAATTAGGAACCAAGAAACCATTCTGAGTGAAGCCAATTTTTGAACCCCCTTCTCAGAGCCAGGGAGGAAAACAGAGTTTTATGATCTGTATCGATCACATAGGTTCCGCAAAGTAAATATTGGCGTGAGGGATTTTGATTAATTTCTAGGGGATCCAGATCATCTAATCTCCAGCAGACAGTCACTGCACCTAGTTAAAGTACTAACTTGTAGCTTCCTGAATTCAAGACCTGTTACTGTTGCATATTCCATCCGCTTCAGAAAATGCTGATATCACACCTTTCACACCGCCCCGTCGGATGTTCTGGGCGCTCTTTCTTAGGGCCCCGACGGGCTGTAAAAATAGAATTCTCACTATGTTGGAGTGTTGGGCTTTTCTAAGAACTGTGTACTTTGGCTGCAAGTTCCATGAGGACGAACTGAGTACTTTGCCTAGTCCGATGATGTAGGTGAAACTCCGCAATGTAGAACCATCAAATTCGGCTTGACATTATGATGACACATCGGATACCACATCTCGGTGATTACCCCATGTTGAGACCGCTGTGACATATACGCGCGTAAATCATCACATGAGGACACGGAGACAAGCTTACAGTACGGGATTTGAAGCGGGTCGTTCACAACCTTCGTTTCGAACGGAGCTTGGTAAATATGTGGGTCAACCTGCCGCCATATGTGGTTGAGGCAAAGTCGGTGTCAGAAAGTAAGAAATTTCTGGGCGAACACTTTGCCGATATAAAATATATCGAGCGCACTCTAACATAAAGACTATTTGTACCTGAATGGTCTAGATGTACCTACATAGGTACATCTCTTCTTGCTGTCTCAAACCAATAATCAGTAACTGAAACCCGGCTCAAAACGAAATGGGGGACGCAGAGAGCAATTTACCATGCATGTCCGTGCTATAAAAAATCGACCAGATGGTGGGGCGGAGTTTTTTGTACCCTGGCAGTGATATGCATTTTGAACTGGTTAATAAACAGAGACTCATGTTTTTGACTGGCTTTGGTGCCGGTTGCAACTCAGGAGTGGCGACGCATGTTTGATGACCATTGCATAACGCCTTATCCATTTTCTGATGCAACGACAATCGTCATAAAAGGTTTTGCTAATATTAAACATATGCATGCTGACTGCTTCACTGTTTAATCTCTGCAGAGTAAAATTCCTGTTCAATGGCGTAAATGGCCAGACCTTGCTTGGTAAATGTAAGCAAGAAGCTCCGAAAATTTTACAAGTTTACGTAATTTTCAAAGGAACCATATTCTTTTCTCCATCGAAATTGGGACACATGGGTTGGATTTTGGCATCATCAACCCACGCTTGAACTCGACTTGTCAGCTTTGACATTTGACTCTTCCGATTCCATAGTTTATTGTTTCATGGTGTGCAAATGTTTTGTGCTTGAATACTTCAGGACTGATTAATGACAGACGTTTACACACACTGCATGAAAGGCGCACAAATGTATTTTCTGAAGGCAACCACAGTGCGATTTGATGATCTGCTAAATTAGCAGTCATCTGATGCATCTCAAACTCCTGCAATAAATCACGAGCACGAAACGGAATGAGTTGTGTTCGTTGCAATTTCGCACCATGTCAGAAACATTTTGACAACCGTTTGCCTGACCGCACATTTAGATTAATAGTTTAAACAAAACGGTTATTCTTTGTCTCTCGCAAAACGGTTCTCACTTGTATTTGGGAACGTGGTTGATGAACAAAGATTGCGGATTACATTATTTCCTTTATACCATTGTAAACAGCTCGCACATTTTAACTATACTTGAGTTTCATTTTAACATCGGAGCAAGTTTCATCTGGTGCCACTGTGACCTATATAACACTCGCAACCGACACATTATGCACAAACCTACGAACACAAGCTTGGGATTTTTCAACCATACATGTACATTTTGCCGATTTAATTGCAAGTACATCAAACAAAATTTTAGGCTTAATTATGTAGCTGTAATGTTGTTACTTTTCTGCAATTTCATATAAGCATTCAGCTGAAGTCTTATGAAAGTACCACCATATTTTAGGCAAAACGTTCAAAACGCTCAGTTAGATTTAGAGTATTACCGCTGAAAACAAAATGCATTCGGTACGGATCTCAAGAGTGCAAGGCACAGACAAACTGAGTAGTCCAATCAATATGTACGGCAAGATTGTATAAAACGGATGAAAAGTGCAACTCCCAGCGCATTTGAGTTAGTGGGGTCTTACACTTTCTCACCAACAATGGTATTGTTTCTATAGCAGAGAAGCTTCACAGTACCCATTGTCAACTTCACAGCAAATTCTGATTTCGCACGCGACGATCAACGGAACCAGAGTGTCCACTTGCGCTTGCCAAGGCCATTAGTTGATTAGGTTTTTTCACGCAGGATTCGTGCCGCTGTAGTAATCGTAAATTAAGTGTAAACCTTCCAGTGCAGCATTGTCAATAATTTATTTTGCTTACGTTAATTCCACTTAGCACAGGAGTACGTGAACAAGAACTAACTATTATTCCATATCCCTGTTCTTTCAAGGGATAAAAATTAATTTGTTCCCCAATGGTAATCATAATAATAATGCATATTTCTCGTGCTACCGAAAAACCCTGCCAGCAAATTGACCGATTGTACATGTGCAAAGTGCACACGCATGTGTTCTTTGTCAATGGTTCAGGGTTGTGCAGGGATGCAATAACTGGGTTTGGGAAAATTACATTATGCAACATGGTTTTTACAACGGAAATGAGATATAATGTTTCTAGTAGTACCAGGTGAGCTGATTATGAATATGACAACCAAATATTTCCATCACGTCGCGTATTTTGTTCGATTTCAATTTTTATTTCAGCTAAGCAATACGCTCCATGCATCGAATGCTCGCCTGTGATTAATTCATTGGCTTCCATAATTTGGGAAAAGATATCCTCTTGGCCAAGGTATCTACCTGATAGTAAAATTCCATTGAGTGCTGTGCTTCGTTAATTGATATTCCAATCTTGGCTGAAAGTGGTGGCTGTGTTAATGACCGAACTCCTCATTTTTACGTCTGTGGACAGTTTACTACAAAGTCGCAGTGGAGACCCTGTCTTCACTACTGAAATCTGTCTGCCGCGCGTATTTCAAAATAAAACTGGGAGATTAGGATTAGAAGTGGGCGCCCCATGCTGTTGTGTGTCTTGCACTCTTTATCTGAATCAGTGGCTAAAGGGCAAAGGCAATATGCCCTTCGCAATCCCCATGGTGTGGAGGGATTCATAAGATCACACGACAGGCTGCTACTTCTGCCTAACCAGTGTCATGGGAATCTCCAACAGAAGCAAGGACAAAATTCAAAACCCCATCTTTCATCTGCTAGTCGACCTGTTCTTCATGCATGTGCCTTACCCATTCCAGTGCCTCCAGTGAACGTGACACTGATGATTAGTGGTGATTCGGCATGGTCAGCTTCCCCTGATTCTGACATCGGAGCAAATTTTGAAGCTGATGTTTTTGACCCACATCATATTGAACAAGCAGAGCTGAATGACTTGGTACATGACTTAGGTTTGCCTAATGACAAGGTAGAGTTGTTCATATCTCGGGCTGCAGCAGTACCGATTACTTGCTGCAAACACCAAGGTTACTGTATAAAGAAAGTGAGGTTTTATATTACCCGGTTACTTTGACAACAGCGAAACCTTTGTTACTGATCCGAATTGGAAGGACTGAGGACTGAGGGTGGCGTGAGGCACATCAGTGACAAATTAAGTCTGTTTATTGACTGGTCCAAGAGTAGTCTTAAGGCCGTGAAGCTTCACCGTAGAAATATGTGCCTCTGCTGCGTGCCACCAATATGAAGGAGACTTACGTAATTATGCAATGTTATTCGCTACATTAAACTACGAGTAGTACTGTTGAAAGATCTATGCTTACTTCAGAGTCATTGGACTCTTAATGGGTATGCGAGGTGGCTTCATAAAATATGGCTCCATCTTCTGCGTATGGGGCAGGAGAGAAACTCAGCGGCACTACATGATCAAAAAGTGGACGGAGAGGACAGGGTATGTTGCAAAGAAAATAAGGGTAAAGCATACACCTATTATGTAACCTGATCATATCTATCTACTACCGCCGCACATCAAGCATAGTTTGATTAAAAATCTTTGTCAATGCCCCTAAGCAAGATGGTTTCTCCTTCCAGTACCTAAAAAAAGGGTTTCCGAATATCAGCGAGGCGAAACTCAAAGAAGGGATACTTACCGGGCCTGCTTTTTGTTGGATAATGACAGACAGTACCTCCGAATACCAGTTGATTTCATTTGAATTAGAAATGTTACCATCATATATGAGAGCATGTACAAGATTTTCGGGCTGGACAAAGACAGAGAGATACAAAGATATCACAAAAAGCTCCTTGCAGACTATCTGGTTGTTGGTGTTCGAATATCACTCAAAATGCACTTTTTCATGAGCACCTTGGCTTTTCCCTGAGAATTTGGGATCTGTTAGCGATGAGCATAGTGAGCGCTTTCGTCAAGACATTTCAGTCATGGAGCAGCGCTACAGTGGCAAGTACTAGCCTTCTACGATCGGTGACTTTTGCCGGTTTCTGCAGTTTGAGGACACAGGATCATACAGGCGACGACCTCGGAGAAATCATTTTCCAGTGCGAATTGCAGTCACTATGGAGCTGCGAATGTTGTAGTGAAGTTTTAAGCCTATTTGCCACATAGATACATTCTGTATCTTTTTTTATTCAGTACCTTTACATATAACTCATAGGACATAACCTTGACATTAATGCAAATAATAATTTGCTTATAACAATGTAACCTGACGCGCTAGATAACATCGGAATGCATTTTAACAATAAGTGAAGTGAATTCTATCAGATAGCGACAACAGCACTTCAGCTGTGGAAGATAATTATTTTTTGCTGCACCGTGTTGTTTGAGGTTTTCGTTGTGGTTTCCAATCGGAACACGCACATCCTTCATTTTTCAGGTGTAGATCAGGGATACTACGGATGCGGAGGATTCATGGAAGAAAAAGAAATGTAAAACTGGATAAAGCGATTGAAACCGTCAACCCGAATCAGAGGAGTGACACAAAACCTTTCATCCTAAGCTAGATTAACGTATTTTTCGGACCAAACGGCGCACTTGGAATCCTTATATTCATTAAAAAATCAGCAGTGCGCCTTATATTCCGGTGACCCTTATGTGTGAATGGTTGTGCTGTGGTCTAGTGACATCGAATCAATTTCTATGCTAATATTGCGCTGAAAAATTGTCAAAATGTTTCATTACTACTTTGGTTGTCAAAGCGTGATCGCTGATCAGGAACCTTGCGGAGTCAGCATTCTATGTTGTTTTGGGAGTGGCGAACTCTGTGCTGAAGCCAACTGATTCAAGCTTTTTTGGCGATTATGAACCAAGTAACTATTCAACTATCAACGCTGATATACCATACTGTGATATATGTGATGGTTACTCCACCCGATAAATTCACGGTCCAAAATTACACTTTGCAAACACTGTCCAAAACACGCACCTGTATCTCGATGGTTGCAGCTGAGTGTTTGAACACACGATCTGCGTTCACACCAGTGTTCCAAAAATGCGCAGTCATCCAGACAGCCGCAGACGCCGGTGTGAGCTTGACTCGCATCATCGTCCAAACTGTGGTCAAGCACGATAACATGCTAGCGACCAAGACGAATCTTGCTCCCTTACCTCAAGCACTTTTGTTAATACGTATTATGCTCTAACATACCGGATTTCAAACTCAAGGCCATTAGCCACGCATACAAAATAGGCATAGAGCAGCTGCAAACCAATTCAACATTGTTGAATCAATCGTACGGAAGTGGAAGAAGCAAGAAGATGACCTGCGCCAAGTACAGAAGACAAAGAAGCGCTTGCGAGGGAACAAAGCAAGATAGCCATAGTTAGAAGATAATATTGAGCAGTGAACTACTGAACATAAAACAAGAGGTAGAAGCGTCTTTACAGTCACTAATCACCTCAAGGCAATAGCGATGGAACGTGCTATGAATATGAATGACATTCAATGAGGTGTTGCTTGGTGAATCCTTACTATGAAAAGGCGTCATCTCTCCATCAGCATCACCGATAAGATACTCTAGCCAGACCACATCATAAACATGGACAAGGTCCCCCTCTTAGTTTGAAATCACTGCGAACCCCAGTGGTGAAAAAACGGGGACTTCTACTGTATCTATACGCACCACTGAGAATGAGAAATCACACTTAACTGTAGTTCACGGTTGACAGGCTAATGGCTAGAACCTACTACTCATGGTCAGTTTTAAGAGAAAGATGTTGCCAAAAGAAAGGTTTCACGTTAGGGGCATCCTCAACATCAACCCAAAAGGCTGGATGGACGAGGAGAAAATAAACGAGTGGCTGAGAAAATTTTGCGTCAGGAGACGGGATGGCATTTTCTACTAATCTCCGTCGTTATTGATATACGAATTCTTATCCTCGAAACTGTTAAACGCCAAGTGAAGAAAACTAATTCGAAATTTGACATCACTAAGGGAATATTAATCATAAGACTCCAACCGCTAGATGTTGGTGTCAATAGGGTGTTCAGAGTTAAATTGCGAGCCCACGTGGGAGCATTGGATGACAGAAGATGAGCCAAACACTTACCAAGACAGCGAGCCATCGCCGGGCAAGTTACGTCCACTAGCTGTCAATGGATCGTCCATGCCTAGTCCAAGGTATCGGTCTCAACTGTCGTCCGCGTTTCCACGAGGGCCGGAATCATCAATGAACATGGTGAACGAATTAAAGAAGCTGACTTACCCGGGACTGTTTCGCCCAATCCGAGCGCCAACCGTTTGTGGCCACCCATTAAAGTTGCACAAACCCTGGTCTGCCCGGGTTTGGGCAACTTTTCAATTACCCCGTTGGGTCAGATCTTATTAGAACGCAGTGTCTGCAGATGTCGTGATGGCACTGATAGTGAAATCGTGTTAGCATTGACTTGACACTCTCGGTCTACAGTTTAAAGTCTTCCCCTTCACGCCTTAAGCTTTACTCGTATACTACGGCCTACGCTTCTTTAATGCATTTTAACTTACATCTTAATATTTCTCATGAAATTCGATAAGCGTGCCTTCTTTGTTTCCTTTGGTTTTCTTTTATTCCTATGGCCGGCACAGCGGGAAGTGCTAGTGCAAGGCACGTGGGCATTGTTTGCTTGACCATGTGCATCGTGTATGTTGATTTGTCTCTCCTTTGGCACATCAATGCACCCTGTTGTGTCAAGGACATTTTCTAAGGTGGAACATTCACCGGATTTTGCTACTGTTCCGGTTTTACTTGAACTTGAACTTGAACAAGTAAGCAACAGCAACCAGACTGACCCAGATGATGACGAGAGTGATCAGGGCTTTCTTTATGGCACTATCGCCCAGCTGTTAAACTGCGACACTGAAAATGAAGAACTTGACGGATTCGTGTTGTGTGGATAATAATGGAAGTTATTGTTAATGAGTCGATTTAAGTCTGACCTATCCGACTATTTCGTTTCGTTTTATGCTCCTTATATACGAACTCAGATTCGTTCCATGATACTGCGCCTTATCGTCCGAAAAATACGGTATTACAAGCCAAGTTGTCTGTAACTAGCGCAGTTCTGCTGATAGCGCAATAGAAAGAAAAAGCTGGGATGAAAGTGTTAACATAGCTGCATATGAATCTTAAATGCTTCAACTGCGGTAACCGAATGTTGGGTTGTAAGCACATAGGAGTGAGTAAAGGCAGAGTGAAGCGCATGGACATTACTAGATCTAGATCTCGAATTGATCTGATCAAATGTGATGTTTGTTTGTTCCGGGGTTGTTGTGAGACTATGTAAGCTCAGTCGCTTTCCTTTCTGCCTTCACAGTTTGGTGACGATTTATAACTTGCTCAGCCTAGCAACAGAAGCTTTGATGCAGAGGTGGAAGGAGTAGACAAATAAGTAACTGGATGAGTAAATACAATTTTCTGTGTAATGCTAGACACTTTCGTCAAGGCAAGACCAATAAATGACGGTTATGTAAAACATATAGAACACAGCGTCATTAGGGAAGCATACAGACAGCTAAACGATTTTTGGTATAGATATAAGAAAAAATAGTAACGAAGCGCAATAAAATCAAAAAGATAGACAGGGATAACTTCATGTTGGATATTGATAAAGCAACAAGATATAACTAAAATAACTAGAAACAAGCGTCCCAACAGATGCAGGACAGAGAGACAAGTACGCTGGGAAAGTTTTCCAAAGGTCATTTGCAAAACATAAATAATATTTTCGTAGTTTAATTTTCGGTTTTCACCGTTACATACCTTTTTGCATCTCACGAGCATCAATAAGTCACAGTGCACAACCGGATAAGGAGAGAAACCTCCAAAACTTCGGGTTTGGCAACATAGTCGTAGCGTTTTACGCTGTGGTTCACACTTAATAATGGAATTGCTGAGGTGCATTCCAGCGATGGGTTGCTGATAACACACTGATAAATGCATTGTCAGACTAAAGGCGGACTTAAAAGCGTAGTACTAGAAAGTCCGCACCAGTACAAGTTCACCCAATAATTGGGCAGTTTGCTGATAAAAACCCGTTTGAGAAATTTGCAGTACTAAGAGACAGATGCAGTAGAAGTAATGGGATTTCTGGGGTCTACCTCGGATGTGGTAATTAAAATCGAAATATTAGCAATGCAACTACTTATTTTGGTTAGGAACGGCACGACTCCTGTGAAGAGATCAGAGAAAGTAGGCGCCCAACACCGTGTGTATTCTTGCGGTTCAGTAGTAACGCAGAGCTTAACTTGTAGTTTTCACATAATAACAACACTAAGTGGCTTTTAGGATTGCGGTCCCCACCATTCAAACGCAATGAATGTACAATTTCACAAAGGAACAATTGCAACATTGGATTTAAGAAGTATGCTCTAATTATGTGTTCTGACTTAATACTAACCACTGATAATAATATGGTCAAAATCAATTTCGTTAAACGCATGCTGGCAATTAACCGCAGCGGTGTTTAATGCTCTCTGCTTTACTGCGGATAGACCGAAACATTGGGACAGTCGGTTGAGAATGTGTTACCGATAGATGTTTACGAATAGGTATATTAAACGTGTCCTTTAAACAAAATAGCACGCATAAGCAAATATCATGTGCATAACATGCTACGTAAATGCAAAGTGCTTTCCAAAAAGCAATGATTTACGCAATTACTACACTTTAAAATGTCCACAATGACAGAAGGGTGAAGGCTGGCGACGTGTTGTAAAATTCCGATCGTTTTTATTTTTGGTTGTAAAGACTTTTCCAAGTCAATCTCATGAGGCATTCATGATGTTAGAAGCCAGCAGGTCTGACACATTAATTCATATTGACGAATCCTCATATAGTATTCCTGTTAACCTTTTCCGTATTCCAAACGACAGCTCTTTTCCCTTGTTGGTGATCCATTTGTAAATCACCATCCACTGACAACCAGAGTTGCGAAACCCTTTTTGCAACAACCAAAAGTTCTTGGTTAATTCTAACCCATGATATAATATGTATGTTATATATATACGTATGTAATCTCAGTGTACAGTCGTATACTTTTCGTTGGACAATCAGCTGGGTGACGTCAAGATTTCTGTCGTCATTCCAAATACAAAATATAACTTTTGTCAAAACAGATGTGACCTCCATTGCCACTTGAATTCTGCAGTTAAAACGTGGCCACACGCGTTTATGAATTTTCGTCAGCTCTCGGTAAGTTATCACTTTCATTCGGCACGCTCGTTCGTAAGCAATCTTATTAAGTGGACGCCTTGCGTTATGGCGACTTTTCTACACTCACCACCTTTTAGCCTCACGCTGAGGTTCACTTTGCACATATCATGCTTCCTCACCGTTATTGTGTTATATCGACTCGCACTTATACGAGATCTTCTTAACCTGGATGAAAAGTATTCCTCTTTAGATGATTCGCTCAATTATGTTGTTCAGCAAAATAATCCATGTGATTATTACGTGTTTAGTTTCCTTCAAATTATGTGTCGGTTTTTTAATATCCTTAGTGTAGCCACGCTTGATGTGAATGTTGACAAGTTGCCTACCTGTCTAACACCCTCCATCACGATTGCTGGTTCCAGGAAACGGTGAATCGTTGGTGGGGAACGGGGTGCGCGGTTTTCCCGATTGTGACAGGCTCAAAGAGTGGTTCCAAACAGTGGAGCGGATTACGGTCCAGGCACCTCCCTGTGTACATCTGGTACGCATGATTCCAAATTTAGAAAAATAGGAATGCTGCTGTTTTAGGAGTGTAGGCCTGCTCTGTTGAAGAAACGTGGATCCAATCCACATGCTACGCGGTCTTTTCCTTCGGGTTTACACTGGAGATGGGGTTTGTAGGTGGAGCTGTGGGAGGTACAGCACCAGCTACTCATCGGTCACTCTGTAGGTATTGGCTTCCTGTGGCAAATCCGGAACCGGATACCGCCAACCAACTTTCGGGGGGATTAGTGTATATCATATAAGTTAACTAACTTCAGTAGTTTCAAGATTTTGCTACTGCGGGCGGAAGTGCAGTGGGCTAACTGCGACTCCCAGAATGCGTGTGGATTCGTTTTGGACTTAGTGCACCTCTACAAAACAAATGTACTGATTACTTTCTTTAATTCATGCCAAATCAATCCAGTATAATCTTTATGTGGCCAAATAGGCGTTTTTTTAGCACTTTACATCATCAGCAGTAAACATATTAAACAACTACATCCAAACATGATAAGGGTTACAAATGGGTAGAAAATGGAAAGCGTGAACCGTCATAACCCGTTTGAGTAACGATCGCATAATGTTAAAATAGATCGTCGGCATTTGTACCGATAAACAAGGGTAAGCTTTCATTAAATTTTCTTCATACCTCGTTTTATTTGACGTAATATTTTGTGTCCAAAGCAACAGATCGGGGATCATGCGTGATATCTCGGCGTTTATATTCAAAAGTGGAAAAATTAGCTTGATCTCGGTTACCTTGCAGGTTGATTGAACAAAATCTCTGTCAGCTTATTCTTGCACTAACTGATATATCTACAGTATATAAGGTAACAAATGATGTTACGGCGAAAGAAGCAAATATGGATCTACTATTTCCCCGCCATATTTTGCTTCTTCATATCTAGCGGGAAATTGCTAATGTATATAGGACCCAACTACCAGCTATTTTACTGGGCACTCTTTCTTCTCTACCAACCGTGGTATATCTGGTGAACCATGTGCTTATCCGTTTCGCCCGTTGTTGGTTACTGCCGCAATGGGTTTTAATATCTAAGGTAGGGAGGATAAATCTGACAAAAAGCTGACATGCCTCAGAATGGCCGAACGCCAATCACTGACGCTGTATAAATAGA
>OX104070.1:62758044-63189330 GCA_944474145.2 Dicrocoelium dendriticum | reverse complement strand
CTCTGTAGGCGCAGACCTCCTGTGGCTGGCCACAGTGACAAGCAAATCCGAAACCGGATGCCGTCAATCATCTATAGAATTATAAAGAGAGTGCCCCATGCTGAGGCTGATGTTGCATTCTTGATGCTTCTTCACCGCAGTTGGGCTAAGCCACCTTACACTTAAACTAGGTATTTTTAAGCTGGATAAATTTCATTCCACTTTATTTGTTTTCTTCTGCTTACCTGAATAAGCTTCTATTAACTGGCCACATTGCTTACGCTAATTGCGCTTATCTTCGGTAACTTCGTTGCGTCTGTAGCATTTGTAAGTAACTCGTGGACATTTCTTGCTCACCGCGGATTCTTTGATAACCAACTTACTCCATATGGTAATTTAGCGAAGAGATATGCAACCGTATCTGTATGCATTATTGGATTGGAAAAATGAACAATGAATTTATACGGGTTAAGAAGCGTTGCTTTACAAGCCCCGTTAGATAGTTGGTGGGGATATCAACATAACAATTATGATGAAAAGGATAGTAAAATAGTTAATACTTTAAATACGAAAATAAAGACTTATCGTTTGCTTCGCTGTAGTCCTGCGATCCACTTAGATTCACAACACCCACAGTTAACAACAAATAATTCCAGGGTAAACTCCAGGTGTATGATGAAGACGTAGTGTTAAGTAACAAAGTGTAAGTGGATGAGTGCATCGTCCAACCGTCTTTTAAATAATCTTAGTGTCGATGCAGAAACGACCGATTCTGGGAGAGCATTCCACGGGTGACAGACACGTGTGGAAAAGAAATTTCTGCGACACACCAGACGACTGTATTGTTCTGTGAGTTTTAATAAGTGACCCCTCAGGTTTGTATTGCTGCTGAGTTGCAGTAAAGGGTGACACGCATGGTGTGGGTCTCGCAGAATCAAGTATGCCATAATCAGGTCGCCTCGTAGTCTGCGATAGCATCCACTGAACAATCCCAGTCGTCGCAGCCTCTCCTGGTAGGAAAGATTGCGCATTCCAAGTACCTTCTTAGATGCCCGGCGTTGTGGCTGCTCCAGTTCATTAAGGTCGTGTTTCAGCCATGGATGCCAGGCTTGAATTGCATATTTGACATGGGGGCGAACATACGCACTGAGCATCTGTCGAAATATGGAGCTGTTTATTTGTCCAAACGCCCGTCTCAACAGCCCGACGTGTTGGTTCCCGGTCTTCGAGGCCTTTTCGGATTGCCTGGAGCAACCCAAGTCATCTTGAACCAGGACACCCAAGTCACGTTCGAGAGTTGATTGTTGCAGTACATCCGTTCCGAGTCGGTATGAGTAGCTGCTTTGATGTCGGATGGAAATCACCTTGCATTTACTGACGTTGAAATGCAATAGGTTTTGGGTCGACCACGGACGCCGCGGAATTTTCTGCTACCACGCGCTGGATCCTGCTTTTTCTCTGGAATTACTGTATTTTACTTGTGTTGCTGTGTTAGTTGTGCACCAAACTTTTTAGTTTCGTGTGTTCATCAATCCGTGAAAGTTTCGTGGAATTCCGCTTGATATCTTCGGAGATCTCAGTGATTTACTGCTGTGCCCGTCATTTTGGAATTTCTGATCGACATCTTGCTTGTCTTCGTGCTTGAAAAAATACAACAACTATGCCGAATATCATGCAACGACGTATCTGCTCTTCAGCTAATTGCGGCAAAGCCCTTAAAATGGGTATAACGTGCCGAAACTGCAGTGGCTCGTTCCACCCGAGCTGTATGGGAAAGTCGGCCCAAGAAGCAAGGCAAATAAACAAGGCTACTGACGCATTTTGGTTTTGTCCAACTTGCCAGTTAACTCCAGTGGTCGGTTGTTTATTTGCACTCATGGAAAGGTGCGATACTTTGAATGCGACAATCGCTTATTTGTTGAACGCCAGGCTTGCACCACCGGCCGCGAATATGGCCATGATTGTACCACAGTCGGTCAAAGAAAGCTCCACCTCGAGGCCGAAAAAAGGGCTAGACGCTCAAGTCGCGCTGCAGCCTCAGTTTCTCCAAATCCCTTGCCTCACTCAACTCCCAAAAGCGGACGAACATCCAGAGTACTGATGTCCACACCTTTGAGTCACACGCCCCACCTCCATTCAACAGCAACCGCGGAAGCTCCGGGGCAAACCTCTTCCGCCGTAGAGAAAAGTCGGGCGTCGTACGCCTCAGTCGCCTCAATGCATACACCGGCTAAATTACCTCCGACTCCGGTGGCCTCACCAAGCAACAGTAAGTTGACCAGACTCCAACAACCAAACAATCCGTTTAACACCGTGTCTTTAAGTCATGGCAAACCTGCATCCAACGCAAGGAGCCAAGGCGCGTTAACCGTTGTGTGTACAAATGTTCCTGAACCACAGGCGAGTACAATAAAGGGGAAGCTGTTGGATGATCGTAATCAGTGGAAGTCTATATGTACTGCGATTGGCATTTCGGTTGAACCTGCAATGCTGAGACGAGTCACACGTCATCCAAATTCAGCGCACTAGGGTGAACCCCGACTTCTCCGGGTGACACTAAACTCCATCAAGGACACAGAGGCAGTTCTACTATCGTCCAACAGGCTTTGTCATTCATCATTCGAGGCGCGTATACTTCCTGATATCCCCTGGAACGAACGTCCGAAAAAGATGGTCAACCGTGAGGAAGTTCGTAAAGCCGAGGCGAAACGGACGATAATTGTGTACGGGGTTCCTGAGCTCCAAAATTCAACCTCTGATGCAGCGGATGCACATGACCGGGAGCAATGGAGTTACATCCGCCACGAAATCTCCCTCAATAATATCATCGCTAAGCGGTTGACCAGGATTCCATTTTCACCCAACTACAAAGGGAACGGTCCCAGACTTATGAAGGTGGTGCTTCAATCTGAGTTTATGTTACCGCTCGCCTTGGAAAACTGGTCCAAATTCCGCATGAAGCTGCCAGCTGAAATTCGGTTAAAGGCATCAGGTACGCTGCCACGGATTACCAACGACTCACGGGGAGCCATAAAATTGTTGAACCATCCACTCATGCAACTTTGTGAAGGCATGGATTTATCAACAACCGCAATATCCCACGAAACACGGCTGAACACGGGGGACCAGCAGGGCCCGGAAGGCCGCGATCAGTCGTCTAACCGAAAGCAAACTCAAAGGCAAACTTCACCACAAAAAAACGGTTAATGGCCGACCCGTTAACGGTCGGCACAAACTCCATTTCTACCACAACCGGTGCTAGCTCACTCTTGGTTACAAAAGCACTATCCTGCATGTATACTAATGCACAAGGCCTCATAAGTAAGTTGGTAGAACTCCGTCACCGTTTGGCTTCGGAGCCTCGAGACATCATATCGATCACCGAAACCTGGCTGAGCGGCGAAATCACAGACGCTGAGATTGCCATACCGGGTATGTCACTTCTCCGGAACGACAGAACGGGCAAGGGCGGTGGCGTGCTCATTTATTTCCGAAAGAACCTTCGTTGTGAGCTCATAGACGATCCCAAGACTTGTGTCACCGACGTCCTTTGGTGCAAACTGTGGTTGGAACGCAACGACGTATGCCTTCTCTCTGTGGTTTACCGACCACCGAAATCCACTCCGGAAAGGGACAACAGACTTATCTCCGCTTTTCGCTCCGTGCTTAATCAGAAGTACAGCCACATCCTCGTTGCAGGAGATTTCAACACCCATGACTTGGAAAATCCAGCATCCGAGACAGAAGTGTTCAAGGCATATTTGCAAGAGCTACTCTCTAGCACCTTCTTGTATAACCACGTCACCGTTCCAACCAGGTTCAGAACAGGAAACAACCCATCGATATTAGATCTAGTGCTCACTAACGAAGAGCTCATGGTCAATGGACTAAAGGTGTGCAGTCCTTTGGACCGTAGCGATCACGTGACTTTGCAGTTCGATTACATCTGCTACGCCAAATATCCAGCTGCGGAGCTCGAAACGAGGCAATCTGTTATCCGTTACCACGTTCTGTCTGCCTTAGTTGAGAATACCAGTTGGACGTTTCTAGCTAACTGCACCCCAGAATTAGCCTGGGAGACATTTGCGAACACCATCACGTCACTAGTCATAGAAGCCTCAACACCAAAAGTTTCCCAACATCCCCGCACAGCGAAATCATTCTTGCGAAGCCGGACTCGAAAATGCATGACTCTAAGGGATCGGGCATGGCGCACGTATAAAAGCAACCCCAGCGCAGAAAACTGGACGGAATACGTTTCGCATCGCAACTACTGTGTGCTTTTGGTTCGCGAAGACAAGAGAACGCATCAGCAGGAGCTAGCCAAACGATTCTGTTCGAACAAAAAGCTTCTTTACAAACATGTGAATGGACTTCGCAAGGTGCAACGGGGAATCCCACCACTTAATACGACCAATGGGTATACACATACTGCGAAGGAGGCGGCCAACGCATTACGGGCCCAGTACTCCCCAATCTTCCAAGGTGTACAAGCCTCGACGTATATTCCGCCACTAGTTACCCCACCGCCCGTTTTATCCAACGTCACGTTCACTGCAGAAATGGTGCTGCAAAAGCTGCTATCCTTGCGTCCACACAGCTCTCCCGGGGCCGACAACATTCACCCGAAAATATTACAGGTAGCTGCCATCCACTTGGCCGAACCACTAGCTGCATTTTTTCAGCGCTGTTTCGATGAGAACATCGTACCTTCGAGGTGGAAACAAGGTGTAATAACGCCCATATACAAAACAGGAAGTCGATCGGATCCTGCCAATTACCGCCCCGTAACGCTTCTGCCTGTGATCGCCAAAGTCATGGAAGCGGTGATAGCAGATGCGTTAATGGGATACTTGGAAAACTACGGCATAATTGCGCCAGAACAGCATGGGTTTCGTCAACATCGGTCATGTACGACGAATCTGCTGATAGCTCGTGACAACTGGACTGAGACTGTCGATGAGGGAACAGGAGTCGATGTTGCATTCTTGGACTTTTCGAAAGCCTTCGATCGCCTGGATCATCGAATCCTGCTCATTAAACTCCAACAGTACGGTATCGGAGACCCGTTGTTAGGATGGATCGGTAACTTTCTTTCTGAACGGCAGTTAGTAGTTAGAGTTCGATCATCCTTTTCCGATCCGATTCGAGTGGGATGCGGCGTACCGCAGGGTTCGGTACTTGGGCCTCGTTTGTTCCTGCTTTTCATTAACGATCTAGTAAGAGTTATTACGTCGAAATTCTTACTCTTCGCGGACGACCTCAAGGTTTGGCGGGCGATAAAACGATCGGACGACCAGGAAGTCCTACAGCGTGACTTGAATGAGGCCTGGAATTGGTCGGTGAGAAACGCCCTGCCGTTTAATGTGGACAAATGTCGCGTTGTTCATATCCGCCATCGACAAGTCCACGTCTACAAGCTTGGGGCACACGATCTGAAGACCACCACTCAGGAACGCGACTTGGGTGTGCTGGTACAGGAAGACCTCGGGTGTTCCAAACAGTCAGATTCCGCTTCTAAAAGGGGCAACCAGCACGTTGGACTCCTGCGAAGAGCATTCGGAATTTTGGATCCATCCATCTTCTCCTTGATGCTGAATGCCTACGTGCGTCCTCACGTCGAATATGCAATCCAGGCCTGGCAACCCTGGCTAAAACGTGATCTTGCAGCGCTTGAGACCCCACAGCGTCGAGCAACGAAAATCGTCAAGGGCTTGCGCCACACTCCTTACCAGGAACGACTGGAGATACTCCAAGTGTTCAGCGGACGGTACCGGCGACTTCGTAGAGACCTCATACTAGTGTACCAGATATTGAGCGATCCCAGTCACGTATGCCGCCACCTCTTGAAGCTCAGCCCGAACACTAACCTTCGCGGTAACAGTTTAAAGCTGAGCCAACAGTACAGTCGTCTAGACTGTCGGAGAACCTATTTCTCCCTCCGGGTCTGCGGGCCCTGGAACGCCCTTCCAAACTCCGTTGTTTGTGCCCCCACATTAGATACGTTTAAAAAACGGTTGGACGTCGCACTGAGCGCCCTGCGCTTTGTTTTATGAACGAAAACGCTTGTATATATTTAGGCTGACCAGCGTCTTTGGATTTATACCCCAAATTCACGGTCGTAAATCTGTGCGAACCGGTGAGTACTCCATTTTGATTTGCTACCATCACCAACGATAACAATTTCTTAGCCAGTTTTGCGTCGTACCACTTTATCCCCCTAAAACTGTTATACTTCTACCTTTTATCTCACTGACGCTCCTTACTTCAACCACTTATGTGGTTTGCCAATTTGTCAGTATTTCTATTGCCAACCTGCGGGACTCGTTAAGTGTATGCTTTTTTACCCGTCATATACCATTGTTCCATTGTTCCATTGATACACTGTATCTAAGTCACTCTGAAGCACATGTTGGTCGGCGTTCGCCTGGATCCTGCGCCAGATCTTGATATCATCGGCAAACATTAGGAAGTTTGCAGCGATTTCCTGTGCAAGGTCATTAATGAACACCAAAAGCAAATATGGACATAGAACCGAGCCTTGCGACACACCACACTCCATTTGTATGGGTTCCGAAATAGAGCTCCGAACTCTGACCACTAATTGCCTTTGAAATAGAAAGTTGGCTATCCAGCTTAAAAGAGGGTCTCCGATCCGTAATGCTGCAGCTTGGATAGTAGTATCTGATGGTCTAGGCGATCGAAAGCCTTGGAAAAATCCAGGTAGATCACATCAACACCTTCTCCAGCGTCGGCTGCCTCGGTCCAACTACTGCGTGCATTTAGTAAATTAGTTGTACATGAACGCTGTCGACGGAAACTGTGCTGTTCAGGAGTGATGAGGTTGCAGTTTTCCAGATAACACACCAGTGCATCGGCAACTATGGATTCCATGACCTTGGAGAGTATAGGAAGAAGGGTTACTGGGCCGTAGTTGGAAGGATCAGTTCTGCTTCCACCTTTGTGAATCGGGCTTATTATTCCAAGCTTCCACATGGCGGGAACTTGGTTCTGGTCTAAGCAGTGCTGAAAAAACTGAGCTCAAGGTCCTGCCAGTTGGTTTGCTGCTGCTCCCAACGCCTCAGGACAAACGGCGTCGACACCAGGCGAGCTGTGTTTGCGTAGAGAAGTCAGCTTTTGCAATACAGCCTCTGCGGTAAAATTGATGTGGGTTAGTCCTGGTGAGCAGAATACAAAGCTTGGTAGATCGCTTGGTGGCAAGACCCTTTGAAACGTGGGGGCGTATTGCATCTGCAGCACGTTTGCAGCTTCCATGGACGTTCTTGTTGGGCCATCAGCCGTCTTGAGTAGAGGAAATCCTTGCCTCACCTTTCGTAGGCTATTAACGTGCTTGTACAGCAGCTTGTGGTTAGCACTGAAGGTTTGTGCGATGTTCTGCTGATATGCGGCTTTGTCTTCTCTTAACAGTTGAGTGCAGTGGTTACGTTGGGCTACGTAGTTGTCCCAAGTTTCTGGTGCTGGAGCTTCTCTGTACACTCGCCATGCTGCGTTGCGTACTGTCATCCATTTTCGGGTTCTGCTCCTAACGAAAGAAACGGATTTGCACTTATTGCAAGCTTTTATCTCTGAAGCCTGTGCAATCAGCTGACCGAATGTGTTGACGAACTCGAGCCGGGCGAGTTCCGGGGGTTATTCTTCGAGGAAAGACCATGTTGTGGCGCTGACTAGCTGGGCGAGTCGGTCGTACCTTGTGATGGTTCTCACAGTCTCATCGTTCTCATTTCGATATTCTGCATAGCATACGGAGTTGAAACTGATCACTGTTGGATCGCTGAAACACAACGGACAGTCTGAAACCAACCCATCATTCATATGCTCCTTGTTGATAAGCACAAGATCCAGCACAGATGGCCTGTTACCAGTTCTGAACCGAGTGGGCAAAGTGATGTAGTTGTAAAGAGGAACAGTAGTTACTAGATCTTGTAAATCGGTTTTGAATTGTTCTCCGGTCGTGGCAGGGGCTTCTAAACAATGTACGTTGAAATCACCCATGATAAGAATGTGAGTGTACTTTTGTTGTAAACTGCACCTTAATCAGCCATTAAGTGGAAGTCGGTTTCGGGTGTTGAGTTAGGGGCGCGGTACACCAAGATAATAAGGCAAGCGTCCCTGCCTTTTAACTGCAACCGGCACCAAAGAGAGTCGGGGAACTGTGAGTCCGGATCCTCCACGGCTTCGCACTGTAAGTCGTTTCGGTAGTACAGGATTACCCCTCCTCCTTTTGTGAGCCTATCGTTCCGGATCAGCGACATGCCGGGAAGCGAAACTTCAGCGTCCGTCATTCCCGTGTGCAACCATGTCTCGGTGATACCAATGACATCATACGAGCCGGAAGCTTGGCGATCTTTCAGTTCAACCAGTTTGTTAGAAAGTCTCTGAGCATTTGTATACAAGCAGGCCAGTTTCTCGGTCTCTAGGAGCCCGCAGAGAGGTGAAGCTGTCAAGTGTGGGAGAATGCCGACCGATGGGAGGTCGGCAGTTACTCGTTTTTTTGATAGGTCAGTGATACCTCGTTTGCAACTTGATTCGGCCAAGGTGCGTCCCAGCCTTCGTTTAGATCTACGTCAGAGTCAATTAAAGCAGCCGTCAAGTTACACTTCTGTACATTCGTCAGGATGCTTGGTGCTTCAGTTGCTTTAATACTTGAGCTGTGCGAATTGTTTGCGACCTTTCACCGAATTTCGGAGGGAAGATGTTTTATTTCATCTTATCGTTTTAAGTGAATGGCTGTTGCTTGATATCCCCAGTGTGGCTGTGCTTGATGTGCATGTTGACAAGGTGCCTACCAGTCGATTACCCACTACCTCGTTTATACTGGCTCCAGGAGACTGTTGGTCGTTGCTGGAGGGGACGGGGTGCACGGCCCTTGTGGTCGTGCTAGGCTCGAGGAGTGGTTCCATGCACTCAGTGTGGAGCGGACTACGGTCCAGCCACCGCCTTGTGTGCGCTTGATTCCCAAATACAGCGTGCTTGTGTTTGACTGTGAAGGAGTGTGGGCCGGCTCCGTTGATGAAATGTGGCTCCCATCCACATGCCTCCCGGTCTTATTCCTTCGGGTTTACACTGGATATGAGGTGTGTGGTTGGAGCTGTGGATGGTGCAGCGCAAGCCACCCATGGTCCCTCTGTAGGCGATGGCGTCCTGTGGCTGGCTGGCCACAGTGACAGGCAAATCCGAAACCGGATGCCGCCAACCATATTTAAAGAGAGAGCTTGGGGATTCACTTTGCCTGTCTCTTGAACGACCGCTACATTACACAGCCATTACATCACACAGGCTGCAAGAGCAAGTGGTGAAGATGTCTGTTCCCGACACACCGAAACTCAATGAGACGCACAGAGCACTCACTCAGGTGCGAAACGGCAAATGCGCCGGAGCAGACGGGATAACGCAAGAAGTGTTGAAACACAGCGAACCCGCGTTGATACCTACGCTGCTCCACTTGGTGGAACGAGTGTTATTTGAAGGACGTGTGTCATCTGAGTTGAAGGATGCCATTGTGCTACTACTATCCAACGTCAAAGGAAGCAAACAATGGGCACGAATTATTTTGTCATCAACTTGCTGAGTTGTGTGAGCAAGGGGAATGCTCGAATTTTGCTCAACCACCTCGTTACTCAGGTCGTTGTACCGAACGTTGCGCAAGAGCAATGTGCATTCCGTTCGGGCCGCAGTACCATAGATATGATGTCCGCGGCTTGTCAGTTACGGGAGAAATACCGAGAGCAATATCAGCTATTGTACTCGCCGTTTAGTGACTTCACCAAGGCATTTGACGCAGTGAACCGCGAGACAGTTGGATAGTGTTGGGTAAGGTTGGTTGTCAGATTAAGCATGCAAGTCCAATTGAATGTCTGCACAGCTGTATGCTAGCGAGGGTGCAGCTCTGTGAACAAACCTCGGATGACTTTGCTGTCGTCGCTAGTGTAAAGCAAGGCTGCGTCCTAGTCCTGTCCTATTTAACATTTACCTAAATGCAATTATGCCTTGTGTTTATGGTGCTTTGTGTCAGCGTGGAGCACCGTATTAATGGTGGGTTGCTGAACATCCGTCGTTTCGGGATGAGAACACCAGTATGGGAGACAACCATCCGTATGTTGTTGTTTGCTGACGACTGTGCGCTGTTTGCCCACAGCGCGGATGAGTTGCAGCACATGACTAGTGCTCTGGCTTCGACAACGGTCAAATTCGGGCTCACCATCAACACAAGAAAGACTGCTTGCCATGTTGAGCCCGCACCGGGAGCGGAATATTTGCGCCTGCTCAAAATTCTAATTGAGAATAACAATTGTGAGAAAACCCCTGATTTTGCTACCTGGGACCAGGCTCTACCAAACTCCAGATGATGAGCAAGCTTTGTATCTATGTATTTATGTATGCAAAATGGAGAAACGTGTTTGGACCAACCATCAGCTAACCATTAGTACGAAGTTGATGGTATGCATCTCGATGGTTCTGTCCGCTCTTCTATACAACGTGAAACCATGAAGCCTTACCCAAAAGACGTCGTATATTTGTAGTTATTTCGGCAACAATGCCTGCATCGTATTCTGCGCATCGGTTGGGATGACAGAGTTGCATACACTAATGTGCTGCGCCGCAGTGGCATGTATGCAGTAGATTGCACACCTCCTGAGACACATGAGGAGGCTTGGGCATGTTCGACCAGAATACCAAAACAACAGCTTTATGGCTAAAGTCGTGCAGGGAAGTGGAACGTGGGAATACCAAAGTTACTTTCTCAGGACAGGATCAATGTTAGCCTGTTACGAACTAACTTATATTTTGTTTGAAAGCGAGGTCCGTGGATCGCGGAAGATAGCCAGAGCATATCAAGTGGGCGGTTGCGTACATGCATGAGAAAACACTACTACACACGGAAAACTACTCGGTTGCGGAAACGACAAGCTCCAATGCAGCGGAGCCCTTCGACGTCTAGCGCATGGTGTTGCGACACACGATATAACGAGTGCCTGAGTTAAACTGCGTTAGTAAGCCACCAGTGTTGCCCGCTGGGCCGACAGAGAGAAGTAACCTAAATATGCCATCATCAGTGCAGCGGTTGATAGGCTCACTGTTCCAATTCAACTCGTGTAATCTACCGAGATCAAAGTAAGAATTCAGATCAGCCTAGAAATTGCTTTTCGATACTTCTATTCAGGCTAGTACATGTATAAACATGGTTTAAATTCCGACAGGCTAAGATAGCTGGGCTAGGGTTGATTCAGTCAAAACACACTGCTTTATCTGTTGTTCAGATTCTCCAATCGATGAAGAGAAAAGCGCATACAGGGTCACCGCCTGAGATCGAATTGAGTGGCACTCACAGACAGCAGAGCCAAGGCAAATGTAGAGTCTGCACTAGCGCCCTGTATTGGCACAGTTCCGATTGCACTGACCGGATCGCAGTGGCGTCGGCCATCATTAGTAAACGCTTTAAATCCATTTGGAATGGTGTTTTGGTGCGGCGGATAAACCTTTAAAAGCAGTAGAGTTAACAACTTGATACCCGTTTTGGATTGCATGTTCCACAATAGAGCTGTTGATATGCCCAAATGTGCGCTCCATAATCAACCTGGGTAATGATCTGCCATCCGTTTGACCAAGCGTCGGGTTGTGTGTCCGATGGAAATTTAACGTTTCTTGATACAGTGGTAAGTAGACGAGAGCATGGCTTTCTCCAGAGAGGTGTCTAACGAAAGTCTACTTGGATTGGTCAATACACACCTTTTCGCAGCTTTGAACAGTTGAAGAACAAACGAAACTTTGTTCGCTACCTGTAGTATCGTCCAACGAAATTCGTAGTCCCGAAACATTTGAAAGCAAAAGAGATCGCATTCTAGGTACGCTACAGGATAATGGTTACCATACTCTCTTAATTCGGAGACATTTTGTGCTCCGTGACCGAGGAGAAACAACTGTGACAGTGCCGAAAAAGGATGTCGATCTTTCTGTCCCTTTTGAAAGAGATTTCGCTTTCGAAGAATGGAGCAGGGGAGTCAAAAATGCTATCGCAAAGTCATTTGTTGATGCCTACCTGCATGTTGTTGCAGAAACTGCCCCGTTTATTACACAACGTCTTAAGGATCGATTGCCGCTCATGTTCGCATCTTTTATCCCCTATTAATTTACTTACATCTGTGATGTAAGATATATCGGACACAAACCGACGCTTGGTCAAACGAATGGCAGATCATTACCCAGCATGATTATGGAGCGCACATTTGGGCATATCAACAGCTCTATTGTGGAACATGCAACCCAAAACGGGTATCAAGTTGTTAACTCTACAGCTTTTAAAGGTTTATACGCCGCACCAAAACACCATTCCAAATGGATTTAAAGCGTTTACTAATGATGGCCGACGCCACTGCGATCCGGTCAGCGCAATCGGAACTGTGCCAATACAGGGCGCTAGTGCAGACTCCACATTTGCCTTGGCTCTGCTGTCTGTGAGTGCCACTCAATTCGATCTCAGGCGGTGACCCTGTATGCGCTTTTCTCTTCATCGATTGGAGAATCTGAACAACAGATAAAGCAGTCTGTTTTGACTGAATCAACCCTAGCCCAGTTATCTTAGCCTGTCGGAATTTAAACCATGTTTATACATGTACTAGCCTGAATAGAAATATCGAAAAGAAATTTCTTTGCTGAGCAAAGTCGTTTCTCTCCATGGAATTTGTTAACCCAGGCCAATAAGTTGGCTGACATGGTGCGTGCGCCGCATCGTCATTGCACCTGGTTTGTTAGTAGGTCTGCGCGTTGATTTTCTTGCATTTCAGGTGTTGGCATTTGATCGATGACCCCGGTGTGGCTGGGTTTGATGTGAATGTTAACAAGGCGCCTGCCTGTTGAAAAACCACTACCCCTAGTACAATTAATTCAGACGAAGGTTGGTCGTTGCTTGGGGAGACGCGGTGCACAGTCTTCCTAGCTTTACTAGGCTCAAAAAGTGGTTCCATGCATCCAGTTTGATTCGGGCCAAGGCGCATCCGCCACCTTGTGTACGCCTAGTACTCATGATTCCCCAATTTGACTGTCTGAAATGTTGCTACTGGGAATGTTGAAGGAATGTGGGTCAGCTAATTTAATGAAACGTGACTGCTATCCACATGCCTTACTGTCTCCTTCCTTCAGGTTTGCACTGGATACGGAGCTAGGGATGGTGCAACGCAAGTCTTCCATGGTTCCCCTGTAGGCACAGGCATCTTGTGACCAGCATCTGAAGGCGGTATTGACAAGTAAACCTGGAACTGGATGCCGTCGACCATATATATATATATATATATATATATATATATATATATATATATATATATATATATATATATATATATATAAGCGTAAAGACTACAATTCCAATTGTGTGAAAGATGAAGCACTCTTTCCAAGCTGCTGGCTTTATTGATGCATAATTAGTCGTTACATCACAGACCTGTTGTTACTTCACAGTGTCTACTAACCACGTCAGCCAGCTGAGAGCTGTTGGATTTAACTGACGCAGTCAGTTGGACCTCTGTAATGCTATTAAACAATGTGGTTGGTGATGATAACGACACAAATTGGTTTAGCTATTTACCATGCATTTCCGTAATCAGATGCTTAGAATTTTTAAGTTGCTGGCGCATCGATGTACGACCTAGTTTCCTTGACAATACCAAGCAGGCGTAAAGTAATGTTTTATATGATTTAGTCCCCATCGCTTCCCGGAAGAGTAAATTCGCCCATGAGTTAACTTCGAGTATCCATACACCATTCGCTCTACCAACATTTAGAGGTCCGGGTTCCGTTCTCGACCAGAGTCTGTGCTAGAGCCTAGTTTTTACTTGCTAGAAACGGTGCTGACAGAATTTTATCTCTGTGTTGAACATTAACTGGTGACACAAGCTCCTTTGACTGAAAAACGGTCTCTGGGTCATGGAACGAAAACAGTTGCGAAGCTAGTCATTGAATTGAGGCACATGGTTGGTAGACTCAAACGGACTAAGTACTTCCCATAGGTATGGTGGACAATTAATCCTTCATGGAAACCAAGTTTAAAGGGAAGATATCTTTTGTCACTGAAGTCAGGCGAGAAGACAAATTATACAGAGGAAACGAGGAGATCCCGTGAGCAATAATAGAGAACAATTATTGCTCCACGGGACAATAAATGCACTAAAAATCTGCTGGCAGCTACGAATCTATTAATAGAAATAACGCTGTCACGAAACGAAAACCACTAACTCTTGTCACGTACCACTACTAGAAAGTACAAAATCTGCAGCTACATTATTTCTATTTAAAACTGCTCTCCAAGCGTTCGGCATATGAAGCCGTCTTTCTAACCAAGACCAGATGAAATGGAGGTAGTGGGCACAGTTCATTTCGTTTGGTGTATGCTGTTCACCGCAGTACATAGGGTATGTTGCCCTGGCTGGCGCTATCAGAATAATTACAATACCTTTTTACAACTGGGCAAGAAATACAGTTCTCAAATAGATTAATTAATAGTAAGAACTTAACAGATGAACTCAAGAGCGCCGTTGATCCATGACAGCGCCAAACCACAGTTGTGACCTATGCTGGGGAAGAAAACAAGCATCGATCCAACGTAACATTTTAGTGAGTTTCAACATATTATTGACTGGCCACCTAGGATTTCCACTAGACAAGCCTCCGAAATCGTGACCACTACATGCCGAGGCAGTAGGCTCCCAAACATGCGGAATATGTGAGTGATCCATTGTTCGATTTCAACGGGTAGCACTGTAGCGCATCGTGTCGCTATGGGAAGTCAACAGCCTAGCCTAGAAGGTTATTGTCGCTTGTTATTCTCTTTTTCCTCCCATTTCGTCGTTAGTGTCATTAGAGCGACCGTTTTTGCGCGTGTTCTCCCCATCCATACAGTCACCTCAGGTTCGGTCGTCCATCGGCGGCTGTGACAGCGCTGTCCAGCTCTCCACGAGGTTGAAGTCAGGCAGATAATCCATCCAGCTCTAGCTCTTACTAGGTGGCTGGGATAAAACTGTTCGGCTGCCTAAAATGTATCACTTTTGCCTTCCGGTCGCCAGTGCGGAAGCACTCGGTACCCTAGACCGGAGGAATACTACCTAAATGGCGACCATACCAGCGGAACCGAAATGCGCATTTAAGCCCGTGCAGCAAGCGATCAAAGTCGCTAAACACGAAATGTCAAACCACCGGACCGTCTACCTTGAAACACTCCCTGACAACTAACTCCGTTGAATTCACTTCATTAGATCTATGCACACAAGTGCATATTAACGCTATGCCGAATCCCACTCCGCCGGGCAAGTACCGTTGTTGAGTCGGTTGTGACTGTTGAGAGCGACAAGCGTACTGATATGTAAGGCGGCTTCCGGACCACAAAAAAGCACCAGCACTACTCAGTCTCCTGCGCCTCGAGGCATATCACACAGTGGCTGCGAAACATATTATTGTAGATGTGGCCGACGAAAACACTTTCAAGGAACTTAAGGCAGCCTTACTGCCAGCCCTGCATGGGTGGGAGTGTGGGCGGCTGTTTCACCATTGAATCCCGGAGGCTGGCAAGCGATATTCCATATTCCGCGCGACGTTGCGGTACCTCACAGTAGCCGCATACACCAACGACTATCAAGCCGGTGGGGAGCAGCTCCTCACATAAGCCATTCAGGGGATGACGGACCCTGATATCCGGCATGAATTGCTGGAGAGACCTTAAGCCGAATTGGAAAAATCACCGCGCATGGCAGCGCACTCACAACTTGTCCGCTACGTAGTGGCTCGGGGTTGTCAGTAGGAATGGAGGTATGCTCTCGAGTAACACCCATCTAGCAGCATAGGTATCCAAAATCTGACCACCCGCCAGACGAGCAAAGCCCCACGCTACCAATGAACCGACGTTCGACCGCGCCGCGTTACACTACTATAAGATAATAGTGTCTGTTACTAAATGCCGGTAGTTGAAAACTTGACGCATCTGCTTTTTAACCCAGTGGTCACCTGTTCAATCCTGAGTCGATGCTGGCGACATCATAATGCCCCTAGTCTGCGCTCGACTGGTAGATGTTACGTGTAAGCGAAGTACGGGTAGGATGTACTGCTGATGCCTTAGCCAAACTCCAGTTAAACCTCGAGTTTTTGGCAAACCGAGCAGCAGGTACATGCATCGAACAACAAGCCAAGGCACAAATAGATAAGGAAAACCACAATGGGCACACATCCAAATAGTACTCTTCGCCGTGGTCAGAATATCGCCCTTACTCTAATATGGGGTAAACCTTAGTGAAGTAGACGTTTAGTTTGTTTGCAAGAGAAAAAGCAACGTAAAAATTTCCGTACATTGCCAAGCAAATTTTTGCATATTCACGTGGAACAGGATAACGCTATGAAACTGGAATAGCTGGGAAGAGGAAACGTTCAGTGAAAGCCTGAACGAAGTAAAATCGTCTTCATGTTTCAACCTGCGCTGAGGACGCAATTTCGTTATCGCACGATATACTCAGGCACGTCAACCAGTAATGTTTACCCAGACATCGGTTGCAATACACCACGTCAAAGGACGGCTATAAAATAGAGCGCACATTGGTAAACGTTAGGTCTTATTATATAGATATCAAAACTCACTAAGGATCCCCAATTTGCCAAAAGACTCAAATATCCCAGGGACTCAATCTCAAGCGCTTCAGACCCGATGCTGATTTGATGAACTCGTGCTCTCATTCCGAGATGACCAAGGTAAGCGAAGGACAAGCAGTTCCTCAGAAACTTCACAGCCACCCACCATCGCTTTTGGAACGAAAGTAATGACAAATTGTGTCCTAATTGATAACCTCATCATTCTAGACACACTTCAACCTATCACCCAAAATGATACCAGGTCAGTCGCAATTAGACAATGCCCCTTAATTACAACCGGATCCGTCTTACAGTGCTTTGATGTCGTATAGATTATTAACGAAATAGCGGTTCAAAGCCCACACAGCAGCATAAGAGGTTCGATCCGAATACAATTCGATTGTTGCGATAAGTGTAACACTGATTTGATGCAGTATGTGGCCCAAGGAATTGTTGAACCCGCAGGCACACTCGCAGCGTGTATCGGTTGAGCTCCCTTAAGGTACCGCAGCTAACGTGGACCTTAGTAAAAAGAACTGTATAGTCCATACAAACGGCCTATGAAGCACATGCCCAGGCTGTTTTATCCACGTATCAAGGAACAATGATTTATAAAGGATCAAAAAGCAAGTGTTTGACAAATCCCGTAGGATTGTTAGGGCTTATACTAGGAAATCGCAAAGCATGTGTTTCATCTACTGAGCGCCTATCGAGTCAAATGCTACGATAAAAAACGAGTTCAATCACACAGAAGAGCATGGGCAGTCGACGATCTGCAGTACGACTACCTGTTCAACGACTAAAGTTAGACATCAGGAGTTCCTTGTTTGGGTTCAGCAACTCCTTATTCATCCACTTGCGAATGCTAGTGGCACAAAGGTTCACCGCAGATGCTACAACGCGAACCAACTGCTTGGACCGTTGGTTTGGAGAGCTCGTCAACCAGTTTGCTTCGAGCAAAGATCTCAACAGCAAAAACGGAACTCCTAGTCCTCTTTTGTCTTGCTCAGAATGGAACTGGGCTACAGTTCTGTCCATAGGGAGGCAAAGCCAGTGTCGCGTTGCCCCATCAAACATGGGCTCCGGCTGTCCATGGGGTTTTGGTTGGCACTGCCGACGTCTAACCTGAAGTCTAGTTTGGATATTACACGCTGAATCATCAAGTACATCCGCGGCTATGCTTTCAAAGGGGCAGTATTTATCTCCACTAGCATGTAACAAATATTCTGTGTCATTCACCTTACATTTGCCCTTTGAAAGAAACGTCGAATCAAGATACCTCATCTATAGCACTCAGAGAAACAATTATAGCATTAGCAAGCCGATATGCGCTGGGGAGGTGGGGGGGGGGGGGGAATAAAGTGCTTAGAGGACCCTTCTTAACCGTAACAGCACGACACTTTGCCGTTTCATTTTATGCCCGCTAGGTCTAATCCCAATTACAAGCATTCTAGTTGATACCGAGTATACAATTCGTCGTAACAAGTAGTAGGGCCAACTCGTCAGCGTGAACTAACCACATCCTTAAGGTTGAATCCGTATTCTTCACTCCGTTGGGTGTACTTAAGTGTTTGTGCATTATCACAGTGAAAAGCAGAGGTGATTTCGAATCACCTTGCACCACACCGCGGTAAACACTTCCTCCTTGTTCCCCTAACAATACCTCAGTGTTCTTGTGCGGCAGAACGAGATAACGATCTAGAGATAAAGGCTCTCAATAGGAATGATCGCACGTAAATTGTGTTGTGAAAAACCGTATCAGGTACCTGTTTAACTTCCCAATTTCTTAATCTCTCTATTTTCAAACTGCTAATCACTTTAAAAACCCATATGGGAACCATTGAACGAAACACGTAAAATTAACTATATTATGCGATCACGTTGTACATGTCGATAAGACCACTCAATTGGTCTGTGCCTCGCAATGTCGAGGAATAAAACGTTTATTTATTTATTTATTTATTTATAAGACGCACCCATGAGTTTTCGTATGAGTGCCCCGTCGTATGCTGTGCAACCCGTACAAGACCTATGGACATCCACTAATCATCAGAAAGCTAAGATGAAAAGTGTGAAGGAGGCAATGGATTCCCAGCGTCTAGAGATTAATTTGCCTAGAATACTTAAGAAAACCGTAGTGATGCCTATCAGGTTGTATTCTCCTGGGTATGCAGGAACTGTTTCCTTAGGCAGAAAGGAGTTCATCTCGAGAAAAAGACACGGTAGGGGCAGTTCGAACAAAAGCATTAGACTGACAACTTGTGCATATAGGTTCACAAAGAAAGAATCGCCAAACAGTCCGGTTTTGGTACCGTCTTATATTCTGCTTGAGAGCTACCTCTAAGTAGGATGACTCACTAGGCTCTAACCCGTCGAAACTAGGTTGGCATGGCGCTGGCCTATTGTTAGCACTGATTGAAGTGCTAGAAACTTCTACCCACTGCCTTTGGTGATCCGCAGTAATCACAACTACCAAGATTGTAGTCGCCCCTCCGGATAGCACCCAAGATACAGCAACCCTATTCTCTATCTGATAACGATTTCGTATCACAGCATAGGTGCATTTAAGAAACTCTTTTTGCCAGGCTTCGAATCTATACAGTAGCAACTTTTTCCAGGCTACATTACTGACCCTTTTTTGACCAATAATCTGACAACCGGTCAATACTGGAAGTTACTAGAACCGAGAGGAGCTATTAACGCTTTAGCAAGCAGTTCGAGTTCTTTAGGCTAACAATCGACCGAACCTATACAGCAGAATGATAAACTGCCATCTTCATAAGCGTCCGTTTGTGCTGCACAGGTGCACAGCTATGGGAATACATGTACCGGTTAAATCATGTTGTCTTTTGTAAGCCAACCTCAGTAACTGTTGGGGACATCAAGAAAAGTGGATAGTGTTGTCACTGCTTCTTTTGGGGGTGCAAGCAAAACAGTCACAAGGAAGGTACGAGGGTTGCGAGCCCATCGGGATCAACCTAACAACTTCCGGAGTTGGATAACATTATTAGTTACATCTGAATAAGTGAGCATTACCAACACACCTCAACAATGACACTTCCAACTCGAAGATGCTATCCTGACAAACGCTTCGATCCGAGAGCTTACAAGCTTGACTTCAGAGCAACCGGGGTACGAATTAACAGTACTAAAGTGCGCTGTCTTTATAAGACAGATGAAAGGATAGAGTAGGTGGATCACGCGATTAGAACGAGGGCTGCATGAGCACTGAGATGGTATAAGATAAATCTGTTTGGAACAATGGCCAAATAAGACAGTGGTGCGCAGACACAGGTAAAGGAGTGAACTCACAAAGAGTTAACAGACAATCATAATCTGTGCGAAACGAAGGTGCAGACGCAAGTGAGAGTCAAAGGAAATCGATGTGATAAACATAAAGGTGAACAAATTTGGAGATTGGGTTTCCCGAAGGAATGGGTAGATATAACCACGTCAGCTTACTAAGAACCGGAAGGTTAGCTTGTGGAATAGGTTCACAGCGACTGGATTGGCGCAATCGATGACACACCCAGGTTTGGGATGAATGGCTCAAAGAGAAGAGCGTCACAAAAATTGTTACAAGGGAAGCTTAACTTATCGTAACAAACTCTCACTATGCAAACCAATATGCAACTGCGGATCCAAGTACATATTTAGAACTGGTAAGACAGTTCCGATTAATGGAGCATGTACCCAAACGGGTTGAACTCGAGAAGCTAAACAAGCAAGCCAATCACAAACTACGCGTACAGGTAGGCCACCGTTATATTCTGTAGGACAGTATTGACCTACGGTCACCGAAATAAGGTCAGACTGTTGTTGATGTTTGCCTCTGTTCTGCCGATGTCACCGCTTAAAAGGGGATTAAACCAGTGCTGTGTATGTAAAGCACCTGTTAATTGTTGTTCCATATGTAGGAACCAGAAGTCAAATTTTAAGTTTGTCCACACTTTGGGCCGCACCCAAGATCAATGTTGCTAGGTGTCGCACTATGACGATGAGACGAAATTACATGGAACCGTCCGTGTCCTCTCACTGTGTCGTTCAATGTGTGCTGCAAACTCAGCATTCTAAATACCAGCGGGTTGTCAATCCTCGCTGTTGTCCATCAAGTGCTTTCAACTAAGAAGACGATAAGTACATAACTGGGATTTTTCGCCCTACTTCGTCAAATCAACTGGTTATCTTCTAGTCGCCATGTTCCCCTTGACCATATTTTTACTGCTACAGAACACCGACAGAACCACACGTCAGGTACAACCGGCCCTCCAAGTATTGTGGTGAAGTGGCTATACTGATGACTTTTATAGTTAGCGCAGACGAAATGCATGGTGCGTTCCTATTAAGTTGTGCTGCTGCCATGGATGATACATCGCATTGATGCACTAATTCCGACACAGATAAATTCGTAGACTAAGCTAAACAGCTTGTATCCAATCCAAACAACTTGTGGTAAAGCCTTCTCAGTCACTTGTGTTGAGCACTAAGCAATGAATTTTTCACGTTTCACACATGCTTTTCGGCGGTACTTAACGTGCGAGAACAATTTACTGCTTAAAATCGATGCCACTGGATCCTTTCAACTATATACAACCTGAAGATAAGCATATACGGAAGAACCGATTCTCGTTTAGGAAGCGCACTGTTTCTTGAGTTGAAAACAGTGTTGGAACTTCAATTTGTTCGGTGTGAACTTTTTCCGTTCAAGGCCACAACTGACGCTCTGCGCCGAAGATACCAAAATTCTGGTCACGACACGCGCACAAGTACCGCGCACATTCTGCTTCTATGTGAAAAAAGACTTGGATAGAGAAAAGGGAGGATACCGTAGTCTCGGATTGTACGGTGGTGAGTGCCGGTCTCTGCAAAGAGATCTAATCATGATGCAATAAACCCAGTGCAACGCGAGTCAAGCCCGTCGTGATCCGTTGTAAATTAGTCGCAATAGGAAACTGCAAGATCACCACTTAAAAATTGAAACACAATATAGTTGACTTGAGTAGTAACAAAATGCCGCCTACTTGTGGATATTCCGGACATGGGACGCTCTCTCATCTCACTTCGTTTGTGGTTCTAAACTCACGTTTATCAAAGGAAGCCCTGGTGACACATTATCTCCCTTGCACTATGTAACATAGTTTGTTTCAAGTGGAAGATGAAACAAAGCAGATTAAAACTGTGTCCACCAGCCTTCTCCGTAACGTAAGGATGGGGAAAGCTGAATTCGTCTCTGTGCGAACCACTTTGCTGATCATCTAAAATCCGAATGATACTTACTTTTTCCTATACTTCGGTATTAGCATCCTTGCACTGGTCAACCTGCAGGAGTTGTCAAGCAATGACGATTCTATGCGTTATAAAACATGATTCATTGAGCTTAATCGCTAGGTTAATCTCGTTCGTTGATGACAATTGCCCGGAGTATAAACGCATCTTGCATGTACTGGTGCTGCGTGATTGCGATTTTCACTGACAAATGGATGTGCCGTGTATACCACATCGATTCCATACAAAACAGAAGCGGCCAATGGGATCAAGTGCCAGATCATGGAAAAGAAAGCAAATTGTACTGGGCACTTATTCCTGCCCACAAGAGGTGCTTGTCCGTCAAGTCGTCGCACTTCCAACAAGCAGGCGCCATTCATAGGGGCTGAATGGGATCTAACGTTCGATCGCCGTGTCCCACTAATTGGTCAGATTGGAAAATAATGCACTAGCGAGAATGTCAAGCTGAAATATTGCGCGGTGTCTTCAGAATTCCACCCTGGATAACGCTAATATCACCAAAGTGCAGTTAATGGAGTATCACACAAAAGTATATCTTTGCCGTCATAAAGTTGTACTGGCCGAGCCCATCAATGAAGCGAACAAGTATCCTAGCGGTTGGCTGGACCAGATTGCTGGCCCTCTCAAAATAAGCTCCACGCGTTTACTTCACTAGCCCGCTAATCAAATAACACAAAACAGTGGAGATTATACCGGGCAATTAAGTTTGTAGCACAAGTCCAATGTGTGCAAAATCGGTGTTCAGCACGTACTAATCGCACCTTCTGTGATAATCGTGATTATTTAAGGGATAATCAGCGCTGTAAAGCAGTAAGCAGTATTGTCAGTAAATGCATCATCAAAACTGGAACAGTGGCATGGTTGGCAACATCTGATGCCGGCTTTGGCTGTCGCTGAGCCTACTGAGGGATCATTCGTCGCTGGCGCTGCGCTGCCCACAACTGCACAATGTGCACCCGAAGGAATAAAACCGGGAAGTATATGGATGAGAGTGCGATCGATTCGGAACCGGCCCACACCCATTTAACCTACCCATCAATCATACCACACCATGCATACACAGAGGGGTGGCAGGGCCGCAAGAGGTTACACACTGCATGGAACCAATCTTTGAGCCGAGTACTGTCACGAAGACCATGCACTCCGTCTCTCCCATAAACAAGTAAAAGTCTCCTGAGGCCAATAATCGAGTTAGCGGCTTTTGAAAAGGTAGGCACCTGGTCAATAATCGCTCCAAGTGCAGCCAGTTCGGGAATAACAATCTGCAGACACCTAGAGGGCGAGAAAATGAAAACAGGCACACATACAGACCAAACAGCAGCGATGGTGCAGCACACAAAACAAAGATGCTGCACTACTCGTCTGGGTTAATAGATGAAACTGGAAGCATCGTACGTACCAAACGCTGACACTTACCTATTTAAATTATTCGTAGTCCCTTCCATATTGACCTATAGTGACCATGTTGATGATTGACCAGACCGGGGTGGAAAATAAGTGTCGCTGTTCCCGCCAATAGGTGGAGAGATGCAATTTCCACTAAACCGTTTAGCACTTGGCAGCACAAACTATCGACTTACGCCACAACACACAACGAAGCGAAGGTACACATGTCCATAATTGCATCCAGTTAGTGCGGGCAACTGTCCACGCCTTTGGTGTGACGTGACTGCATCCTTCGGACTGCCTGTGATATTATTAGAACGACTGTGCACTGATTGCACTTTTACATTACTTAGATTCGGTGCAGGCGGAAAAATACAACGTGGTGGCAGAAAATGACGGTTCGTGTCTCCGTAGTGCAGACGAGTTATCCACACACACAGATTTGTAGGTGCACTGAGACGAATGAATTACGAAACAATATTACTACCTGAGAGAAATAAATCCTGGCTAACTGGCCCTAGATCTGGCCCTAGATCATACTAAATACTGAGAATAGTGAGCGCGAAGATACAAATCTGTGTTGCTCCATGGTAGGTCGATCGGGCACATGCACGGAATCATGTCGCTGATTGCCGCGCGGTGACAGCAGATGTCAGCTGCACTGCGTCTTATCCGGGTGCGTTACTCCCCCTATACCTGTAGTCCGCAAAGTGAACGCCAGGGAATCTCATAAATTCCTATACAAATTTCGCCTCGACTAGTCTCAGGCAATTTGTTCAATATTGCACCACTCATCGCTCGAAGTAAAAAGGGTGCGCAATGTGCTTTAAATCTGGTACTACTAGTTTGTACCGGTGTCATTGTGTGCTGCTTGGTGCGCGACCGTGCAGCAGCGGTCTCAACAGAGGGCAGTGTCCCAGGTGCAGTATCCGGTGCATCATAATGAGTTTAACTGGAAGCTGACGATATGACAGGGTACACAGACATAGTCGCCTACTTCGGTCCTCGTACATCATACCCCGTAAACTGGAGATGAGTCGGGTATTTATATGCTGGACCCGTTCCAGCCTTCGCATCATAACTATCGTGGTCGGACAACAAGCGGGTGAACCGTACCTAAGCACCGGTCTTATGATGGATGAGAAAAGACGGGTGGCAGTCTCTTCAGACCTAGTGCAGAAGCTGCGTCTAAGCGCCCAAAGTAGGCGTAGTCCGTTTGCGGACAGTATCGTACCAAACCCCACGATTTGTTCACTAACTTGTTCCAGCTACATTGTTATAATCTTAACAGGGACGATATCTTGGTGTTCAGTTCAGTAGAAATGCAAATCGCAGAGCTAGTGGTGCGTTTTAACTCATCGCATGTCAATTTGAGGGTTTCCTGCGAAGTCGAACAACAGAACTGTCTTCCATATTTGGATGCTTTTATCAGCCGCAGGAATAACGGACTGGTAAAAAGGTCAGTCTATCGAAAAGCAACGTGGTCGGGACAATATCTGCATTTTAGCAGCTTTACGCCAATTCGGCACAAGCGCATGCTTGTGAAGACCCGGTTTAGTCGCGCCAGACGAATATGTTTGACCGATTGTCTAGCCGATGAAATAGAACTAATTACCAACAGGTTAATTGCCAATGGCTACCCTCGAAACTTTATCCGAAAGCACAGCGAAATCCGTGAAAAGAAAGTTGCTCTACCTACTGTGCCTAAGAAAAAGGTATTCTTAGAGCTGCCCTTTAAGGGTGACATTGCTTCGTTGAGGACCAGAAGACGTCTGATTTCCGCCACACAGAGCACTTTCTGTGCTGCCGAAGTTGTTATGCTTGATCGAACTCATAAGCTACCGTTGCCTCCACTAAAGGAAACTCAGCCTATTGGCGCCAACTCCCATTGCGTATATCAATTCGTATGTAACTGCGGGGATAGTTACAGAGGCAGAACCAATAGAACACTGAGTTCCCGAATAAAGGAGCACGTACCAAAATGGGTTCAATGCGGCCTTAGTCAGCAAGCAAGCCCAAATCAGACTACGTGTGTATGCAGGCCGCCAGCATCTTCGATCGGCAGGCACATATTGACAACAGGTCATCGAATTGAGGTCAACAAGGCGTTTAGAATCCTGCTTCGCCATAGTAATTCCCGGCTCCTCCGGTTAGCCGAGGCGATTGCCATTAGTCGGATTAAGCCAGTGCTTTGCGTTCAAAAACAATTATCGATCAGCCTCAGGCTGCCTTGATTGTAGACGAAAGACACCCTTTTTCTCGCGCTTGTTTGTATGGATGTCTGCACCCACAAACTGTTATATAAAATTACCGGTCATCGTTATCGGCACTGATGAGACGATACGAAATGCATGCATCTGCCGAACTTCGTCTTCTACTTGTGCTTTTCAAATAATAAAAGCACTTTTGGTTAGACCGACTTAACTATCAAATGTTCATGGACTAAACCTACTGGGATGATAGAGATTAGTCGCTGATTCGATCGAGAAATAGTCCCAATAACAACATAAGCATTCACTAAGTCGTCAGTAGGTGATTACCTGATGATTGCAACCAATACAAACAGCTGCACTGGTACACGGTCTGTTTCTACAGCACAAATAAGACGTTCCCCCAGCTCTGACAAGATGGGGTGATAGATTTCCTATCCCACCTAATTTAAAACGGCTCCTGAGTGTGTTGGTCTACTGCGACTCAAGCACACTTAGCCGCCATCGGAACAACGACGCCAATTCCGACTTCCATTTGTCCAGGAACTACACTACGCTCAAAATCCTCCCTGCTAAAGTAGGCAGACGTTCTCAGGTACAAGAGATTCAGGAATAAGGTATATAACTATAGTGACTAAAAACTACTGTTAGGACAGAGATTTAATTGACAACTCCTGTATCACTATCTAAGCACTGATCACTCTGTTGCTTCCTTCACACCGTTAGCCAAAATACAGCATCAGCAGATGTAGTTGCGATGCCACGCTCTGGTTTCATCCGTCTGAAGCCTTTACGTATCACCTCCAGGGTAGCAAGATGCAGTAAACTCAAACTGAATGGATAGAACTGCGCGCGAGTCGAGTCATATATGCAGCATTTTCTAGTGTATTAATAATCAAAGAAAATTATTACTTTTTACAGCTGCTGCAAGTTTTCCAGCAGGCTGCACTCGGAACAAATCGTCCGCATCATTATAAACGTGAGTTCCTCAACGAATCGAAAAATGAACTATCGGTATTATCCACGGATGACGAGCGTCTGGTTATTTAGGTCTAGTGCAAATAAAACATAAAGCAAACCCTTAATTAGTCAAAGTTTGATCCATGCGCCTACTGTATTGACTATTACTACCGTACTTGGATATAAGAGACGATCGCCTCGAAGAACCCAGCAGTTGCTTATCAGCACTCCACTTCAGAATCTTCTATGCTTGTCGATAATGCGAACTTATACATATTTATTAATGCAGGATCATGAAGTATCTTTAATTGTTGACCTGGCACTTCACAAAATTTCTTTTTTCCAATGTTAAGGGTACCTGAAAGTTTTATATTTACTTAATGATCATTTGAACATAATCAGCGCGACGATTATCGCATAAGCGTTGGCCAAAATATGAAAGAGGTAAGCTAGATAAACTGGCTAAACTTTAGTCGTTGTATCAAAAGAGCGACCTACACGGCCTACGGTGTGGATTCGTATTGCTTGAAATCCTACCCTTCAAGAATGAGAGCAGCTATCAGGTGTTGCAGTGCAGTAGTTAAAAAGTACAGACGTGGAATTCAGAAGTAGACAAGCTTGAACGGCTGTCAGTGGACCGCAGAGGCATACACGCACAATGGTTTCTGTAAAAAAAAACTTGGTGCTTTCGATGAAGATAGGCCCAATGGTGCAATACCTAACAGCAGGAGATAGGGAATCAAGTCTGATAACATTTTATTTTTGAGGATTCACTACTGTGAATTGAATGTGACACGAAATAATGCGTACATTGAAGAAAATGGCAAAAATGCGGTTTCCTTGTTACATTCAAAGTGGTGATCAAAAGTTGCGCCAACCAGTTTAAGGATAGTGACCAAAGTTAGTGTACAGGATAGGCATGCACTCGGTTGTGTAAAAGCTATCGACATCTAAGTCGTGAAAAAAGCATGGATATCGTAATGGTACGGTCAGAAAGTGCATCGATCATGAACAACGACAGCTATTTAGTACTAGGGTAGACATTGTTTCGTCACATAACAAACGACACAGTAGCGTCTTGTTTCTTGTCGGTCTGTCACAATCACTTTAAACAACACTATATTCAATGGTTTAAGTCGCTAACTCTTAAGAGGAAAGTTATGGGTTCAAACGCATACCAGTCCGAGGATGCATGTTGCCAACAAATTCCATCAAGACGAAACGATCGTGTGGCGCTTTTCTGGATAAGCGGACATAACCTGAATGGACCTGGCTGTAATGAACCTCCTAAATAGCACGTAAACTATAATACGACGATAATGATAAAATTTTAAGTTTCCTTGATGAACGCTAGTGCGCTGCGTAACCAGAAAGCAGACAAAATAATCGCAGGGTTCCACCAGAAGCATATACCATATGACAAAATCGCATGACCAACGCACACCATGCATTATACCTCCCGCTTTTAGCTTTTACCATGCCACCCCGATTAATTTTACAATCTATTCCTAACACTCTTCGTTTTGAATTCCACCTCATATACTCATCATTGTTATTTTCTGCTATCAGGGCGACTTGTCATGGAAACTGGAAGCACAGCATGTTCGTGTTCGGATCATATTTGCTTTAATAAACAGGATTGAGATGAGCACATAAAACCATACACGGCTAGACACCTAGTTATCCGGACAGACGTCGTCGTCATAGCAGAACCTCGCATCTGTCGATAAGAAACAAGCGAATCAGCGCATGGAAATTACTGCTTTTCAGACTGGGTGATTTACCGTAAATAAAGAAAGAAATAGATTACATAGTTATTATAGCCGCAAGGAAATTGAACGCACAAGGGTCCAGATCAACTAAAAAAGTTAATCGTTTCCCATGAGTAAAAAATACGTACAGTTCTATTAACTAAACAACACAATCCGCTCTATTCGTCTAAATAGCGAGGTAATGTATTCAAGTCAAATTGCCCAATAAAAATTGATATATCTTGGATTATGTTCATATACTGAGGTTCGCACTAGCGGTATGTCACATTGAGCAAAACCTAGACAGATTTTACCAGGATCCAAACAAAAAATGGAAGACATAATTAATGACTACCAGAAATGTGAATTCCTGGAGCAAACATACACATAAGAATGCCTACGCCACTACCAATCCATTGGGTGGTTAGGAAGCAGCATCTAAGCGAGAATAGCGGGTTAAGAGAATGCGCCACTTGACACAAACACCCAAGGCCTTATAGGGAGTAAGGTAACAGGAATCAATATATTTTTTGTCAAGTGCATTCATAACGCTGTCAAACTCAACCTTAATACAATCGGGTTCATCCAAACGTCTTTCAGAATAATCATTAGTGCAAGCAAATATCATCCTACGGACGCGAACGTCCCGAAGCGCGCCACTCGTTGAGTGACCACTCCCAAATCAACCAATAGCATATCAGACGAGTTTAGGACATGCGTTGCCAGATCGCGTGCGTTGTGATGGGTGCCTAGTCACGCACGATACTCGTATTCAGGCATGACTGGCCCATTGAAGCCACACACATGCTAGGGGACATACTCGTAATACTCACGTGGGCTTAGCAGTCACGAATGACCATGGAGGTTGACACGTAGCATTTCAGACATTCGCATTGCTACGTGAACTATATTTTCGCGGTGTGTCTGCGCATGTCATCGCTAAGCTGTTTGTATATTGCTAGACACCCACATGACTGAGTGCGAATAAATTGGCCGTTGGGAATCTTGACGTGAAGTTGCCCACACATACCGTTGTGGAGACTCGGCTGGCATGGAATTTGGGTTAGTGACACCGGAGGGGTGGTGAGAGCGTGTGGACCGCGGTGTGTTTCGGGGTGCAGCATGCTCACTGAGCACAATGTTGAAAGGTCTGTGCTTGATGGATGTAGTGATTGGAATCAAAATGAGCGCGCACCCACTGCACATTAGCATGTTCACCGTAATTGGGTGACGTGCTTGATAGGACGATCGAGGTTTAATTCGCCAGTTGAATTCGTTTCGCCGTTGTTCGGATGAGCTTGCTCCTGGGGAATGTTTCATTTTTTTGACTCCTGGTTCACATTGCGGTTCCTAAGGCATGTAAGTTCCTGAGTGAGTCATTCAATCGCTCATAAACGTGATTAGTGTTGTTGCGATACAGACCAAATGTGGTAGGTCGTTCCAGAGGCGACACAAACGAACAGAAAAGAGATATTCGAAACACTCCAGGCAGTTATACTTTTTTGCCGGTTTCACGGAATGATCTCAGATAGGTGATATTGACAAGCTGTAGTAAAGAGCGGTGCACATGAGTTGGGTCACTCAGAATAACGTAGTCATTAGCAGATATCTGTGTCTTCGCCTCTTTTCTTGTGGCATATTACGCGTTCTAATGACACACTTGAAAGCCCGACGTTAAATCTGCTCCAGATCAGCTTCGGTTGACATGCTTGACTTGCTCTACATGATGGTTCCCAGCTTATGTCAATTCCGTTTAGTTAAAACAGCTTTCCAACGTAGAGAACTGTAGGGCATGCGTTTCAAATCGATAGGAGCAGAGGCTCTCGTATGGTATGCAGAATATCTTACACACAGGCAGTCACCCTACTTATGAGAAGTGAGTCCTTCAGATGCACAGCTGTCGAACGGCTTTTTAACCTTTCGACAAGTAACCCTTGTTAGCATCGATAACCCGTAGTATATCACCAAAATGGAAATTCTTCTCGTAAACGGAGGGAAGACTCAGATTGATACAACACAGTACAACAAGGACGCAGAGGAGAAAGAAATCCCATCGCGACGCGACTGGACCTTAACTTGATGCGATGGTTTGCGGACCTCCGTAACCTAATAAGCAACGCTGAGTGGCACATTCTAAGTTCCATCAGGACTACTCATACCAATGGTGTCATTTGTTAGATGTCAGAATAACTCAATCTGACAATCCATTTCGAGGGTTGCCAGAGGTTCATGACCCTCTTCCATCGCCACAGTAATAAAAGTATAGTGGACAGCAGCCTATTAAGTAGACATAGAGCTAAACAAAATGAATACAGGTGTCCTGTTGTTGCGGGCCGTCAAAAATCCCCGCCAAAACGCGCCAGAAACCCCGGCAGAATGGCTGTGGGAAGCGGGGTCCAATTCCTCCCTACAACGCAGCAGAGCTCAGCCACTCCGAGACGCGGCCCAACTGCGTAACTTTGGACAATGCTCATTTGCAAACTACCACCTCTTCGTGGTGACTGTTTTCTCTAACTTAATAACCCATAGCACTGGCTGGGATCGTCCTTTGTTGGTCGTAAAAGAGCCTAAAGAGGACCGCCTGTATTTTCCTTCCTCTTCGCCTTACTTGGGAGTCGGTCGGGTCACGTGATTGCGTGTGAGTCTTTAGCTGGCCAGCCTTCGCGTCTAAGTCATTAGCGTGCGTCTATCGCACCCCCTCTCGTGTGCGTCCATTCCGAAGCTCAGCGTCTATCCGAACATGTGCGGATAGGATCGTTCACATGCTCGCTCAACTTTCGTGTCACCGGCTAAGCTAACGTCATCAGGTCAGCGCAACTCCGTTCGATTGGTCAGCGTTACACGCCGTCATCGTAGGCGTGCTCTAACCGTGCCAGCGACAATCTTATCAGGCAATTACGCAATAATATTAGCGGCGTTCCCCTCAATTATAACACCTATTTTCCCGCGTTTAGGTCACTGGATGATTTGACCTTGCAACAAAGGCCGTCTGCGCTCTAGCCGTGGTCCGTCCATCAACGCCCTGCACCGCTGATCCAATTGGAATGGCCAAACGTGCTCCCCTTTATATACTGCCACCAATATGGTTGATGCTCCCAACCTTGACTTTACGCTACACCTCCATTTGAAGCCGTTTCCATCTTATCGCGTAAATTGTTACACATCTGTGCAGTGCGGATACCGCCGATAGGTAAATATATGGTGCAACTTAACAGCATTTAGTTCGCTTTACGCACAACGGCACGAGGCGGAACACGCATGCGCCATCCGGTGAAAGTTAAGGACGGATTATTGAGCACCTATGAAGAAGTAGATGACGCGAAGCAGGTTGCACTTGTGCTAAATGTCAAGTTGATAACTTGCCATAATTGAATTAAAGCGTTGACGTAAAACGAACCAAAAGGAGAACGTGGAGGAGCACGTCGAAATCCACTAACTGATATTCAGATGATTTACTAGTGGAATGGGTGGAAGCGGAGCCTACAATAAACTTTGAATGTCTTCGATTCCGATTAAAAGCGGAGTTCAGTGTGGTGAGCGTCGACACAGTACCTCGATACCTAGAGGGTCGCCTCATTAACATGAAGAATCTACATGCTATACCGAAGTCGATGAATACGCTTGGGAACAAGAAACGAAGGAAATCGTACGTTTAGCAATTCACGAACTTGTAATTTGTTGAGTGGCATGCAGTTTGGATTAATGAAATGAATCTGAACATGTTTTTCGCTCGCACAAGAGGGCCTGAGGCACATAGCGGACGTGGGCAGTGTACTAGAGCGAGTACTCGTGGACAAACTTTGCACCTATTAAGCGCAAGGACTGCAGATGGACTTTCAGGATCTGCCGTCGGAAAGGGTAGTTGTGACAAGGAACCGTGTGCACAGTGGCTGCTGAAAATGCTTGATGTCTATGGCTTCGCTATTACTGATGGTTGTCTGCTGAAATGTTACAGCGCAGCATGCCATCCGGATCTGAAACGTGAGTTCTAATTGGGGCGTTAACAGTCAGGCAGATGCCTGCGACGCACCATATTCGCCTTCAGTTAACCCAATGGAATTCATTTGGACAATATTGAGGGTTATTTTAAAGTGCACGTTGTGTGGATGGATTGTGACTCGCAATCTTAATGTTGACCGCGACTCTCGTTAAAGTGAACCTTGAGCTTGCGATCACGAGGACCGTAGCTGATACAAATAGAAATTGCATTCAGATTGTTATCAAGGCAAATGTGGAACAAGCCAGGTGACACCGATATCCCGACGTACTCCGAGGAGATATAGCTTATGGACTATCTAGTACGTTAATAAGATCAAATCGGAAGCACGATCCTGCGTTATGCAGCACCATTGTATAAACGTAAAACATGCCAATGCGAAGTACTCGCGTGTAATCCACTTAATGGAGCTGTAATCGTCTGTCATGCCACTGATTTACTAACTATATTTTTCTTCTTTCACTGACATTTTTGCTTAAAAGCTATTGTCATGCGACCGAGTAGGTCGGCGATAGGGCAGACCTGATTTGTTGTCAATCATCTTTCTTAACATTATCTCCTTTAATGGTAGGAACAGGAAAATAAAGTTTCTCGTGACCGTAAGCATTGACAGCTTCTGTTTTTGAGGATTTCCGTGAATTTGGATGGCTTTCTCAGGACACCCATTGAAAAGTATTTGGTTGTATAACCGCTTTCCTTCAGACTTTAGTGAGTACGGACTGCGAATTCTCCTGGTCTTGTGCAACAACTACTGCACGAGGCGGAGTTTGCACACAACTTGGACGAAACAGGAAAAATAAAGATGTAGCAAAAAGGAAAATAACAAATGACATGTTCCCCGACATGTGAGTCACAGGACAACTGCTTGTTTATATATATATATATATATATATATATATATATATATATATATATATATATATCAATGAACCGCTGTGTTCACCCGGCCTCGCGATCTTCCCAGGGTAGCTGTTTGAACTCAGCGTTAGTAATCTTGCTTAGTGAATCGTATATAACGCTGGCGGGAATTGCTCGACGGGCTTCGAGAAGTTGGAGGGATCGCTCAGAGATTCAGTGGTTGACAGGACTACTGTTGAAGCCACAGACCAGTGTTGCAGTTGTGTTCAGTGTGTTTTAATGTCTGTACATGAGGCAGTCTTAAGTCGTGAGGCCATGGCACCGTGACACGCGCACAGTACGTTCGGGGCAGAAAGCTTAGCTACGTCAAACCGTTTCTTGCGATGCGGCTTGGAGCCACCAAAAAGTAGCCCAAATTTGGCACATGTCAGCGCGTGATCCGAACTGAGATAGGTACTCCAGATTTCTTTGCCATTCTGTATGCTACCCCGCCAGCGATAGTTAATGGCGATGCGATCGATTTGTGTCCATGGCTAGCCAGTTAATGGGGATCTCCAGTTGGCGCGTTGGCGCCAGGATCCCCGAAACCTAATGCTCGACAGAAAGGGGCCGTGATCGGCGCAAAGCTGAAATAGTCTATCACCATTATTAGTTCTGCGAGTGCCTTGGCCATGATGACTACCGATTTAAAGTTCGTCAACTTCAAGTCTACCGACCTGGGGTTCAAGTTCCCGGTGAGCTTCACGCTGTCGGTACGGGCACTTGACCATAGAGCTCATCCTTAACTGACTCCGGACTGCAATCTGTGAGTGTACGTTGCCACATTGAATAGACAGCGTCAGTTGACTTCGCGCCTGGACAGTCGCACTGTTTCAAGTCGGATCGCGCATAGTCGACTGTTAACAGGGATCCAGTCAAGTAGCCGGCCTCAGCACGTGTTCAACGCAATGTGCAGACAGCGGGTGACCTTGAGAGAGGTTGCGTGCAAATCGCTCACTTGTGCACTCGTGGTTTTTTAACTGTGGTTCAGTGACATTTTGTCGCACACCTTTGGATCCATACGCTTTCGTCGTGCTTTTACAAGCTCTACTTTGTGATACCAGTTTCCCGAGTATACTCCAGTACATCCTATATTTACCCTGATTTCTAAATTCCGGGCAGTGTTTCGCAGATATCCAAGCGCCAAAAGTTGCCTAACTCCAACAACAGGAGACATTGTTTGGTCTCACACGATAGACCATTTCAACGGCTTTCGAGCGAACTGTCACGCGTTCAAATCCAACATTGCTTGGTGCAGCTACAGGTCTCAAAGCAAATTCACCCGGCACGATCCATAGGCCTAACCAAGAGAATTCTCAATCACACCTTGTATTCTGCCCCACGTTCAAGCTGACACATTCGACTCGCACGCCAGAGAGGACAGTCTACAAGCACACAACTGCAACGTGAACACTGTGATCTTACCGACAACGTCGATAACAGAACGAATTTTACCATAGAGGGTGGATCATTCAAATGGTTCGTAACATTTGCTCAACAAGCGTGATGCCCAGTGTGCCACAGACTAAAGACCTATGTGGATCATGTTCCAAATTTGTTAAGAGTAGCATTTTGTGCCGTAACTGTTGCAAGTTCTTCCATGCGAGATGCCTCCGAGTTAAACCTAATCAGGCCAAGTTATTAAACAAACCAGACTCGCTATGGTTCTGTGTGGAATGCACATCGATCCCACTGATAAAAAGCGTGCTCCTATTATCTCAGAAGTATGACCAGCTACTAGCCAAATTTGAGGAAATGGTGACTACCAAAATCACTGGGGTTGGGGTAAGCATATCGGACTGTGCAACCCAATTCTCCCCCTAGGTTGCTGCTTTTAACCCGCGAAGAACTGTCATTAACACCGTAAGCAACACGACACCTAGAATCCAGAACATCAATAGCTGTCCCAATACCACAGGTAGCTCACATTTGACTAAAGCGGTTCCCAGTTCGATCAGAGTAACCACACGTAAGGCTAGTTTCAAACTCCCGACAGAGTGCGTAGAAAAAGCGCAAGCCGGTGCGAGCGAAACTTGGGTTACGGTTGTCTCCAAGAAGAGCCGTCATTTAAAATTAACATCACCCCCAACTGGATCTGAAACTGAGGAGCGTAGCGGAGTTTTCCTAGTGCAATCACCACCGGTTACCTGCGGTACATCTCCGAGTACTTCAATCACTAACCGCGACATGTCGAAAGGTGTAAAGAAACAACTACCTGTACTTAGCGTACTGTGCTCCAGTATCCCAGAATCAAAGTCGACATCGATAAGAGGCAGGCAGTTGGATGACCTCAACCAGTGGGACATCATTAGTAACCTAATCGGAGTTGTACTGAAACCGTACACGTAGTGCGTATTACACGACACCCCAACTCTAAACATTTCGGAGAGCCAGGACTTCTGCGCGTTGTGCTGAACTCCATCAATGAAGTAGAATCAGTACTACTGTCGACAGGTAGTCTCAGAAATGAACACTGCTCCATCCGTATCTTTCCAGACATCCCATGGGACGAGCGTTATCGAGTTAACCGCACCTTAGAGGACTACCGGAAGGAAACTTCAACCAGAACCATACTTCTTCACGGGGTTCCTGAAACTGAAGCATGTGATGAGCATGAAGTAACAACCCATGAGAAAGAACAGTGGTGTTATATTCGTGAAACATTCTGCTTGGATGATGTGTTAGCGAAATCCATGTCACGACTGCGTACCTCACCGAACTACAAAGGAAGTGGCCCGAGAGTGTTGAGGGTGGTCCTTCAGTCAAAACATATGGTAGCACGGATGCTAAAAAGCTGGTACATGTTCCGTTGCAGGCTACCATCTGAAATACGGCTGAAGACAATCTGCGATATGCCTCTTAGAGATGATATGTCACTCAAAGAACCAAGCGCGATGGGATCTATGAAAGAACAATGCATCAGTAGTGTGTCGAATGAGCCCATACAACCTGTAGAAGATGATGCTGACCAGACAACTTACACTGTACGTAGAAGATTAGACACTGGACTAGCTACACGGACAATGAATAAGACGTTAATCGCTTCACTAAGTACACATCAAAAATGCGATCAATCGCTGGCCACTCACTGGTCGGCGAAACTTCACGTATGAGTTGTACAACCTCCGAAACATTGCTCAAATCTGAGAAACTTTCATGTATGTACACTAACGCCCAAGGGCTCCTCAGTAAAATTACCGAACCTCAACTACGTCAGGTTGCGAATGTTTGTGGCCTAATTTCTACTACCGAAACTTGGTTACACCAAGAGGTGACTGACGCTGAGGTTGAGATAGCCGGAGTGTCACTCATCCGGAACGACCGCCCCAGCAAAGGAGGTGAGGTCCTTCTATACTACCGCAGCGATTTACAATGTACAATAGTTGATGATCTAGAAACACACGTTGCTGACTCACTATGGTGCCGTCTCCGACTGAGACACAACGACACATGTCTCGTAGCTGTCGTTTACCGCCCCCAACCTCCACTCCGGAAAAGGATTCCCACTTGATCCGTGGCCTGAACAGAGTCACACGCACCAGAGGCAGCCACATTCTCATCTCCGGGAACTATAAAATATACACAATCTGGAAGTTTTGGCATCGCCCAGTGAGCAGTTCAGAGCAGACTTGCATGAACTGATCGCAAATATTCCTTTGTACAAACATGTCACCACGCCCACTAGATTCAGGACAGCAAACAAACCGTCCATATTGGACCTTGAGTTCATGAATGAAGAGCTCATGGTTGACAAGTTATTGATGGATAGTCCATTAGGTCTCAATGACCATGTAGTAATAACGTTCAACTATGTGTGTTATGCAGAGTATCTAGCTGAACACTCGGAACTAACGCATGCAATCACACGCTACCACGTACTAAAAGAACTCACCGACGCGGCTGCTTGGGAATTCTCAAACCACAGTCCCCTTGAAAACGTTTGGGCAGAGTTCGTTAATAGACTTAGCGACATCGTCAACAGAGCATCAGAGACCAAGCCCCTTCGTCCTGCAAAAGTGCCTTCAATTCTGAGGAGCAGGACTCGAAAATGCCTGGCGATAAGGGATGCAGCATGGCGTGCTTATAAGATTAACCCCGACTCAGCGACTTGGGGCAATTTCCTGACCCATCGCAACCATTGCACTACACTTGACCGTGAGGACAAAGTAACTTATCAACAGTGCCTAGCCAAAAGATTCATGGCAAACAACAAAACTGCTATATAATCATGTCAATAAGCTTCGTAAAGTGAAGCATAGAATCCCTCCAATTTTAACGACAGGCGGTAGAGTACAAAGCGCCGAAGAAGCAGCTAATGTCCAGCGGCTACAATACGCCCCAATTTTCAAACTCGCAATTTCTATCTGTACCAGAATATCATGCACATTAACGACACCATTGTGTACAAATGTAAGTTACAACCCATCAATTGTGTTAGGGAAGTTACTCTCACTGCGTGAGCATAATTCTCCGGGAACAGACAACATCCGCCCGAAGGTACTGAAGGCTGTGGCCAATAAGCTAGCTGAACCACTGTCACAGTTCTTCCAAAGGTGCTTTGATGAATAACAGGTCCTCACTATATGGAAGTGTGACATTATCGCCCTTATTTTTAAAGGCGGTAGCCGTTCAGATCCTGTAAACTATCGTCCAGTGACTCTCCTCCCTGTGCTCGCGAAGGTGATGGAAGCAGTCGTCGCTGAGGCTTTAATGGACTACCTGGAAAAATGCAACCTCTTGGTACCGGAACAGCATGGCTTCCGTCAACACCGGTCATGCACCATCAACCTACTGATTGCACGAGGTAGTTGGACGAAAGTGGCTGATGATGAGGTCGGTGTTGACGTCATCTATCTGGACTTCCTCATAGCTTTCGACCGCTTTGATCACCGCATCCTACTTCAACGGGTACAGAGTTACGGAATCGGAAATCCTGTACTTGGTTGGATTGGCAGCTTCTTTCACCAACGTAAGCTTCAAGTACGTGTTGGGGGATCACTCTCTAACCCAATTGAGGTGGAATGTGGTGTCCCACAAGTCTCAGTTCTGGGACCGCAGTTATTCCTGGTATTTATCAACGACCTGGCATCAGTTATCTTCTCAAACGTCCTGCTTTTCGCCGATAACGTCAAGATATGGCGGGCGATTAGTAACAAGCCAGATCACGATCTGCTCCAACAAGACCTAGATTGCATTTACGAATGGTCAAAGAGGAACATGCTTCAATTGAACATAGCTAAGTGCAAGGTGATACATCAGCGTCACCAGCCGGGTAGCGCTTACAAGCTTGGAGACCACACCTTGAAGATCTCTCAGGAGCGTGACCTGGAGGTATTGGTACAGGAAGACCACGGGTGTTCAAAACAAACAGAGAAGGCGAAGAGAACCAGCAATCAACACTTCGGTCTTCTTCGCAGAGCATTCGGTCGGTTTGAACTCTCAATCTTTCCCCAAATGCTTAACACCTACGTGCGACCGCAATTGGAATATGCTATTCAGGCGTGGCAGCCGTGGCAGAAACAGGATATTATTGCTCTCGAGACATCTCAACGAAGGGCAACCAAGAATGTCAGAGACCTCTTTCATCTACCCTATCAGCTTAGAATGAAATCACTAGGAATGTACAACAGTCGATATCGGCTTTTGCGGGGAGATCTCATAATGGTTTACCAAATTCTGAAGAATCCAAACCACATCTGCCGTCCGCTGCTGCAATTGAACCACAACACTAACCTAAGAGGTCACCCTCTGAAACTGACAATTCAGTATAGCCGGATTGAATGCTGTAGAAATTTCTTTTCACTCCGCTTGTTCCAGCCTTGGAACGCCCTCCCTAATTATATCGTCTCTGCTCCCAAGTTGGCGATATTTAAAAGACGTGTTGACGATGCATTGTCTCATTTACATTTCATTTTATAACTTGTTACCCACGAGCTACAAAACGCAATCAAACGGTGTCTTGCCAAACGCCTAACCAGTGGATTCATGGATTTATACGTTTAATACGCGAACATCTCCGCTATTCCACATTAGTCTATGGCGAGTCCACCACAATGCTCTTCACTTTATCATGCAATGGATTTTCGCAATAATTTCCATCCCAAGGGACTTGTTAAGCAATGCTTTTTTATCCGTAATAAACCATTGTTCCATCCCCACGACAGCAAACCAGCGGCTTGGGCCGTTAAACCTCCAGCGAAAAGTGAAAATGCCAGTGGAATTCGCAGAGGGTGAAATTGGTCGCAGCGTCGAACTAGAGTCCTGTAGATAGGTCTCCCTGAGACAGCCGTTATCAATAGCCGTAGGTACTAGAGTGGAGCAAGGGCTGCCTGTGATCCAAACTGCATCAGCGTCGGAACATTGAAGGTTGTCAGCTTTAATTAGGAACGGGGCGCTAGAAATGCCTTGTCAACACGAGTTGGCGCATCCTCGGACATAGGCTTCTGATCCGTATAGCGAGAACGTTCGCCCAATGCGGCACGGTGTTCTGAACTCGAAAACAGAGGAGGGGAAACAAGAATGGGGGTTGAACAAACGTGGAATAAAGTAACTAAACGGTGGTGCGGTATCAGGTTGTTTATCAGGTAACGACGCCAACATCTCGGCCGATGAGAGCAGTTTAAGAGAGTGAGACCAGATAGAGCGACAGCGAAGAGAGCGAGCGAAGATTTGTTTCGACATGAAATCATAGGTTGTGCGGGCATGGTAATTCCAGTTTGTCCAGATCGAGGACGCACGTCTGCTATGTGCTTTAGGCCCTCTTGTGAGAGCGAAAAACATGTTGAGATTCATTTCATTAATCCAAACTGTTTGCTACCCAACAAATTACAAGTTCGTGAGTTGCTAAACGTACGACTTCCTTCGCTTGTTGTTCCCAAGCGTATTCATCGACTCCGATATAGCATGTAGATTCTTCATGTTAATGAGGCGACCCTCTAGGTATCGAGGTACTGTGTCGACACTCACCTCCACACTGAACTCCGCTTTCAATCGGAAACGAAGACATTCAACTTTTGAAAATTATAATGCTGCTCATCCCAACACTGGCACACCAAGACCGCGGTTTCGTCCTGTTGGGACTCATCAGTTGGAGATAGCCTGAGTTGGGCTGGAACTCAGAGCCTAGTGCCTCATGGTTGACGCCATAAGCACTATGCCACTGAGATCCACGAGCAACGCTTGGTCCAGCGGAGACATTCAATGTTTATTGTAGGCTCCGCTTCCACCCATTCCATTAGCAAATCATCTGAATATCAGTTAGTGGATTTCGACGTGCTCCTCCACGTTCTCCTTTTGGTTCGTTTTACGTCAACGCTTTAATTCAATTATGGCAAGTTATCAACTTGACATTTAGCACAAGTGCAACCTGCTTCGCGTCATCTACTTCTTCATAGGTGTTCAATAATCCGTCCTTAACCTTCACCGGATGGCGCATGTGTGTTCCGCCTCGTGCCGTTGTGCGTAAAGCGAACTAAATGCTGTTAAGTTGCACCATATATTTACCTATCGGCGGTATCCGCACTGCACAGATGTGTAACAATTTACGCGATAAGATGGAAACGGCTTCAAATGGAGGTGTAGCGTAAAGTCAAGGTTGGGAGCATCAACCATATTGGTGACAGTATATAAAGGGGAGCACGTTTGGCCATTCCAATTGGAACAGCGGTGACGGATGGATCACGGCTAGAGCGCAGACGGTCTTCGTTGCAAGGTCAGAGCATTCGATGACCTAAACGCGGGACAACGGGGCTTTGGGTGGAAATCTTTTCAGAGCGGGTAATCGTTGCTGATTTTGAGAGGCAAACGAGACGAAACACCCCCCCCCAAAGTGTAATCGAGTTGTGCCGCGAGCCGTGATGCCACAGTTACGTCCGAGATAAAAATTCATTTGGTGTCTCCATGTGTAGTTGTCACTGCAGGGACAAGTGAACTGAGAGATATTAGTTTGGCCGAACTGTCTGGTACTGGCAAAAGCATTCGTCATGACACATGTAAATCGATGCCAATGGGCGTTAAGCGCATCAACCTCAGTCACCACTGTCGAGCCAGTTCGGGCCAGTTCCTCATGATACCGTCGAACTGTAGAATGCGAATTAAAGTTGCAAATGCGAGGCCTTGATGTCGAGCACTTCTTTGAAGCAAGAACAGTGAGTGCCAGGCGTGCCCACACTAGAGCATGGTCGTCATTGAGGCACATACTGGAAATTGACTTAAAATCTTGAGATAAGGTGCACCATCTGTGGTTTACGGCAATATGGTCAATTTGTGTCCACTTCATCGAGGAGTTTGGTGGGCACATGTGACAGGATATGAATGTTAATTCCGTAAACCAGTGCTGCCAATATACAGGTTGTGACCAGCACATAATTGTAAGAATTGAGCTCCGCTGTCTGTTCAGAGTGCATGTACCCCCAACAGTATTCCAGGTTTTATTCAGAGTCCTAAAGGCGACCCACTTGGGCTTCCATGTCACCAGAAACAAGCACAATACCAGTAGTTCTTGCTGACGATAGAAGCCGTCGTTTATACCCTCCGAACTGCAGTCAGCGGGGTCATAAACAAAAGCACTGAGAAGTCGCGTTGTCCCCAGACGGTTCTTATTAACCCTAATAGGTTTTTGAAAGTCGAACAGCACATGTGCGGCTGTTCACGGGAATCCAGTAGAGTAGATTGCAGTCAGCATGATTACTGAGAGCGGTACCGACACCAGAATAACCGTAAGTCATTGACTCAGTGTCGCCAGAGAAGCGGAGAGTGTAATCGTTTTCAGCAGATTCGGAACCAAGAAGTCGAAGATTCGTCATGACACTGTTATCTTGTACATGTGCGTGGAGACACAAGATACACCGATACCAAGGGAGTCGATAGTGAGAATTAGTGCTGAATGTTGGCCGATCTGAAGCAGTGTGTGAACGTCAAATGAACCGTTGAGAAATGAGAATCTTGGTTTGTTGGTTTCAGTTGCAAGGTCAAGGAAAGTCCCATGCGCAATAGACGAGAGAGAAGGGTGGTACGGGTAGAGGAGAAGTGTTGGCGATGAGGTCGAGGGAGCAGAAGATGTCCTCTTGCTGCCTATACAGGAAGAGAGTGTTGTTCAATGTACCCTACCCCCAGCCTTCAACTCAATAATCTGAGCCACAACGCCGGGAACTATATGGAGGTTCACTTAGGTAACTCCACTCGGACCCTTTGGCTCAACAGTCTAACCCAGAAAGCAGTGGGGAACATGTCCAGCTGGAGATGGTAATTGCAGTGTCTCATTGGGATCTGCTTGGGGTCTGTCACATGCAGCGTTTGAGAATCTAGAGCAATTCATTTGTGTTTTTCGACACCTGCTACCACGGCCAACCGCATGTGGGAGTTGGCGGATTTGTGGCAATTTGATCAGGAGCTACTTGGATTAAGGAGATCGATAGAAAACCATTAAGCACCACGTGGTGCACTCCCACGGTCAGAGACAATGCGTGGCACTCGTGCCCTACGCCAATCCAGGTGTGAAATACTCCGTAATCTCTTTTCGCCCATGGATGTTTCGATGGAGCTCGTGTGCGGTGGCAACAAAACATCTGCAACAATAGAGTCTGACGTCGTTTCTTATTATTCTCGTTAACAACCTGGTTTTGCTGCGCAAGTTAGAATGTTTAGGTCTCGTCCTGCGTATGTTAGCTGAGCGTTTGTCCTATCGCGCTCCGTTTGCTCCTGTAGGACTCAACTGGAAGAGACCACGCGGTGGTCCATCATCCACCTGGGAGCGGCAAATGATATCGCTGACTTCACCTCTTGCCACCATTGGATCCACACGTCTGCCTGGTTGTGGACCACAGGAGGAGGAGTGCCGATGGCTGGAAATACCTCATGATTTGGCTCGCAAACGGGACCAATAAAGGATTTGTGTACATGGACATTCGGATTCGGCTGATAAACGATTGAAAACGAGAAAATAATTGCGTGTGCAAAATCACAAACAATGCACTTTTTCTTTCTCTTATTGCAGCAGAATAGCTGAAGTGTGTTGTTCACTTTCACTTAATGTGCCATGAGATGAAAGGTGTTGCACCTGACTTCTGTTATTTGGCTCTATGTCTACTTAATAGACTGTTGCTAATAATGCTTATATTACTGTGGTGATGGAAGAGGGCCATGAACCTCTACCAACTCTCGAAAAGGATTGTCAGACCGAGTTACTCTGACCCCAACAATTGACACCATTGGTATGAGTAGTCCTGATGGAACTTAGAATGTGCCACTCAGCGTTGCTTATTAGGTTACGGAGGTCCGCAAACCATCGCATCAAGTTAAGGTCCAGTCGCGTCGCGATGGGATTTCTTTCTCCTCTGCGTCCTTGTTGTACTGTGTTGTATCAATCTGAGTCTTCCCTCCGTTTACGAGAAGAATTTCCATTTTGGTGATATACTACGGGTTATCGATGCTAACAAGGGTTACTTGTCGAAAGGTTAAAAAGCCGTTCGACAGCTGTGCATCTGAAGGACTTACTTCTCGTAACTCGGGTGACTGCCTGCGTGTAGGATATTCTGCATACCATACGAGAGCCTCTACTCCTATCGGTTCGAAAAGCGTGCCCTACAATTCTCTACAGTGGAACGTTGTCCTGAGCAAACGGAAATGATTGCATAAGCTGGGAACTTTCACGTAGAACAAGCAAGTCAAGCAGGGCAACCAAAGCTGATCTGGAGCAGATTTAACGTCGGGCTTCCAAGTGCGTTTTTAGAACACGTAATATGCCACATGGATATCGCTGACTACCTGACAATTTGCTAATGACTACATAGTTTTGAGTGGCCCAACTCATGTGCACCGCTCGTTACTACAGGTTAGCAATAACACCTACCTGAAATCACTGAGTGAAACTGGCAGAAAAGTATAATCGCCTGGAGTGTTGCGAAAATCTCTTTTCTGTTCGTGTGTGTCGCTCCTGGAACGATCTACCATCATCATCATCATCATACACGTTAGCTAGAGGTGGGAAACACCTCAGCTACTGTGCCGCAATAAAAGAAAAAAGGAGAGAAAAAAACAACTGGTGAAAGCTGGCTGAGCTACCGGTAACGGATGGGCATCGTTACGGTAAGCTACCAGCCGGCTGCTGTGCACCCAAAAAATTATTATTATGCAAAATTATATAAGCCTAAGTAATGAGATCGTGGTTGGAGGGGGAGGCTAAGAGGGATGGGGTGGGACAAAGAAACTCACAGCACGAACGCCACTGAGGTCGGCTCCTAGCCATATCAGCAAGTGTGTCCAACCAAACGTGTTCATCGTCTTTCGGACCCCAACCAGGGAGCCGAGACGCTCCAACCGAGGCCAGTTCAGAAGTGAGGGTCTTCATTCCTATGGACCAAGTCATCGCTTGGCCACCCCTCCTCTTCTTCCATCCACACCCCCGGCGAGCAAACAACACACGTCGCGAAAGTCGGTGGGCTGGCATGCGTAACACGTGGCCGAGCCATCGGAGCCTGATGCGTGAAATAACGGTGCTGAGCGGTTCATTTCCTTTTCCTGTGCCATAAACAAGGCGTCGAACAAGGTCGTTGCTCACGCGGTGTTCCCACCAAATGTGAGTTAAATTACGAAGGCACCGGTGATCGAACGTAACTAGCCTCTTCAGGTCCGCTGCTTTAAGCGGCCAGGTTTCACAACCGTACAATAGGATCGAACGTACTGCTGCATTGTACACTCTACCCTTCAAGGCAAGAGTGATGTCGCGCCGGCGCCACAAGTAGCGAAGGTTAGCAAAAGCGCCCCGAGCTTTTGCTATACGATTCGTGATCTCATCTTCAATCCCACGGGCGCTGATACAAATTCACAGGTAGTTGAATTTTTGAACGACTTCTACCTGATCCCACCAACGGTCAGCATAGGAGACGGTCCAGACCAATCTTGGAGGAACACTTTGCACTTCGAGGGTGCGAAGCAAAGCCCGAAGTGACGTACAGCTAGTGCTAATCTGTCCAGTGCCGCTTGGCACGTTTGTGAGCTGTCACAGATGAGGGCAATATCATCAGCATACTCTAAAACAAGAAGTCGTTCTCCTGGGAGTAGCTCCACACCTTCTAAGTCGTGTCCTGTGAACGCGATTTCCATGACTTCGTCAACAGCGAAGTTGAAGAGGAAAGGTGACAGCGGACATCCTTGTCTCACGCCGCTGGAGATATTAAAGGGCGATGACAACTTGCCGTAGGCCCTCACTCTGCCCGAGCTACGTGCATATAATGCTCGGATAATATTTACATATTTCTCAGGTACACCTTTCCTGAGTAGACAGTCCCAAAGTGCATGTCTATCCACCGAATCGAATGCACCTTTGATATCGAGGAACACGACAATGGTGGGCCGCCAATATATGTGACGGTGCTCCAACAACTGACGCAAGGTGAAGATGTGGTCAATGCAGCTACGACCTCGACGAAATCCAGCTTGCTCTTCATGAATCTGGCTTTCACGAGTGCCAGTCAGTCTGTGAAGGATGACAGAGGCAAGCAATTTTGAGGCGATGGAGATCACACTGATTCTTCTATGGCTGCCGCATTCCGATCGTAAGCCTCCTTTGAAAATTGGGGCTATGATGGAGCGGCTCCAATCGGTTGGGACAGTTTCCTGCTTCCACAGTCTCACTAGTAACGCGTGTAAATCATCCACAAGAGCAGGTCCCCCGAATTTGAAGAGGGCTGCAGGAAGGTCATCAGGTCCCGCGGCTTTATTGAACTTCAACAGTTCGATCTCATGTTCGACTTCTGAGCGAGAAGGTGGACCCAAAGGAACAGCCCACGGAGCAGGGCGATCACTGGTCGGCGAGAAATCTAACAATTCCGACTGATTAAATTGCCTTTCAAAGTGCTCAGCCCATCGTTCCAGGCATTTTGATAAGTTGTGGATAGGCTGTCCACTCTCGTCACGTATAGTTTCACTAACACCAGGTCTCCTGCTGCCCGTTTCCCGTATAAGACGGAATAACTCACAATGGTTACCAAGGGCAGCGGCCATTTCCACCTCTGTTGCACGACGAGACCACCAGGATTCGCGGTCTCTCTTCAGGCTAGCACGGAGTTTTGCCCGGAGCTCTTTGCGAGTTTCATTGTGTTCGCTTCCAGCCGGAATATGCCGGCGAGCATCTATAAGTTCCAAAGACTGTGAAGAGACCCAATGTTCATGTTAGTGATTAGACATACCACATGAGGATTTGCCTGCTGCTAGTAAGGCCTGTTGCGTATGAGACCAGTGAGCTTCAATTGCACCCAGTGAGCGTTTATCTAACTCGGATGACAGCGTAATTTGATAGGCGTTCAGAACAGCTGCCGGTGTCAATGCGCTCACAACATCGTCGCGGGCGTCCGCCAAAGCGCATCCACAGGTCAGCACATACAAGTGCATGATCGGTGTCAACACCTGTGCTCCAAATCGAGCGACAGTTCTGGACACAGCCTCTCCATCGGTAACTGATAGCAATGTGATCGATTTGCGTCCATAGCTGGTTCGAGGCTGGTGGGCGCCAAGTCACCCTCCGGCGGGTGCTGTGTCGGAAATTAGTGCTCGCAAGAAATAAGCGAGCATCCACACACAAATGAAGTAACCGCTCACCGTTATCATTACGGGAGCCTATACCATGTTGGCCGCCCAGATGCAGCTCATCTGCGGATAATTTTCCAACTTGAGTGTTCAGATCCCCAACCAGCACTACAGTGTCCGAGCTTCTTCTGTGGCGAAGGAGTTCGTTCAGTTGGCGATAGAAGTCGTCTTTTACCGAGTCATCGCTACAGTTTGTCGGTGCATAGGCAGCGAGCACGAATAGACACCTGTTAGTCCCACGCGACTTCGAAGTTTTGAACGAGCCAGCCAATCGGACCGCACACATCCGGCTACTGATTGGAATCCAATCAACCAGAGCAGTTTCAGCCCGGGGACTCAGGGTAAGACCAACACCGGCTTGGCCGGTGCTCGAAGCTGCATCGTCACCGGATAGGCTCAATGAGAAAGTGTTGCTAGTGTCACCTGAAGGGGATCGCAGAGTGAGTACAGAGCTTGAGTCTTCCAGGCGGGTCTCCGATAAGCAGCAGATATCGATCGAGAGGGTCTCTAATGTTTGGGCAAGTGCTGCCTGTTGACCGATCTGAAGCAATGTGCGAACATTGAGGCATGCCAGTCTGAAGGAGGATCGAGGGCTCCAAATGGAAGCCGATGAACTGGAATGGACCGCTTGCTTGGACATGGGCCTGTTGACAGTGCAGGAATGACGCTCTGCGTTCGCCTGTGAGTTGAAACTAAAAGACAAGCGACTATTGAAGCAAGGTGGGGGAGAGCCGAGAATGGGGGGTTGAAAACAGGGGGGATAAAATTGAAGCTGGAACGGGACGATAAGGGTGAAAAAGCACAAGAAGGGGAATAAGAAGATAGGAAGTCTTGAGAAGTAGCATCCAAACCCCTATCCATCCTGCTCGATGCAGCAGATAGGGCACCGTTGATTATCCTCTGTGGTGGCCAGAGCATCAGAAATTTGTTTGGGGAAAGATTCATTGTATTGCGTGGGCAGGATACTGTCAGGTTGCCCAGGCCTAGACAGGAGAACGATTAGGGTTCTCAACCAAAGCCTTTGGTTCAAAAACCTGGACGCAAGGCAGCGGGTTTGGCACTGGACTACAAGGAGTCCGTTTTAAGGAATAAGGAGCCACCCTCATTCCAACCCCCAACCTGGAAAACCAGGAGGATGAGTTTGTCTGGCCTCTAAAATTTGACCAATCTGGTATGAGTGGCTCTGAAGGTGCAAAAGCACCACCCAGCATAGCTCAATGGATCACTGAGGTACACAAACCATCGCACCACGGTAAGTTCCAGCCTCATTGCGATGGGAACGATCTACCACATTTGGTCTGTTTCGCAACAACACTAACCACGTATAGGAATGATTGAATGGCGCACTCAGGAACTCACATGTGTTAGCAAGCGCAATGGGAACCATAAGGCTACGGTACGATTTATTCCCCATGAGCAAGCTCAGTTAAACAACGGCGTTACGAAGTCATCACACGGGTGAAACCTTGATCACCGTATCAAGCAGGTCACCCAACCACGGTGAACATGCTAATGTGCAGCGGGTGCGCAGTCATTTTCATTCGAATCGCTACATCCATCAAGCACAGACCTTTCAACATTGTGGTCAGTGAGCATCCCTCACCCCGAGACACTCCGCGGTCCACACGTTCTCACCGCCCATCTGGTGTCACTATACCAAATTCCATGCCAGCCGAGCCTCCACAACGGTATGTGTGGGCAACTTCACGTCAAGATTCCCAACGGCCAATTCATTCGCACTCAGTCATGTGGGTATCTAGCAATATACAAACAGCTTAGCGATGACATGCGCAGACACACCACGAAACCATAGTTCACGTAGCAATGCGAATGTCTGAAATGCTACGTGTCAACCACCATGGTCATTCGTGACTGCTAAGCCCACGTGAGTATTACGAGTATTCCCCTAGCGTGTGTGTGGCTTCAATGGGCCAGTCATGCCTGAATACGAGTATCGTGCGCAACTAGGCTCCCATCACAACGCACGCGATCTGGCAACGCATGTCCTAAACTCGTCTGATATGCTATTGGTTGATTTGGGAGTGGTCACTTAACGAGTGGTGCGCTGTGGGGCGTTCGTGTCCGTAGGATATGCTTGCACTAATGATTATTCTGAAAGACGTTTGGATGAACTCAGTTGTATCAAGGTTGAGTTTGAAAGCTTCATGTATGCAATTAACTGCGCAAAATATAGATGCCCAATTGAATATTGATCCCATTCTCTGATGTATTTCAAATATGAAGCTCCATAATGGATTGGTAAACCTACAAGGGGATAAATCAATAGCCCAACTCAGTAATTTATTCACCCCTAGTGAACCTTCACAGAACACTTTCGATCGCAGGAGTTGATGAACATAATTCAAATTGGACTGGTTGATGCCCGGGTTGATAATGATCGTAGGTACTGCTAATTCAGCCACTGTCCACTCCCCGAAGCTAGTTGGTCTTTTGAGTCAACATGATAGGCACGGTGTAGTCAGACAGGCCAGACGATGTCATCCAAATCGTACCGACTAAGAAAAGCGAGCAGGAGAGAGAAGGCTGAAAATGGGTTATTTCAGAGTGCACAAATTATAGATTAGTTACTGGAAATGGGGTAGTAGATTGGCTCGATAGCCATCGAGCGAGCAAACAATGAACGCCAACAAATCAAGACTAAGAACACGGTATGCAAGGGCAGTCGGTCCACGAACCGAACAAAGGTGAAGGAGAACTAATGAATAGAAAGCGAATCAAGCGCCACCTACCTGAGTTGAATATAAACACGAAGGACGGACGGAGAGCGGAAATACGGTGCCATATGGCATGAAGTAAGTTCAACGTGTCTCTAGGCAGAGTAGCAGTAGGTAGGACTGAGTAGAGCAGATGAAAAGGCGTGCAAGCTAATATACATCGACGAAGGGGATAAGGGGTGACAATGAAAAGTAACTGATGAAAAGCCGTTGCAAGTGGATGGCGCTTCGAACTCCGGTACAGTATAAATGCTTTACGCCTTTATAAATAAAGTTTTGACAGTCACCCAGGCCCTGTTCTGACTCACAGGGAGCTAGTCGTCCCATTCTAGCGTCTTTGGTCTAAATACCAGGATTCAAATCAGGGAATTACAAACAGCCAAGTATCGCGTATCATCCGCAAATTTTGTTTCGAAGCCCGTGGACTAATTTACTGTAAATTCGTGACAACAGAATGGCACTGGTATTATAGACATCTGGTTACAGCCTGACACCACTCCTCCACATAGGATTGTATAACCACCAAATTCGAATTATGAATGTAGGACCCACTCAGCGCGACCGGTCACATGTCTATTTCAGCGATTCCGACGAAATTGGTCCGATACCAACATCAGCTTTACTTCTACTTATCTCGAGACAAACTTGTACTGAAGAAGTATGATGTCCTTGTTGTGGATACTGCATGGCTCCGCAATATCCTCGCGTCTAATGTCTTTTTCCATCGTCAGAATGCCTCATATTGTTATCGTGGGATGATTGTGCAATGTCTTGGAGGTGACAACAATATCAGGTGACAGTTACAACCGTGCTCCTCCCATACGCACTGTTGCCAGGTCATCGAGTGTTCGTGCTCTGAGCGATTGGTTTATTGGTGCAAATCACGTCATCATAGCAAGTACTTTAGTTAACCGTTATGGGGTGGCAATTGCGTCACCCTAACGACCGCATGCCAATAACGAGGCCAACCGTGTTAGAAATACCAGGTTTAAGACGTAAAAGCACTTCCGTTGAAGGTCATTATCGATTCCCTCTCGGAGGTTGAAAGTACTATTACGGTGTCTGTGTTTTTCTTCGTGCAATGAAGTAGCAATCAATGAGGAACATGGCACATCAATCTGGATCCGGTAAGCTGATTTTCCGCGATGGGTACTGTCCACAACAGCCGATTCCTTCGCCTCGACTATGGCGCTACAGTAAGGCGAGGGAATTATAACAGTCTTCACGCGAACAGCTGTAGCGGACGAATCCAACTCTGATCTCATAATTTATATTACTATTACTGTTGTAAAGCTGCCTTCGTACTGCTGCACTGCTGCTATTCTGCGCCTGCGACACCGCCTGACTGCTCAGTCACGCGTCCAACCAACCGACGGGATAAAGAAGGCCAAGACTCGGTAAACATGGAGTCTATTCTACACGATATGTCAGTTCTATTTATTGGTGAAAGAAACATACTAAGTTTGGAAGCATTTGGCTCTCAGCCAATGTGAGTTATTTCCGTCCCACGGATTTTCCATATTTGGCACAATGGTTCGCCTCCATTGACTCGGGCTTGTATTTGCTGGCCAATCAGTTTGCCCCCGATCCCCAAATTTGGCAAAACAGTCTAAAGTCGTTCCACGCTCGTGCTGGTGACCTTCACATGCAGCAGACAGCTCACGTGTTCCTCGGTAAGCCTGTGCGCGACCTCGTATCTGGACATTGGTTCCGCTTACCTCTCTATTAATTACCAATGACACCGTGCTCCTCGGGTGTTCTGGACGCAGATGACGAGTTTCACACCGTGACAATCCCACGTATCTCTGCATTGTCACATCTCTCCGTTCACTGATGCTTTCTCGCACTAGAAACTCTAACAAACATGCTCCATGCCAATCTCTGCATACGAATCCATGTACCTAACACGTATGGTAGAACGGTAATTCGTGGTGAATGTGACTCGCCACTAACTAAAGTAACTGCTCTTACATATCCCAATGATATGACCCAATCTACTGACGCCAGTCATCCAATACAAAGAGTTCCTTTCCCCACTTTTCACGCTGGCCACCCGACCGAAAACATTCACAAAAGCGGCGTCACGTTTACCAATTTAAACAACAAAGCCACGCTCATCCATACCTACATGTATTCATATACACTTATCACACGGACCTATATGCCACTGAGAATGTTGTTCGGTTGGTTATATTTAATGGTGCATAGTGTTTGTAACACCATCATCATGCCTATACAAGCATGCCTCACATTGTCAAGAAACAACATTATGTATTTAAAGGAGAAGCATCGTTTCCAATTAATATCGCATTTCCACTTACGTACAAGAAGCACACCTGCGTATCCCATTATTTGCTATTTTCCCCATTCATGAGGGTTGCAAAGAGGAATGCGTCAACAGTTATTCAAAACAGTTATCTGGTGTGGCGAAGCCCATCGTGAAAAGGCTTCGTTCCGAATTCCGAACTGAGTAAAGTTCTGCGAGATTTCTGGCACAAAATGAGATCGGAACTTATAGCATAACAGGACATACCAACCACAGAGAATAATTCGTCAATAATAACCACGCATGATGCAATTGGGACACCCCTATGAGTCTTAACAAGTGTTGGTGTGACATCACGCTGTAGTTTTTAGAAGTGTCCATAAGTTCTCTGGAACACCCTATGATATTCCAATTTTCCGTGTAACGTGCACAAATGGACTAACTCCACCCATCAACATGCGAAAATTAGCAGATCCATTCATCGCTGATCAAACTACGCCGTCTGAAGAAGTCCGGATTTTCAAATGTCTGGATCTTGAGATACTATCCCGCTCAATAGACAAAAATCAAGTTTACAGCAAGAACATCTAGTCATGGATTCACACACGAATTAGACTAAAATAAACAGCCAAACCCGACTACTGTTTTAGGAGTTTGGTGGCATTATATATACATGTAGGTGAACAAATGCAACCAAATGACCAAGGCAGCTCAGTATGATAACCACTTAAGAATGGTGGTTACCAGCAAGCCTGGATATGTCTGATTTAGAATGAACACCACTGGTCAATAAATGTGCTAATTTTCCCGTAACATCAACACACTGGACTGAGTAAACAAAATGAACGTTGTTTACAAATTGCTGTAACTCCTTGTCGGTAAGCACAAAGCAGGAAATATGTTCGATCACATAGAGAAAAAATAGATATTAATCTTCTCAGGGCAGTAGGACATTTAAACCGTAACACAGGAACTTTGTATAGACCAGCTGTAAGTCTTGTAATAAATACCGTCACGGATTTATGCAATTTCCCGAAACTCAACATCTTGGAGGAAACAGGAGATGAAACAGACGAATAATGGAGATCAAAAAGAAAAACCAGTGCCTAGGTTTACCGACAAAATTTTATCGGTTTTTTTCATCTCCTACCATCTGTGAGATTTGTTTCAGCCAGTAAAACTTACACTTCACAAATAGGAGATACAAATGAAAAATGAACATTGTGGTTGTTTCTTAATAAAATCAAAAGCGAAAAATACACAGCAGCGAGTAGGTGATGGAGAAATATAATAAAATACATGGTGGTTGTACCCCAGACTACGAAAGACACGCCCTTGTTGAGCCCTACAGAGCAACACAGACAGCAGAGATTATAACTGTAGTTGCGCAACAGCTCACTCAGTTCTTGACTGCACATAGTTCTTACATTGACATACTGCAGAGGGCGGTTCCAATGTTTAATAAGCCAGAAACTCCATTCCCAGTGTGGTTAAAGTTCACATTAGAATATACCTACTCATAATAAATCAGTACTTAATCTGTTCTGTAATTGTAAAATATAAAGGTGCTATGGTGCATTTGGAAAGGCTGTTAATCTACGATGTGGCCAGGATGTGTCTACCGATTGTCATGGACGCACAATGGACGCCCTGAGAAAAACCCGAGGAATCCTAATGGATGTCCGCAGATCCAATCGGTTCTCACACTACGCACCCAGTTGCTGCGTGTACCTACCGCAACTTGCACAGCGGTTCACGCGATGAGGCGCAGACAATGGATACTTGAACGATCAATACATTCTGGTCAGTGTTTGAGGACAGAATGTTTCGCGCAAAATTGGATGTCTGTGGACTCCGTACTGACCGGTGTTTAGCCTTAGCACTGAAGTTACCGTTACTTACAGGGTCCACTGTGATTGAAACAATGGATATCGCGTTGGCGGACGAACGTACACGTGGTGCACAACTGCTGCTCTTTCATCGCAGCTGTGTTCCCCCTAAAGTAGACAGACTGACGTACACGTGAGAAATAAGTTTTCGAATAATAACGACTTGGTAGTATTTTGTTTTCCTGTTCAGTGAGCCAGGTTCTATCTGGAATTTCTCTTTCCTAACTAACCTACGATACTTAAAGGTTAACCGGTTGTTTCAGTTCCGCTTAATGCAGTTGATAAATCATGACCCAGGCACCAAAGTGCTGTGAATGTAGTTGCCATGAATCGCGTCGCCAGAGTAGCAAAAATGGAGAATGATAAGTAAATGCGGTTAGACTTAAATATGGTATTAGCAGAATAGAAGCAAGAACGAAGTGCATGAAGCTAATCGTATTGAAGTATGAACAGCTACACGCAAGAGAACGAATCCAGTGGCAGCACTAACTCCGACAATGCGCCATGTCCGATAGAGTATCTAACCATTGGTTTGGACTAGCACGAGGCCCCCATCTAGAAAGACGGTATGTACTTGCTTGACCAAGTCACTCGGTCAGTTTCTTCATACCCCTATGCCACGTCATCGATGGAGCACCTCGTGGTTTCGCCCAAGTTGGTGCAGTCACGGCGTATAATGCTCGTCGAGGAAGGCGGTTCACTGGTGTATTGAGTACATGACCTAACCAAATTTATTGATTCAAATTCAAAGGACACTGAAGTGACGCACCGCAGAGTTTCTTGCGGAAAGACAATTGGCGGACCTCAGCATTGCTCACCCTGTATTCCCACCAGGTGCGTAAAATACTGCGTGAGACCCGGTGATCAAAGACGGCCAACCGGTTGATGTCTTCCATACGAACTGATCAAGTCTCAGATGCATACGCTAACACCGGCCTTATCGTAGTTTTTCCCAGAAGTAAAGCTTTGTCACACACTGAAACATAGCATCCACGAACGCAATATGAATCTACATTTAGGTAGGTCTTGTTACCTGGTGCTCTTCCATCTTCTGTTACCCGAACGCAGGAACTAAAGCACATCACGTTTACCGCGGAAGCTGTCCTGAAAAAGCTTACTTCTCTGCTCAACGACAGCTTCCCTGGTGTCGAAAGTACTCGCCCAAAGGCACTGGGATCAGCTTCACGACAACTGGCAGAACCGTTGTCTCAGGTCTTTCCGCGGTATCACTTCATCTTGTACTGTCCAAAGTCATGGAGTCCATCGTTGCCGATGCATTGGTGTGCCATCCGGAAAACTGCAACATCATTGCTCTCGAGCAGCATGGCTTTCGTCGACAGCGATCGTGCACAACAAATTTACTCATAGCCCGGAGTAGCTGGACCCAGTCGGCTGACGCAGGAGAGAACGTCCATGTGGTTTATTATGACTTCTCGAAGGCATTCGACTGTCTGGATCAACTGATTCTTCTCTCGAAGATGCAGTGTTATGGCATCGGGGATCCCTTTTTCACCTGGATTACCAACTTTCTTCTACAACGGCAGCTGGTGGTTAGAGTTCGAAACTTCTAATCAGATGCCATACATGTCGTATGTGGTATGCTACAGGGCTCTGTTCTAGGGTTACGAATGTTTTTGATATTTGTCAACGACCTGGCACAGACAATGGGTTCAAGTTGTCCAATGTTTGCTGACGACATCTAAATATAGCGCACGACTCAGTCGGAGGACGATTTGGATATGCTGCAGCATGACTTGGACATGGTACTGCAGCGGCCAAACAAAAAGATTTGGAGTTGCGACGTAAGCAACTGTAATGTACTCTCCAGAAAACACCAGAGTACCTACTGCTACATGCTCGGAACTCAAGTACTGCAGCGATCTTCCGTTGAACGCGGCCTAGGCGTGCTAGTTCAGGATGACGTGAGTTGTTCCCAGCAATCCAGAAATGCATCGAAAACTGGTAAACAACACATCGGATTGCTGAGACGGGCATTCGGACAATTCGACATCTCCATTTTCCGACATGCTCAGTGCGACCTGATAATAGCATACCTGATTCTAAACAACACAAATCATGTGTGCGGAGAGAAGAGCTGTGTTAAAAACGATAAGTCCATGCCTTTTACAGTAAAATTAGCAACTGCCATGTCGAAGTACCATCCTGAACAAGTCTCTCGGTCATCTGGGTAGTAGCCCACAAAGGCAGACATGGCGGAGCAAAATATGGATCACCGAGGTTGCATAGACTAGTCGCATTGACACGAATCCGTAAGCTGCACGGTATCCAAACGGAGGTCTGCTACTAGAAGGAAGCTCGGTGTGCAGTGGCATCATGACCTATAACTAATTTGTCTATAAACGATGTATCGGAGCCCCCAAATAATCTCTTACCTATGGCTCCGGTGTGAAATGGAGAATATTTGCACCAACGGCTCCAATACGTAGGTTCTAATCTTCGCACCGGATACCCCTAATTATCACGGCGTTCGGACTGGCGCATAATGCTGAAGAAGCAGGCAATGCTCATAGAATTAAGCTCGCGTGCAATAGATTCTTGATACATATATTTACAGAAGCAGGGTTAGACGGACATAGATATCATGGAAGGGGATGTTGAAGTGTCCACCTGAATTCTGACTACAGTACAGAAATCGCTTGATGCAATCAGCAAGTACTTTCTGCAACCTCCCGGTGGTGATGGCATAGCATTCATTCACAATATTCTGCTGCAAGTGCTCGAGGGAAATCGACTTGTTTCTGTAAACGCTTCGTTTCAAATACCCCCAGAAAAAATCCGGCGGATTTAAATCAAGTGACCGTGGGGCCTAAACACCGATCCAACGTCGGCCAAATTCCTCGCCGAGATATTCTCGTACCGACTGAGCATAATGTGCTGCTGCACCATCATGCTGCAACCATATGATACTGCAAACTCCATTCGCCTCCAACTATGGCAGCACGCAAGTCTGCAGCAATTCCTTGTACGATGATGCTAGCAAAAATAAGTGTTGAGTAATATAAAACAACTTACCGGTCACGTTCCTGGAAAAGAAAAATGGTCTAGCGACTTTCTGACTGGTAATTCTAGCCCAGATCATCAGCTTGGCGCTATGCTGATTACGTGACGCTGTGTATCTGCGTGGATTTGAACTAGCCCAGAAATGTAGTTTGTGCGTTCCATGCAAATGGAAAATGGTCTCATCCGTAAACATTATGGAGTGAATACACATGTGATTCAAAAACCAACGACAAAATGTATTCCGTTTGTTCGGATCGTTTAGACTCAATACCTGAACCTGGTGCGTACAAAACTGACGAATATTGTGTTCTTTCAATGAAAGGTAAACCCGTGAAGTTGAATTGTGTACCTACTGGCCCCAGTGTGTTGAGTCCCGATCTTTTAGCTGGGTAGACTCACTTATGCGGCATAAATTCTGCTTGTTCCACCGTACATCTGTGCGTCCTATTGTTAGGACAAACTGCTCACACCTCACTGGCGAGTGAATGTGTAGCGTGCTGTGACGCTGGTACGTGTTTGATCCAATGCACCTCAAACCGATAACAATCGTTCTCAGGAGTTGAAGTTGTGGGTGAGATCAAGAGAATCTCTGGGCGGTATGCCGCTCACCCACAAAATTATACAAAATGTTTCACGCAAATGACATTCTGCTCTAAGTGATTGGTGAGTGGGTTGCGAATTCATACTCGGGTCTCAGCTGCGAACGAGTTAACCGTTGTGACCTCCGTTACAATCATGAGAAGTCTACACACGATACAAGACTGTCTGTGTTTAATAGAAAAAAGAGAAAAACCCAATAACCTGACAAATCTATTTCAGTATAGAAACCTTGAAATTCAACAAAAGTGAGGTCGACTGTGTACTCTCAGATTTCTCACTACTACAGAACAGATACAATGTGATTAACTGCATTCTCCTATTAGTACATTTTTGGTGCCATTAATAGTATGTGTGATAATGAAGCCCTGATAAAACTATGGTAAATTCCGTACGCTTCACTCTGAAATCGACCGAGAGATTTGGTCAAGCAAGTACGTGCCGTCTTTCTAGATGGGGGCCTCGTGCTAGTCCAAACCAATGGTTAGATACTCTATCGGACATGGCGCATTGTCGGAGTTAGTGCTGCCACTGGATTCGTTCTCTTGCGTGTAGCTGTTCATACTTCAATACGATTAGCTTCATGCACTTCGTTCTTGCTTCTATTCTGCTAATACCATATTTAAGTCTAACCGCATTTACTTATCATTCTCCATTTTTGCTACTCTGGCGACGCGATTCATGGCAACTACATTCACAGCACTTTGGTGCCTGGGTCATGATTTATCAACTGCATTAAGCGGAACTGAAACAACCAGGTAAGCTTTAAGTATCGTAGGTTATTTAAGAAAGGGAAATTCCAGATAGAACTTGGCTCACTTAACAGGAAAGCAAAATACTACCAAGTCGTTATTATTCGAAAACTCATTTCTCACGTGTACGTCAGTCTGTCTACTTTAGGGGGAACACAGCTGCGATGAAAGAGCAGCAGTTGTGCACCACGTGTACGTTCGTCCGCCAACGCGATATCCATTGTTTCAATCACAGTGGACCCTGTAAGTAACGGTAACTTCAGTGCTAAGGCTAAACACCGGTCAGTACGGAGTCCACAGACATCCAATTTTGCGCGAAACATTCTGTCCTCAAACACTGACCAGAATGTATTGATCGTTCAAGTATCCATTGTCTGCGCCTCATCGCGTGAACCGCTGTGCAAGTTGCGGTAGGTACACGCAGCAACTGGGTGCGTAGTGTGAGAACCGATTGGATCTGCGGACATCCATTAGGATTCCTCGGGCTATTTTCAAGGCGCGCAATATTTGGCAATTTGCGGTGCGTCCATGACAATCGGTAGACACATCCTTGCCACAGTGTAGCATAGACAAACATTGAATGCAGGTTTAGTAATGGAAGTCGTGAGCATGATGACGCGTGCCACGCTTTCCGGCCTCTTGTCGGCCGGACGTACTAGGACTGACTGAGACCCGATGGAATAATGAGATAACCGCTCAGGAAATCCAGTTCGAGGACTACTTGTGATTCCGTTGTGGTAGACTATGAAACGCAGTGGTGTGCTGGTGTAGATTCATTCTTCGTTGTGCGGAAGGTTGGTAAACACCTACCGAAGTGAAGATCGTACGTGGGAGTGCGTGGGGCTCGATCCACCTGAGGCGTGGTGTATTGTTCGTATATGTAGTCCGAGAATTCGCAGTTTGGATTGATTACCGCATGTTCGAAACCGCATGGATTGTCCCCGCTTCATGTTCATGGGTGATTTTAACTTTCCTTGAACACACTAGTCTGAAATTCAACTTCTCCCCGGGCATTGTGACGACGAGGTAGAATTTATTGCGATGATATTGGAAACTGGGGCAGCACAACACATCTGGCAGACGACGCGCATTATACTCCACTCAAATCCGTCGTGACTGGACGTGATGTTAACTAGCTGCGAACAGTATGGGCGTGACGTTCAAGCTCTGGAGCCGATAGCAGCGATTGACCACTTAATGATCATGGCCAGCCTGGAGCTTCCGCTGCTATACTAGCATCCGTCCAAACCACTATAAACTACTGGAAGACTGAATTCGATGGTCTCACTCGAGCCCCTGGTCAAATAAACTGACTGCCTCCGCTGGATTCCTCTGTGGAGACCTGTTAGTCTGTCATAAAAGAGGGTATGAAAGAGCTATGCGCTCGATATGTACCCCTCAAGTAGCAGAAAGCTGGGCCAGTGTAGTCACGTTGGTTCGACAAATAGCCTGACCAGATGGCACGGCTTCGACGCGTATTACGAAATAATGCCCTCCTATTTGGTTATGCCGACAATTACGAGGTATGGAAAAGACAACGGAATCGATGCAACAACGCGAAAGTGCCGGCAGTTCCAAAAGGAGAGTGCAGCCGCAGCGGAAATGGTCGCCAAGTGAATTTTCGCTTACGTGAAGTGGCGCCGCAGACCTGTAGGCGACGTAGCAGGTAGCTGGCTCTGACTTCCAGTGCTGAATGTGCATCCGCGTTGGTGGCGCATTACCCATCTGTATTCGCAAGTGAGCATGCGCCTAGAGCAAGCTCCACGTGTACAGCCCCTGCAGAACTTGAGAATCTGGATTGCGATATACAAGGTTTCCACAATCCGTTTGCCAGCAGGAGGCTTGCCGGTTCGGATATGCTCCACTCAGTGAGTCTCAACTCGTTGTCGGCCATCATATCGCCCTCAGTGACTGATCTGTTGAACAGATTTCTCCCGAAGGTGCATTGCCGAACGACTGGCACAAGCCACTAACAGTCATGGGTTCGATCTTCCATAGAGGACCGAAGGATGCGCACCACTGACGAGCCGCAATAGGGCGAAAAGGCCGTCTGGTGCTTTTCCAGATAGGTAGTTGACTTATCTGAATTCTCGGCTGACTGCGACAAACAAAAATACTCGATAGCGAAGCCGATTCCGAAAGGCGGTAAGCCAAGTAAGATGGACAAAAACCGGAAAATTTATCTGACCTCCGCCTTCCACAAAAGTATTTGAGAAGATCGCATATAGTGTTTACTGCAGCTGCTGGAGTCGAAAAACCCTCCGCCGCAAGCATAGCACGGCATTATTAAGGGCCGCACCTGCATCAGTAACTTGCTTTTGACGCGGCACCAATGATTGCGACTGTAGAACCGGGGGAAGTCGGCGGATGTGATCTCCATTGATTTCAGTAGTGTTCGACAAAATGGAGCATGGGTTCTTCTTGAACAAGCTGAGGGAGTGCGGTATCGGTGTCTCATTGCACCACTGGGTCAGTGACTTTCACACTGGGCGAAAATGTGGGGTATCGGTGGATGACCATCTAACGTACGGGCACCCTTCTAATAGTGACGCACCCCAGGACACAGTACGGGGACACATTTTGTGCCTGATCCGAATCATTGAAGCACCTCGACTACTTCGGTCACTTTATCCCTTGTTTGCAGATGCATGGAGATTTGGAAGGTAATAGATGCTCACGACGACTGCGATGTACTTCAGCATGACCTAAACCCCTTGTCAATGTGGCCTGCAGAGATCGATCTGCCGGTCAATCCACTCAAATCTTTCTAGATGAATCTGTGGTATGGTGATGAGCGTACATACACTCTGGTCGGCCAACCGCTACATTCCCTACCCTCCGTCAAGCATCTCGGCGTACTATCACGTTTCGATTTGAAGTTCGTAGACAACACGAACAAGGTATATGGAAACAGACTGCGCATGCTTTGGGCGCTCAAACGCAGCTCCTATATTTGGCCTGAAGAGATTGCCATCTGCTTATTATCTTCCATCACAAGACCGAAGCATGAGTACAAATCACCCGTTGTGGAGTGCAGAGGCTGGAACCGGTTCAGCATGTAGCTACCGGACTCATGCTTAACTTACGGGGTATGTTCTAGGAAGATCGGTGTAGACGACTAGGGCTGTACACCCTGCCGTACTGTCGTTTTCGAGTGAAATAATAATAATGACGCACTGGATTTTGCATCTAGGTAAAGTCCCCACGCTGAGGCCACTGCTGCAAGTGCGCGCACTAAGCAGCACTCGTGAACACCGGTACGAACTTGGATTGCTGGATCTGATACTTGTAGCTCACCCTCGTCCTTCGAAGGTCTAGTGGTGAAATATTGGAACAGTCTTCCTAAGAAAATAACCGAGGCAAAATCGGTGTCGGAATTCAAGCAATTCATAGGCACTCCAAGTTTGGGAATCTCAGATTTAGGGAGCGCGACGCACCCGAATAGCCTGTGGCGCAAACTGTATTATGCTGCAAACTCGCAGAAATCAGTTGCGTAATTCCGCCCACGTGTCCGATCCAACTATGATGGAGCAACCCAGATGCATATCTACTTGCTCTTTGTTCTTAATATTCAGTTGACCAGTCTCATTTTATACCAGGATTAGTAGCGCATGTGATTTTGTGAATTGTGCAGGCCTAATTAGGAATGGATGCCGTAAGCAAGTGAATTGGCACAACAAAGAGGAACGTTTCGGAAACATGAGTGTTTGTGTTAGCAGAAACTGGCTGGAAAAAGGGAATTCTTGCAAGCGCTGACACTGGTCGAATCCTGTGCACTGGCATGAATGTGAGTGTCTGAGCCTTATGTGGTTTCTCTTGCGTGATCTTGTGGGGACATGCGTTCCCCATAACAAATGAAACAAAATGGAACTGACAAGTCTGTTTGTATGACAGCTCCGAACGGCCTTGTAACTCCCAGTGGTAGAAGTCAAGCAATCTCCTAGTAGATACAACATACAGCGAAGACTTAAGGACAATGCTGTGGCTGCACTTCATCATTATGCACTATGCTTTAAACATAAACAATGCTGATACCACGACAGAATCTAGGTTCCTAAACGATTTAACAGCCATAGGTAGCAAATACAATGGTAGTTGTCCTGGGCGGTTTAACATGTAATAGATCCCCTATAGCGCAGTGCACCATAGACTGAAACGAGATTGGCAAGTGAGTTGAACTGGAAGAGAACGATGTGGAACAGTATAAATTCGAGGAAAGACTTCATGCAGACAGATGACAGCCGGGTTACGTGATGTAGCCAAGGTACTAAGTATTAAGTGGCAGGTGAGCGGCCTTAGGTTAACAAGTGTGAGCACAGCTGTTGATGACCCATCGCCCACCGCGGAAGCGATAATGTAGAACAGCTCCGTGATCAATTATTATCTGTGGGCTGTAGTGTATTGGATACATTTGCACTGAACCACGCTGACACTGATATAGTATCAAAGATAATAACGAGAGAGTAATGGATAAGTAGCTAATGGGTTAAGCGGTGCGGTTAGAAACAAAGAAACGAAGGCAAAAATTTCGTTGACGTGACTGTGTCATATCCGATAGTGTACCCAACCACTGATGTAACTGATCCCGATGTTCTCTCATCCAGTAAAGCAACAGATATCAACACAATATAGCTCTTTGATAAGTTACTTCATGCTCTTGAGCCGTGTCCTTGACTGGCTATTATGGGGGTTCACCCAACTAAGCGAGATATTAGTAAACCACACACGCTGAGGTGGTCGACAAGCAGTCTCTTGATGCTCCATGTTAGGGGCACGGATGACAGTGGTTCTGAAATCCTTAAAACGGACTCCATTCAGCTCCCTGTCGTGCAGTGTCGTTGAACCAAAGTACTTGATTGAATACCCTAATCGCTCTGTTCTCTAGGCGTGAACAATTCGACGGTAACCTGCCCACGAAATACAATGAACTTCCTTAAATAAGTTCTTAATGCTCTGGTCTTCGTAGAGAACAACCAACTGGATCGTAGCTGATGCATCAAGCGGGGTAGAGAGGGGAGAGAATACCGTTGACTAGGCCTACTGTCTCTTCGTTCCCCTCCTTGTGCTATTTCATCTATACCGTCCCGTTCCAAATTAAGTTTTATCCCCTCTGTTCAACCCCACAAATCTTCTTTGATAGTCAATGAGCTTCTATTTGCGACCCATATGCAATCGCAGAGCGTCACTACTATCTTGCCGAGAAATGCATGCCCAACGAAGCGCACAACATCCATTCGTCCGCTTTTATTTGGAGCTATCGATCCTTATTGACAATGGCATGCATCAAGATCCACAGTTTGTTACGGATCGGTCAACAGACAACACTTTGCTTGAACATCAGAGACACTAGCGATCGATATCTACTGCTTACCGGAAACCGGTCTGCAAAACTTGAGCCCTGTGCTCACAATCACTTTGATCTGATACCGGCGCCACTTTCTCATAACATTTATCCGATGATAACGCAGCTTCAAATGTTAGTCAAACAGGTGCGGTTATTATTCCGAGAACCAGGGATGAAACTGCACTGATCGAGTGGATCCCAATCAACAGCTGCATGGCTCGTTCAAAGCTAAGAAATAGCGCGGGGACTGCAGGTGTCTAGTTGTCAATGCTGTCTACGCCCTTACAGTGTCGTGAAAGACGTCTTCTATCACCGACTGAGTGATCTTCGTTATCCAAGAAGCACATATACTGTAATGATGGCTGGTGATCCGAATGCTCAATTTGGAAGGGCCCATTACTGAGAGTCATCTCTATGGTCAACATGGCATTGGCTACCGAAATGATACGGTTGGGCGATTTCTACCCTCTTAAGTGAAGATGCCCGTTTATTTCTCGCGAGTATTACTTTCGGACATAGCACCCGGGGCCGCGATTTATGGATACAAAGCAATCATTTCGCAAGCAGTTGCTATCGAATAGACTGCGCCCAAAACCGCCGCTCGGTTTGTAGCGAAAGTATAGACTCCAACCATGCACCTGTTAGTCGTTTTAGTGAGCTTTGCTTGATGTCCGTTACGACGCTTTGAGTGCATAGACAACCGCCAACTGCACTGAAAACGCAACAAAGTATACAGGTCGAGTAAGCGCCCAATGAACACAGTTGAAGGTCACTAGCGCATGCTCTCCGGCCGGAAATAGCAGCAAGGGAGTGTTCGTGTGACAAACCAGACTTCCAAGCTGTATAGTGGGTTTCTACGCAGTCTCCACGATGACGCATTCCGACTCGAAGCGAATACGATGAGGGTCGCAAAGATTTCAGCCAGCCTGAAGAGTAACCACGGAGTCTGGTGGTTTCAGTATGCGTCATCCAAGGAGCTGTACTTGGACGTTTGCTTTCTCCTCTATATCAATGATATTAGTATGTCCATCAGAAATGACCAACACTTTCTATTTGCTGATGATATCATGATTATTTATCAACTTCCCCGTGATGCGATTCAGAGCACACTACTTTTAATTCAAGAAGATCTTCATTTTCTCGAAGAATGGTCTGAGAAGTGGCTGATAAAACTCTCGACTGACAAATCAGACATTATGTCGTGTTTGCTCGATCCCTGATGGGTCAATTAAACTTAACAAGAAAATTATGTCCATATGAATATCTACGCGTGATCCGATATTCGTCCGACTTCTGCTTCTCTGAACAATCCCAATACCAAAGAGCTCGAGCCAGACAATCCGTGGCTAACATATGCCACAAAATCCATACACCCCTTGCCGGATTGGAATTATTTAAAACCCGCACTCGTCCTATTCTCAAATACTGCAATTTCATCTATGGCAGCATGCAGAAGGTAGACAGGAAGGCTATCGAAAATTTAGAGGTCATTTACCAAACGTTTGTTCAGTAGCACGTCCACTCTTAACTATCGCAAACAGCTTCACATCGATCCTCTTGACTGCGACGTCTAAAGCAAAACTTGATGCATCTGCACAATTTGTTTTAAACATATTCTTACCTAACTTAGAGATAAAACAGAATAACCATCACAGACTCCGCAACAAACATTTTACGCTGCGGATACCAAGGGCTAGAATAACCATGCGCCTCATCAGATACGCGGTCATGTGGAACAGTTTACCAACCGCAACCCCACATCACCCCACACCAAACTCGACAGAATCCTAGATCAAAAGTGTTATCAACCAGTTCTCATCCGACAATGGTACAAAAGACATCTAAAAATCTAACATTCAGCGTCAACATACACTCACACATTAGCATGTTCATTTCTGTACATGCTAATCTGCTCCTAAGTTAGGAACAGTTTCTCACAGTTTCGAGAAATATACGTATACATCATATATGAAAACGGCCGCTGTTCTTGGTAACTAACGGAAACTATTCCGTCTCACAGAGAAAATGAGAAGCAGGAGACCCGACGTTAGCGAAACTGTATGCGACGAGAGAGGACAGCCTATCCACAACCCGTTAAAAAGATTGGAGCATTAGGTTAAGCATTGAAAAGCAACCTAATCCACCAAAATTATCAGCTTCTTCGTTTGTCACTGATCAGTCTGCTTGCTGGTCCGTCCCCTCGGGTCGAGGTGAAAGGTAAGACCAAAGTGTAGAAATTGAGTATGGCAGCTGGACAAGTTGGAAATCCCCTACCGTCTTCAAACTCAGGAGAACTGAGTTTGTAGATGATCATAATTTGTTATTGAAGTTGCGAGAGCCAACACTGTTCCAAACGACTGGAAATGATCTATTATTGTCTTGATCTTCAAGGTGGGGCTCACGTTCGGAATGCGGCAGGGGTATTTCTTTGATCTCCATCGACACTAAGTTACTTGCCTCTGTCGTCTTCCTACGTTGACTAGCGCCAGTGGAAGCCAAATCCGTGGGGAGCAAGCCGAGGTTCGTCGGAATTGCAATGACTATGCCACGTACACTAAAGACCCACGATAGGGGTGTTCCGCAGCACCAAGGTGCACCCTTCTAGACTGTTTGATTAAAAAACCGTGCCCGAGAAATACGTAAACACCAACAGGGCATTCTACCTTCCTAGTTTAGGCAGTATAAAAAAGGATTCTCGCTGTCACCTTTGCTTTTAAAGCTCGCCATCGACGGGGTTATCGAAACTGCGTCCACCGAACACGAGGTGCGAAGAGCTGCTTCCGATTCCCCGACATGATTTGGAGCATGTCAGTAATTTGTACGCCTCTGTGACAGCTCAAACTTGGCAAATTGCATGCGATGAGTAAAAATAGTCATCAGCTGTTGTTGTGACGCCCAGTACGCCTTCACCCCACGACCGCAAGAAGAAGTCCAAGATGAGCCGAGATGAACAGATTTTCTATTACAGCACGGCACCAGTTATATAGCTTTACAAACAAGGGCGAATCCAAGCTACTAAACGCATGAGATCCAACAGGCATGGAGAAAACACAAAATGGAACAAGCAAATGAGAATCGCGAAAATTACGAGCCAATGAAGTGCGGCAAAGAAAATAGTGTCTGCGGAGTTAATCCCTGGAGGTAACCTTCTGGTGAGCGACCATTAAAAACGACGAGTAGCGTCCAATCAGTGTGGAGAAGTGATGCGTTTAAACAAATGCCAGAACAGTTGATAGTGACAATGATACACACCAGGAAAATAAAAACAGGCATAATAAATATGTGTCGGCTGAATAATACATCCACGTGAAAAAGCTAAGGAACGCTGAGCAAAAGAAACCAATCAGAATGTCCACAGAATGAGACGGCTGAAATTAGCTGTGAGCGATTGCGAATGAGGCTGAGGAAAGCGGCGTGTCCAAAATGTAGCAGAGAAGCAGGTAACTGCGCAAACAAAGAAATAGGCAACTAACATAATTCATGAAACTGAGGGTTAAGTAGCCAGCTCCCTAACATCTCCCCCTTCTAAAAAGTTAGTTACCTGTACGGAACATAGCTTTTCCGAAGCGGGTCCACTTGAAACGGCTGTACAAATTTTCTTGTTCGTTGGGGTCTGTTCCGACCTTCTTGTTCCGGGCGTTCCCTTGGTTGAAATTCTCGGCGTGAAGAAGTACTTGGTTTGACATTGTCAAGCAACTCATTAACATCAAATCTGCTGGCATTCTGAACATCACCTTCCAGTGTACACCGCGGTTTCAGCTGATTTGCGTGACGTCTCCATACCTGCGCACCAAGTTGAACATCGTACATCACCCGTCCCCGACGTCGCACGATGCGTCCTGGTATCCAGCTGATCCGCCGTCCCTGAATAGCCGCTGCAGATACAAATTCGCCAACTCTGAACATCCTTCTCCGTGCTCCGTACCGCCTGTTGTATTGCTGCTCCATTGCTAAGTTCCTTGTTTGTGGGAGAGGACGCCTGGGTGTCAGCAAATCCAGTGTAGTTCTCAATCTGCGACCCATTAGGACTTCAGCTGGTGACTTCCCATCGGGTGCATTGGGATTGGGAGTCACTCGATAATTCAGTAGGAACCGCTCCAGTCTTTCGTCCAACGTTCCCTCGCCTTTTGACTTCAAAAGTGCTCTTTTCAGCGTATCGACGGATCTTTCCGCTTGGCCATTTGACTGTGGATAATATGGTGCTGTCCTTACGTGCTCGATCCCATTTTGTGCGCAAAACTCGGCGAATTGATAGGACGTAAACTGCGATCCGTTGTCGGAAATAACGGTTTTTGGTAGGCCACGCTGACTGAATACATGTCTCAATTCCGAGATCGTGCTATTTGAGGACGTGGTTTGCATCCGGATCACTTCCGGCCACTTACTGTACGCGTCAACCATCACAAGAAATTCCACACCCTCGACTGGTCCTGCGAAATCAACATGTATGCGCGACCAGGGAGATTCTGGATTCGACCAAGTTTGCAATGGCACACGCACCGGCAGTTTGGATGCACTGATGCATCTGGAACAGCATCGACCGATATCCTCAATTTGGCTGTCCATCATCGGCAAAAAGACGTAGCTGCGAGCGAGTGCCTTCATGCGGGCGATTCCTGGATGGCTTTTGTGCAGCTCTCTTAGTATGCGCTGTCTGAGCACCTCTGGAATGACTATGCGATCTGCGAAAAACAGACAGGAATCAACTTCCGACAATGCGCCTCGCCTTGTGAAGAACTGGGTCAAAGCTTCGTTCGGACACTTCTTTGGCCATCCACTTCTTGTATAGGTTAATACTTCTTGTAGCACAGCGTCCTGTTTAGTGGCTTGCGCAACCATTAAACCATTCACTGGCAAGTTACACACTGCGTCTTGTATCATGGAGCTGACGTCCGATTCGGCTGCAATGGATGCAATGACTGCGTCTTCTTGATCGCGTCTACCGGTATTGATCAGTCTGGACAGGGCGTCCGCTTATCCAATAGAATCAGTGGACAAATACCGCATGCCGAAATCATACCCCAGGAGCAGAGTTGCCCAGCGCTGAAGTCGACTGGCTGTATACGTCGGAATGCCTTTCTTAGATCCAAAGATTGCCAAAAGCGGTTTGTGATCAGTCAGCAGCGTGGATCTTCTGCCATATATCATCTTATTACAGAAGAGTAGTAGGGGGAGTTGAATGGTATAGGTAGAACTTCGTCACATCTAGGCCCACTCAGACAGTCGCCACAAGCCCGGAAAAGCACTGTACGCGCGTTTCATCCTTTCGGGAATCATCAGCAGTGCGCATTCCATCGGACCCTTGGTAGGGCTCGAAACCGCAACTCGACTGTTGCCAGTCCGTGGTTGAGACCACTGAGCTACGGGGACGGCAACGACCATCGTGAATAAGTTACTAGATGTGATATAGCGCCGCTCACTATCCACGGTGAGGGGGCTACCCTGTCCTCTGCACTGCAGTAACGTGTAAGTCAGTGGATAGTGAGCGGCGCTATATCACATCTAGTAACTTATTCACGATGGTCGTTGCCGTCCCCGTAGCTCAGTGGTCTCAACCACGGACTGGCAACAGTCGAGTTGCGGTTTCGAGCCCTACCAAGGGTCCGATGGAATGCGCACTGCTGATGATTCCCGAAAGGATGAAACGCGCGTACAGTGCTTTTCCGGGCTTGTGGCGACTGTCTGAGTGAGCCTAGATGTGACGAAGTTCTACCTATATATCATCTTGTGAAATCTCTGTACGGCAAAGATGATAGCCAACGCCTCCTTCTCAATTTGACTGTAGTTCTTTTCAGATGCGGTCAGCGCTCGTGCCACATGTGCCACAGCCTTTACGGACCCGTCTGGAAAGCGATGTGAGATGACAGCACCAATTCCATAACTAAAAGCATCCGCAGTCACGACAATCTCCTGCTTCGGATTGTAATGCGTAAGGAGCAAATCTGATTTCAGCAGAGGTTTGAGTTTGTCAAAAGCTTCTTGACACTGTGCGGAGCAGTTCCATTCAACATCTTTCATCAACAAATGGTTTAAAGGATGACGTAATCGATGCATGCAAGGTAGGAACTCACCATAATGACTCACCATCCCAAGGAATGAGCGCAAGGTTGTGACATCCGTTGGTGCCGGTAATCTGTCTATGGCCTCGATATTTTCAGGATCAGCCCGTCGACCGTTCTCGTCAATCACGAAACCCAGGGACTTGATGGATTTCAGGAAAAATTTGCATTTGTCAGCTCGCAACCGGAATCCATATTCCTTAATTCTCATCACCACGTCATCCAATCGTTAAAACAATTCCTCCTGGGTTCCGCCCATTATGATGATATCATCTAGATAGGCTGCTGCTCCCGTCAAGCCAGTCAACATAGCGTCCATAACGTGTTGAAAGATTGCAGGTGCAGTTTTTACTCCAAATGGCAAACGATTATACTGGTAAAGGCCGCGATGCGTGTTGATTGTTAGAAGCTTGCTGCTTTCCCGTTCGACCTGCAGTTGCAACTAAGCGTCTGCCAGATCCAGAGTAGCTAAGTACTTGCCTCCATTCAGCTTTGCAAACACGTCGTCTGGGAGTGGAAGCGGGTACTGATGGGGTTCTAATGCAGCATTCAAGCCGGTTGAAAAATCTGCACATAAACGAACTGAGCCATTCGGTTTTCTGATCACAACGATAGGCGCCGCCCATTGTGAGAAACTGACTTGCTCGATCACTCCGGCATGCTGTAATCGATCAAGCTCATGCTCCACGAGTGCTTGGGATGCGTGAGGGACTGGACGTCTGGGTCGAAACACTGGTTTTGCCTCAGGAAGCAGGGCAAGCTTTGCCTGCATTTTCGTGCAATGTCCAAGCTCTGATTGAAATACACATGCATACTTCGACTGAAGCAGTTCTGCAATACTTTGATCCGGCTGATTCGATACGGCTGTATGAAGCACCGCGACATTATTCTCAGAACAAATGTGACTCAATGGTACGTCGAGTAGATGCAGCTTCTCGATCCAATCGATGCCGAGCAGATTTACGTCACTGCTCGTAACCAAGTAAATCGTGCCACGAAGATTCAAGCCATTGAAGCTGACTTCGCACTCAATCTCACCATCTAATCTCAGTGGTCCCCCAGATGCATTTTTAGCCGTCAGGGTTGTGCGTTTGAATGCTGGTCTCCCAAGCCTCTTCCAGACTGATCTCGAGATGACTGTAATGTCGGACGCTGTATCCAGCTGCAACGTGATAGGAACACCATTGACTTTCACTGACACGTACTTTCTCTTGCGTGCAAGTTCTGTGCGAAAGGCGGAGAGGATTATCTTTGCGGCCGGTCCGTGAAAATTAACTCTTCTAAAATTGGGATTTACGCGCATTTGTGGGTGAAAAGAACGTCTGAAATTGTTCACAACTCGGCAGTGGGTGTCCTTGTGGCCAATCCGTCTGCACTTCTGACATTGGTGTGTTTTATATGTGCAATCTCTCACAAAATGCCAGGCGCCACAATTCCAGCATGCGGTCGGGGGCTTCTGAGTAGATCCAATTCGATTCATTCCTTTACGTCGGATGGCTGTACGACAAATTTGGGGTTCAGTTTTGTGATCAGCAGTTTCAACCATTTTTGTATCGTGCTTCAAATTAATCAGCCGCTGGCATTCTGTAGTGATATCCTGCAACGTCAGTTGTGGTTCCTGTTCAAGGTTGTGTAAAATTCGTGTGCGAATATCGGCATCAGCGTGGGACTGGAGACTGCACACAAAAATAAGACTCTTAAATTGATCCGCAGTCATCGTGCCCAGTTTGAATCGTTCACATTCGCGGTTCACAATCCCAGTATGAGTGACAGAGTCATGAACATCGCGTTTGACCAACTTCAAACAATTGTACCGAATGCTGAACAAAGATGCTTGCTCACTGAAGATCTGCGTCAAAGTTCTCACGGTCTCATCAAAGCTGAAGTCCCTTGCGTTTTTCGGCAACACGAAATTTGTGTAGCGTTCATGCTCCACTGCTCCAAGTTTTCTCAACAACAATCGAACTTTCCAGGCATCATCTTGGTCAGCAAACTCCACTCGAAAAATATCCTCATACTTCTTAAACCATGAATCGAAGGTTACACCACTCAATCCATCGAACACATATTCTGTGATTGATGCAGTAAGGGCGTCCACTGATGATCTTGCAATCGTCGTCGTCGGGGGCTCTATCTGAAGGTTCAATTTCTGTGTGAGCAATTCGATCAGCTGCCTTTGCGATTTCTCAAATTGCAATTGTTGCTGTTGAAGTAAAGTCTGCAATTGCTCGAACGAAACCGACATGGTTCACCACTTCACGTCGCCAGAAGAATATGTTGTGACACCCAGTACGCCTTCACCCCACGACCAAAAGAAGAAGTCCAAGATGAGCCGGGATGAACAGATTTTCTATTACAGCACGGCACCAGTTATATAGCTTTACAAACAAGGGCGAATCCAAGCTACTAAACGCATGAGATCCAACAGGCATGGAGAAAACACAAAGTGGAACAAGCAAATGAGAATCGCGAAAATTACGAGCCAATGAAGTGCGGCAAAGAAAATAGTGTCTGCGGAGTTAATCCCTGGGGGTAACCTTCTGGTGAGCGACCATTAAAAACGACGAGTAGTGTCCAATCAGTGTGGAGAAGTGATGCGTTTAAACAAATGCCAGAACAGTTGATAGTGAGAATGATACACACCAGGAAAATAAAAACATGCATAATAAATATGTGTCGGCTGAATAATACATCCACGTGAAAAAACTAAGGAACGCTGAGCAAAAGAAACCAATCAGAATGTCCACAGAATGAGACGGCTGAAATTAGCTGTGAGCGATTGCGAATGAGGCTGAGGAAAGCGGCGTGTCCAAAATGTAGCAGAGAACCAGGTAACTGCGCAAACAAAGAAATAGGCAACTAACATAATTCATGAAACTGAGGGTTAAGTAGCCAGCTCCCTAACAGCTGTTTCGAACTTTGTTGCATCCTCAAAAAATGCAAAACTTCTCCCCAACATTGGTAGGTACCGCGGTCTAAGGTACTGACACTTGGTGGGGATCAAGTGCCGTTCGATCAGAAATGCAACTACCTGTGCGGTTATATCCGTGCTTGCAGAAAAGAATAAGATCATTAGCCGTGAGGCAAAAGCTCAAGGCGCTTTGCTAATCTTGACCACTTATGCGCCGGAGAAACATCATGCTCACTCTGGAGAGTAGAGTCTACAATGACTCTCCAACTCTCTGTACGATTGTGGAACCTATCGCAGAATTCTGTGTTGCAGGGATAAAGGGTTTAACCCGTAAAGCATACCCATGGAAATGAAGAACACAATTTTGCGAAGAGTACTCTTTTCGACAAATCTCCTCAGGCATTTACGATTATAAAATGGAAAGGCAAAACACAAATAGCTGATGAACCCAAAGAAGTGGGAATAGTGGAATCACGACAAACAGAAACTCAAAAGTCTTGATCAATAAAGTCCACTAACAACAACAGAAAATGTTTTGGTTGATCGGTGGGATGCCAAGCGCATAATCCGACCACTGTACGAGTACGGAGTGATAAAAGTTGGTAAGCAAACTAGAGCCAAGGTAGAAGGCCTTGCGGCAAAGCCTTCTGTTTGCATAATTCCGGTTGAATTATTCTACTCGCGATCGCTTCGGCCGTCCGTAATATTTGCTTCCTAAGACTTTTAGTGTACCGTCGTTGTACTACATAGAGCACTTGGAAGGCATCAGCGGTCCTAATTCGGTGTCCGCTTCCACCAAACATTCCAGAACAGAACTGTTGGGGCGACTGGCGATGTCTTTCCGCAAAGCCGCTGGGCAGTGCTCCGCAATGTCTTTAGACAGACGCCTGGTTTATTCGACAAAGAAATCTCAATAAGATGACAGTATAGCCAGCCTGGAGAAGCCACTTCTATAACTAATGACGCTTCTACATTCGTGAGATTCTTCTTCTACTTTAGTAAGACAAACACCCCAGCGTAGCCAGATAGTAACTAATCAGTGTAGATGTCCAATCATCCACTCCGCTTGTTTATGCCAATCTATATGTTTGCATCGTTAGGCAAATCCATCTCGTCTCTCTGATCGCACATTCCCACCACAGAATCTGGCCCGTCAGATCGATAGACCTAAAGAGCTTGACTGCATTCGGTCACCGAGGCCATCGTAATATGGCTCACATCTGGTGGGAACACCGCGTGAGCGACGACTATGCTCGGCATCTTGTTTGTGGCTCGAAAAGGGCAAATGAGCTGTTCAGCATTGCTACTTTACACACCAAGCTCCGACGACTAGGTCGTGTGTTACGTATGCCAAAAAAACAACTACCGCGACCTGTGTTGCTAACGCGACAGGAGTCTTCGTGAAAGAATGGGAGAAATCAGTCACTGAATTAGTCAAGAGAAAGGACCTTACTTCAAATTCAGACTCGATTGGTGCATCCTGACTGTTGGGCTGGGGTCCCACTGAGAATGAACACCATTTGGTTTGAGACACTTGTCTAAACGACGAATAGCCGACCACAAAGGATTTTGTGTCGTGTTTCTTTGTCCCTATTCAACCTGCTTCGTCTCCTCCTCTAACGCCGACCCCGCTACTTATGCAACAAAACAGTACTTCGTTGCCTTTTTACTCCCAGATGCTTCGCACCCGTAACTAACATGTCGACTGATGATGGTGGTAAAAATTGGGGAAGAGGATGATAGATTAAAACTGTTACATCGGTGCCGAGATGAAGAGCCGGCGGTGTTCTAATGAGCAATGAGGAAAATTGGCCCAAACTGATCAAAGAAACGTAGTCCACGCACAAGTCGCAGAGTAGAAATCACAGCAGAGAATGCTCTTCAGACGTTAAAAAAGCGATGAAGAGTAGAATGGAAATCCACGACCCTGTTGCTGTTGTCCAATGTATTAGCGAGAGCCCAGATTGTGCTTCCAAAACGCCGATGGATGCAGTGAGGAATTTGATACAATAGGTTCCCAGTGCTCTAGTTATAAAAACGACACTCATTAGCATTACCAGCTAGGAAAAGAGAAGAACGCAGCATCCGTTACGGTCGCGCGATGCAGACCAGAGAGGCGATTGGCAAAAAGACATTGCTCGATCGGACCAATCGAAATCAAGGTGCAGTTCAAGATCCCGCACAGAATACCTAAATGTACGAGGGTAGAGCAATAAGTCTCCGGATGCACAAAATATTTCATTTTTTTACAAAAAAATAAGCACTACATACCCTCGAAGTACTTTCCATCATCGTGCACGCGCAGTTTCATGCACCCAAACCATTTGAAAAAGCAGCTAGACCATATCGAAGCGGATAACCCTTCAAGAAGCGCACTAAAGGCCTCTACTGCAGCTTTTGGAGACACGTAGCGGATTTCACGCATCAAGTGCTTAACATTCGGGAACACAAAAAGTCACACGGAGACAGGTCTGGACTGTAGGGTGGGTGACCAACCTCCTAGATGCGTTCTCGAGCTAGAGAATCTGCGACTTCATGGGACCTGTATGCAGGCGCGTTGTCATAGTGCAGCAAGGTCCCTCGAGTTCGAGTTCTTGGACAACGCCTGGCTACACCTTCCAACACTTGTGGCAGACAGTGGGCGCCACACCAGTCTCCGGCGACTGCGCGTTGCAGCACGAGCGGTACAGTAGCCAAAGAACCGGTTTTGGGCACGAACACAGCTACCACCTGCTTGGCCACACTAAGCTCAAGTCGGAATTGCTGAGGCGGCGCTCCACCAACGGCCGTCCACTGAGCCGATTGTTTCTTGGTCTCTGGGTCGAAACTGTACTTCCAGGTCTCATCACCACTAAGGAGTTCCCAAACAGCATTCGAATGGCCACCATCAAACCTGTCAAGCATGGTGCGGTACCAACTCACCCCAACTGCTTTCTGGTCCTCACCCAGAGGGCGCAGACCTTTCTCAGGCCGAGGTTCTCATGTAGAATGGTGCGGATTGATCCCGATGTGATCCCGATAGCTTTCTCCGGCTGTGCCACAGTCAATCGCGCGTCCTCCTCCAGCATCGCTTGCACAGCAGTAATTCTGTCCGCGGTGGTGGCCTCCACAGGTCGAGCATGCCGTGCCTCATCATCCAGGGATCGCCTGCTACGCTTGAATTCCGCGAACCACCCAAACACAGTGGTTCTTAAAGGAGCAGCATCACCAAATGCAATCTCTCAACACTCTGGTGCTGCTTTAAAACACATTTGTAGTCATAGAAAATCAACACTCTCCAGTGACGTTGACCGAGTTCCATACTAACAGTCAGAGTATAGCGACACTTATGGCTTGTGAGCTGTGCTGGGCTGCTGATATAGGTCTCTATGAATTGAAATCACTGAACAACGTTCAGAATAAATTAGAGTTTACATTTTTCTTACCAGGTCGTTAGCACTTAATCGGTGTACTGTGTATCCAGAAACTTACTGCTCTGCCCTAGTACAAGGATGTAGTAAGCTTAGTTAGAATATTACACAACCGACGGACAAGCTGGGGAAATCTCCGGACTGCTGTATGTAATGAGGTCAGAATTGGTTGTCACCTAGAATGCTTGAGATGAACTATGAATGGTCAGTGACAAAACCGTCACCTGTGAGAAAGCACCTAGCGTTGGCGAAGCAAAACGAAAAAACGCATTGTCGTAAAGCCGCTTTCTTTTGCTGTGCTGTGACGCTGCACCAACCCAGTGTTTAACGGACAAAGCAGACCAAATGAAACTACCATTCACCTGCTTTTACTCATCGGAAATTTCAACCGCTTGTGAAAAGATGATAGAGAAGAGACTGTCAGATAACGATTACACTGAAAGTGTCGAAAGCAGTGAACAAAAGGTGGACATGAATTGATAGGGTAATTAAGATGGTGTCTGCACGCTGCTCTCAGTGACCATTTCAGATTGCAAAGTCCGGAGTAGAAAGGTGAACAAGGCCTCTTCGACTGCTTCGGACAGCGTGGCTTGAGCACAAAGATTGAACTGATCCCACAATGCTTCCAAACTTGGACTTAAGCTAAGGCTAAGGTACACAGGAACCTGAAAACGCTTTGAGATTTTTCGAGACAACATTTCTTCACGTAATCCCAGGGATGCACCTGGTACACCATGAAAAGCGGTCCCGTAAATGTGGCTACTACAAAGGGTCTTCGAGTCTCTCTCGGGAACACAAACGGATAGGCCTACAAGGCGCTGCAATTGAATGATAGTAAGCTTACTTGAAAAGGTGCCCTCAACGTCTCCGATCCACAGGAAAATGGAACTGTTCATTGTGAGAAGGAAAAACTTGACACTTGTGCCGAAAGTAGGCAGCTCTTTTTGTAACTCATGCCATCTGAAGGGGCTACCCAGAGTAAATAGATGAGGCCGCAAACAGTGATTTTACCTGTAGGTTCCATTGGCATTTTCGTTCATTGTATTTAGACTGGAATCAATGCGGAAACATGACAACGATGTCACTACGAGCAATGAGGACGAGTTAACGTACTAAGCAGCTGACTGGTGGTAGAAAAACAAAAAATTCATGAACGAGTCGCAGTTCATTTTGCCACAACGAAGATTCAACAGCTGACGCAAGTTGTATGAACGCAAGGGCGCTCGGCCTTGAAAAATGCATGTCGATACGAAGGTGAGCTGAATCGTTGACATATGTCCGAGCAATGGGATACACTCGAGAGAACAAGTCGAACCATGCTCGGACATCCACAGCTGTTCGATTATTTAACTATGACCCAAGCATTACAGGAGATCGTGCCCAGTTGCCACGACCCGAGTCGTCTACATAATGTAAAAATAATAAGAAAAAGCAAAGTATATGATTTTTTAAAAACTTGGAGAAGCCAGAAAAATCAACTAAAAAGTCGAATGGAAAGAGCAATAAACGGTGTAAGACATCCACTGACTAGGTAAACCGCTCATGTCAGATGACGTGTTTAGCTGTTGATGCGGTCGATCTCGAGGTACCAATTCAACCAAAGTGTGTACATGCGGACTACGCATTCGCCTGGTAACCTGGAGGCTACCGGTTCGAATCCACGGACGACTTCGTGGTATGACCAGGTCACGCGAGACCAGCAGTGATCGCGTGACGCAAAAGCTTCAGTACGGTGTACTGCTGATACTTTAATCCTGAACAGAGTTTCTGCGTGGCCACTTGATATGGCATGCAGTAGTCAACTTTCGGTTTCGCCTAATTAAACACGGCGAAGGAAAACAATACAACCTAAGGCAGCTGGTCTGAGTGTTTGAAAAAGATGGCATAGTCAGCGCCGGCGTACATCCAATTGTTAGTCCGGTGTGACACTGGAAAACGTTTGTTGCCAAACACCAGCTGGCGGATGGCAACGTTGCGCTTCGGTGCTGCTAATTAACAGTGGCAATATATATATATATATATATATATATATATATATATCGTTACCCAATAAATATTTGGCAGAATGTCACAACACGCAAGTAACAATAACAACAAGGAAGTAGAGAAGGAATGTAAAGTTCCATGTGCTGTGTGGGCAGTGAGCTTCCCGGTTGCCCAGGCCGAGGTAGAGAGTTGACTTAAAGGGGCCCTACCCTGAGCATTTGGTCTTAAAACGCTGATCCGCAAGGCAGCGGGGCGAATACCAAGAACGTTGACAGCCAAGTGGCTCATTCGCCTTCTTTGTGTTTGGTTGCTGTCCAGAAAGAAGCCGCTGGCCAAAGCGCAGATGATCTAAGATAACCTGTTTCTTGTTAAATTTAGAAGCAATCGTTGGCGATTCAGCCCGTTCTCAGTAGTATGTCATCGAGCTAGGAAAACACGGATAAATGAAATGGAATAATATAGTGAACGTTCAGTGGCTGAAAGACTGCATGACCCAACTGCGTAAGCAGACCCAAAACGGTCACAGTGTGTGTGGTATGGTTTGCGACAAGTGCCAATGTGACTAGACACCAAGGTGAATTGAGTACCTGGATAAACTTATATTGTGAGCACAGGTGTGGAATCTGGAGTCGAATACTGAGCGCGTCAATTTTGTTGATAATAGACAGCATACAAACACTTATGCGTTGCATCTAGGCAGGCGGTCAACATCATTATACATGTTAGTTAGAGATGGGAAACACCTCAGCTACTGCGCCGCAATAATGAGAAGGGAGAAAAATGCAACAGAGGCAAGCTAGCTGAGCCACGAGTGAACAATGTCCCGGAGAGCTACCAGGCGGGTGTTGTGTTGCAAAGTCATATTATGCTTCAGGAATGAGATTGTGGTTAAAGAGGGAGGCTAGGCGAGAGAAAGGAGAGACAGAAAACTCACAACACAAACGCCACTTAGGATAGCTCCTTGCGATGTTAACAAGTGTCTTTCGAACCGCAAACAGGGATCCGATAGGCTCCAACCACGGCCAGATTAGAACAAAGGGCCTTCAATCCTCTTGACCAAGTCATCGTATGGCTGCCCTTTTTCCATTCACACCCCCAGCGTGTAAACAACGCAGCAAACGGGAGTCGGTGAGCTGGCATGTGCAATAAGTGGCCCAGTCATCGGAGCCTAGTGTGTGTTATAACGTTGCTGAGTGGTTCATATCTTCTTCCTGTGCCACAAATGAGGTGTCGAATACGCTCAAGATAGGAGCCGAACTGCGAAAGCACAGGTGAACGAAGGTAACTAGCTTTTAGTGTCTGCAGATCCGATGGGCCACGTTTCGTAACGGCAAAGTATGGAGGAACGTAGCGGCTGCATTGCACACTATATCCTGCAGGGAGAAAGTGATGTCGCGCTGGTGCCATAGGTGATAAAGGTTGGCGAAAGCGCCGAGTGCTTTTGCTATATGGTTTGCAAACTTGTATACGATCCCAAAACCGCCTAGGTGGTTGGTTTTTTGAACGACTTCTAGCTGATCCCCACCAAGGGTTAGTGCAGGAGGCGGTCGCTGCTAAGCTTGGAGGAAAGCTTCGAAACTTTGAGGGCGCAATGCAAAGCCAGAAACGGCTGACAGCCAGTGCTAACATGTCCAGTGCAGCTTGGCAAGTTGGGAGATATCACACATGACGGTAATGTCATCAGCATATTCCATGCCAAGATGCTAGTCATCTGGGAGCAACTTCACAGCTTGTAGATCAGGTCCAGTAGATGCGATTTCCATGACTTTGTCAACAGCGAAATTGAGGAGGAAAGGTGACAGCTGGCATCCTTGTCGTAAACCAATGGAGATAGAGAAGAGCTGCGACAACTAGCCGTAAATCCTCACTGCTCGAGCTATGCGCGTATAACGTTCGGATAATATTTACATATTGCTCGAGCACATTTTTCCTTAGCAGACAGTCTCAAAGACCATGTAGATTCACCGAATCGAAGGCACTTTTGATGTCGATGAACACGACAACGGTAGGCCGCCAATCGGTGCTCCAACAATTGACGTAAAGTGAAGATGTGATTGATGCAACCTAGACCTCAAGAGAACCCGTCTTCCTCCTCACGAATCTGATTTTCACGAATGCCAGAGGCAAGCAATCTGGAGGCGACGAAGATCAGATTGATTTCCCTATAGTTGCTGCATATTGGACGTGAGCCTCCTTTGAAGATAGGGACAAGAACGGAGATGTTCCAGTCAGCTGGAACAGTTTCTTGATCCCAGTTTCACTAGTAGCTCGCGTAAATCATCAACAAGAGCAAGGCCCTCGAGTTTGGAGAAGGAGAGAGGAGCAATGTCTGGTCTCTCAGACTTATACAACTTCAGAATTTCGATCGCACATTCGAGTTCTGAGCAAGAGGGTGGATCCAGAAGGACAGCCCAAGGAGCAAGGCGATCACTGGCCGGAGGTAAATCCGACAATTCCGGCCGATTAGATTGCCTTCAAAAATGCTAAGTCAAACACTCCAACTGTTTTGACAAAAGATGCGGATTGGCTATCCACTCTCGTCACAGATAGTTTCACTAACAGCAGGTCTCCTACTGCGCGTTTCCCGTATCAGACGGAATAAGTTCCGATGGTTACCAAGGGCAGCGGCCACTTCCACCTCCCACGCACGATGAGACCACCAGGATTTATAAGTCTCTCTTAAGGCTAGCATGCAATTGTGCTCTGAGGTCTTTGCGAGTCTCGTTGTGCTCGTTCCCAGTCGGAATGTGGTGGAGAGCGTCCAGAATTTCCAGAGGTTGCGTAGAGACCCAATGTGCAGATTAATTATCAGATTTACCACATGATGATTTACCTGCCTCTAATAAGGCTTGGTGAACGTGCGAGCAGCGACTTTCCACCGTATTCAGAAAGCTCTTACTCAACCCGAATGCCAGTGTAGTTCGATACGCATTCAGAACACCTGGCTTCGCCTGTTGGCGGGTGTCTATGTGCTCACAGCGCCGTTGGAAACCGCCGCGGAATCGCACTTGAAGATCAATACGCACGAGTGTACGGTCAGTGTCCACATACGTACTTCAGATCGAGCGACAGTTTTGGACGCAGCCTCTCCAGCAGTAGCTGATAGCAATGCGACCGATTTGCGTCAAATTGGCTAGCGGGTGCCATGTCACCCGTTGGCGGGTGCAGTGTCAGAAGTTAGTGTTCGCAAGAATTAATCACTCAGCATTATCATTACAAGAGCCTACACCGTGTTGACTTCCCAACTGCAGCTCACGAGTGGACAATATTCTAACTTGGGCGTTCAGATTCCCGGAAAGTACCACAGTATCCATGCTTTGTCAGTGACGGAGAAGCTCGTTCAGTTAGCGACAGAATTTGTCTTTCGATGGGTCAACGCTACAGTTTATGGGCGCGTAGGCAGCAATGACAAACAGGCGCGGCTTCGAAGGAGCCAGACCGTACACATCCGACTACTGACTAGGATTCAAGCAACCAGAGCTGCTTCAGTACAGGGACTCAGAGCAACACGGACACCAGCTTGGCCAGCACTCGAAGCTGCATCATCGTCGGACAGACAAAGTGAGAAGGCACTGCGTGACCCCGGAAGGGGATCGCAGAGTGAGCACAGGTGGATGGACTGGAACAGTTTCTGCACTCTATCCAAGTAATTCCAATCTACAACACACGGTACTTGTCCTTATTCTAGTTACTAGGCTAAACTGCCAAGCCGCGAGACGATAGCTGGTTATCAGATAGTTTGGCGGTTCTCCCGTAACAACCTGATCAACATGAACAAGAAAAAGAGTACCAAACAGAAAGAAATAGGTGACACAGGAATCAACGGAAGTCAACATTCACCGGTCTCTATATGGGACTCCAATTCTGGTAAGTTAGGCGCTGCCGAAATGCCCAGTAACGCCTGCTGTGAGTCAATAATCATACGGCCACCTGGATAGTTGAACCGATCAACCATTTTCAGTGGTGTGTTAGAGATGGACAGAAATTGTCGTGAGTGACAATCTGAACTTCAAAGGTACTAAAGAAATATCGAAGTGTGCGGTGCTATGACTCAAACTGCGTAGCGGTGAAGTATTACCAGCTGAATATGGCCTCAGGAGAGCTGCATAACTAAGGTAGACAAACTATGTCGGTCAGTTGCTTGGTCGAAAATGCCGTCAAGAAAATGTACCTGGTACAGTCATTTGTGGTTGATACAATCGCGAAGTTGAGGAAAAAGAGAACTATGGTGGTCCCCGACGCATAGCAATTGCAGTGGGCAGCTCAGGAGGTGGCTTCCCTTAGACCATCACAAGGCTCATTAAACTGCGGTAGATGGAGTGCGGATACCCAGAGGGCGTCGACTACTCGCGATAGTTCGTCGCCAGTGTTCATGCCGCATGAGTTGTCCTTCACTTTCTAATACAGGGTTAACCAGCAAGAGACTGATGCGCATTTTCCAGACCTACGTTTGGAAACCGAGTACGGAGATCGGTGCTAGAAGCCTGGAGTCACAGTCATCAAACCTGGACATATTAAAACAAATGACCCAGCAGTTATCACCGGAGACAAATTCATTTGTTAACTAATTTTAGGCGGCCGAACCACGGGTATATTTGTTGGGTCGAAGTATAGTAGGTTGGTAAAATTGTTCATTTGTTCACCGAGCTTGGCGGTTTTGTCGCAAACGTTTCACCACCATGCGAAGTGGCATCCTTAGTGCAGTGAGATGTGGCGTGCAATCTTACGGCACGCCGCATCTCACTGCACTGAGGATGCCACCTCGCATGGTGGTGAAACGTTTGCGACAAAACCGCCACGCTCGGAGAACAAATGACAATTGAATCAGCAACCCGAGCTACCAGTATTTCGAAACATTTTAAAGTTGGTCGGCCAATAGCCGAAAGAACCACGCTTGTCTTGTAATCCGGAAATCAACGATTCGATTCCGCGTAGGTAGTGACCAGATCGCGCGCTCTCATCTGGATGCCATAAGCAGCCAGCCACATGTCTGTTTAAGCTATCTGAAGGCACATTGCATTTGCGAATAGAAGTCTTTTCGGCAATTCACTTCAAGCAAATGCAAGTACAAGGCTAAGATAAATATGACAGGTAAGCAAACGTTGGGGATGACTCACGAAGTCGATCAATAATCCACACAATACAGTCAGAAGTCATGAGGCGCGCGACCACGCGCGAAGACGCACACACGCACAAATGCATTGGCCAGTAGGTCCACAATGGTCACTTTCAGCCGCAAGCACGGTCCGACATTACGACCACGGCAACATGAAAGATTGCATCAGTGTACTCTGCTTGCACAACTCCAGCTAATTGCAATGGATTCAGCAGTGACCAACAAGCGCTTTCTGACTCTTTCGGGGTTGCGCCTCGTGCCGCGTAGACTATTGTGTAGGTGTCATCAGTCCGAATATGCTTAGTACGGGTCATCGGCTTCGGACTGAGGACGCCTTCAAAGTAGTCTACACGGTACCAAGGCATAACCCCAAAAGAATCAGACCGTGCTTACGGCTGAAAGCGATCATTGCAGGCCAACCGGTCAACGCGTCTGTGCTCCGTACATGTGTGCGCCTTCGCGCGTGCTCGCGTAATTCATGAAGTCTGACTGTGTCGAGGGGATTATTGGTCGACTTCGTTGAATCAACCAGTCGCAGCCCAGTGTTCGCTTACCTGTCACGTTTAGCTTAGTCTTGTAAATGCATTTTCCTGAAATGAATTGCCGAAAAGGGTTCACTTCGCAAGTGTTATGCTTCTAATATCTGGATGGGTATAAATGATGAACATTGTATTTAGTCCGTGCGGGGACCCAATGAGGAGTGAGACCAAAGAAACCAGGTGAGCACATCGACCGGCTCGTGGCCGAAAGGATCACAAGCCCGCCTTGTAACCCAAAGGCCACGGGTTCGAGGTTGTGAAGAGGACCGGGGGATCTTCGAAGTATGTTTAACCCACACAGGACTGAAAATGGTTTTCTGGCAACGAAGTGCCGCACTTTGTACCGGCGTACTGATGACGCCTCCCTTCTTTTCTAATGGGACAGCATCCCGCGCAGCGCTAACGCAAGATACGGTACGGTGTGTGTGTGACAGTAGGGCAAAAGTGCAGGCAATTCATGAGAGATAACAGTAGCCTACTCAAATGGAAACAAACTGCCAAGCGCACGTATGAAAAAGAACCGAAATTGTGACATGCCAAAGATATTACTGAGTCAATAACAAGTGGTTTGATGAAAATGGACAAATCGAATTGCAGCAGATTGGATAGGGATCTCATCAGGTGACGTGTAAAAGGATGAGCGTGGAATCAACACTGGATTAAGACTAAGAGCAAGTACGCAACATGCAATGTGCGTGTGGATGATTGGGATCGCAAGTGCCTGAGTATTACGTATGCATGTTACACATTTGATCGTCCCAGACAATAGGATTTCAGTGGCAAAATAGTAATGGTACATTTATTGTGATGGATGTACGTACAAAGAGAGCCGGCAGTGGTTAGGAATTGGATCACAGCATGCGCGTGAGGTTAACCGTACAAATGTCAGTAAAAAAAAGTGATGTCAGGGAGAAGATGAGGCAAATAAATAACGGGTGAGAACAAATCGTGATGTGGGGCCAGTGGCGCCAGGAAAGAGCAAGTCAGTTGAGCGAGAAAGCCATCTTCTGTTTGCACTCCGGGAACAGCGGCGGAAGGTCAACTCAGGTCATGGATCCAAATACGGGATTGTGGCGGCAAATAGAGGGACCATACTCTTCGTACTGTGCTTTGGTGTGACACACGGAATAGAACTCGTTCTGGCAGGGAAGAAAGCATGAGAGTGAAACGTTATTATCTATGGAAGTATACCGATAGATTGAACTTATTTAAGAATCTTCGGAATAAGGAGTAAGAAGAGAGGAAGAAGGGCGATCCAGTATATACCCTGAGCGAATATTCAGGGCCAACAGTACACAGTTAAAAGAACAGCCAGTTATCGTACGAATACAAGAAGATACTGATGAGGCAACTTCCCTGCGTCTTTTAGGGCACAGCGATAGAACCAACTTTACTCCATAGGTAACTTTTAGCATCAGACGCAGTTTAAACAGGGATGCCAACTAAGAGATGACAGCGAATGCGCCTTTAGTGCAAAATGCATGAGCATCAGCCAGTGAAAATTTGCTCCGGGTGGAAAAATAGGGGATGCTACGTGAGTAGGCCGATCTGTGATGTTTATCCAAAACATTGCTTCGAATGGTCAGGAGAGCAAAAGTAACGCACATCAGATAACTCATTGAAAGGCGAATGCAACTTCACACATCGGGCATGTCGATACGTCGGCAGGGTCCGTTTAGGTTTTGAAGATAACCATAGGTACAGACGCACAGAGTACGACATCAACAACCATTCAACGGAGGAGAAAAGTGCGTCGACGGATCTGGAGTTACAGTGTATGGTCCAGGAACGAAAAAATACAGGAAAACGGATGAATCAATTGGCTGACTCGAAGAAAACTGTCGCACGTGATGACCAGGAGACATGAGCCGCTAGCACGGAGATTCGGTAGGGCCAAGTTGAGGTTGTGCTCCAAAAGTGAACTCACACGAGATCGTAGGAACTAACCGATATCTGTGACCTGCCTCCGATAGGAAAACACTTAGGTGCTACAAGTAATAAGGGATTTCGACAGTGAAGATTCAATATAATTCGTGTGGTTAAACTACAAATAATCGTTGATTCGAACTGGGTAAAGCCATGTGGGTTTCCATATGACAGAATAATCTTGTTGGACAGGAACATCACACAAACGAACAAACTCACTGTATCTGCGAGCATGGAGCCACCGAACCAGACGGCGTAGCGTTGCATCGGATGAGTGACGATTTTCACATCGATTGGAGTAGGCTGTAAAAATGAAAAGTGCAAAAATACAATTCATAGATATAGCCGCGTCGGACAAAAAAGAACCAAAAGGAAAAATGTGTTGCGCTAGCGCCTGACAAACGTGTTACCCAGGAACGGTAAATATTCAGAACAGAAGTAGGTTGTAAGTCAGATACGATCCTGCGTGGAACTCTAGTCTAAGGAAGCAGCGAAAGCATCGGAAACACATCATGATAGTCAGTAGGTGCCTTTTGGTCCAGTGTTCGTGAGGTGCGCTTCAGTAAGATGTGTCACATCTGGACATTTTGATAGCGTTACCAAAGACGAACAACAAGCGAGTAACGAACGGGAGGCAATATGTAGAACAAATGATTGACCTCAATGATCCGCTGTTATTCCGTTATCAATAAAAAATGCTGAGAATTTATTGAGTAGTTACACAGTTCAGAAATTACATGCTATTTAATCAATGAACAGAAGCATCCACAAAGAACAGGATGACGAGATACAAATGTCAAATGGCCAAACGACTATAAATGCAAGCACCAGCGTGGATGTAACACACTACATTCACTCTGACTAAAAGACGAACCTTGATTCGACCTCCACTCAGCTCCTCCGTAAGACGAAGGCGGTTGTCAACAATTTGTTTGATATCTCGTTGCAAGCGTCGACCGAGATTTTTAAACATCGAGCTCCCACCTGAAAGAACTATGTTCTGACGAGATGGAAAGAAAAAAACCAACCAAACGGTTTAGTACTCCTCTAAAGGGATAAAAGAGACCACGACCATTAGCGTATTGATAACGATTCGTTTGAAAGATGGTGAGATCTCACCAAAGGTGTATAGTTAAACGGTGAGTAGTATTGTGACATGCAGCTTTCTCGGAGGCTTGTGCAACGTGTTTTAAACATGTGTTAGCTGATGCTTTAGTAGACCAGGTCGTGAATCTATTAGATATACTACCAACATGAGGCACGGGTCGGTTGAGGATCACATCAGAGAACAAGAAAGAAACGAAAAGCTGTCCCACAAAACAGGCCTCATGCACTTACCCGATTAGATACAGTAATGTCTTTAAAAAGATTGGGAGCATGTTGTTTGGTTGTATCGGCATCACTGGTCTTTCGTTATTGGTTGTTTCCGTGTATCCACCATCTTGAGGGACACTGCCGAGTGCACACCATCTTTCGACCACGTTCAGAGGTTAGAGGCTTCTGCCTAGATTCCAGTGCGCTGGTAGTATCACACATTTTACACGCAAAAGTAGATAACTCACTGCATGTTTACCTCATTCTGCACTGGCCGTGCCACAATTTACAAAGGGTTTCCCCGACGGCTGCACACAGCAGAGTGGGTAAGTGAAAGCATCCCACCTGCCGAAGAGATTAAAGTATTTGTCTTGTAACCCCCAGAGGTCACCCGTTCGAATCTGCACAGAGGTGCGAGCGAGGTCGAGGCATAAGCAGCCCAGGAAAAAGAGGGCTGGTGGTCACGTATCAACAAAGCGACGGTGCGGCGCCCCGATGTATTGTTAACACTGTCTGTCACTGTTGATGTATCATTTCGTTTTCAAGAAAACCGCTTGTATCCCTCCTGATTATCCGTAGCAGTCAACTATTCGTTGTCCACAGAAATGAGTAATAACAGAGGAAAGTTGCCACTGCTCGACCTCATTAACACTAGAACGCCCGGAACGGTCATTTTGACCGCTCAGCGTTATTAAATGTGCATATTTTCTACATTTATGGACATTTTTCAAAGATATTTCGTGACTTTTAATATTTTTGGACGTTCTTCATTACTGTGAGTTTTCGTTTTCATATCTGTTATAGTTTTCGAGAAAAGAGGTACCTGTGTTCATACTACCTAGAAAGCCCGTTAGCGGTCAAAATGACCGCTTCTCTCTAATCCGGTTCATCTTTTTATTTTTAGCCACCACTATCATTTTTGACAGTTATATACTATATCAGTCAAAACGGGAGTGAAAACTAGCCGAATCACGATTTTACTGTGATATTGTGCGTTCAGTCAGATAAATTCCAGTGACATTTTTGTACACAATGGCACTTCTAAGGAAAACAGCCTTTGAGGTTTTACGAGAACTTACAACCATCGATGACAACGAGTCTGGAGACGAGAACGATTATGATGTTGATGAGGACTCCATCTTCCATGAGTCAGCAGAAGATCACAGCATGTCTGATAGTCAAACGTCTGCTGATTACACTCCATATGAGGACCCTAGAGAGAGTGTATCAACCGATTCGGTATCTCCCGGTGAGCTTCACGTATCGAAAGATGGTAGCACGTGGATAGCAGTGGAGTTCGAAACATCTACTGTTGGTAGGATTCCATCACAGAATGTGTTTAAGGCTAGACTAGGACCAACTCCCTATGCTAAGAAATGTGTGAAATATGGTGAGCTGTCGAGCACTTTTGACAGCATAATCACGCCCCAGATGCTGAAACATATTCAAGTATGTACTGAAGCTGAGGCCAAGAGTTTTAGGTGTCAGTGGAACGTAAGTCTTCCAGAGCTGCGTGCCTTTATTGGTCTACTTTACATCAGAGGCTTCATGGGTCTGAAGAACATGCCGTTGAATATGATGTGGTGCGATAGATATGGACTGCCTATTTTTAGGGAAACAACTGGCAAGAACAGCTTCAAAGAAATAATGAGGTTCCTCCGTTTTGACATGCGAACTACCCGATGTGAAAGACTGCTAACTGATAAGTTTGCTTTGGTATCTGAAATGTGGAATGCATTCATTCGCAACTCTCAACAATGCTATGTGCCTGCGCAGAATCTCACAGTTGATGAGCAATTGTTTCCCTCCAAAACCCGTTGTCGTTTTCTCCAGTACATGCCCAACAAACCAGATAAGTTCGGTATCAAGTTTTGGATGCTGGCAGAAGTAGACAGCAAGTATCTCGTTAATGGATTTCCATATCTCGGGAAGGACGAAACTCGGTCAAGAGGAGAAAGTCTTGCAGAGAGCGTGGTATTGCGCCTGGTGTCACCATTATTTGAAAAGGGGTACAATGTCACAAGTGACAACTTCTTTACATCGGCAGCATTAGGAGAAATGCTGGCCAAGAAAAACACAAATATGGTGGGAACACTTAGAGCTAATAGCAAGGAAGTACCATCGATTTTGATAGAGAGCTGTTCAGTTCACTTATGATGAGGAATGAAAATAAGCACACATTAACATCCTACCAGTGTAGAAGGAATAAGAGTGTTTTGGTTTTCAGTTCCCTGCATAGTAACTCTTCCGTTCAAGACTGGAAAGAAGAAACCCGAGACTGTGTTGTTTTACAACTCCACAAAGTATGGTGTGGATGTATTCGACCAAATGACAAGAGCACTCACTGTGAAGTCATCATCTCGACGATGGCCAGTCCAAGTCTTTTTCAACGTACTGGATTTGGCTGGCATAAATTCCTGGATAATTTATAACAGTGTTTGCGGAACTAAAATATCTCGCCGGTCGTATCTGGTGGGTCTTTCGGAAGAACTGCTTACATGTATACATCACACAAGGTACATGACAACGGGAATTACGACGAACAACTCAGCGGAGTCGGGAAGTCGCGTGAACATTAAACGTCGGCAGTGTCAGATTGGTTACTGTAAATGTAACAAATCACAAAACAAGTGCTCTGTTTGTGAAAAAATAGTTTGCGGCTCATGTGGACAGATTGAGCGAGTTATCACTTGCTTCAAGTGCAAATCGGAGTAAGTATACGGAATTGTTTACATTTTTTGAAAAAAACTAAACCTTAATACAATCATTTTTCTGTTACAGGTATGTTCTGTACATTAGTTTTTAATAAATGCCGTGAAAAATTTTTAACTGAAAGTTGGGACAAAAAAATATAGCAGTGCGGTCATTTTGACCGGTCCCGGGTGTTCTAGGTATAACGGCGGAGCGGTCTTTCTAGTGTTAAAACCGTTCAGTGTTTTCATCCCAGGGTGGCAGAGTCAATAGACCACAGTTCCAGACAAACTGGATACCCTAGATGCTGACATCGGTAGCTTCTCAGGGGCGATAATCCACGAGTCTCATACAATGATCGGAGTGACGGTGACTAATTCGTCCTCTGGTTATTAGTTGCATGCATCCGCAGACGCACGTCAACCTGAAGTAAACTTCGGAGTCGAATCCTTGCTGGTAGAGTGAATTTCTGTATACAGTCCACCGTGTGCAGAACGTTTTCTAACAGCAAATAAAGTTAGCGCACGGAGCAATGCTCGACACGGTTCGTTCGTCGTCGCCGTTTAATTGACTGCAGTTTGGATGCCATTGAATATATTACACTCATGAACTTAGCAAGCTGTCAAGAATGGAAAATTGACAAAACAAAATACTGTAAAATCTCCGTAAGTTCAAGGGACTGGACCAAAAGTGGCCAACATATGGAGATCCTAGACAAAAACTTAGTGGGCCTTCATTTGCCGTTCTGAGCAGTAGAGTATAAAAGTTGTTTTCACATACACCCGATTTCGAATATATGTAATGAGCTCTTATATAACGGCACAGTTCAGTCATGTGGGGTTATAATAAATCAAGATTCAGTAAGTTTTCCTCAAAGTTAAATCATTTTTCGAAGAGGAGTTGATCTTTGTTTCTCTTATCACAAGCTTAATTGAAGAAGGGCTCTCAGAGCACAAGCTGCACCACTACTCTGCATGCTTGGACTTTTTTTCCACAGCTAATAACTTCAATTGCGTTAAAAAAACGCCTGGAGTCATCAATTTTTGAGGTTTATGTGGTCTCCAAGTTATCTTCACTTAGCTCTTTTTTGTCACCAGGCGTTTCTTATTTGTTACCGCAAGGTTGTACCGCAGTCAGTATCACCTGGAAAATATTTCACCTGAGTCTGGTTCAGTTTAATATAAAAAATCATCATTCATTTCAAAAAACTTGAAAATCCATTCCTTCGAATTCCGCCACGGGAGATGGAATGTCTAATATGAAAATAGCGTCCTGCTCCGGGAGTTTGGACAGTTTGCCATTGTTTCTGGTTGACGTTCGTGCCAAGCGGAAGTTATCCAAAGCACAGTATTTTGAGGCATTCACTGACGAGGTGGATGAAGCTAATCATCAGATTTATCCAAGAATTCATGCTTATGCTGTTGGATGTTTCCCCGTTGGTTCGCTAAAACTAAACTGTTCCGGACTCCTTCTTTGACTACTGCTTTCCAGAAAATGATGTGAACACCAATGGCGCCAAAAGCTAAGGGGCTAACAAACGGGTGTTAAACAGGTTAGCCTAAAACCAGTTACCCGACGGTTAGACAGGCACTCAAACCCGTGATTGCCATATGCGTAGGCACTTGTCTCTATGGGTAGGCGTGATGAGTGCTTGTGCGAAGAAAGGTTTCATACACAAACGGTCAAGGTGAACTTGTGGACAGGGACCTGGTACAACACATTGTACGAGTTAAACACCAATGTGTATAAACACTAGAAGGCGGGACAAAATTACACATACACGTACACAGACAGAGAACATGCAGTATTGTTAAACGTCTGCGGAGTCGTAGGGTGCAGTGATTGTCGGTCAGGGGAACTGCGCACATTTCAAAATCTCGCTACACACATATTATTAGTGGAACAAACGATCGGTCAGCGACCATTGCACAGCAAAGTTTCACACGATCAACTTATAGAGGTTAAACTAATGATGACTGCTACCGTCTAAGTGGTCAACATAGAGAAGTCTCATTTTATAAAGTTTACATGGAGAACGCTCAGCTGTGAAAAATGGCCGACCAAGAGAAGTAGTGGTCAGAAGGGGTCAAAATCGGGGGTTCTAGTGTAGTAGGTTTCGAAGATTTGAATGCGAAAATAGGTGGTTTGGGCTAGCCAGTCCAAAAGGGTGGCACGGGTTGAATCCCAATGCAAACACAAGGATGATGGAGAGTGATAATGGAGTTTATAAATGTAAAATCCGTTATTTTTTAGCAGACACGTCCGTCAGATGGAATGCACATCGGCATAGTCTTTTGCGTCCCACGTCATCGGTCCAGCGATTTACCAAAAGTGACCACACATTGCTACAAGCCTTTGGTGGCGTGGTTCTATCTTCGATAACCTCTTGTTTTGCAACAAGCCATTCCATTCTAATCATGCTATAGTCTGCCACTGAATATTCACTAAATAGTACCAGAATGCCAGACAAAGCATTCTACAGTATGGTGATCTAGTTGTTTCACCCCACGGTCGAGCAAACCCTACCAACAAATCGTAAGCTATGTACTCGACCCTAGATACACTTGAATATAATTGTACGTGATGAAATGGGATTTCCCTTTGACACGCATGACGCAAGCACTTCAAATAGTAGAACTATCGATCATCAGTGCACCGGACACCTGAAAAGTGTGTAAGGCTGCTGGAATACAAAAGTCCTATTGACATGAAGAACAACACAATCATATGGACTAGCAAATAAGAGGTAAACGAGGCTACGAACTAACAGATGGGAGGAAGCAGAAAACACAAAAAGTGAAGATAAGACAGTGATGAGAGAGAGCATGGAAGTTTGGTATACATGATTAGAGTGACATGAAATCTTCCTACAGTGAAAAGAGGTGGCCATTTCACACATCCAGAAGCGGTCGCTCCGAGTCGAGGCTCTTGCTTTTTGTGGTCCACCACAAAGCATAGTCAATTATTTTTTTCTGCTGCATAGTAGCCGACAGGTAGGTTACCGTAACGACGCCCATCCGTTACCGGTAGCTCAGCTGGTTTGCACCTGTTGCATTTTATTCCCTTTTTCCTTTAGGTATTGCGGCACAGTAGCTGAGGTATTTCCCACCTCTAGCTAACGTGTATAGTGTGTGTGTGTGTGCGTGTGTGTGTGTGTGCGTCTGTGTGTGTGTACAGCACGAGGACAGGTGCGAGAGACTGAGACTGTTCACCTTCGCGTACCGTCGGTCACGTATCGACCTCATAATGACCTACCAATTTCTACATATAAGCGACTTCTCCATTCTAAGGAGACCGCTCCACTTGCGAACGCCTTCCAGCACACGCGGACACCAATATGGTTGGCGGCATCCGGTTTCGGATTTGCCTGTCACTGTGGCCAGCCACAGGACGCCTGCGCCTGCAGAGGGACCATGGGTGGGTTGCGCTGCACCACCCACAGCTCCAACCAAACACCCCATATCCAGTGTAAACCCGAAGGAATAAGACCGGGAGGCATGTGGATGGGAGCCACGTTTCATCAACGAAGCCGGCCCACACTCCTTCACAGGCAAACACAAGCACGCTGTATTTGGGAATCAACCACACACAAGGCGGTGGCTGGACCGTAGTCCGCTCCACACTGAGTGCATAGAACCACACTTTGATCCTAACACGGCCACAAGGACCGTGCACCCCGTCCCCTCCGGCAAAAAACCAACTGTCTCCTAGAGCCAGTATGAACGAGGTAGTGGGTAATAGACAGGTAGGCACCTTGTCAACATGCACATCAAGCGCAGCCACACCGGGGATATCAAACAACAGCCAATCACTTGAGAGAAAGATAACAAAGAAAATAAATCGAGTAATGCATAAGGAAACGATGACATAAATCTTAAATTAATGAGCATATGAAATAAGTTGTTTACAAACGAATCCGAGATAAGTTTATGGGGTCAGAAAGTATATTTTACGGAAATGCCACAAACACGAAAATGTTATCGAAATTAACTACAATTGGCCAAAGCGAGTTGTGCAAGTTTATAGAAGAGAGTACAGGTAGACATTTGTATGAGAAAGAAAAGTATTAGGACAAAATTACCAGCCCACCACCTGAAATAAAGAGACTTAGCATGCAAGCACGCGGTTAGTAAATCGAATGCAGCGTACCTACAAACGCTGCGCCGGTTCTGCCTACGTTCTCTGCAGGACCCGTCGTCGCTTCGGTAGTAGTCCCGAGTGGCCTCGCTCATGGCTCACTAGGCCTGTCTGACACAGGCACTCGAGACCGCATGTGATACAGCACCATGCGCTCGATGTCGATGGAGTACAACCCATCGATGCTGGCCGATTCCGCAGTTGCCGCTTCTTCTCTGCGTGTGTAAGGTCTTTCTCCCGCACTTCGGCAACTGCCTTCGTGATTAGATCGTGCCATGCACGCCGATCAACCGCCTTCGATTCCCATGACCTGCAATCAAGAGTAGAACGTGAGAGGCTCACTTTGATCATGTCCTGGTAACGTAACTTTGGTTTCCCAAATGCCGCTTCCCAATACGCAGCTGACCATATAATAGTTGCTTCGGTATCCGCGTCGAATCCATACGACTCACGTGACAGAGCCACTTCAGGTGTCTCAGCAAAAGTATGCAGTCGACTACATACATTCCACTTTGTCGCAACACTTCCGTGTCAGCAACTCTGTCGCACCAACCGATGCGCAAAATCCATCACAAACACGGCTGATGGAACCGCTAGAGATATCGCACATCCCGCCGGTACATCGTGCACGTTTCACTGCCGTATAGAAGAACAGACAGCACCATGGATTGGTACACCATCAGCTTCGTATCAACGGTAGGTTGATGGTTGTTCCACACTCGGTACTCTAGCTTCCCGAATGCCACCGCTGTCTTCGGTACACGGATACGAAGCTCACAGTGAAGCTGCTAGTCAGTCCACATAACACGCCCGAGGTAGCAGAAGCGGGAGGTGGTTTCTAATACTTTAGCAAAAATGATGATTTGCGGTACCATTGTAGGTTGCACCTCCGATGAATGCTGAAAGAGAGACAGTTTTGCTTCCGTTGATGGCGAGCGCAAAGTTGGCCGCAGTTGAGGCCAGAGCACTAGTCATGTGCTGCAACTCATCCGCGCTGTGTGCAAACAACGCACAGTCGTCAGCAAACAGCAACATACGGATAGTTGTCTCACAGACTAGAGTTCTCGCACCGAAACGAAGGATGTTCAGCAACCCACCATCAATACGGTGCTCCAAACGAATACCGTACGCACAAGCAGCATCAAAAGAACAACATTGCATGATATATTAAACAGAGCAGGAGCTAAGACACAGCCCGGCTTCACACCAGAGATAACTTCTAAGTCATCCGAGGTCCCTCCACTCAGCTGCACTCGCGCCCGCATACCACTGTGCAGACATTCAATTAAACTTACAAACTTACGCGTGCAACCAAACTTACCCAACACCAGCCACAATGCCTCGCGGTTCACCGTATCAAATGCTTTGGTGAAATCAACAAAAAGCGAGTACAATGGCTGGTGTCGCTCTCTGCACTTCTCCTGCAACTGACGAGCAGCAAACACCATATCTATAGTGCTGCGACCCGAGCGGAATCCAAACTGCTCTTCCGCCACGTTAGGTTCCACAACCTGACTGACGAGGCGGTTGAGCAGGATTCGGGCAATCACCTTGTCAACACAACTCAGCAACTTGATGCCACGATAAATCGTGCAACATTGCTTGCTACCTTTGCCCTTGTGCCGTGGTAGCACAAGAGCATCCTTCAGCTCAGCAGGCACCTCCTCAATCAATACGCGTTGCACCAAGTGATGTAGCGCAGTCAACAACGCGGGTCCACCGTGTTTCAATACTTCAAGCGGGATTTCGTCGGCCCCAGCACACTTGCCGTTTCGCAACTGAGCATGTGCTCTCTGCGTCTCAATCAGTGTCGGCGCGTCCGCCCGACTCGTCTTCACATCGTGCTGCTTGAGGCCGTTCAAAGTAGGCCAGTCCATCTCTGAGCGCTCGGTCAAGAGACAGTGGAAGTGTTTTCGCCAGATCTGCATTATTTCTGCAGTCTGTGTGCAGGTAGCGCCCGAACTATCATCGATCAGCGTCCTCAGCGGCTCCAATCTCCGTCCATACACTGCCTTCGAGGAGTCAAAGAATTCCTTGTGTTGGCGGGGTTCGGCGTAGCATTCCATCCGCTTCGTCTTCTCCGTTCACCATGTATTTTTTATGCGACGGAGCTCTCGGGTCAGTCGCCGTCGAAGTTTACGAAACTGACTACTCTTCTCCAAGTCACTGGGGTCTGCAACATGTGCAGCAAATGCTGCATTCTTCCCCGACACCAATGCGCCAATCGTCGCATTGTTCTCATCAAACCAATCAGGCCGCTTACGGTTCGCGCGCCCGATAGCCTCCTCGGCAGCAGCTGTCACCTGGTCGTGAATGTGGTGCCACAGGTCGCCCACTGAGGCCATGCAGTGCACATCACACAGGCGTGCAGCCATCGCCTTCTCCAGCTCAGTACGTTTCGCCACAGTACCAAGGAAGAGAATGTTAAATTTACGCTGATTCACGGCGGGAGTGTAATACATTGATTTACGAAAATATATGTACATTTTGGTCCGCACCAATTTGTGACCAGTGCCACACTCAGCTCCACGCAGTACGCGTGTCATACGCACTTCACGCATATCACGCTGACATAGTCGAACAGGTGAGCGTGACCACTTCGTGGGTGCGTCCAAATTACTATATCGCACTCACTACAAACCGAGTGTTCGTGGTCGTCAGGTCATGAGTGGCACACAAAGAGAGCAGCCTGTCACCGTTCGCATTCGCTGAACCAATGCCACGCGAACCGATAACATCTGTCCACACCGATGCATCACGCCCAACGCGCAAGTTGAAATCACCCAGCAGATATAGTCGATCGCTCCTCGGCACAGACCGTATCACAGAGGATAGCTGAGTGTAAAATTGATCACGTGTGTCATCAGGATAACACATGGTCGGACCGTACGTGCTTGTAAAAGTGGCAAATTTACCTCTTCCGAGTCGTACGCGAACAGTCATCAGTCGCGCGCTGATGCCTGTTGGTTTACCCACCAGTTGGCCATGGAGGCGATCGGATATTGCAAATCCGAACCCATGTTCACGTGGTGCTGAGGCGGCGTTGCCCACCCAGTAGAATGTGTGGCTAACACCAGCTTCATGCAACTTACCTTGCTCAGCGAGCCCGGTTTCACTGAGGGCCGCAATATCAATGTGGTAACGCGCCAGCTCCATCGCAACCAGTGCAGTGCGTCGCTCGGGGCGCTCACTCGAGTTCTGGTCCAGTAGTGTGCGCACATTACAGCACCCGATGCTGAGTGTTTTGCTCGCAGACATACAATTGTATTGGTGGGCAATCGCACGCGAGGTGGTCGTTGGCCTTCGGAGATTTGCTTGAGGGACTCCGACCGGAGCCTATGGCTCAATAGCCTGATCCACAAGGCAGTGGGTGGTTTGGAGGTTTGCTTGAGGGACTCCGCCAGGAGCATTTGGCTCAATAGCCTGACCCACAAGACAGTGGAGATGACACCAACATAAGCTTATGGTTACAAACATGAAGCGGGTTTCCCATCCTCAGTGCTTGGAACGGCGAGTGGTAGATGTATGGAACGGTTAGCCGGAATATATAGTGGAAGCGAACTCAGTGCCGTTATTCAAACGATCACTGGATGTGCATTTTTCAAATATCAGATTCCGAGAACGATTACCTGCAGGTATCTCATATTTTTGAGTCATAACCTACTGTAAATTAAACGATTTTTAACGATATTGCGTGAAAACGTGAAAAACGATCAGCGTATCGACAAGTTATAGTTTGTTTTCTCAACGTTTTGATCATATTTCGATGGAGTTGTACAGATTCGAATTTCCACCTGCTCCCACAATACAGCATTCAATAATACAGAAGGCCTCCCGCTTTAAAGGACTTGTTCGTTCGATGGAGAAGCATAAACTAACGCGCTGACTTAGACGCTTCATTTATATCCAAGAATTGAAAAGGTACTTTTGAGCTATTGGGCTGGATTGTAGTGTATCCGTGATATGTGAGGTTTGTATCGACTCTCTCGCGAAGGAATTGGCTCATTCATTAGAACAGGTACGGAAGAATGTTGTTCGAACCAAAAGGGGCGAATGGGTGATGGGAAGAAGAGAGAAAATCGCACTACTTGCAGTACGAGAATCCAGAATGAGGGAAGAACCTGGAGATTTCCAACCAGAACGGGGATGCTGGTAGCGTCACATGTACCGCAAGTGCACGAAAACAGTGTACAACTACGCCAAGCTTCACGACCTGTACGACAGGTTTGTGTAGTGTTACATCATCTCTTTGGTATGCGATTCATGTTAAAACAATCATGTTCCCCATGGGCTCCCAATCCCAACCAAAACCAGAAAGCTACGTATCGATGCAGAAACTTGTTGAGAGAACACCTACCGATTAGGTAAGGTAGTTGGAAAACAAGACTATATTCACGGGTCAGCCTAAGAACTTTTGGGAAAGCCCAAAGTGGTAGTTTTGAAATGCATCACTCAACGAAGAGGTAGGTGCATGCTGCCCCTGATGGACTTGAACTACCCTGAAACGTCTTGGCGCTTCTGTCGAACACTACTAGTTGAAATCGCTTCCACACTGAAGTAGAGTTTACTCGGGTGGTTTTACTTTTTCTCAGGAGCCCAAGAAAGTGTTTCCATGAAATATGCAAATATTTAACTCGCCATAAACTTGACTCCCATCACAAGTGGTATCAAAGTCCACAGACAATTGTCGGGTGCATTTATGTCAACAACCTGGGTTTAGTGGAGTCGTGCAAATTCATCTATGGTCAATTTTATTATACATTCAATCATGTAAGACCAACAGTGTAATCTCACAATGTATATACTGAAGTGCTACACGGGAAAACCGATTTACTTAGATTTTGGAGACCATTGTCTAATTAAATGACAATCGCAGGATGCACAGCTAACGCTGGCAAGCTCTCTGGAGTCGGGTAGTGCTGACCTTGCACTGTTGCGGGACCGTGAGCTAATTGTGTCATTCCTTGTAAGGAAGAGTAATTGAAGTCAACGAATCAAATCCCCTGTTATGGTGATCCCGTTGGCAGAGACCAACTTGCGACTGTTGAAGTTACCTCAAGTATGCGAAAGCTGAAACAGTCATCATGTATATGTGGTACCTCAGGTAGCGCTGGAGGATTTTCTCTGCGCTCAAAGGTTATGTTTGCAAGACCACAATTAGAACCGCGCTCCTCCAAGACAATGAGGTTTGGTCCCTTCGGTCTGAAGTTGTCAATCTTCCTCAAGACCTTGAACGCCGTTAAAAGTGGTGTAGTACACATGTTGAAAGACAGCGTGTTCTAACGATAAGATGCACAGATACGGATTAAGCTGTAATGGTTGGATCAAACAATTGGATCAGCGGTTTATACTAGATAAGCTGCCGTGGTTTGCGCAAATGATATGCACACTGATCCACCGTGCGCCGAGGACAAACTTGTGCGTGTGCGCGTTTACGCGAATCTGTATTGAGACGGTTACTTACAAAACAGCTCGCGATCAGCACCAGCGAGGTGTCTGCAGTTGCGTATCAGCTGAACCGCCAGTCAACAATGTGACTGAGAGTGGGCGAGCTGTGTAGTTAAGCCGAGTAAGACAAGAGGTAAGTGAAAGCCGATGTAGTATCAGCTTAATATGATAGGCTGCATGGCACCGGTAAGGTGTAGGTGTCTGTAACCTGAGTGTTCGTCCAAGGAATTGAAGTTTGATGCCAAGTTATAGCCTCATCTCTCTGTTTATTTTTTATCGGTAAATCTGTCCCGGATTTATGGTCGTAAAACAGTGAGGCGCCATCATAATTTAAGGATATCAGCAGTACGCCGGTACGCAGTACCGACACGGCCGACAGTCTCATATGGGCTAAGGATACTGCGAGGGTCGCCCGGTCCCGTACGCCGTCTCAAATCCGCGACCTCGGTATTACAAGGCAGGCCTTAAGGCCACAGAGCGGCACCATAAAGTAATGATGTCCTGAAATTGATGTTCGATATCAAAGAGGCTTCACGAAAATAGTGAGGGTGCATCTATGGCATCGCATTGATGTGCTTGAGTCAGAGCTACGTAACTGTGATGAAATGTACTGCACCAGAGACATCGATGCTATAAAACTAACTCAACTGGGCATCCTTACCCGTCGAACAGACTTATAAGTCCTGAGGGGAGAAAAGTGAATAGTACGGGCGTGTGGTGCAGTCGAGTAATACATGAGGCCGGCAGTGCCAGTTTGCTCAAGTGTAGTTCCCTTGATAGGATTCTAACAGGTGACAAAGTTGTACGCGCATCTAATTCAAAGTACCAAACAGCTATGTCGCTCTGCTCTACATCCCATGTCTAAATGCGCAAAGTACATTGAGTCGAAGCTGAAATGAGGAAGAAATCGAACGACATCGAAGCTTAACGACTAGTCCCTGAGAAATTCCATCATGCATAGAAGAACAAGAACCTGCGGATGGGGAATGTGAAAACATGTTTCATTTCTTCTGTCAAGCGTTGCAGACCAGATGACTACGATACGGCTGCAAATTAGGGACAGAAAATTCAAATCGCTGTCTTGTGAAGTGCTCAAGGTGAAGAAAGGTGTAGACCAGGGGTGTCCAAACTTGTTGCAGGGAGGGCCACATTTTGTGACATAAAAATAGGTCAGGTCACATTCAGTCTATAAGGATAAAGGCAAAAATTACGCGTGTACGAAAAATGTCCGAGTTTGAATTTGAGGCCGCGGGCCGGACTTTGGACATCTCTCGTGAAGACGATTATGGCTCCAACATACAACAGCCCGTATTTATAGTGGTCTAAAAGTGTGTCTGCATGAGTAAGCCCAGCGTACCACCACTTTCTATGACACATGCCAGCGGATATTTAAGCTATTTTTGATGCAGAGCCGATAACAGGATGGGGGTAGTGGGAAACGTAAAGTTCGATATCCCGCAGAACAGGTCGAAGTGGAATAATGGTCAAAAAGCGAAAGGGAGCATAAGTTGCATGACACAAAAGTGGACTTACTCCGTATAAGCCTCTCCGAGCGTCGATCGGAGATTTTTGAATCACCTCTTCCACAATATCACTCAAAGAGGTTGTGAAATCCGGATTAACGAACTAAGATATGAATGAGAAAACATAAACCGGATGACCAGCACAATGAAAATATGGATAAATGAAAGAGAAGGATCGTGGTGAGACGGCATTGAGAAATGAGGGTAATAAAAAAACGGGATATGGGCGGGGAAAGGATTGCTTTCATCTGTCACCATATACAAATGAGAAGCTACAAAATGGCAAGGAAAGTTGTGAAAAGACAATTAGTTCCTCGGGTTGGTGGATAAATAGTGCTGTGCGAATAGTAAAACTTCTGGCGGAGTAAGACCTCGCCTGTGCTATCATTTGACTATACCTAATGAGTTAAACTCCGTGTTAAGTAGAATAAAAGTGCTAAGACTCAGAACAGAGTAGTAGATAGCGCGAATCCCATCTGGGATGCAACCCGTAAGGCAACAATACCTGAAGAACCCTCCCGCGTAGATGAGGCTCCTTATAAAGAAAAAATAGCGCTGGTACGAATGATTGAGTTGGCCTTCGCGGAATCCGCTGAACTTTACAGTGACTGTCTCCAAAGAATTTGGATCTTTGTCGTAGTGTAATGTCTCTAGAACACGGCGCGCGTCATCCCCGGCTACATGTCGAAACATGGCCAAGTGATATGCCATCGGTTACTCGTCCTAAGGTACTGAGGTGCACAAATCCATTCACTTGCTCCTCCACAGAATCCAATTATTTGCCAAGTTCCACCCATCTATGTTCAACGGGACAGGCATTTGAAAAGCCGGTGTTAATCTAATCAGCATCTGAGTTTGGCCGGTGGGGTTCGTCTCGGTCTCCTCTGACATCATGTTGCAGAACTCAGTCCTTCAAGGGCAAGCGTTTATTCAGCAAAATCAAGTCGGCGGAAATTTCTGCATGTTTGGCAAGCCAAACTCCTCGATATAAGTTGCACGTTCAAGTTCATGAATAAAGACTCTTCGGATTCGAAGAAAGAGAAGCATTTGATTTCTGTTATGAATACATGGTTGACACGTTTTAGTCTTTGATTGAAACGCTGATGTTTCTAACCTGTTGTAGCCGTTAACCTAAGTACATCTATCTTTGCAGTTTACTAGTAAAATCGAACCTGATGATTAACTGGCTTTCTTCGACGTTTTACGAAGGAGAAAAGGAGCCGGTTTAGTACATAGAAGTGTGTGTCGTAAGACGACCTTTGTCCTTCATTACACGCATTTTCTCAGTTTTGTACACTTGATGTACAAACGGAACCTTGTTCGTCGCCTGTGCTCTCGCGCTGCCCAAATTTGTAGCCCCGAGACAGTGGAGGCCGAGAAGAACCTTATTTTCCAAACTCTGTGAGTAAACGGTTTCCCAGCCCACTTCATCCGAAAGTACGCAGTGATTACTAATGGTCATGATTTGATTACAACTGTTCCCAAGCAAGATGTATTCCTATCGGTTCCTTTCAAGGGAGATATTGCTTTCGATACGCTAATCAAAAGAGTTTCCGCTGCAGTATCTCGAACGTTTCCAGCTGCATATCCACTCATCATTGCCGAAACCGCGTCGTTTGTTGCCCAACGTCTCAAAGACAGACTTTAGGTCCAGTCCGAACCTTATATTCTATAACAATATACTTGCACCTGTGCTGTGAGATACGTCGGACTTACGACTAGACGTTTGTCTCAACGGATATCAGAGCATTGTCCTACGGTATTGCAATATGTTACTGTCGGTTGCATCAATAGTTCTACTCTAGAACATCTGGTCGAAAGTGCACATCAAATCAAGGCTACTGATGCTTTCAGAGTGTTTTGTTTTATACCGAAACGCTACCGCAAGGGGCTTAAGAAACGAATGTTATGAACGGCCGAGGCCATTGCGATCAGGCTTCCACAATCTATACTATGCAAACAGAGGGCGCTTATTCAAGCGTTCCTTCTGTCCTGGGGCTAACACACTTCCAAACAGCTTTTACCCCACACTCTGACAACCATCGCGTGATGAGTGTCACCCCACCAATTGTAAAGCACGTGCTATGTCTCGTGAGCGTTTACGTGTGGGCCTATGTCTGCCTACGTGTACTGTGGTAGCAATAATTTGAGTACATCGACTAATTTATCGATTAAGACAGCTTATTTTCTGCCTCGCTCTGATCCGCTAATCTCTCACGCTTTCCCAGCCCATCCTGCTTCACCTTTCAGCGGAACTTCATTCTGGTCTGGGTTTCCTGAGAGTTCGGCGACGGTCGAACAGTGTCAGGGAGCACAATGATATCCAACCCTTCAACGGGTGATGAGATAACCCACAGGCGGATTGGCCTGAAGTTAGCCTTGTTTGCTGCAAAAGCTTCCAGTGGTGTTCAATATCAGTGGGCGGGACGCAGGCTAGTGTGCTTGCTAGTGACAATTGACAGTTTGTTGAGCCAACTCACTAGCTAGCCTGTTGGTATCAAACTTACAAAGCCTCCGTTTCTGATTTCCTCCGCATCACATGCATTTCTTGACACAGACCAGTACGTGATCTGATTTGAGGTAGGTAGACCAAGATGACCTACCATCTTGTATACCAACACGCCACCCGAAACTGATTGCAGTGTGGCCTTCTTGGGACCAGGTCTGAAACCGTGAGGGAGGACGCCAGGTAGCAGAGCATCTCCTCGGGTGCTTGCATTTTGTGCTTGCGAGAAATAGACTTGTCTTCGCACAGATTGTGAAGCTTGATTCCGTTATCTGAACGATTTTCGTTCAGTGCATGATGACCACCCGAGTGATATTCACCTGGTAACAGCCAACCGACGCTTGCGTTGAAGTCTCCGGCGAGAACAATGACGTCCGACTTGGCGGCTTTGCTTAAAAAATGAAGAAGCTAGTAGTGAAAATGTCCTTGTTCGGTTCAGAGCTGCAATCGGTAGGCGCGTAAGCAGAAACTATAAACAGATTGCGCCTTTCAACGCGATGTCTGTCAATCCTGCATGAGGCTTGCTGGTGAACTGCACATAGTTGGCGGTTAACTGGGACCCAGTCAAGGAGTGCAGCCTCGGCTTTGTTGCTTAACGCCGCACCAACGTCGGCCAAGCCAGCGGAAGCAGCTTCAACGTCGCCAGACAATCGTATGCGGTATTTGGCTTCCCGGTTGGTCGGAGATTTCAGCTTGAGCACAGTACTTGAATCCCGCAATCGCGTTTCGGAAAAGGAGAAGATATCAATGGCGAGGGAACTCAGAGTATGTACAAGGCCGATTTGTTGCCCAATCTGCAGTTCGGACATTGGGGTTACCAGCCGGAATGCAGATCGGGGTCGAAGAATAGCCTCAGGCAGGACATCACAGGCAGTAGTGAAACCGGTACCGGGCTAAAGTTGAGGGAAACAGGGATTGTTAAAAGAAGAATGGTTTGCGTGTGATGTGGCTTAATGCGAAGCGAAGGGGACAAGAGCGAGAGAATACGAAAAGGCGGTGTGATCCATGGTTTTTGCAACTGGTGCGATACTACACGGTGGCCCAGGCCGAGGTATGGTGTTGACTTAGAAGGGACATCACTCCGAGCTTTTGACTCAATAGCCTGTCTGCAAGGCTGCGGGACGAATTCAGGGAATCACGCTCGTTGGAATTCCGTGAATGATTTCTCGGTTCATAGGCCTTTCGTTTGGGAAGATACCTGACAGGGACCCAATCTTCCCCGGAGTAACAGCAGATGGTAGCTGGAATACAATGACCCATCGGACTGAAGCAATCGACTGTGACCTTATTCAATGGCGCGTCACATCCGCCGCGTCACAGTGTTGTTGGACAGGCAGATGGGGCATTTTATAGGGAGAAAGTTTGCCAGGCGAAAATTCACCACGTCCTGAACACTACAGCCGAACACTTCGCTGGAACGGGGTAAACCTGAACCACCCACCTGGCACCACGAGGAGTTTGTTCGGCGAGGCAGAGTTTGTTAATATGAAGAAGTAAACAATTGATTAGTTCATTTCAGGTGAGATCACTGTTGTATCAGAAGGACGTACCAGAAGGATGTACCGGAAATATATTGTAAAAAGCAGGTAAAACGCGCATGTGCCAAGAACGAAAAATCCCTCACCAAATGTCCGCTAATCATCAACGTTGAGCGAAGTTCAGTTAGTCAGGATAAGCCTAGGGTAGCGAATCACAACGCCATTCTCCCGTTCGACAACTGGCTTTTGTGTACGGTTGGACCTGCGTAGTTCACGGAACGGTGGAGCCGGCCGTGGCTGAGTTTCACACCTATCTTAGCTAAACTGCGAGGTCGGTCCAGTCGCCATGTAGAACCGACACGCGTTGACTATCAAGCCATTTTCCAGTCCAAATGTGCCAGGCCCACATGCATGTGTGATTCTCAGCGGTGCAGACAGAGTTGGGCGATCCTTAACGGTACTTCGATTTTTGATCCGAACAAATGATCCCGGCTGCAGTGAAACTAAGATTTTAGCATAAGATTGTTGGTATGTTGCTATGCGGTTTGGCACTTTGGGATTTACGGAAAAGGACACGTTGTGAGGAGCATTAAATTTGGTGCACAAAAGTCTTAGCATCATTTCGGCAGGCGTTTTCCCTGTGGCTCTGTGTTCACACGTTCTGTATGATAGCAGCGCCGTTAAGACAGCTTCTTCCCACTTTACCCCTTTTAGTTGGAGGACGTATATTGCCTCCTTGAGAGACCGGTTAAAGCGCTCCACCGTGCCATTAGCTGCAGGATTGTAGGGGGCAGTCCGGGAATGTTTCACCTTATGTCGTTGGAGAAAAGTTTCGAATTCGTAACTACAGAATTGGGGACCATTATCTGTAACCACTTCCTCTGGTAATCCGAAGCAGTTCGTAAAATGAAACGGCGGCCAAAGAGGTAATGGTGCCATTTCTCGCAAGCCCACACACAAGCGAGAGCTTCCTTTTCGCCGGCGGAGTAATGACGATTCCATTCTGATAACGTTCCTCCACCGTTTTGTAGTTGTGAAAGCACAGCGCCGAGGCCGACATCGGAGGCATCAGTTGGCACAAAAGTACGGCGTGATTCGTCAAAGATGGCAACCAATGGAGCGGAGGAAATCCATCGTTTAAGCTCGTCAAGGGCATATTCTTGTCCACCTGCCCAAACAAACGGTGACCTCTTTTTTGTCGGTTTCCATAGTGGATCTGCCACGGTTACAAAATCACGAACCTATCGCAAGTTGTAACAGCACATATCCAGAAAAGACTTTAGTTCTGTTAAGTTATTAGCTATCTGCGAGTCACCTATGGCACGGATATTCTCCTTACTGGGACGAATGCAGCTGCGGAAAATGTGCCCTAGAAATTGTATCTCATGAGCATTAAATGTGCACTTTTTCATGTTCAAGTGGAGATCGAGTTCAATGAGTTGATGAAGGACTTTATATGAGTGCTCGTCATGCTCTTCCGATGAGCGATCGAAGACACAAATATCGTCCAAGTGGGCAATCTACCCATCAATACCTGCCAGAGTTTGAGTCAGACAGCAGGTGCTGAGCTCAGACTCATAGGTAAAACTTTATGCTGAAATAATCCATCAGCGGCTAGGAAGGCGGTAATGGGTTTGGAGTCATCAGAAAAAGGCATGTGTTAAAACGCACTTCTTAAATCTAGTTTTGAGAAAACCTTTACACCGAAAAGGCAAACTTTTAGCTCATCACAAGGATGTAGCACAAATCTCTTGACGACTATCTGTCCGTTTAGACCTTGTAGATCATTACATATCCTGACAGTGCCGTCTATTTTCAAATTACTCACCATTGGCTGTATCCATTCGGAGTAATCGATTAACTCGTTCGCTAACACCACCTGCAAGGCTGCTGATACAGCTTGATGCTTCACAAGTGGAATAAGTCAAGGTTGACAAATGGAAACAGGTTTTTGCATCCTTTTTCAGCTGAATGTGATGAACACCACATGACATACTTCCGATAGCAGACTGAAGAACTTTTGGATAGCGCTCTTGTCAGTAGGTTACTCCAATGAAGGTGTCAAACGTTCAAAAGATGATACTACTTTTAACGCAACCATTGCGTTCTTCCCAAAGAGAGGCCGCTTGTTACCTTATGAAACTTATACCGCGACATCCGCAGATACGAGGCCAATCCGGAGAGATACAATGAGAAAACCAAGAATGATTAAATTATTGCCACTGTAACTCCAATATCAGTGTGCTGTCGGCTATAAAGGGTATTCGGATAAACAACGTTTGCCGAAACTGGAGGGCACAGTTGTAACAGGAGAAGCGGAACTCAATTCGACTTCTAGTGGAATAACCTTTGTTCGTAGGGAATAATACAGTTCGAATATTTGCAGAGGGAAGTTTCGGTTCAGCAACCGAGATAATCACATGTCCTAAGTTGCTGACATCAGCAGTGACTGAGTAAACGTATTGCTCTGCTGAATCGGCTACGTCGTGCTCGGGAACGGAGTCCTGTTCAATGAGTGTGCTGCGTTGGGATCGGCAACAGCCAGCAAACTGTCCAATTTTCCCACAGTTTTTACATGTGAGATTGCGGGTTGGACAAAAGAAGTTAACCTTGTGGAAAGTACTACCGCAGTGGTAGCAGGATGGTTTACTCTCTGGTAAGGGATGAGTAGGCTGTATTTTTGCCACAACGGTCGGTTTAGTTACCCAAAACTCTTTCGCTTGCACAGCAACCTCAATCTTCATTCTGGCCAAATCGCGGGCTCCATCCTAAGTCAGAGTTGGAGCGACTTCCATTAGCAGCATTTCACGTATTCTGGTACCAGCAACTGCGGAGATCAACTGTTACATCGACATGCATCCTTCGATCGTTTTCTGCAGAATAGAAGAGTAATCGCGTGACCTGACTGCACGATTAAGTCTAGTAATAGTATCATTCAGAGATCCAACTGGCTCCTGTTGCATTCGGGAAAAGACGTACCATGCTGTGAACACGTTCATTTGGGAGCCTCGAGTGCGATCGAGAGGTTTGAATGTATCACCGGGTGATTTGCATCCCTGATGGTTTAGATCATCAAACTGTCGTTGTTCCTCATCTCCGAGCAAGTGCCGAGTTTGAACTTATTTTCCTCGCTGATTGGAGACTTTAGGTCAGTATTTAAATCCAAATAATTCTGGAAGGAAATTTTCCAGCGATGGCAGGCGTCTGACGTAAGGCCTGTTTCCACAGTCAGTCCAAAGTGCTGATGGAGGTTTGATTGAAAAATTTATTGGTATACCCGCGATGCCAACTGTTGTATCAGAAGGAAGTAAATATAACAGAAGTAAATTGCAGACGACATGTAGAACGTACAGCTGCCAAGAACGAAATATCCCTCACAAGATGTCCGCTAATCAATCAGTCTTGAGCGATGTTCAGCCAATCAGGATAAGCATAGCGTATCGAATCACAACATTCACAATTTCAGGTGGGTGGTAATGTGCTCGAGGTCATGTGAATCTGCTAACCTTGTTCGAATCCTTCTCCTCTGATGGTTGACCATGACAGTTGTAACGACGGCGCCACATTTTGTACGCGTAGGTTGGGTCTTGTTAGCTCTATGCATACCGCTTCTGCAGTAGCAAGCAGCCTCATTCTTATTCCATAGCTGTGCGTTGCTGGTATTTTGCAAAGGATCTGGAAGTCAGTTTGTTTGTTTACAAGCAATGATTTATGGCACCTTACATAGGTTTGACACTGAATGACATCAGTCGTTGCTATGAGAGAGACCCCCCTAATCCTCGGTGGATTGTATGGTCTCGTTCACGTTTTGTTATTCCCCTCATCGGTTATTTCAACGTGTGATTACATTGTCTTTTCTCGGGCGATAACTCGAATTGCTGCTTGGCCGTAGCCGAGCTGTTGGGATACCGAACTTTGGATAAGGTGATACGTTTTGTGAGGGCAGCCGCGAATAAGTCTCCTATGCATCGCATTGAGGTGAATATGCAATCGTGGACAATTCAGCTGCGGAGCTGAATGGTTTGCTGGATGTTCTCCTGGCATGCGTTCTTCCTTTAAAACCACGTAAACCACATGTATGCACTGTGGTATGGCTAATATGATTCGGCATTGAACAAGATCATCGCCAATGCGGTCCTCTGGTATGGTTTGTCGGTATCCGAAAGGTAAATGAACTGATTCTCCGATCATGGGATACCAACGGATTCGAGTCCCCTATCTCGCCTTGCTTTCTTATAGTTTCGACCTCTTGACTTAAAGCCTGAGCCAGTGGTCTCCCAAGGCAACCGCCAACTTCGACCCAGTTAACAAGGTAGCAGTTCGCCTGCTGAAAAACGATGCGACTGAATTAAATTGCACACTCCGGTTCTATGGGTGGCTCGCTTTCCTGCTATGATTACGATCACTTTTCAGTCACACGCCACCCACTTGTCTGATCTCTTCGATATTGTTTAATCCATCAACGGTGAGGGATAACGCTTCCTCCGATGAGACTGTCCCCTTACCATGGCCTAACCAAATCACGCAGCTTCCAACAAGGTTTTGCCAGCCTCAAACTCCCAAGTTCGATTCTGCAATCTAGAACACAGTTCAACTTGGAAACACACTCAAGCGGATTGGAAAACAAACTGAACTTTCACGCACCGTGGAAACTATTGTTATGGGAGTTTACTGCTTGTCAGAAACCCGATTTTAGGATCACTGCACAGTCTATTAATTGTCGTCACAAATTCAACAATGCACTCCTTACGCCTTTACCTTTCTGGAGACGCCGAATCTACCGCATCTGGGTGAGCTGGTGTTGAGATTATCCTTAGTGTTATAGCCAAGACCGCACTTCTTGAGTAGATTCTAATCAACAGTTTGCACTATGAGGCCACATGGCTCATGCAGGGTTGACAAGCGTCGAGAAGACAAACGTGCTTTTGTCATAATATCTATTTATGCTTTCACTGATGCACAGATACACTCAAAGACAAATTCTATAAGAACATTTACAATGTACTGCCCATGGGTCATTGGAACTGACGTCATTGTTATGGCGGGAGATTACAACTTTTGCGTCGTTTGCTTACACCAAATGAGCACTAGCTCGGAGTTCCGCATGGGTACGGGTAGTGGATTAAGACTACTCAGTCTGTGTGCCAAGCGTCAACTTTACCTCCTCAACATCAACTTTCGTTACCCTAAACACCGTTACACTATTGGTGTCCTTCATCATCCTCTCAGTGTTGGTCGCGATAACTCACCGGCGACACAACAGTACTCGGAAATGCAGATCTTATTGGTAATCTTTCATCGGACCTGATCATGAACCTTTACGTGCAGTGTGTATGCGTTTTGATGGCTTGCCTTTGACTAAGCAAACTTGATTGAATGCTGTAATTTGGACCATCCCGCGTTCAAATAGAGTATCAACGGAAACTGAGTGAAAATCTCACTTTCTCTCCTTCGGACACCGACCAGCATTGGTTACACTTACAACAGACCATGTTTTCTTCAGGTTTATCCAACTACGGTCCTGAAAATTGCTTAGTTTAAAGTTATATCTAACAACATTCTATGAACCGCTTGACCGTCGACAAACTGTGCCCATCAGTGTGAGGCACGGTCCATTTTTAAACGATTGGAAACAAGTCTTCTTTGTGACCTTGAATCCTGCGATTCTAAGCGAGCCATGGAAATGGAGATTGCTTCCTCTACTGGATACAGCCTTACATTGTTTTGTCTCATCAAATCCACGGGATGTAAATCACATGCCATCGGTGAAACGATACGAGTTAGGCAGGACGAAGGCCATCAATCTACTCGAGCGCCTGAATCACTGGGTGGAGCACTTTGCTCTTCAATTCACTTACTCCGCATAAATGCCGATGACACATTCATTACTATCATGTGGCGTCTGGTTGGTCTGCACACATCCTGCGGAGATTCCGAGAGTACTCCAAACTTTGAGGCTTCTGGTCCTCAGAGTAATTCTTGGTCGTTTTCAAAGATGAAAAGAATCTAGTCGACATCCAAATATTTTCACTGTTCACGCAATAGGAGGACGAAGGTTCCCAACTCATTATGGCGCTTGATATGAAAGGCGGCCGCAACGGATACACCAGCTACCGAGCTATCTCAGTTTTCTTTGTCGCACACAAACCTTTTGTGTCCATCTTGCCTTGTAACATTTGAGCTATTCAAGGGAGTTCGTTTCGCGAGGAAATGACTAGTTTTCTTACAGCTTCACGCTTCATCAAATTTGTGGCCACCGTCACGTCCATCGAACACAAGCGATCGTGGTGTTTCTGGACGGTTGAGCCGCTTTTGGCTACGTAGATTGGTCACCTCTATGGAATTATCTGCTAAGGATGAGTGCATCCGACAAATTTGTCGTAATCCTGAACGTGCTGTATAGTCACACATCCGACAAAGATGGAGATTATTGCAGGCCTTCTTCCTCGTTCGCTATTACCAGCGGAGTACGCCATAATAGCCCTATCTCACTGTTCCTGTTCAACGTCGCCATCCTAGATGTTCTCCACCACGTAGTGGAAGGAGCTCTGAGTTGCTGCGTTGAGCTCCTCCCCGAGGATAGAGTCGCTACTTCTGATTATACCGACAATGTCACTTCGACCGGTGGCCTAAAGGAGAAGTCTTGCAACCCATAGGTCGCGGGCTCGAGCTTGTGTAAGGGATAGGGCGGATCTCGCAGTATGTTTATTCTACACGCTGATCGTGATGCTTGCGTGACAGCGAGGCGTTGGTACGGTGTACTGGTGTAGTGCTTATGCCTTTTTGTTGGGCGGATGATCCACAGTCCGTCCAGCACATTCTAAACCGTTTAGTGATAGTGGCATTTGAGTACGGTTTGTGTTTTATGTTATATGAGTATGGATTTTTACTTCAGAGTTTGACAGATGCCTGTACCTCCACTCAACTTTGCACTCTGGAGCGAGCTAACAATTATCTATTTCGCACATGTGAACGATTGTTCGTGTGTGCTGACAGCATCGTGTAAACAACACGAGCACTTGTGGGTGTACGGTCCCTGTCTATAGGGGTATTATTCCCCAACACCATGTGCATTGGCTCGGTCGCGTACTGCGAAAGCCATCCTACCATCTTCATCGTCGTTTCGCATTATTTGCACTTTGTGGATGCGAATGAGAAATGTGCCGCACCGGACAATCGAGAACATGAGAAAAGAAGATGGGTACTTGTTGATTGCTTCTCCGAGTTTGATAAGGTGATTGCATACGTTTCAGTGTGTGGACATGCAGGGTACTATCCTGCTTTTTGCATCATTAGTCCATGATCGACGGGCAGGTGACTTTTTAAAGTGGCGATTTCGATTTGCTCCTCGTGATCTCTGCTCATTCTCTTCCGTGGCTGAACCATGTCTTTCTATTCGTCAGAGATCGTTCTTTCTGAGCTGATGGCACACGGGATCAATGTCGATGCACATGCTGATCGAAGTATTAGAGGAGTACCGTGCTTTTAGTTATCGTCTTCCACACTGTGTTGTTGCTTGCGCTAAAATCCGTTTTGTTCCAGTTGAAGCTTTGTCTGTCCTCATCCACATGCACTGAGACGATGCATAATATTTTTTTACCAGTCCTCCGATGTTGTACATCCTTGTGGATACGGAGGAAACTATCTGTCTTAATTTTGCATGGTTATTTTCCTCCGAATTATTGGTTGACTGTGACTGCGCTTGGCGGGAATGTTGGTTAGGTGCCTACCTGTCTGTTAACCTAACTACTGATTCCAAGAGACTTTGTAGTGTTGCTGGGAGGGTCTGGGTGCAAAGTCTTCATAACCGTACTAAGCTCAAAGTGTATTTCCATCCAGTGTGGACCGGGTTATTGCCCAGCCACCGCCCTGTGTACGTCTGGTACGCATGATCCCGAAATTAGACAGGAATGCTGCTATTGTGAATGTTGAAGGAGCGTTAGCCGGTTTCCTTGGTTAAGCGCGCTTCCCACCCACGTGCCTCCTGAATCTGGGGTATGTGGGTGGAGCTGTGGTTGGTGCAGCGCAAGCCACCCATGCTCTCTCTGCAGGCACAGACATCCTGTGGCTGTCCTATGGAGGCCACAGTGATAGGCACATTCGGACACGGATGCAGCCAATCTATATATTCTTGAAGTGGCCGTTTTTTCCTGAGTGGGAGCTTCTGTATCGGCTAGCTACTTTATTCAAACCACTGCCACAACGGGATAAACCACGCCCTTGCTCTCCATCTTTTTCATCTAGCTGTTGATTTTCATTCCTGTTAAGGCTCACTTATCATTCGCCTTTTTCCCTTTTCTTTTTCCGTTGTGTTTATTTCTGCGCTTCTTTTTCATCCCCCACACAACTGTTATGTATGACGACGTAGATCATAAAACGTGCTTCTGATACAATTTAATATTTGGAATGCGCGTCACTCAGTATTACTATTTATGCTTCCAATACTTGGCCACTGCACACAGAGGACATACGGAGCCGATCATTTTTAGCCATTGATGCTTGCACATTGTCGCTCATATCTAGTGGTTGAACTGCATGCGTTCCACTACACTTCCTTATCTAGTGCTTGGTAATGGGTCTTCTGGTGCCTCGTTAGAAGGTCTCTAGAACTCGATATGTTCTCAGTGGCTCTTTTATGGGCTCTGCATACCGCCAGCGAGCCGAGTGTCTTGGCCCGTGCTGCTTCTCAACATTTCGTCTGGTTATAGAGCACCCTGAGGTAGTTAGAAAGTGTTAAGTGAGCTGTGTCTGTTTGCCGCCCGTCGACTTCCCTGACGTGGGAGAGCGAGGACTTGTGGCTAGTTTACATCAGTGGCTGGAGTCCCTATCGAACATGACACAGTTGCGTGGTCCATCACACTCTCCTGTACTCGGTCTCTTGCATTTAGCCATTGTGTTCCATCCCGGCTACTTTTACTCCCCCTGCCACCCCTTTCTTTGTGTTCTTGCGTATTGCTCCATTTTCCAGTTATTTATTGTTATTATTATTATTATTATTATTATTCTGGCGGCGTAAGTTGTGATTACTGGATCCACTGTACGTTATTGCCCGGACCATACTTGTTTAACTGAAGTGACCTATTTATTACTTTCGTTTTGGTGATGAATGTCAGGGTTCCTGGGTTCACCATGTTTTGGCGAATGCTTCTTGGTTGTTGCGCAACTGTAATGCATGCAAACTCGGTGTGTAATCATGGTTATTGTCGGCTGTTTAAGTTGTACATTTATCATTTCAGCTTGTCCCTGTTGGTGATATCAGCATAATCCATTGGGGTTTTTTTCTCCGGTTTGCACCAGGTATTCCTATGTTTGTCCTGATTTGCCAAAAGAGTTCGCAAAATACGACGCAGAGCCTGCCAAGTGGATCCAGAAGCATAATGTGGTCAAAACAGCAAAATACCCTGCGTTCAGCGTGGATGTCGGCTACGAACGATTTTTAGGACCTGAGATTTTCTTCCAACCGGAGGTGGGTGTCGTTTGCCTGATCTATCGTCCACTTCCGCTTCTTGTCATAAATGAGTGTTACACATACGCAAACACTATGCGTTCAGAGACATTTTTGTGATGCTGGTGATTGATGGTCAGGTTGAATTACAGGGTTTTTAAAAAAAACGTAATTTGGAGCACTCCAGTGGGAAACGCGTTTCACATTGCATTGAACGGGAGTTATTTTGCTCATTGGGACTGCATCTTAGACGGACGAGTGTTATATGTTGTCCCCCCGAAAATATGGCACTCATCGCTGCGCTCATCAGTCAGAGAAAGGAGAACTTCGAGCTGAATCCAGGACTTTTGGGATTTTAACCCCACATACCCCTAAGCCACTGAGTCGCGACGAGTAGCGCTTATCACCATGGTTGACGGCCCACTATTGATTCATTTTAAGGCGCAATTTGTGTGGCTAGGTTTCGATGCACAATTTATGTCTGAACTGTGATTCACATTGAAGTGAAGTTGTTTTAAGCCAGTCGTACCGTATGTGACGTGTACAAGTAAGTGTCGTAGAGGACAGTACTGCAGGCGAGCGACAAGGGTTTTGCTTTCACATCGTGTTTATACGATGGCGCTGCGAACATTGCATTTTTTCCATTTCATCTACGAACTACAGGCTACATGTTTCACCTCGTTAATTTTACTGGTGTCTAAACCAGTTTAGCTCACTGATGTGATCTAGATTTGTGCAGGCCGGCCCGTAGCCTTAAGAATCACAAGCCTCCCTTGTAATCCGAGGACGCGGGTTCGAGCCTGCGTAGGGACCGGGCGAACCTCCCAGCATCCTTAGCCCACGTGCGACTGGTGGCGGCTGCGAAGCGTCGGTATTGCTTACAAGCGTACTGCTATCTTTTTCTTAGCAGACTTGCGCACTCTACTGTTGTCTACAGGAAATGTATCGAAGCTTTTCTTGCTTCCTTTCACTCATGACTTGCTTTTACGAGAGCTGTTGGTCCTATTTTCATTGACGCTGCTAGTCGCTCACGCTTTCCGGGTCCCCTTTCGATGGTCATTACCATCAGCAGAATGAGAGACTTCATTCCAGTTGCTAATCAGTAGATGAGCTAATTTCCTTTTTGCTAGACCGAATTAAGTTGTCTCAGGGGGTTAGCACCTTGAGCCCCTATTATTGTTGTTATTATTATTATAAAGGGTCTACAAGCTACATGTTTCACTTTGTCCCTGTTACTGTTACTCTGACCAGCCCACAAGGCGGTTGAGCGTAATAAGCACTCCCACCCTTTTGGAGCCGGCAACTTCATAATCACCTCATACGCCTTACGGATGACAACAAATCATCCGTGGGACTCAACTCACCCAAACGCCGTCTATTTACCGGTCCACAATGTCTCCAATGAACTCAACGACAATGGTTATGTTTCTTGGATAGTCACATCCACCACGTCCCAGTGCTTTCATGCAGCTTATTGTATTTTGAAGTGAAAAGGTGAACACTTGTCAAGCGAAGTTCAACAGCTTCTGAGTTGTCCAAAACTGCTTATTCATCTCAATGCGAAACATATATGGGACTTTTCGCACTTAACTATACAAGAACATACCTCGAAATCCACCCATTGGGTGTGTGACCAGCTATCTACAATTCGTCTGCAATTGAGCAGCCGATCGGGACTAAACAGCAAAAAGCTCAAAACCGCCTGTGAAACACAGAAAACGAGCTGTTGCTTATGCTACTGTTGTCTCCCCTTCGTCGAGCAACATTTTAACCCCGTCATTGTCTCTATGGCACATCTGTCTGTACTCAAACTGCGTTTATCTAGAGTTGACGCAGCTTCAAATACCGTTCAAGCCGATATGAGCATTGCTGTTAGTCCCCGGACTTGAGCTGGTCTGATCGACTGGATCCCAATCAACAGCCGGATATGCGTCGTCAGATTGACTGGCTCGTTGAAAGCCTCGAAGTCACGCTCAGACAATTGGTACCTATTTGTTGCCACCGCATACGCCCCCATAAACTGTTGTGCCAACTCGATGAAAGACTACGTCTATCACCAACTGGATACGATCCTTCCTCACCGATTAGTCACAGATGCTGTAGTGCTTGATGGTGATTTGAACGTTCAAGTTGGAAAATTGTCCAGTGATGAGCTTCATCTGGGTGGCCCACACGGTGTAAGCTCCTGTACTGATAACAGTAAGCGGTTGTTACACTTTTGTGACGATGTTTGACTTATCCTCGCGAGCACAAACTTCTAACCCAAGACCCACCGGAGGGTGACATGGAGCCCACCAGCCACGGATGCATATCGATCACATCGTGCTCTGTTACCACTGGAGAGGCTGCGTTCGAAACTACCGCTCGATTTGGAGCATGAGTGTGGACTCCGACCATTTGGTAGTATGTACTAATCTCAGAATGGGGGCTCACGTTCGGATTGAGGCAGTTCTAGACGGATTAGTCTAAGCATTGTCATCTCTAAGTTTCTTGACTCAGTCGTTGTTCACGGATTGATTGGGACCATTGAAATCCAGACTCGTTAGGAGTCCACTGGGTTTCATCGAAATGGAGGTTGCACTGGCCACCTCTTCATTTTGCGTCAATTGTTGGGAGCACCACCATTTATATTAGCGGTCCACCGTAGTCGCGTTCCACGACATTAAAACTGCCTACGACTCGGTGAATCGATGTGCCGCTTGGGACTGTTTGGTCAGGACAGGTGTACCCGATCGATACGTAAACATTGTCAAGGTGCTTTATTTTGAGCGTAGTTTGGTCAGTGTCGACTTATGGCAAACTGTCGCCGCCCTTCAACCTCTCCAGCGGCGCAAAGCGGAGATGCCCCCTATTACCTTTTTCGCCATCGACGAAGTCATGGAAACTGCGCCCACTGGACAAAACTAGGGTGTGAAGTTGCTTCCAGGGGATTGAGTTCTCGATTTGGAGTACACCAACCAAATTGTCATAATCTGTGACAGGTTACGTACGTGCCAAGCGATGTTGGTGGGGACACCACGTGAGCAACGCACGTGTTCGGCGTCGTGTATTTTATGAGGGATGAGCGAGTGAACCACTCGGTACCGCTATTTCACTAACCAGGCTCCGATGGCTGTACCACGTGTTGCGCATCCAGCCAGACTCCGGCTACGTGCGTGGTTTGCGCTCCAGGGGTGTGGATGGAAGAAGAGGAAAGGTGGCCAAGCGATGACTTTTTCAAGAGGAATAGAGGCGCTGACTTCGAAATTGGAAGCTTTTAACTGCATACTTGGCGTCCACGGGACGATGAACACGTTTGGCTGCATACACTTTTCGACGTGGTCTAGAACCGGGCGAACTGACATCTCTGTTGTGAGTTTCTTTATCCCTCCCGCCGCTTAGTCTCCCCCTTAACCATAATATCTTTGCCAACGCATAATATAAAAAACGGTACCATTTTTTGTTGTGTTTTGCTTCGCTCTGTTTTTTTTCTTCTTACTTCCACCTGATTGAGCTGCATTGCAACGCAATGGCTGGGTTGTCTTTCACCCCCATTTAGTGTGCAGAATGATGATGAAGATGAATTAGTGCATTGCTAGTCATCACCTCGCAACATCTACGCGGGCACGATCGCATTATGACATTTGCTTGTGTTTACTAATCACCTTGCGTCGGGTGCTTTTTTGCTTGCAGTAATGCCGTGTCTTTATTCGTATCAGAATCATACTGTTGTGGGCCAAAGATCGTTACTACTGCGTAATGTGTTAGTAGCGTAAATATGCCAGGAAACCAAACGATTATGGGTCAACAGCGGACTATACTAACAGATCGACAGAAGAGAAACGCGTTGGGATCTGAGTTGTTTCCGCGCGAGGAATGGACACAAAAGCAGTGCGCTTCCAGTTGAAAGCGTGTAAATGAGTGTTTTGTTTTCCAGCACTGCTACATTTGGTTCATGAAGTTGCCACAATAAACATCCGTTCGCAACTTGAGTTCATACATCGACATTGCTCCCGTGTGCCATCAGCTCAGAAAGAACGATCTCTGACGAATAGAAAGACATGGTTCAGCCACGGAAGAGAATGAGCAGAGATCACGAGGAGCAAATCGAAATTGCCACTTTAAAAAGTCACCTGCCCGTCGATCATGGACTAATGATGCAAAAAGCAGGATAGTACACTGCATGTCCACACACTGAAACGTATGCAATCACCTTATCAAGCTCGAAGAAGCGATCAACAAGTCTCCATATTCTTTTCTCATGTTCTCGATTGTCCGCTGCGGCACATTATTTCATTGGCATCCATAAAGTGCAAATAATGCGAAACGACGATGAAGATGGTAGGCTGGCTTTCGCAGTATGCGACCGAGAGCCAATGCACATGGTGTTGGGGAATAATACCCCTATAGACAGGGACCGTTCACCCACAAGTGCTCGTGTTGTTTACACGATGCTGTCAGCACACACGAACAATCGTTCACATGTGCGAAATAAGTAGTTGTTAGCTCGCTCCAGAGTGCAAAGTTGAGTGGAGGTACAGGCACTTGTCAAACCCTGAAGCAAAAATCCATACTTGTATGGGATAAAACACAGACCGTACTTAGATGCCACTATCACTAAACGGTTTAGAATGTGTTGGACGGACTGTAGATCGTCCGCCCAACAAAAAGGCATAAGCAGTACACCATTACGCCGTACTGACGCCTCGCTGCCACGTAAGCACCACGATCCGCGCGTAGACTAAACATACTGCGAGATCCGCCCTATCCCTTACACAAGCTCGAGCCCGCGACCTATGGGTTGCAAGACTTCTCCTTTAGGCCACCGGCCGAAGTGACATTGTCGGTATAATCAGAATTCGCGACTCTATCCTCGGGGAGGAGCTCAACGCAGCAACTCAGAGCTCCTTGCACTACGTGGTGGAGAACATCTCGGATGGCGACGTTGAACAGGAACAGTGAGATAGGGCTATTATGGCGTACTCTGCTGGTAACAGCGAACGAGGAAGAAAGCCTGCAATAAGCTCCATCTTTGTCGGATGTGTGACTATACAGCACGTTCAGGATTACGACAAATTTGTCGGATGCACTCATCCTTAGCAGATAATTCCATAGAGGTGACCAATCTACGTAGCCAAAAGCGGCTCAACCGTCCAGAAACACCACGATCGCTTGTGTTCGATGGACGTGACGGTGGCCACAAATTTGATGAAGCGTGAAGCTGTAAGAAAACTAGTCATTTCCTCGCGAAACGAACTCCCTTGAATAGCTCAAATGTTACAAGGCAAGATGGACACAAAAGGTTTGTGTGCGACAAAGAAAACTGAGATAGCTCGGTAGCTGGTGTATCCGTTGCGGCCGCCTTTCATATCAAGCGCCATAATGAGTTGGGAACCTTCGTCCTCCTATTGCGTGAACAGTGAAAATATTTGGATGCCGACTAGATTCTTTTCATCTTTGAAAACGACCAAGAATTACTCTGAGGGCCAGAAGCTTTATGGCGGCTCAATGTTTGGAGTTCTCATCGAATCTCCGCTTCATTGGGAGGACGTATGCAGACCAACCAGACGCCACATGATAGTAATGAATGTGTCATCGGCATTTATGCGGAGTAAGTGAATTGAAGAGCAAAGTGCTCCACCCAGTGATTCAGGCGCTCGAGTAGATTGATGGCCTTCGTCCTGCCTAACTCGTATCGTTTCACCGATGGCATGTGATTTACATCCCGTGGATTTGATGAGACATAACAATCTGAGGCTGTATCCAAGAGAGGAAGCAATGTCCATTTCCATGGCTCGCTTAGAATCGCAGAATTTAAGGTCACAAAGAAGACTTGTTTCTAATCATTTAAAAATAGACCGTGCCTCACGCTGATGGGCACAGTCTGTCGACGGGCAAGCGGTTCCGAGAATGTTGTTGAGATACATGTTGTAATTAAGCAATTTTCAGGACCGTAGTTGGATAAACCTGAAGAAAACATGGTCTGTTGTAAGCGTAACCAATGCTGGTCAAGGTCCGAAGGAGAGAAAGTGAGATTTTCACCAACCTTCCGTTGATGCTCCACTTAAACGAGGGATCCTCCAAATTACAGCATTCAATCAAGTTTCCTTAATCTTAGGCAAGCCATCAAAATGCATACAAACCGCACGTAAAGGTTCATGATCAGGTCCGATGAAAGATTACCAATAAGATCTGCAGTCCCGAGTACTGTTATGTCACCGGTGCGTTATCGCGACCAACTCTGAGAGGATGATGAAGGACACCACGTAGCGTAACGGCGTTTAGGTTAACGAAAGTTGATGTCGATGAGATAAAGTTCGCGATTGGCACACAGACTGAGTAGTCTTTATCCATTACCCGAACGGATGTCACCGTACCCATGCGGAACTCCGAGCTAGTGCTCATTTGGTGCAAGTAAACGACGCAAAAGTTGTAATCTCCAGCCATAACAATGACGTCAGTTCCTATGACCCATAGGCAGTGGATTGTAAATGTTTTTATAGAATTTGTTTTGGAGTGTATCTGTGTATCATCGAAAGCATAAGTAGATATTATGAAAAGAGCACGTTTGTCTTCTCGACGCTTGTCAACCCTGCATGAGCCATGTGGCCTCATAGTGCAGAGACAACTGTTGATTAGAATCGATTCACGAAGGGCGGTCTTAGCTATAACACTAAGGATAATCTCAACACCAGCTCACCCAAGTGCGGTAGATTCGGCGTCTCCAGAAAGGTAAAGGCGTAAGGAGTGCATTGTTCAATTTGTGACGACAATTAATAGACTGTGCCGTGATCCTAAAATCGAGTTTCTGACAAGCAGTAAACTCCCATAGCAATAGTTTCCAGGGTGCGTGAAAGTTCAGTTTGTTCTCCAATCCGCTTGAGTGTGTTGCCACGTTGAACTGTGTTCTAGATTGCAGAATCGAAATTGAGAGTTTGAGGCTGGCAAAACCTTGTTGGAAGCTGCGTGATTTGGTTAGGCCATGGTAAGGTGACGGTTTCGTCGGAGGAAGCGTTATCGCTCACCGTTGATGGGTTTGACAATATTGAGGAGAGTAGACAAGTGGGTGGCATGTGACTGAAAAGTGATCGTAATCATAGCAGGAAAGCGAGCCATCAATAGAACGAGAGTGTGCAATTTAATTCAGTTGCATGGTTCTTCAGCATGCGAACTGCTACCTTGTTGACTGAGTCGAAATTGGTGGTTGCCTTGGGAGACCACTGGCTCAAGTTTTAAGTCAAGAGGTCGAAACCACAAGACAGCAAGGCGAGATAGGGGACTCGAATCCGTTGGTATCCCATGATCGGAGAATCAGTTCATACACCTTTCGGATACCGACAAACCATACCAGAGGCCTGCATTGGTGATGATCTTGTTCAGTGCCGAATCACATTAGCCATACCACAGTGCGTACATGTGGTTTACGTGGTTTTATAGGAAGAACGCAATCCAGGAGAACATCCAACACAACATTCAGCTCTGCAGCTGAATTGTCCACGATTGCATATTCACCTCAATGCGATGCATGGGAGACTTATTCGTGGCTACCCCAACAAAACGTATCACCTTATCCAAAGCTCGGACCACGGCTACGGCTAAGCAGCAATTCGAGTTATCGCCCGAGAATAGACAATGTAATCACACGTTAAAGTAACAGAGGAAGGGAATAACAAAAACGTGAACGAGACAATACAATCCAACGAGGTTTAGTGGGGTCTCTCTCATAGCAACGACTGATGTCATTCATTGTCGAGCCTATGTCCGGTGCCGTATATTGTTGTTTGTTAACAAACAAACTGATTTCCAGATCCTCTGCAAAATACCAGCAACGCACTGCTATGGAATAAGAATGAGGCTGCTTGCTACTGCAAAAGCGGTATGCATAGAGCTAACAAGACCCAACCTACGCGTCCAAAATGTGGCGCGGTCGTTACAGCTGCCATGGTCAACCATCAGAGGAGAAGGATTCGAACAAAGTGAGCAGATTCACATGACCTCGAGCACATTATCACCCACCTGAAATTGTGAATGTTACGATTCGATACTCTAAGTTTATCCTGATTGGCTGAACATCGCTCAAGACTGATTGATTAGCGGACATCTTGTGAGGGATTTTTCGTTCTTGGCAGTTGTACGTTCAACATGTCGTCTGCAATTTACTGTTATATCTACTTCCTTATAGTGCGACAGTTGGCATCGCGGGTATAACCAGGAATTTTTCAATTAAACCTCCATCAGCACTTTGGACTGACTGTGGAAACAGGCCTACGTCAGACGCCTGCCATCGCTGGAAAATTTCCTTCCAAATTATTTGGATTTAAATACCGACCTGAAGTCTCCAATCAGCGAGGAAAATAAGTTCAAACTGCTTCGGCACTTGCTCGGAGATGAGGAACAACGACAGTTTGATGATCTAAACCTTCAGGGATGCAAATCACCCGGTGATACATTCAAACCTCTCGATCGCACTCGAGGCTCCCAAATGAACGTGTTCACCGCATGGTACGTCTTTTCCCGAATACAACAGGAGCCAGTTGGATTTCTGAATGATGTTATTACTAGACTTAATCGTCCAGTCAGGCCACGCGATTACTCTGCTATTCTGCAGAAAACGATCGAAGGATGCATGTCGATGTAACAGTTGATCTCCGCAGTTGCTGGTACCAGAATACGTGAAATACTGCAAATGGAAGTCGCTCCAACTCTGACTTAGGGTCGAGCCCACGATTTGGCCAGAATGAAGATTGAGGTTGCTGTGCAAGCGAAAGAGTTTTGAGTAACTAAACCGACCGTTGTGGCAAAAATACAGCCTACTCATCCCTTACCAGAGAGTAAACCATCCTGCTACCACTGTGGTAGTACTTTCCACAAGGTTAACTTCTCCTCTTGTCCAACCCGCAATCTCACATGTAAAAACTGTGGGAAAATTGGACACTGCTGGCTGTTGCCGATCCCAACGCAGAACACTCGTTAAACAGGACTCCGTTCCCGAGCACGACGTAGCCGATTCAGCAGAGCAATACGTTTACTCAGTCGCTGCTGATGTCAGTAACTTCGCAAATGTGATTATATCGGTTGTTGAACCGAAACTTCCCTCTGCAAATATTCGAACTGTATTATTCCCTACGAACAAAGGTTATTCCACTAGAAGTCGAATTGAGTTCCGCTTCTCCTGTTACAACTGTGCCCTCCAGTTTTGGCAAACGTTGTTTATCCGAATACCCTTTATAGCCGACAGCACACTGATATTGGAGTTACAGTGGCAATAATTTAACCATTCTTGGTTTTTTCATTGTACCTCTCCGGATTGACCTGGTATCTGCGGATGTCGCGGTATAAGTTTCATCAGGTAACAAGCGGCCTCTCTTTGGGAAGAACGCAATGGTTGCGTTAAAAGTAGTGTCATCTTTTGACCGTATGACTGTTTCCTCCATTGGAGTAACATACTGACAAGAGCGCTATCCAAAGGTTTTTCAGTCTGCTGTCGGAAGGATATCATGTAGTGTTCATCGCATTCAACTGAAAAAGGATGCAAAAACCTGTTTCCATTTGTCAAACTTGACTGATTCCACTTGCGAAGCATCAAGCTGTATCAGCAGCCTTGCAAGACGTGTTAGCGAAGGAGTTAATCGATTACTCCGAATGGATGCAGCCAATGGTGAGTACTTTGAAAATAGACGGCACTGTCAGGATATGTAGTGATCCACAAGGTCTAAACGGACAGATAGTCGTCAAGAGATCTGTGCTACATCCTTGTGATGAACTAAAAGTTTGCCTTTTCGGTGTAAAGGTTTTCTCAATACTAGATTTTAGAAGTGCATTTTAACACATGCCTTTATCTGATGACTCCAAACCCATTACCGCCTTCCTAGCCGCTGATGTGTTATTTCCGCATAAAGTTTTACCTATGAGTCTGAGCTCAACACCTGCTGTCTGACTCAAGCTCTGGCAGGTATTGATGGGTAGGTTGCCCACTTGGACGATATTTGTGTCTTCGATCGCTCATCGGAAGAGCATGACGAGCACTCATAAAGTCCTTCATCGACTCATTGAACTCGATCTCTACTTGAACATGAACAAGTGCATATTTAATGCTCCTGAGATACAGTCACTATGGCACATTTTCCGCAGCTGCATTCGCCACAGTAAGGAGAATATCCGTGCCATAGGTGACTCGCAGATAGCTAATAACTTAACAGAACTAAAGTCTTTTCTGGATATGTGCTGTTACAACTTGCGATAGGTTCGTGATTTTGTAACCGTAGCAGATGCACCACGGAAAGTGACAAAAAAGAGGTCACCGTTTGTTTGGGCAGGTGGACAAGAATATGCCCTTGACGAGCTTAAACGATGGATTTCCTCCGCCCTATTGGGTGTCATCTTTGACGAATCATCCCGCACTTTTGTGCGGGCCTCGGTGCTGTGCTTTCACAACTACAAAACGGTGGAGGGAAGTTATCAGAATCGAATCGTCATTACTCCGCCGGCGAAAAGGAAGCTCACGCTTGTGTGTGGGCTTGCGAGAAATGGCACCATTACCACTTTGGCCGCCGTTTCATTTTACGAACTGACCACTCAGTTCTCAGCACCCTCCTCAAGAATGGATCTAAAGGGTTCCGCCCGATGCGAATCAATCGTTGGTACGCTAGACTTCTTAGTTACCATTTCCTAATTGTTGACCGGCCACGATGGCATAATCAGACTGCGGACGAATTATCCTGCTTACCTTTGGAACTGGAGAGTGGAAGAGAAGCACTCAGAGAGGCGGCAATGGTGTCTAGTCTTAGATCCGATTTGTCGGCCCCTGACATTTAGTCAGCAACAAAACCGGGAATACTAGAGACGAGAAGCTGCAGAAACTAGTGGCTTACATTAATCATGAATGGCTGAAGAAGAGCAGAATTTCCTGTGATTTCCTTCCGCACTATGCAATTCGAGAGGAACTTTCAGTCGTAGATGGTTGTCTAATGCGAGGATCAGTATTTGTAGCTCCATCGTCACTGGTTAACAAGTTAACTGCGTATGCTCATGAGAGTCATCCGGGTATTGTCCGGCATTAGTTTTGGTGGCCACGGATGGCATCAAGTATCGAAGCATTTGTGAGAAACTGTCAAGCTTACCTAACAGCGGATAAAAGTTCTCCGCCTGTCGTGGCTCCCGTGTAACCGATACCATACCCGATGAGACCGTGGGTCGAAATTGCAATTGAGGTTAGGTGCCCCTTCGCCACTGCTCCGGTGAATAAGAAAACCTACTTGTTGCAACCTGCTTTTACAACAGCGGGTATGAGGTTCATATACTTGACCAAGTGACCTCTTCTGTAGTGCTGCGATGTATTAGACATCTATTCAGTCGCTTCGGATTAGCAGAGGAACGTGGTTACAGATAATGGTCCCCAATTCTGTAGTTAAGAATTCGAAACTTTCCTCCAAACGACATAACGTAAAAACATTCCCCGACTGCCCCCCTACAATGCTGTAGCTAATGTGGCATGGTGGAGAGCTTTCACCGGTCTCTCAAGGAGGCAATATACGTCCTCCAACTAAAAGAGGTAGAGTGGGAAGAAGCTGCAAATGGGATCAATATTCTCAATGCGCTTTCCGGCAGTAATGGATACTCTTCACCTATCTTTGCCCAAAATGTTACTAGTTGCGTGCTTTGGAAATCTACCTTCAATCCGCTGTCCTCGCGCATTCCTAGGAATTGTACCTTGATTTCGAATTCAGTATCTGGAAATATTCCTTCAGCTACTGTAAACGGTCTTAGCGCCCAGGCACTTAATTGGCGAGTTTCCAAATCAGGAAAATATTTGCTGATGGAATTCATCACTGATGACAAGTGGCAAGATATTTCATTCGTGAACGCGCATTTTTCATTTCTTTCAACGAGCACCGTCGTTAGTTCTGGAAATATCGTCACGTCGTCAACATCAACCGAGCGCTGGTAAAGCTGCAGTTTGCGAAGGAAACCGGCTACTCTATCCTGAGGGACTAAAATGTTCATCATATTCCCTTGCAGGCTGAGGTTAAGCGCATTGATTTCTCCAAAGAAATCAGCAAGATAAGCAAGTTTCGACATAAACACGCTGTCCGTTATAATAACGTGTAAGTCGTTTCCCTTACCCTTATGCATCTTTTTTCTTCGAAGAAAGATTGCAATTTCCTCTCGAAGCTGAAGCACTCGGTGCAACACCCTGCATCGTGACAACCAACGCACTTCTGTGTGCAATAGTAGCACGTCGAATTTGCCTCTAAATTCATTGCACAACTCTTTGAAGATTCTTGTGTGGGTCGCACTACCGCGGATGACATTTACTATCTTTACTACTTTGGTTAACACGTCAAGTAAAGCAGGTGGAAGAGTGCTCACTGCTAAAGCATAACGATGTATGATGCAGTGACTAAAGGTAGCATGCGGAGCAACATTTTTGACCAATGTTTGGAATCCGGAACGGACGCCCAACATGGCTGGTGCTCGGTCTGTACAGAGACCCACTAACTTCGACCACAGTAGCATGTTTTCCTCGATGAACTTCTTTACTATTCGGAAGACATCTTCGCCACGCGTAGTCATGCTCAAGGATTCTGAGAACAAGTACTCTTCTTTAGAGCTATCACTTTTTAGGTACCGAACATACACAAGTAGTTGGGAACGGGACGCTACGTCGGTCGACTCATCTAACTGGATTGCAAAGAAGGGACTTGATCTTATTTCGTTGAGCACCGTGTTCAAAATTTGTTTCCTCATGTCCTCGATACGACTTTTGATGGTGTTGTTCGAAAGTGATATCATATTAATCTTCTCCGCATGATGTTCTCCAAGAACGAGCTTAACCGCATCCATTATGCAAGGTTTGATGAGGTCCTCTCCTATGGTATGCGGCTTCTTGTTTTTGGCGATTCGAAGCGCAACGCGATACGAAGCTTCAAGGCCAGCCTCATTTGCCTTAGAAAAGGAGCTCGATGTATCCAGGCGCGAAAGTTTTAGCGCAGCTTCTTTCCTTCTAAAGAATGTAATATCTTTTCCTATCAAATGGGCATGGCTTCGTTCGAAGTGCTCTTTCAATTTACTAGGTTTCATACTCTCCGCCGTGAGCACTTTGCTGCACAAAATGCATTGCGGTTTCCCAACATTTTTATCAACGAAGTTAGTGAAGCCCCACTGCAGAAATGCTTCTTTGTAGGACCGCTTTTTTCTGGAAGACGTATTCCCTACAAACAATTAAGTAGGTCGATGTTATAGATATATATCATTTATAGAAATTAATCTCGTTATTCCATGCAGGTGACATTATCGCAAACGTTCGCAGACAAATATATTTTTGTCGGCATCAAAGCCACTGAATGAAAATGCTCACCTGCCATGACTTCACGTATAAAACAACTGCTCATGAAAGTGATCAACATAACACCTAATGGTCACTGGCGTCCAATCTGCTGATTCTATGTTGGTTGTGACCCCAATTGTATCGTTTCTCTGCCCTTTCAAACGCCTACCGTTATCCCGATTCAGGCCCTCTCTTGATCCCATCGTGTCTGATTCCTAATCAAACATGAACATGTGTTTCATTCCTCCGTTCCACGTTATTCCTCGACATTTTCCCGACACCATTCTGTATCCATACCTTGTGAACACTAATCACCCTTTCTCGCCGTTCCTACTGTCAAACATTCACCTGTGAACATAACTGGTACTTTGACCAGTGCTGAAAAGATAGTTTGCTATCCACCCCGTTATTCGACCCGGTGAACGACTGGCTTATTCGAAAACACGGCAGCAGTTGTGGCAGTCGACAAAGGCGCCATGCCGTAGTAGCTGCATTGACTGATGGCTAACTAAAAATGCTGAGCTAGTTGCGATGTGTGATTTCGTTATTAAGCTTATTTCGCGACTGATTTGTGACCAAATCCAATTATCGGTATTTACCTCTCGGAAAATGCCATTTTACCCCCTTGGGGGTAATTACCCCCAGGTTGGGAAACCCTGCCCTAGACTAACGACTAAATGACTAACTGAACTTCGCTCAACGTTGATGATTAGCGGACATTTGGTGAGGGATTTTTCGTTCTTGGCACTTGCACGTTCTACCTGCTTTCTACAATATATTTCTGGTACATCTACGTCCTTCTGATACAACAGTGATCTCACCTGAAATGAACTAATCAATTGTTTACTTCTTCGTACTAACAAACGCTGCCTCGCCGAACAACCTCATCCTGATGCCAGGTGGGTGGTTCAGATTTACCCCGTTCCAGCGAAGTGTTCGGCTGCAGTGTTCAGGACGTGGTGGATTTTCGCCTGGCAAACTTTCTCCCTATAAAATGTCCCATCTGCCTGTCCAACAACACTGTGATGCGGCGGATGTGACGCGCCACTGAATAAGGTCACTGTCGATTGCTTCAGTCCGATGGAGCATTGCACTCCAGCTACCATCTACTGTTACTCCGGGGAAGATTGGGTCCCTGTCAGGTATCTTCCCAAACGAAAGGCCTATGAACCGAGGAATCATTCACGGAATTCCAACGAGCGTGATTCCCTGAATTCGTCCCGCAGCCTTGCAGACAGGCTATTGAGTCAAAAGCTCGGAGTGGTGTCCCCTCTAAGTCAACACCATACCTCGGCCTGGGCAACCGTGTAGTAAGGCACCAGGTGCAAAAACCATGGATCACACCGCCGTTTCGTATTCTCTCGCTCTTGTCCCCTTCGCTTCGCACCAAGCCACATCACACGCAAACCATTCTTCTTTTATTAATCCCCATTTTCCTCGACTTTAGCCCGGTACCGGTTTCACTGCTGCCTGTGATGTCCTGCCTGAGGCTATTCTTCGACCCCGATCTGCATTCCGGCTGGTAACCCCCAATGTCCGAACTGCAGATTGGGCAGCAAATCGGCCTTGTACGTACTCTGAGTTCCCTCGCCATTGATACCTCCTGCTTTTCCGAAACGCGATTGCGGGATTCAAGTACTGTGCTCAAGCTGAAATCTCCGACCTACCGGGAAGCCAAATACCGCATACGATTGTCTGGCGACGTTGAAGCTGCTTCCGCTGGCTTGGCCGACGTTGGTGCGGCGTTAAGCAACAAAGCCGAGGCTGCACACCTTGACTGGGTCCCAGTTAACAGCCAGCTATGTGCAATTCACCAACAAGCCTCATGCAGGTTTGACAGACATCGCGCTGAAAGGCGCAATCTGTTTATCGTTTCTGCTTACGCGCCTACTGATTGCAGCTGTGAACTGAACAAGAACATTTATACTGCCAGCTTCATCAGCTATCATGCAAAGGCGCCAAGTCAGACGTCATTGTTCTCGCCGGAGAATTCAACGCAAGCGTCGGATGGCTGTTACCAGGTGAATATCACTCGAGTGGTCATCATGCACGGAACGAAAATCGTTCAGATAACGGAACCAGGCTTCACAATCTGTGCGAAGACAAGTCTATTTCTCGCAAGCACAAAATGCAGGCACCCGAAGAGATGCTCTGCTACCTGGTGTCCTCCCTCACGGTTGCAGGCCTGGTCCCAAGAAGGCCACACTGCAATCAGTTTCGGGTGACGTGTTGGTATACAAGACGGTAGGTCATCTTGGTCTACCTACCTCAAATCAGATCACGTACTGGTCTGTGTCAAGAAATGCATGTGATGCGGAGGAAATCAGAAACAGAGGCTTGTAAGTTTGAAAGCAACAGGTTAGCTGGTCATTTGGCTCAACAAACTGTCAATTGTCACTAGCAAGCACACTAGCCTGCGTCCCGCCCACTGATATTGAACACCACTGGAAGCTTTTGCAGCAAACAAGGCTAACTTCAGGCCAATCCGCCTTTGGGTTATCTCATCACCCGTTGAAGGGTTGGACATCATTGTGCTCCCTGATACTGTTGGACCGTCGCCGAACTCTCAGGAAACCCAGACCAGAATGAGGTTCCGCTGAAAGGTGAAGCAGGATGGGCTGGGAAAGCGTGAGAGATTAGCGGATCAGAGCGAGGCAGAAAATAAGCTGTCTTAATCGATAAATTAGTCGACGTACTCAAACAACAGCTACTACAGTACACGTAGGCAGACATAGGCCCACACGTATACGCTCACGAGACATAGCACGTGCTTTACAATTGGTGGGGTGACACTCATCACGCGATGGTTGTCAGAGTGTGGGGTAAAAGCTGTTTGGAAGTGTGTTAGCCCCAGGACAGAAGGAACGCTTGAATAAGCGCCCTCTGTTTGCATAGTATAGGTTGTGGAAGCCTGATCGCAATCGCCTCGGCCGTTCATAACATTCGTTTCTTCAGCCCCCTTGCGGTAGCGTTTCGGTATAAAACAAAACACTCTGAAAGCATCAGTAGCCTTGATTTGATGTCCACTTTCGATACGATGTACTAGAGTAGAACTATTGATGCAACCGACAGTACCTTATTGCAATACCGTAGGACAGTGTTCCGATATCCGTTGAGACAGACGCCTAGTCGTACGTCCGACGTACCTCACAGCACAGTTGCAAGTAAATTGTTATAGAATATAGGGTTCAGACTGGATCTAAAGTCTGTCTTCGAGAGGTTGGGCAACAAACGACGCGGTTTCAGCAATGATGTGTGGATATGCAGCTGGAAACGTTCGAGATACTGCAGCGGAAACACTTCTCATTAGCGGACCAAAAGCAATATCTCCTTTGAAAGGAACCGATAGGAATACATCTTGCTTGCGAACAGTTGTAATCAATTCATGACCATTAGTAATCACTGCGTGCTTTCGGATGAAGTGGGCCGGGAAACCGTTTACTCACAGAGTTTGGAAAATAAGGTTCTTCTCGGCCTCCACTGTCTCGGGGCTACAAATCTGGGCAACGCGATAGCACAGGCGACGAACAAGGTTGCGCTTGTACATCAAGTGTACAAAACTGAGAAAATGCGTGTAATGAAGGACACAGGTCGTTTTACGACACACACTTCTATGTACTAAACCGGCTCCTTTTCTCCTTCGTAAAACGTCGAAGAAGGCCAGTTAATCATCAGGTTCGATTTTACTGGTAAACTTCAAAGATGGATGTACACAGGTTAACGGCTTCAACAGGCTAGAAACATCACTGTTTCAATCACAGACTAAAAACGTGTCATCCGTGTATTCGTAATAGAAATCAAAGGCTTCTCTCTTCGAATCCGAAAAGTCTTTAGTCATGAACTTGAAGGTGCAACTTATATCGAGGAGTTTAGCTTGCCAAACATGTAATAATTTTCGCCGACTTGACTTTGCTGAATAAACACTTGTCCCTGAAGGACTGAGTTCTGCAACATGATGCCAGAGAAGACAAAGACGAACCCACCGGCCACACTCAGATGCTGATTAGATCAACACCAGCTTTTCAAATGCCTGCCCCGTTGAACATGGATGGGTGGAACTTGGCAAATAATTGGTTTCTGTGGAGGAGCAAGTGAATGGATTTGTGCACCTTAGTACCTTTGGACGAGTAACCGATGGCATATCACTTGGCCATGTTTCGACATGTAGCCGGGGATGACGCGCGCCATGTTCTAGAGACATTACACTACGACAAAGATCCCAATGCTTTGGAGACGGTCACTGAAAAGTTCAGCGAATTCTGCGAAGGCCACATCAATCATACGTACCAGCGCTACCTTTTCTTAATGCGAAGCAGAGGCCCAAATGAATGCGTCGACGCGTACATCATTGAGCTGAAAATTTTGGCCCGATCCTGAAATTTCTGTAGATACCTGGGCGACAGTCTCATACGCGGTCAGATTGTCCTAGGAGTCGATGATGAAGATATGTCAAAGCGGCACTTGCGGAAACGCAACGTAGCGCTGCAGCAGCGCATCAATATCTGCAACAGTGAGTACTCGGGCACCTATTAATACCCACAAATGAACCTCGAAACTGACGCAGCACAGTATGCCGTTTACGGAGGAGAAACAACGAAGGCTACGGACGTGAGACAGATGTGTAAATTTTGCGCTGCGCGGAAATGCACCAAATGTGGAAAGAGGAACCCGTTCGCTCGTTTCTGTGACCCAAGTAATGCAAGTTCGCTCGTTCGTGACAAGTCGCTCACAGACGTAGAACATTCAATTGGCAACGTGTCTTGGAGGGTTTACAAAAATGTGTCTACGCAAGTCTTTTGATGAAAGGCAAATCCACACGATTCCATTTAGACACGTAAGTTACCGTCAACACTATATCAAGGAAGCACCGTGCCGGAGTGTGCATCCGATCCGATCAAGATTGTCTGCGCATGACGAATGGTTCCAGACTTCATCCCATGAGCTCAGCTATAAGCGAAATGGTAAACCCAAGAGACAGAGCTTCATATCGACTAGAGTTTGTGATTGTGGAGGAGGAGCTCATGCTGATTCTCGGCATTGATTCGATCCAGTCTCTCGGTTTTGTTGTTTTTATCATGATCGTTTTGAGCATGCTTGCTAGGGAGAAACCGATATTAGTTATCAGAATCAGTCTGTATTTAGCCAGGGTTTGGTAAAGTTTAATGGAACCGCTCACCTCGCTGTAGATCCTTTGATACGACAGACAGCGTTATCGGTTAGGAGAGTTCCATTTGCGCTGCGTGACAGGTTCTCCGCAGAATTGAGCAAATTAATGAGAGGCGGTGTGATTGCCAAAGTCGACCAGCCAACCGACTGGGTTAGTCAAGTCGCAATCAGTACGAAGAAGATGGGTGAACTGCGTGTGTGTAGTGACCCAAAATCGTTGAATAAGGCATTGCTTATAGAGCATTATGCGCTACCAACCCTACGAGACATTTGTCGCGCTTCACCAAAGTTAAATACTTCACGAAGAAATACCTGTCTTCCGCATACTGACACGTGGTTTTACATGAAGAATTCAGTTTCCTTACTATCTTTGTCACACCGTTCTGGCGTTATCGTTGGCTGCGTTTACCGTTTGGTTTGAAGGTGCCGAGTGAAATCTTTCAAAAGAGATTGGTGCAAATGGTAGACAATTTTGATGATGTAACGTGTTGCGGACGATGTTTTGATCTATGGCTCGACAGAAGAAGAGTATGATGCTAATCTCCACCGTTCCTTGCGGCGTTGTGTGCCAAAGAACATCAAGCTAAAACGTGAGAAATTGGAACTTCGGAAAGACGAAGTGAATTTCCATGAGTATTTACTAACAACCCAAGGGGATCAGGGTCGATCCAGGAAAAATTAAGGCAATTCCAGAGACGTGAAGGGAACCCATCGCCTAAACCGTATGAGCCGTTTTATGCCAAGACTCGTTGATATCATGACGCTGATCAAGAAGTTAACTCACAAAGGAGTAGAGTGGAGTTGGTGAAAGGAACAGGAAACCACATTTGAAACTATTAAGCATCTCATCAGCAACACGCCTGTACTCGGATATTACGATCCAGTGCAGCCTTTGGAGGTGCAGTGTAACAGTAGCCAAAACGGAATAAGTACTGTTCTCTTACAGAATGGAAAACCTTTAGATTTCTGCAGCCGAACACTCACATTGACCGGACAACGCTATGCGCAGATGGATAAGGAGATGCTTGCGATAGTCTATGCCATAGAGCGTTTCAACGAGTATACTTTCGGAAGAAAGACTGTTGTGGGTAACGACCACAAACCGCTTGTGTCAACAGCATAGAAAACGCTGTACCTCGACCTCGTCGCCTTCAGCGCATGCTCATCCGGCTTTAAAAGTACGACGTGGATATTGTGTACACGCCTGGTGCAAAGATGTCCATCGCGAATACGCTCTCAAGAGTTCATTTGCCGGTAGCCGAGCATAATCCGGAAGAGGACAAAAGAGTAAACTTACTACAGCACCTGACAGTAACAGAAGATCACCAAGAAGAAATAAGGCACCACACATAGGAAGATGCAACGTTTTCAGCTTTGTGGAACGTTATTCAAAATGAGTGGCCAGAGACAAAGAAGCAGCTGCCGAAGGAACTAACACCCCACTCTAATTTTCGGGATGAACTCTCCGACTATGATGGTTTGCTGTTCAAGGGAACTCGTATTCTGATTCCGTCATCGTTCCGAGGAGAAATGTTAAAATACGTTCATCGCGCTCACCTGGGTGACAACTATACCATTACAGAGCAACCGAATTTATATTTTGGCCAGGAATAACGGGTCAAATAAGAGATCAGGTATCGAATTGTGAGGCGTGCCGTTCACATAAAATCCGACAGATGAGGGAACCAATGATGCTGCGTGAGGTCCATGACCGACCATGGCAGAAGGTGGCGGTGGATTTATTCAGTGATAACTGAAAAGACTAGTTACTCACGGTGGATTATTAAGAGCAAGCTGAAATCGAGTTACTCACCACTATGACGACGGAGGCAGTAATCAACAAGCTCAGATGTCAGTTCGCGCGGCACGGTATACCGGAGGAACTGGTCTCCAACAACGGTCCTCAGTTTACCGGCGCTGCGTTGCAGGCCTTAGCAACTAAGGAGGAATCTGTATAACAGCAAACCAGTCCATATCACAGTCAATGGAATGGAAAGACGGAGTCAGCAGTGAAGCAGACCAAGTGAACGCTACCAAAGGCTAGAGCAACTGGCCAGGACTCGTATCTCATGCTACTGAAGAATCGCAACGCTCCTTTAACGAATATCGGTTTGAGTCCAGTACAGCGTCTAGAACACTGATACCGGCATCTGTTACACTTTTGGGCTCAGTTTCGCCACACCAAGAACGATTACAGAACAATCTGAGAAGACAAATGACTACCCAGAAACGGTACTACGACGGCGGTGCACGGTTACTACCTGAGCTAACAGTGGGGGAGGAAGTGTGGATTCAACCAGCATCCAATAGTCAAGAGTGGTGGAAGAAAGGTGTGGTCACTGCGAGAGTCGATGCCAGGTCATACGAAATAAATGTTGGAGGGAAACGTGCAGAAAAAATTGAGTGCATTTGAGATGACACCGACAATAATGTGGATTAGGAATGGAGCGCTTTATGACGTGGGACAAAGAGATCCGGGTCGCAGATACAGCGAAGACGACGTAGCGGCAAGGTGGACAGAGCGCATAGCAATAAGAAGGTGCAAGGACACGAAAAAAGGAGGATGCGGTGGTAGTGTCAAAACATAGTGAGCGGAGGGACTAACCGATCGAGCCAGATAGCCAATGGGAGACAGGCGTAACGGATTTGATTACTGGACTCGAATTTGTCGATATACGTGTGAGTGATTCACCGTTTGTTTAACTTAAGCAAAGGAGTAACCTCATCAACTTAGAAGGGTCGTTAGTCATGAACTTGAACGTGCAACTTATATCGAGGAGTTTAGCTTGCCAAACATGCAGAAATTTCCGCCGACTTCATTTTGCTGAATAAACGCTTGCCTCTGAAGGACTGAGTTCTGCAACATGATGCCAGAGAAGACAAAGACGAACCCACCGGCCACACTCAGATGCTGATTAGATCAACACCAGCTTTTCAAATGCCTGCCCCGTTGAACATGGATGGGTGGAACTTGGCAAATAATTGGATTCTGTGGAGAAGCAAGTGAATGGATTTGTGCACCTTAGTACCTTTGGACGAGTAACCGATGGCATATCACTTGGCCATGTTTCGACATGTAGCCGGGGATGACGCGCGCCATGTTCTAGAGACATGACACTACGACAAAGATCCCAATGCTTTGGAGACGGTCACTGAAAAGTTCAGCGAATTCTGCGAAGACCAAATCAATCATACGTTCAAGCGCTACCTTTTCGTTATGCAGAACCTCATCGACGCAGAAGGGTGGTTAGTCATGAACATGAACGTGCAACTTATATCGAGGAGTCTGGCTTGCCAAACATGCAGTAATTTTCGCCGACTTAACTTTTCTGAATAAACGCTTGTCTCTAAAGGACTGAACACTTTCAGTTTCAGTTCAGCTGTTCTTTACAATCATTTCACCTAGTCGCACGCCATGGTTATTGTCACTCTAACCGCCAACCAAAGCGGCGGTTTGTCTTGGGATTCAGCATTTGAAGCGCTTCAAGGCGGGCCGGCTCCGATAAACTTCCCTCAGAATTGTTAAAATGCGGTGGTACAGTAGTCGTCAAGCAGTATACGAACTGTTCCTAAAGATCTGGCAAGAAGAAAGGGTCTTCTCTTCCTGGAGAGAGTAAACCATTGGTCCAATCTTCAAGAAAGGTTCGCACACTTCATGTGCCAATTACAGGGGCATCAGTCCGAGTACTGTTACCTCCAAGCTACTAGTATCCATCACGCTCCGCAGACTATTCCCCCACCGGGGGGAGCAGACTGCTTTTCGTCCCGGTGAAGGATGTGTGGATCAAACTTCGCCAACGCCTGGATATTCGAGCTGGGTCCGACTCGATAGACGAACTTGATTTAGGAACCTCCTGCTGAGGAATGGAGTTTCAGAAAAAGACGTAGCTACGCTTCGTGCGCTATACCTCAATACTTCAGATTGAGTGAGAGCTTATGGCACGCTTTCCGCATTCATTCTTGTCACCAGTGGCGTGCGACAACGATGCCCAATGTCATCGTTCCGCTGCAACCTTGCGAAGATGTCCTTTTGGGAGCTTAAGAACGCCTGCAGAACTTCGGCAGAGTTACTTCCTGGGAATCGCGCGACCGACTTAAACTACGATGATGATATCACCTTGCTGGATGACGACACATATGGGATGCAATCGTTCATTGATTGATTGGTAATGAAGCGTCCACGTTTTGCACCATCCAAGTACAAACACCCTCCAAGTAGAAACATTTTTACAGGACAGGCAAGCACCCCTTCCCCAATTCACTATCGAAGGCACACAGCTCAAACACATAGGTAGTTTGGTCTACCTAGGTAGGTGCGTCTCTGCCGACGGCACTGTTGGAGCAGAGGTATCCCTTCGAATCGCCAAAGCCCGGTCAGCGTTTGCCAACTTAAGACAATTGTGACGCCGTCGCGACATTTCCCTCTCACTAAAAGGCAGGGTTTACAAAACCTGTGTACGCGCGGTATTGCTGTACGCATGCGAATCCTGGCCGATCCGTGTGGAAGACATGCGTCGTCTTTCGGCTTTCGACAATAGCTGTTTGCAGAGGATTGTCCGCGTGAGTTGGCAACCCCGGGTGTGTAATGATGGCGTTAGACACCGCGTCTTAGGTAAGGCGGATGTTCCACTTTGTGATGTCGTCCGGCTGCTTCAATTATGGTGGTTCGACCACGTCCTGTGCATGCCTAACGAGCGTTTAACACGCCGCACCTTGTTTGTGTACGCAGGGTTAGTTTGAAAAAGGCTGCGTGGAGGACAACCGTCCATCTGGTATCAATGCATAAATCAATGACATCTTGCCTGGCCATCGCTGGCCGCGTTCGACTCCCAGGATGGGGACCCAAAGATTAAGAATGCCAATGGCTCACAACGCCGGAAGCAATGGCGCAATACCGGTCACAGTGGAAGTAGTGCATGCAAGTCTGCCTGATTTAACGTTTACAAAAACACTAACTGTTAAACACCGAAAAAATTATAAACTGACGTGTGTAAAACCATGAAAAATGCTTGTTCCGTTATTCATTCGTTATCAAATTTTTTACATGTTTTGTACATTTTGTTATTCTCTATTCCAAATTCCATGATTTTGTATGGCTCCATGTCTATGTTATAGACTGTTGCCAATATGGATTAGCGGCATCCGTACCCGAATTTGCCGGGCATTGTGGCCTCCATGGGGACAATCACAAGACGCCCACGCCTACAGAGGGACGATGGATGGCTTGCGCTGCACAACCCACAGTTCAACCCACACACCCAGTATCCGGTGTAAATCCGAAGGAATAAGACCGGAAGGCATGTGGATGGAAGCCACGTTTCACCAACTGAGCTGGCCCGCACTCCTTCAACAAGCAGAACAGAAGCATTCCGGCCTAATTGGGCAATCATGCACACCAGACGTACACAAGGCGGTGGCTGGACCGTAGGCCGTTACACACAGGTTACATGGAACCACTCTTTGAACATAGTACTGTCACGATGACGGTGCACCCCGCCCCCACCAGCAACGATCAACTGCCTCCTGGAGCCGACAATCGAGGTGTAGGGTATTAGACAAGTAGTTACATTCGAGTTGGTTCATCGCAAATCATCAAGTAGTTACATTGTCAACATTCACATTAGGCGCAGCCATACCGGGGATCTCAAACATCTACTTCTGAAAGGCAAGAATATTCATCACGCAGGCAAAGGTACCATATACGCCGCCCCATTGACCTGGATTAGTAAACCGAATGGGAGTGTACGCATCGTGGTTCTATTCTGCGTGCAATAGTGACCACTCCTGCACCTGGGCAACCACCCTTTTGATCAGTCCACGAAATTCGCATCGAACAACTTTGCCTTGGATTCGCAAGGCCTGAAATCAACAGTAATTAGTCATAACTCACCTTCTTTATGTCCTGATAATGTTATTTTGGGTTTGTCCCAGTACCATATCCCTGCATTAAGTTGGCCGTACAAAAGCGGTATGAGTATCCGCGTCGAATTCATTCGGTATACATATATACATGGATTGGCGTCATCCGTGTCCAATGGCAGTTCGAAGACAATATATTGGTATGCGTTTGTCCAAACGTGGTCACACGAGGGAGAAACGTTGAGCGTTGGGCTCCAGATGTCAAACTTTACATTTTACGCGTGCTGTAGTCGGTCAAGCGCTGGTAACCTTTGAATTCACATGTATGTAGCGAACTGGGAACATAGTCAATAATTTGCCACCCTAGCAGTGATCCGTATCAACAACACAGTTCGCTCGGAAACTCCGCGCGCACGTCAAATACGAATGAGCTCATGGATGGACTGAACCTTTATCCGGCGATGCATCGGCTCTCTAAGCGTCGTGCTAGTTAGCATTGGGCAGCTGGTCAAGCTAGGGTCATGTAATCTACAAATCGATTTCAAGGAGCAGAATGTAGGTAGCATAGTCTGGTGAGTAATACCATGGAGCTTACATAGTGATGTGAATCGCGGCCGAATAATAATACGAAGAGGAAGATGCCGTAGCTCACCGTCTCGGTATGTCACCGTACTAGACTCCACTTGAGAAGGTAGCAAGAATATCATAGGTCATGATGAGTACAACAGTGTAGTGGGCAACACGTGAAATAACCGCGAAATACAACCGAGTTAGGTAAGCCCTATAAAGGTAGGTTAGATGTGACTCATCCGTTCTAGGCAGGTGCAATAAATATACTACATTGCACCAAGTCAGTGGTTAATCATTCTAGAGTGAAACTGTACCCAAGCGCGACTTACATGAGCGATAGAATAAGGATGACACAAAGAAGATGACGGAGATGGAGTAAGCAACTTTACAAGTTAGCAGGGAAATGGTGCGATTAAGTCCACTGATTTTTATAAGCTCAGCTAAGTTAAAGTCCGCGGTGAAAGAACGGGAATTATAGCTATGCTCACTTTAACGAAGAAGTAGAAGCACAGTGGAACAGTGATGACTTATCGTTGGTGTGTGCTGTGAATGCCGTCTCCTATATTAACTGCAGGCTATCCGTGTCGGAAGGTAAACCAGAGCCGGTCCGATCGTCTCTTGTCCGAGGTGAGCGAGAATCAACAGGTATGTGAAACCACCAGGCAGTCCGTCGTGTGTTACTATTTATTTCCCCCTGGTCATTCGTTCGGACCGCTAGCATATCTCGACCAATTCATCAGTGCCTAGAATGCTACCTGTGCCCAAGCATTTCGATTTGGATGTCACATGGTGTTGACGCTGTTCCGGAATCAACCTTGATGACTTGTCTGAATCTCAATGCGTTTACCTGAAGGCGGCAGCAGTACAAGGGGGCGTATAGAGGCACTTGAGATGGGATACATTGACCTCATATTGCAACCCGCAATAAGTCACAGTGTCACACGAGAAGAAATGTAATAAGATCCATCTGTCAAGTGAGAACGTAGCGAGACACGAACAGATGTTAGCGCGACTTGTAATTTGGGCGAGCCCCAGTTAGACATCGAGCCAGCAGATAATGGTGTCACGCGAGTGAAAATGCCATCAGTCTGTCAGGCTGAAGTGTGGCGCTTACAAGTGTTTCTAAATGGCTTCCACTTAGTTATTCAACATGAGATATCAGTTGACATACCAAAGGTCCCTGGTTCGAGTTGCAGTACTGCAGTGTTGCGAGCGGGCATTTGTTCACACTTGTGTATGGACTACCACAAACTGGATGGAGAAACAATAACCCTCATGAGCAATAACACTACGAACGTGCATGAGTATGGATTGAATGTAAGAATAACAGCCATATTCCTCTAGTGTTGGAAGATCGCACGTACAATTATAAGCAACCAATACGACTGTCGGTGGTTAGTTAACGTTTAAACGTGAACCTAAATGGCAGCCATAAATTTAGTCAGAAGTGTGGGCATCAACAATAGATAGAGACAGATATAGGAATAGGGAAGCAAATGCTATCAATACGGTTACCAGGTGGAATGATGCACAAATAAGAGTAACAGTAAAACAGTGATGCCCTATCGGTAGTGTGTGCTGCGGATGCCGTTTACCACATGCACCAGAAGGTGCAAAGTTTAATCGTGGCCTCTACTTTCTACAAAAATTACACTAGTCACAAAACCACCAATAATCTAAATAACCACTTTCACACGATCACAGGAATAATACATCTAGTAAATCCCGCAGCGTCCTGTCCTACATTCGGCTTTCGAAAAGTGCGCAAACTGTTTTAGCTAATTTACTAGAAGTAGCTTGCATAAGATCCAATTACTCAACCGTTGCCAGATGTGGCTGTATACTCTACTGTGGTGATAAACTATTAATGTAAGCCACCGATACGTATGGGGCTCGAGTAACACGTAAAACTCCTGGGTCCAACCAAGAAAGGAAGCCTGAACGTTAACTCCGTCCTAGTACATATGGTTGGCGGCATCCGATTTCGCATTTGCCTGTCCCTCTGGCCAGCCACAGGACGCCTGCGCCTACAAAGGAACCATGGGTGCCTTGCGCTGCACCACCAACAGCTCCAAACCAAACACCCCATATCCAGTGTAAACCCGAAGGAATAAGGCCAGGAAACATGTGGATGGGAGCTACGTTTCATCAACGGAGCCGGCCCACACTCCTTCACAGGCAAACACAAGCACGCTGTATTTGGGGAACCAAGCGCACACAAGGCGGTGGCTGGACCCTAGTCGGCTCCACAATGAGTGCATGAAACCACACTTTGATCCTAACACGGGCAATGATCAACTATCTCCTGGAACCAATATGGACGTGGTATTGGGTAAAAGACAGGTAGGCACTTTGTCAACATGCACATCAAGCGCAGCCACATCGAGGATGTCCAACAACAGCCAATCACTTGAAATGACATTATCAAATGAAATATATGTTAAAGCATACGGCTATGCCGACATAACTCTTCGCTAAATTAGCACATGAAGTAAGTTGGTTGACAATGACTCCACGATAAGAGTAAAATGTCCACAAGTTATCCAAAAAGTGCGACAGACGCAGTAAAGTTAACGAGGATAACCACAATTATTGTAAGCAACGTGGCCAGTTAATAGAATATTATTCAGGTAGGTAGAACAAACTAAATAAAGTGGAATGAAATGAATCCAGCATAAAAAGACCTAGTTTAAGTGTAAGTTAGTTTAGCCCAACTTTAAAAAAGCACTAATAATAAGTAGGAATGGTAATAGCTAACCTGCTTTAAAACCACACCAGCACACGGTTAGAAAAGATATAGAGGTGCGGGTGATACATTTCAAAGGGACTAGTTTACATGAAAGCATGTCGCCTGGAGACGTGTACACATCCCAACTGCTTCCAGCGTTGTGAGCCATTGGCATTCTTAATCTTTGGGTCCCCATCCTGGGAGTCGAACGCGGCCAGCGATGGCCAGGCAAGATGTCATTGATTTATGCATTGATACCAGATGGACGGTTGTCCTCCACGCAGCCTTTTTCAAACTAACCCTGCGTACACAAACAAGGTGCGGCGTGTTAAACGCTCGTTAGGCATGCACAGGACGTGGTCGAACCACCATAATTGAAGCAGCCGGACGACATCACAAAGTGGAACATCCGCCTTACCTAAGACGCGGTGTCTAACGCCATCATTACACACCCGGGGTTGCCAACTCACGCGGACAATCCTCTGCAAACAGCTATTGTCGAAAGCCGAAAGACGACGCATGTCTTCCACACGGATCGGCCAGGATTCGCATGCGTACAGCAATACCGCGCGTACACAGGTTTTGTAAACCCTGCCTTTTAGTGAGAGGGAAATGTCGCGACGGCGTCACAATTGTCTTAAGTTGGCAAACGCTGACCGGGCTTTAGCGATTCGAAGGGATACCTCTGCTCCAACAGTGCCGTCGGCAGAGACGCACCTACCTAGGTAGACCAAACTACCTATGTGTTTGAGCTGTGTGCCTTCGATAGTGAATTGGGGAAGGGGTGCTTGCCTGTCCTGTAAAAATGTTTGCACTTGGAGAGGGCAAAACACATACCAAACTTTCTACGAACAAATTTAACTCATCAAGAAGCCCGACGGAATTCGATGTAGCTCACCGCTCCTTAATTTGTTTCGCGATTTCCATACTCATTTCCGGCGGTATGTTAGTCTCGCGATCCCGAAGGAGATGTTGTATGAAGGTGGTGATATCGCGGCCGGCTATGGGGATGTGCTTGATGCAAGATCCGACAACGTATCCGTCTACAACGGGGATCACGTGGGTGACGCCATCACCCGAGTCGACCACTGTGCCTGTCAACGTGTGCTCTCCCTTCGGTCGAGAGGACCACGAGGCAGCTAATGCGAGCACAGCCTGAAAAACGCACATAGGAGGAAATGAAAAAGGGAAACGAACGAAACGTAGTCAACAGTCACTGAACGACAAATGGAAGAATGCGCGTACTTGAACTGCGATGTACAGCCCCGGAACGTTGAACGTCTCAAACATTATCTCCGCCGTGTATTCACGATTCTCCGGTGTGTTCAGAGGAGGTTCTGTCTGCAGTAAAAAGGGAGGGAAAATAAAAAGCAAGTCCGTTTGACACGAAGCATGCGAGGGTGAGTTAACAAAACTGCAATCTACCAGCCGATATGCACAGATACCGCGATGCAATTAAACACGAGCCCGATTCGATGACTTGCGTGGGGAAAAATGCGCAGGTCGCTTGACAACGGAACACAAATTAGCACAAACGGAATAGTGGATTTGTGAAGCTCTGGTTAGCTTGATAAAACAATCGGGTGAACCATCAGAAAATGTAATGGGCATATGTTAGATATAAGATAGCAGTACTGAAGGTTTAGTAGAACAAAACGGTTGGATCAAGTATAGATTCCGAATCGTATGAAAAGACAACTACTCCTCGGTAAATTATTTTCGTTAAATCGCCTAATCATCGACAATGTCTAACTAAAAGTGACTAAATAACATAAATAGAAAACGCGGTCTGAGGATTATATAAATATAAACACAGATGTCAATACAACTATTTTCGAGATAGTATCTACCAACGGGAAAGGTCGCATGGTTTCCTTTCCGTGAAGCGAGAACAGGTAGAGCAATGGTTGGTCCCCTTGAATCATTTCTGATCTGGTGAGAACAAATGAGATCCATTAGGTGAACAATGTGGGCGACCACTGCAGACCCGGTTCCCGGCAAACATGATGTACACACACGTACACAGAGAGAGAGAGAGAGAAAAGGTTGATGTAAGGCCAGCCAGGTGAAAGACTAACCATCAGAAAGTAGTGATCTTCCGGTTCTGCACGTAAGTACTTGTAGATCACCTGCTCCATAAATCGCTGCATCAAGTCCCAATCCTCGATGATTCCGTGTCGTATAGGCCACTAGAAATGAAGAGAGAGAAGGTGGGAACAAAAGCCAAGAACATCGATGCGAAAGCGACGAGAGGACCGAGCGAAAAATAAAATCCACGGTAGACACATGAGCAATCTACCAGTGGTCCGTCAAATGAAAATGAATAAGATGGTAAGAACATAAGCACACGATTACAGCAGGAAGATCGGATGATCGTTAATACTGACTAGCACGCTAGCATAAAGAGTTAAGGCATGTTAGGGGTCTGGGTGACACTTAAGCACAGTTCGGTTAAGAGACTATGAATCAAACACCGAGATGGAGTGGATCCAGTTGCCAGGACTTATGTTGGTATGGAAGTGAAAGTCCCTGCATTTTAGTAACGGAGGTAAATACAGAGGAATAAAGCACATAAACAGAAATAACCTAAATGGCAGAGGAGTGAAAAGATAAATTCAGCGGGAGGTTTAGGTAATGCACATTATGCAAAGTTGTACCATGCGACCTTGAAATGGCTGACTCCGTGGCCCTATTCAGGAAGACGGTATGCGACAAATTGATGGAATCCTTCGATCAGATAAGGCACTCCCTTTCATCATATTATCAGTGGGTCAGACTGAGGTTTTACCCAATTGGGTGCGACAGAGGTGAATGGTATAAGTTAACGTAGGGGGTCAAGGAATATACGGAAGGCAACATAGCGAACAGACAGTCTGACTTTGAAAAACACTCTAATGCAGCATCATAGAACATAAATCTAAAACAATAATCCTAACGACATCAAATAAGCTCGAAACCGGTCACGGAGTGCGGCGTTTTCGGTTGCGCAACACCCAAGAGCCATGTGCATCAGTAGTTACGTTCTAGTGATCGAGGTGCCCAAGAGTCATTGTAATGCGAATCGCAGTTCCGTATTGAGATTAAGCTTCGGAATCTATACACACAACGAGTGATTCAAAACGACTCATCCAATGAACCATTAGCCGTTGCGACAATCTGCCCGCCGTGAGTCTGTGGCTTAGACGTAGAGATTTCGGCTAATATCCCAAAGTCCCCGGAGGTTCGAGGCCTTCTACCTCTACCACATAACATCAAATAAGTTTGGACCCGGCCATAGAATGCGGTGTTTTCGGGCTCGTAACACCCAATAGACATCCGCTTCAACGGTTACGGCCCGAGTGATCAAATTAACCAAGGTTCTCTTCCCAGTTGTGTTCCATCGTAATGAGGCTGGACCTTACCATGGTGTGATGGTTTGCGCGTCTCAGAGATCCATTGAGTCATACTGGGTGGCGCCTTTTGCATTTTCAAAGCCACTCATACCAGATTGGTCAATGGTTAGAGGCCAGACAAATTCAGCCTCCTGGTCCTCCAGGTTGGGGGTTGGAATGTAGGTGGCTCCTTATTCCTTATAACGGACTCCTTGTAGCCCAACGCCAAAACCGCTGTCTTGCGATCAGGTTTTTGAACCAAAGGCTTTGGTTGAGAACCGTAATCGTTCTCCTTTTCAGGCCTGGGCAATCTGACAGTGTCCTGCCCATGCAATACAATGAATTTCTCTTCAAACTACTTTTTGATGCTCTGGCCGTCGCAGAGGATAATCAACGGTGCCCTACCTGCTGCATCGAGCAGAGTGGATAGGAGTTTGGATGCTACTGCTCAAGCCTTACCGTCTTCTTACGCTTTTGCACCCTTATCGTCCTGCTCCAACTTCGCTTTTATCCCCAAATTCGCAATCAACCCTTCCCGCCCCCGATTCTCGGCCCTCCCCCAACATGCTTTACTAGGCGTCTATCTTCTAGTTTCAACTCAAATTTAAACGCGGAGCGTCACTACTGCCCTGTCGACAGGCTCAAGTCCAACCAAGCGGTCCACTCCAGTTCATGGGCTTCCATTTGGAGCCCTCGATCCTCCTTCAGATCGCCATGGCTCAATGTACGCATATTGCTACAGATCAGCCAACAGGCAGCACTTGCCCGAACATTAGAGACAATCTCCATCGATATCTGCTGCTTAGCGGAGACCCGACCGCAAGACTCGAGCTCTGTGCTTATTCTGTGATCCCCTTCAGGTGACACCAGCACTATTTGCTCATCGTGCTTATCCGGTGACGATGCAGCTTCGAGCACCGGCCAGGCTGATGATGGCATTGCCCTGAGTCCCCGGGCTGAAGCTACTATGGTTGATTGGATTCCAACCAGTAGCCGGATGTGTATTGTCCGACTGGCTGGCACGTTCAAAGTTTCGAAGTCGCGCGGGACTAATAGGTGTCTATTCGTCATCGCTGCCTATGCGCCCACAAACTCTAGCGATGATTCCGTAAAAAACGACTTCTACCGCCAACTGACGGAGCGCCTTCGCCACAGAAGAAGCACAGACACTGTTGTGCTGGCAGGGGATCTGAACGCTCAAGCTGGAAAATTATACACTGATGAAGTGTATCTGGGCGGCCATGGTGTAGGCTCCCGTAATGATAATGGCGAGCGGTTACATCATTTGTGTGGAGAGGACCGTTTATTTATTGCAAGCACAAACGTCCGGCAGCACCCGCCGGAGCGTGACTTGGCACCCACCAACCTTGAACCAGCCCTGGACGCAAACCGACCACATTGTAATCGGTTACCGCTGGAGAGGCTGCGTCCAGAACTGTCGCTCGATGTGGAGCACATGTGTGGACACCGATCACTCACTTGTATGTGCTGACATGCGGATGCGTTTTGCGGACGCCCACGACGACGCTATGAATGCATTGACACCAACCAACTGACAAAGCCAGCCGTTCTGAATGCGTATCGAAACACGCTGACATGCGGGTTGAATAAGCGCTCACTGGAGATAGTTGAAGGTCACCGGTCGCATGTTCGCCAGACCTTACTAGCAGCAGATAAATCCTTATGTGGTAAGTCTAATAGCCAACATGGACATTGGGTCTCTTCGCAGTCTCTGGAATTTATCAATGCTCGCCGGCACATTCCGGCTGGAAACGAACACAATGAAACTCGCAAAGTTCTCCGGGCAAAACTCCGTGCTAGCCTGAAGAGAGACCGAGAATCCCGGTGGTCTATTCATGCGTCAGAGATGGAAGTGGTCACTGCCCTTGGTAACGGTCGAAAGTTATCCCGTATGATACGGGAAACGGGCAGCAGGAGACCTGGTGTTAGTGGAACAATTTACGACGAGTGGACAGCCAATTCACAACTTGTCAAAAGTTCGGAGAGTGGGCTGATCATTTTGAAAAGCAATTTATTCGGCCAGAAATTTTAGATTCCTCACCGGCCAGTGATCGCCCTGCTCCGTGAGCTGTCCCTTTGGATCCGCTCTCTCGCCCAGAAGTCGAACGTGAGATCTGACTGTTGAAGTTGAACAAAGCCGCGGGACCGAATGATCCTCATCCAGCCCACTTCAAATTCGGGAGCCCTGCTCTTGCTGTTGATTTACACCAATCACCAGTGAAACTGTGGAAGCAGGAAACTGTCCCAAACGACTGGAGCCGCACCGTTATTGTTCCCATCTTTAAAGGAGGCTGGAGTTCGGAATATGGAAACCATAAAGGAATCAGCCTGATCCCCATCGCCTCCAAATTACTTGCTTCTGTCATTCTTCACAGACTGACATGCTCGTGGAAGTCAGATTCGGGAGCAGCAAGCCGGGTCGCGTCATCGTCAGGGGGTGCATCGACTACACATTCACTTTGCGTCACTTGTTGGTGCACCGTCACACATATTGGCGGTCCACGGTTGTCGTGTTCCGCGACATCAACGGTGCCTTCGATTCGGTTGATCGATGTGCCCTTTGAGGCTGTCTACTCAGGAAAAGTGTGTCTGAGAAATATGTAAATATTATTCGCGCACTATACGCGCATAGTAAAGGCAAAGTGAGGGCTTACGGAAAGTTGTCACCGCCCTTCAGTATTTCCAGCAGTGTGAGACAAGGATGCTCGCCGTCAACTTTCCTCTTCAACTTCGCTATTGACGAATTCATGGAGATTGCATTCACAGGACATAACCTAGGTTTGGAGCTACTTCCAAGAGAACGACTTCTTGACTTGTAAGCAGACGATATTGCGCTCATCTGTGACAGCTCCCAGACGTGCCAAGCTGCACTGGACAGATTAGCACTGGCTGTCAGCCGCTTCGGGCTTGGCTTTGCACCATAGAAGTGCAAAGCTTTCCTCCAAGATTGGCAGGGATCGCCTCTTGCGCTAACCCTTGGTGGGGATCAGCTAGAAGTCATTCAGAAATTCAACTAACTGGGAAGTTGTATCAGCGCGCTTGGGATCGAGGATGAGATGACGATTACTGATTACTGGTTGGGAGAGCAAGAAGTATCTCTATGTAGCTGCACCTGTCACTCATGGACAAAGACCCGTTGGGGTGAGCTCGATATATTTGATATCGGCAAAGTGGTTGTAAGGAATTCGTTGAATTTCGACACCGACTTTGACTCAAATAAGTGCTGCGGCAGGTCGTTCCATACATTCACCACTCTCCGTCCGAAACAGAGTTGGTGAGCGACCCGCTTTAAATTCTGTACGACAAGCTTGTACCGGTGTCTTCGTGTGCTGCTTGGTGTGCGCAGATGAAGCAGTGGTAATCTCGCAGATATAATATCTGGTGCGTCATGATGAGGTCAACTCGCAGCGGTCTCAACATGGAGTAATCATCCAGATGTACTATCCGGTGTGTCATGATGAGATCAACCCTCAGTCAACGATAACCTAGGGTGTAAAATCCTAGTTTCTTACACCGGTCTTCGTACGGCACACCTCGTAAATTGGGAATCAGCCTAGTGGCTACATGCTACACTTGCTCAATCTTTTCTACCTCGCCCCGGGTGATAGGACGATACGCGAGAGAGCTATACTCTAGCATTGGTCGTATTATTGTGACGAAGAGGCGAGTGGCAATCTCTTCGGACCAAGTGCTGAAGTTGCGCCTGAGCGCCCAAAGCATACGAAGGCTGTTTTGGTAAAGCCTATTCGTGTTATCCATGGACTTTAGATCGTAACATGAGAGTACACCGAGGTCTCGCATGAAAGACGCGGGATGCAACGGTTGACCTGCCATTGTGTAGGTTCGACTGTACTCACACTTACCCAGCCTCATGAATTGCGACTTGACCAGGTTGATCAGAAGGTTGACGCATGCAGACCATGTGGAGAGGCGCTCCAGGTCCTGATGAAGCAGGTCACAGTCATTGGGTGTGCGGATTGCTCTCTATAGCTTCAAGTCATTTGCGAACAACACAGGTGATTGGAGTAGCTGAGAGACATCGTTTACATGGATCAGAAACAAAATCGACCCCAGTAATGACTTGGGGCACATCACTGCTCGATGGATATCAGTCGGTCTAATGGTTGTTGACATGGACCCTCCAATTCGACCAACAAAGAAATTCTTGATCCACTGACGCAGAGCGAGCCGCCAACACCGCACCCCCCTCAGCCTGTCGAGGAGCACTAAATGATTCACCTTGCCAAAAGCCTTACTGAAGTCAATTTAAATGACGTCGACCGACTTGTCTTGGTTCAGTGCTTGCAACCATTCGTGCATCGTCAACAGTAAGTTGATGACGCACGAGCGGCCTTTCACGAAACCATGCGGTGCGGACGTCAAGAGGCTTTTCGACTTGAGAAACTGTAGAAGACTCTTCGTCCCGATCTTTTAGAGCGACTTTGCTAAAACATCGGTCAGGCAGATAGGCCAGTAGTTACCCACTTCTTGAGTTACCACCTTTCGGTATTGGCTTTACGACTGAGCATTTCTAGTCGCCCGGTAATAGTTAAGTGGAAAGTGACCTGAACAGTTCAGTTACAGAAGACGAGATGATGGCCGATAAGTACTTGAGGATCAGCAGGCTTCGCACCGTCAAGAATTGCCAGAAGCTTGAGTACATCTTTAATGCTGCAATCGAGGCTGCCTAGTTCAGCGAGAGCGGTATTCGTCGAACTCGGTATAGACACCATCATCATCATTATCAATAGCAGTACATCGGCTCCTCTTTGGAGAGAGTCACGGACTTGGACTACGCCGATGATATCTGTTATAATCTTCTCACTAGACGCAACTCCAAAAATAACAATTCACTGATCCACAAAACTTCTAGCCCAACCGAAGGAAAAAAGCAGAACGCCAATGACCTTGACAAAATAACGCATTAATCGACGCCAACGAACAATGTACAACGACTGCGGACCATGGTTGTATTTATAGGTCTCTACTGACCTTCGACTTATAGAATTTGAAGGTCAACTACCAAGGTTAGTGGTTCCCCATATCTTTTGCCGAGGGGTCAGGTGGATTTTAATCACGTGCAGAAGCAGAACATTCCGGAACGTTCGAAATCGATGCGATAATCGTTAATAATCGATTAATCGCTAAAATAGTGGATTTGCAAGGCAATTCTTACTTTCTCCCGGACACCTCCCCACCTGAGATATCGTTCGAGGTATAAGACGAAAGCCTAGGATTAACTTGCAGTCTTTGGGACGGTGTTCTCTGCCTGTCGTTCCACCTCCTTGGCAGAAGCGCCCGAGAACTTTGTTCTGATGTGCTTGTTCGGGATTCTTTGCTCGACTGTGTGCAGTCGTCCACTGTTACCTTCGGAAGGTTGAAGCTTTCCACCAGTAAATCGAACGGGAGGTCAGTAGGCCTTGCGTGTTCTGGTTGGCACGATGTGATTGCTTTTGACCGCCCCTGGCGTCCATTTCGCATGGCCTTCCCGGTAGTCACGTACTAGCACCTTCTGTCCAAGCGTAAAAGATCGCTTTTTTGCTCCATGTCGCCGGTTAAAATCCTGTTCCATTCTGCGGTTTCTTTCACCAACAGAAGACTCCGAGCGCGGTCGGATGGCGTCAAAAGGCATGCGGAGCTTCCGGTTCATCATGGCCTGTGCTGGAGAGACTCCGTCTGGCGCTTGTGGATTCGGTGTTGATCGGTAGAGGAAAAGGAAACAGTCAACCACCTCCTCTATACGTCCCTCCCCTTTTGATTCGTGCAGAGCTCGCTTGAATGTATTGACAAACCTTTCTGCCTGGCCATTCGACTGTGGGTGAAACGGCGGCGAGCGAACGTGCTGGACGGCGCATTGATTGCAAAACTCCGTAAACGTTGCTGAAGTAAATTGTGAGCCATTGTCGGTGACAATTGTCTCAGGACAGCCGAATCTGCTAAAGGGTTGGCGCAGTTTCGATATGGTGGCATTGGTGGTTGTGTTCTCCATAAGAAATACTTCAGACCACTTGCTGTATGAATCGACTATAATGAGGAAACTTCGGCCGTTGATCGGTCCCGCAAAATCGACATGGATGCGGCACCATGGCTTAGTAACTTTTGGTCATGAATAGAGTGCTGATTTTTGTGGCGCTTTCAAGGCGTTGGCACACTGTTGGCAGCGTTTGGCTATTTCTTCTAGCTGTTTGTCCATGAACGGCCAGTATACATAACTGCGGGCAAGCGCCTTCATTCGGTTGACGTTAATGTTAAAGGTTAATGTAACGTGTAATGTGGTGAAGTGACTGAAGGCATGTGACACCACCGAGTGAGGCCCTATCTATCTTTGTTAGTGGCTGGCCATGGTAGCTGTAATGCTTGGACATGCTAGAGAACAGTCGTTGCTTTCTCATTCCGAGAGAAGATTTATGTTAAAAGGTACTGATTTGTGGCCTTTGACCTCAGATTCACAAAGCAGTGGGGAGCAAGTCTGAGTAGAGACAAGGAAAACACAGCCCCGGAGGGTTGATTCAACGCAACCGTCAGGATGAGCTATCTACCATACGACCCAAGTAAAGCAAAGATGAATACCGTCGGATTTGAATTGTTGTGACCAGGGCTGTCTGAGTGTTGTTAAATTGGTGTGTGATGTCGACTGACCAGCTACTCCACAGTGAGCACCGTATCCGCGTCTCGAAGGCAGCGGCGGCATTCGGGAAGCTGGAATACCGAGTGTGGAACAACCATCAGCAGACCGTTGGCACTGAGCTGATGGTGTACAAATCCATGGTGCTGTCCGTTCTTCTATACGGCAGTGAAACCTGGACGATGTACCGGCGGGATGTGCGATATCTCGAGCGGTTCCATCAACAGTGTTTGTGACAGATTCTGCGCATTAGTTGGTGCGACAGAGTGACGGACATGGAAGTGTTGCATCGAAATGGAATGTATGCAGTGGACTGCATACTCTTGCTAAGACACCTGAGATGGCTCGATCATGTGAGCCGTATGGATTCGACGCGGATACCGAAACAACTATTATGTGGTTAACTGAGCGTTGGGAAGCGGCATGTGGGGAAACCGAAGCTTCGTTACCAGGACATGATCAAAGTGAGCCTCTCACGTTCTAAGCTTGATTGCAGGTCATGGGAATCGAAGGCGGTTCATCGGTGTGCATGGCGCGATCTGATCACAAAGTAGTTGCCAAGGTGCAGGAGAAATATCTTATGCATGCAGAGAAGCAGCAAGTTCGGAAGCGACAGGTGCCGATGGTGTGTACTCCATCGACATCGAGCGCATGGTGCTGTAGCACATGCGGTCGAGAGTCAGGCAGGTTTAGTGAGTCACGAGTGAGGCCACCCGGAGCCAGCATCGAAGCGACGACGGGTCCTGCAGAGAACGTAGGCAGAACCGGCGCAGCGTTTGTAGGTATGTTGCATTCGATTTACTAACCGCTTGCTTGCATGCTGAGTCTCTTTATTTAAGGTGGTGGGTTTGCTATATTGTCACATTGTTGCCTACGTGAACTATCTTCTATTAACTTGCACACGTCGCTTAAGATAATTGTAGTTAACTTTGATAACCTTTTCGTGTTTGTGGCAGTTTCCTAAAATATATTTTCTAATGTCTTGAAACGATAGCGGATATTTGGCAACCAATTTATTTCATATGCTCGTTTATTAAAGATCTATGTCGGCATATCTGCATGCATTATTCGATTAATTTATTTGATATTGTCGTTAAAGTGATTGGCTGTAGCTTGATATCCCCGGTGTGGCTGCGCTTGATGTGCATGTTGACAAGGTGCCTACCTGTCTAGTACCCACTACCTCGTCCATATTAACTCCAGGAGACAGCTGATCGTTGCTGGAGGGGACGGGATGCAAGGTCCTTGTGGCCGTGTTAGGATCAAAGAGTGGTTCCATGCACTCAGTGTGGAGCGGACTACGGTCCAGCCACCGCCTTGTGTGCGCTTGGTTCCCCAAATACATCGTGCTTGTGTTTGCCTGTGAAGGAGTGTGGGCCGGCTCCGTTGATGAAACGTGGCTCCCATCCACATGCCTCCCGGTCTTATTCCTTCGGGTTTACACTGGATATGGGGTGTTGGTTTGGAGCTGTTGGTGGTGCAGCGAAAGCCACCCATGGTCCCTTTGTAGGCGCAGGCGTCCTGTGGCTGGTCACAGTGACAGGCAAATGCGAAACCTGATGCCGCCAACCATGTGTAGTGCCCCCCCTCACGGTCGGAGACAAGACCATAGCGCTCGTGTCCGCAGTCAATCGATCCGGACTGGCAACTAGTAAGTTGATGTTTCTCTTGGCTATGAAATTTCCTTAAATTTCGATGACGAACATGTTACGATCGGGCTTATCTGACAATCGAGATGATTGGCAATAGCGACCCTGAAGATACATGGAAATTACTGTCTGCTCTTGCTCAATAGACCGCAGACGCATGTGAGTGATCGTGCAACAAACTGGTTAGTTTCGTCGCAATGAGAATCCCCACGAGAATAAAAACTTCAAAAGCGCAGCACAGTGGCCATATACTGGTGTGGACTTGGATAACTGCAGTACAAAACTAAAACATGCCACCGATAACTTTCAGGTGAGAAGCAGCGTGTATAGCTGAAAAAGGATACCCCGAAATGGAACATTTGAGGACTAATTGAAACAAAGGCGATCTGTAGTTACGAGGCACCATAATAACAGACCTACTTATGGAGGCTGATAGAATAAAACAGAAGAACAGATACACATGGTTCACTAAGGTCTAGACAAATCTTCTGGAAGCAAAATTGATGCTACAAAGCGTGACGGGTGATTGTACGACATCGTGAGAAGCGTAAAGTTCGAGATTAAGGAATAGCTAAGTCGAAAGACAGCTATGAAATACGGACGGATAAATTAACGCTGCGCAAGTTTGTCCTCAAATTCTTGTATAGGTGGTTTATACGATTTAAGCCTTGCTGAAAAGCGCCGAGTCAATTGTTGGACTAACGAATTTACTGATACCGGAAGTGGGTTACCTGGAAAACGAGTGCGCGTACCTGTATGGCTTTGGGTACATCTCGCCCAGAGAGTCTATACTCGAATAAGTACAATATTTTAATCACTGTAAAACCCAGGCACTTAAGTCAGCGGGCATGATACAGACTTGGCAACCTGAACCATACTGGCTGCGAATGCTCTAGCAAAAATCACTGTCATTGCTAGAAATACTAACCTTGACGGAATACGAGTTCTTTCCATCGAGTGCCAAAGCATCATCCCCGATGTAGAAATTGAGATCGTCCAACCCGGTGCCAAGACGTCGTGTTTCTCTCGCTCCCACTTTGCTGTACTCTTTAACAGCAATGCATGAGGGGAAGATAGTTTGTGGTTCGGAATTCCCGGCGTACCCAATTTTGGAATAGCTGGAAAGTTAAAAAAATTAGGAGTGACTGTGGACAGAGATGAGGGGTGTAACATTTTAATGAAAACAGAAATCAACCATATGAATGCATAAAGTGTGCTCGGTTTTGACAAAACCTGACCAAATTACTTAAAAAGAAATGAGCTGGACAAAAGAGCAGCAGCGCGAAGGTTTCAGGTTAAAAAGCATTAATTATATGCGGCAAACCGAATGCTGCTTAAGTCTCGCAATGCCTATATAGATAGAAATGAACTAAAACAACACAAGAACGAGTAACCTTTCCATCAACTCAGTTAAATTAATTTACAATAAGTCAGCTTCCAAAGAGGGTGAATCCGGTGGTCACAAATCCTACCAACGTGGGAACAAAAGCGAACATAGCAAACGAAAACTATAGCAGACCGAGTTACAGGCAACCCAAATGAAATATAATCCGAAAGAAAACCCGCAATCATTGTCCAGTGGAAGAATTAAAGGTAACACAAGATCAGATAGAGGCAGGTAAATGAGTTCGAAACCGTAGCAGAATGGGTAGACTATGCGACGACTAAAATAGAAGGTACAGAAACCCAAACATAGGGCTATCAAATTATACTATAAACATTTACTCACATATGCCACACATACCGCATAATAACTTGGCCTCTGCCTTCCTCCAGCAGGATACAAAAAGGAGGAAATTGAAGACGGTCAGCATTCAAGCGGAGAAGTAAATTCTAACACTAGTTAGTAGTACACATATCCACCGTCACGAGACGACCTTAACGTGGTGAGACGGTTTGCGTACCTCATTGACACATTGAGCTATACTGGGTGATGCCTCCGGGCACCTTGAGAGCTAGGGGGTTGGTCAAGGGTGAGAGGTCAGACAAACTCACTGTACTGGTCCTCCAGGTTGGGGGGTTGAAATCGGATGGCGTCCATTTCTGTAAAACTAAATCACTGCCACCTACCCGCTGCCTTGCGAACAGGCTTTTGAGCCAAGGGCTTTGGATGAGGACCGCAATCGTTCTCCAGTACACCTCGCCGAACCGGCAGTATCTCAGCCCACATATAACCATGACATTTTCTTCAAACATAAACTTCATCGTACATCGGCCGTCGCGCAGATTATCAAGTGTCGCCTTATCTGCTGCATACAGCAGGGCGGATAAGCGAAAACATGCTACTGCTGACGCCACCCTTCTTTCGTTTTCACCTGTTTCTCTTACTCCCATCCCGACCCCCATTACTAATCTTCCTTCTATAATTCCCAGTTTATTTGACAGCAACCGAAGTGCCATTGGAGCAAAACCATCAGCAGCCACCATCCCACCACACCAATCAGACGCCTTTCGGCAAAACTCCCTTATAACGCCACGCTATCCAGTTCCCATGACGACATACAACGTTCACACTGTAAGAAGCTCCACTCACAAGCACCTTGGACACACTGCGCATTGATGTGTGTTGTGCGCCCGAGACTAGAACCAATGACCCTAAAGGGGTTATTGACTTAACTGCACCCGGCTTATCCTCTCGTTATTGGTTGCACGCACCCGGAGACGCTGATGCAGCACTCACGGGTCAAGCTGGTGTAGGTATCATGCAAAACTCCAAGGCTGAGCCATCGTTGGTTGAACGAATTCCGGTGAACAGCCGTTTTTGTACAGCCCGTTCGACAACAGCAGCTAAGGTGGATTCACGAAGTAGTACAAAACGTTGTCCGTTTGTGATTTCCGTTGATGCTCTCACTGACTACAGTTCTAATGCTGTCAAGGACATATTCTATCACGAACTGAACGCCATACTACGCAGTGATACTAGTTCAGATATTATGGTACTTACAGGGGATATGAACGCACAAGTAGAGCGTCTGAGCTCTTCAGAAGCTTAGCTGGGTGGTAATTATGAGCTTAACTCCGAACGGACTAACAACGGTGAGCGTCTACTGCAACTGTGTGCGAAACACCAGTTGTTCCTTAGTAGCACTGCCTTTAGACACAGTGGGCGCCGAAGTGCAACTTGGCGTCCTCCTGTAGTTGGCCAGCGATGGACCCATATTGACCACATTGCCATAAGTTACAGATGGCGTGGTTCCACCCTGGATTGCCACTCGCACTGGAGTGCCTGCGTTGACTTTGATCACGTATCGGTACGCTGTCGTTTCTCCATGAACGATACCGGGAGGCGAACCAAGCGTCTCCTCCAATTGGCAATTGAAAAATTGTCTCAGCTCTCGGTCACGCATACCCATCAAGACGCACTGCATACCGAACTCCCGCTGTCTTGTCCCAATGACACAGAGCTTCAGTGGAATAGAATCTTGGCCGCCATGCACGACGAAGGAGCATCTGCTTGTGGCACTATCCATCGTCACCGCACCAGTCACTGGATATCCGAGACGTCGGTGAACCAGTCAAAATCTAAAAGAAACCTCCCGGCTGGCGCTGAACACAATGTGACCAGACGTGCTATTAGGCGTGAACTAAAACAGAGCCTACGTGATGACAACGAAGCCTGGTGGATAAGTCGGGCTCAAGAAATGGAGGAGGCAGGAGCAGTAGGCAATTACCGCAAGCTCTTCCAGCTAATCCGCACCACTGGTCCCAGAAAACCAGGCGTCAGTGAGACAATCAGAGACGGCGCGGGTGCGCTGATACACAATAAGGAGCGCCGTATGGCTCGTTTGGCGGAACACTTCCAAGATCAGTTCAGCTGGCCCCCTGCTCCCGGACCTCTTCCCACTCAGGTGATGCAGGATGAGCCATGAATGGTTAGTTTAGAGCCTCGGTCGGAGGCCGAGGCTCGAAATGCGATCACAGCTCTTAATCGATTTCGTGCCGCTGGCTCGGATTCCCTAACACCTGCACTATTTAAGGATAGACGTGGGGTCCTCTGCAAAGCACTGATTTCCTAATTCGAATGTATCTGGAAGGAATTGTTCCGCCTAATTGGAGCGAATAGATACAAGGGCAGTCGCGTAGACTTTTCTAACCACAGGGGTATTAGCCTAACGCCAGTTGTGACAAAATTACTGGCCTCGATTCTCGTTCGTCGCCTCACTGCGGAACGGGAATCCCGGATTAGGAAAGAGTAGACCGGTTTCCGCCCAGGACGTAGCTGTATAGACCACATATTCACTTTGCGACAGGTGCTAGAGCAGCGCCACGCATACCGCAGACCGACAACAGTTGTGTTCCTCGATTTCAAGAGTGTGTTCGATTCAGTCAATCGACCGATTCTGTTCGAAATACTTGCGCCGGAAGATGTTCCCACGAAATATGGGAACATCACACGTGCTCTATACTCGAACACTACAAGCCACGCCAGGGTATACGGTGGCCTATCGAATAACTTTCCGACCACAAGTGGCGTTTGTCAGGGTTGTCCGATTTCCCCATTTTCGTTCAATTCCGTCATGGATTCCATCATGGAGTGTTTCCTTACGAAATCTCCCGATGTAAGCGTTGAAGTGCTGCCGAGTGAAAGGTTAGTGGACCTAGATTATGCAGACGATATCGTCTTGCTTTTCGACCATGTTGCGACGGCACAAGCAACCCTGAATAGACTGTCCAGAGTGGTCCCATTATTTGATATGCACTTCGCACCCTCAAAGTGCAAAGTGTTGCTGCAGGACCACCAGCCACTTGGTGACCTCTTGACGCTTGCTAACGAAGAAATAGAGATGATTGATCAATTCACTTAGCTTGGCAGCTGCATTAGCAACGATGGGCGCATAGTAACTGACATCAGCACACGCATGGCAAACGCCACAGCTGCCTTCTTGAACCTGCGGAATCTTTGGCGAAAGAAGAGAATCTCCCTCCGTCTGAAAGGCCGGGTATACAAAGCCACAGTGAGGGCCGTTCTGCTCTATGGTAGTGAGACTTGGCCCCTTCGGTCTGAAGATCTGAGGCGCCTTCAAGTCTTTGATCATTGTAGTCTGTGAAGCATTGCTGGTGTCGGATGGTACCAGCGTGTCCGCAACGATGATGTACGTAGGCGAGTACTAGGTGGTGATAATCATGCTAGCTCCCTAGAACAACAGACAGCACTGAGTAAGTTGCGTTGGCTCGGACACGTGCTACCTATGCCTGGTCACCGCTTACCTAGGAGGGCCTTGTTCAGTCTACCAGGTGTAGGGTGGTGTAAGGCTCGAGGTGGACAGAAGTTGACTTGGCAGAGGGAAATGAAGTCACTGACGACCAAACTAGGTGCCGTTGGTCTGTCTCGCCTTCAGGGCTGGAGTACACGCGATTCGCCTTGTGCTTGGCTCGAGACTTTACAGGACATGGCTCGCAACCGACACCAGTGGCGCGTCTGCTGCCGTCTCCTAATCGGATAGCCTGTTTAAAGTGCGTTTTGGTGCTGTGTGGGTAATGGCTGATTATAACGCGGGGCAGTGAAAGCCGCAAGGAAGATGTCAGGCTGCTGCCGCCTTATCTTTGCACGATAGCCAGCTGTCTGCGACGGTATGTTGTCTAGACAAGGTGTAGGCGCCTTGACCCTGAATGGTTGCTTGGGGCATTAAGGTTTTCAGGCAAGTCCGCTTCTATCCCACTTATTATTCTTTATTTCATAAGCCGTCATGTTTGTGGCAACGAAGTATCAGTTCAAGTGGCTGACGTGAATTAGTTGACTGATAGTAGTGTAGTTATGGTAGTAGCTTCCAAGTCAGATAGCCAATCACTCATCCGTAGAGGTTTCGACTTATTGTGACTGAATTATGATGTACACAATTCGTCTCCATCAGGAACCGAACTAGTGACCACACGAGACTATCGTTTGCGTCACTAACCGGTAGTTGATGCCACTAGACCATCGCGGATGGCGATGTACCGTCATGAATTATAAGCTGACTGCGATATAGAGCGAATCGTCCCCCCACCACAGGGGATAGGGTTAGCCCTGGAGTTACAACATCCCACAACATTAGTCACGTACGATTTAGTGTTTAGAATCTGCTGGGCGAACAGTTTGATAACTTAAGAGTAGGGGGTTTTTGTTGCTGTTAATTGAGGGTTCACCTAGTGGCTTGGTAGCATAAGATGTCCGTTATTGCCTCAAGCCTTAGTGTCCAGAGGTAATTGGCTCAGTACCTGTGAAAACAGAAAGGATACGCACCACTGACGAGTCTCTATAGGATGATACGATCGGTGATTCACTAAATGTGTAATTGGCTTTGTGACTTGGAAGGTACAGAGATGAGCTCGCAAAAGAATTTCATTCCACCAATGAAAGGCGTTAGCAGTACGACAGTATACTGTACCGACGCTTAGCTGCCACGCAACTACTACCAGTCGTGCGTGGGTTAGGGATACTTATAGGGTCGAGCGGCTTCCAACGCAAGCTCGAATCCGTGACCTCCGGATTACCAAGCAGACTTGTGATCGTCTCGGTCATGGGCCGGCTAACGTAAGTGATGTAAGTCCATAGAGTAGTTCAGTGAAATAGTAAGTAGCTTGTCGCTAAACACCTACGAGTAGACATCAACAATATCAATACGGTAGACCATTAGATGTAAACGAAGTTTCGCAAAGGCCGAAGGACAGACAACCAATTCCTTGTGTTTAACACACTAGTCAAGCCACGAGTCTATACAGCGACACTAGCCACAGTGCAGCTGAGTACATTGTGACTTTGACTGATCTGTTAGTGTCGCGAAATCTTCACAGGCGATTAAGGCTTTAAAAAACTTCATAGACAAAAGCAATATGCGCAAAAGCCTGTTCGGTCGTTACAAAGGAAAGTGAAATAACTTGGAGAATTAAACTGATAGACTACCTGCAATAGCTGTTGGATAAATGCAAGAGGTGCTCATGGGTCTAGGTAGTTCTGTAACAGACGCATGCGTTTCGAAGAAGTGAAATGCTTTCCAAATAGTGCAGTCAGTGGGAAGATGTCTGACAGCGCAGGCGAGTGGGACGAATGCGAAGCCATTGGACGGAAAGTCAGTTCAGCGCCGCTCACATGTCACTCGATGTTAACCAAATGAGGATACTTACACACGATGGGTGGCTAGTTCAGAATTTGTTCGGTATAACGCGAACGAGGATAAGTTCCGTTACGCACAAAGCAGCAGCGAAGGTAAAGAAAACATGAATAAATGAAATGGAAATGACGATACATGACGGAGACGAACGATGATATAATGAGAAAGAATGACTGTGACGCAGTGACTCAAGTTTACGCACAGAACAAATAGTCAATCTGTACCTAAATAAAAAACCCTTGATAGGTGCATATACTTTGCTTGCATTTCCAGGTGACAACAGGACGACCGGCCTATGCACAGGTGTCTGTATAAACCAACCTGGTCCAACTTTAGGAAAGCATAATATACGTAACTGAAAACTTCCAACTGTACTCATAACAGAAACCACGGTCCAGGTAAAACGAAAAGAACAGTGAGTCAATGTTATTTCGAAAACAACGTTGAAGGAGAAAAATCATTAATATTATTACACATTAGTTGAAGGCGAGGAACGCACTTCGAATATTGCGCCGCAAGGCAAAATACGTGTAAAAATGAGACACTAAACATTATAGTATACAAAATGATAAGATACTGTCTAGTAACACACTATACTTAAAAACAGGTCGTGGTGGGAGGGGGAAGATAAGCAGAATGGGGAGGGACAACAAAACATACAGCACAAACGCCATTGAAATCGGCTCTTCGCCATGTCAACTAGCGTAATCAACCAGACGTGGAAATCGTCCTTCGGACCCCAGTAAGGAAGTCCAGATATAACAACCGAGGCCAACTTCGAAGTGATGGCTCCATTCCTCTTGACCAAGTCATCGCTTGGCCTCCCTCTTCGTTCATTCGCACCCTGGCGCGCAAACAACGTAGGATGCAGAATTCGGTGTACTGGCATGCGCAGCACGTGACCCAGCCATCGAAACCTGGTGTATGATATGACGGTGCTAAGCGGATCACTCGCGTATCCTACATCAAATACGCGACGCCGAACACGCTCATTGCTCACGCGGCGCTCCCACCAGCCATGAGCTAAGCTGCGAAGGAGGCGATGATAGAATGCAACGAGCCACTTTATGTCTGCCGACTTGATGGGCCAAGTTTCATAACCGCACAGGTGGGTTGAACGGACGGCTAGATTGTAAACTCTGTCCTACAAGGCGAGAGCGAGAAATTCATTGTGTGGGCAGGATACTGTCAGGTTGCTAAGTCCTAGACAGGAGAACGATTTGGGTTTTCAACCAAAGCATTTGGTTAAAAACCTGACCGAAAAGCAGCAAAATTTTGGCGTTGATCTACAGAGTCCGTTTTACGGAGAAAGGAGCCACCTTCATTCCAACCTCAAACCTGGAGGGCCAGGAAACTGAGTTGGTCTGGCCTCTAACCACTGATAAATCAGGTATGTGGCTCTGGAGGTGCAGAAAGCACCACCCAGGATAGCTCAGTGGATGGCTGAGGCAGGCAAACCATCTCATCCCGATAAGGTCCAGTTTCGTTGTGATGGGAAGGAGGAAAAGGGCAACTCTTAATCATTCCATTGTTGTCGGTGAATGCAGAAAAGCTCTAGAAGCTGCTACACAGTTTCAAAAGTAACGGTTTGAAATAGATTTCCAAAAAAGTGTCTTGATAAACAAGTGGGGACACAAACGCGATAAGAGCCAAAAATGAATCGCCTGCAACTGTGATAGTGAGACTGTATTTGAAGTGTGCACGCAAATTTAAAGCATCTTTTAGATGAGCAAGTCAACCTGATCTTTTATGAAACTCCGCTCTCGGCCAGATAAGTGATCTGTCGCAACTGAATATATTTAGTATCAGTTTGGTAGATCTGGCCCTTTCAGTGGGATTCCGACTGAACTGATTTTGACTCCCGCAATCTCCCAATCCCAAGCAAAATCAGAAGTCAGCGCCTTGGCGCAGAGATGTACCACAGGAGCAACTACCAAACCGAATAGGAGTAAGGTGAAAACGAACGGACACTCGTGTGTCAACCTCGGAATGTTCATTTTCCAGAACAGCTAAAGCAGCTGCTAAAATTAGTAGTTCAGTTCTGCTTGACTAATGAGGAAACATGTAGACACGTTACGCGAAAAACTTGAATATTCCTGAAACGCCCGGATGATTCAGATGTACACCATTGATCTAAATCGTTTTCTCAATGAAATAAAGAGTTTTGTTGGAAGATTCAACTTCCTCCCGGTCAACTCCCTCATTGAGAATATGGCTTTGGTGTAAGATGATGGCCGTGGGTTGATTATTAGTTCTGAAGACGGTGTTCTCCGTCTGTGCGTCTATTGTCTGGTTTGAAATGTCTTCGGAGACGGTTCTGGACTGTCGGCTGCATTGTTCGGCTAACTGGAACTGTCAATATCTATCTTCGATGAGTTGGAATGATCCACAAGGTCAATAGACAGCCCAGCTGATTTGTCGTTTCTTGCTGGCATAGTGTTGGTTGTATCTGGTTTGCAAGGCGAACGCACATTTGCGATCCAATGTGCACCTCATAAGTGATATCCTCACCTTAGTATTTTACCTAACCTGGAGCCCATACTGCGTACCATTTCCGGTAGTCACGTGAAAGTGTCGACTCTCCAACATGGATGGGCGTTGCTTTGCTCTGTAACATCGATTGAAACCTTGCTCCAGTTCTTTCGGCGACGAGGACTGGAGAATTGGTCAAAGGGCATCAAACGGTATGCAGAGCATCTTGTTCACTTATGAATCCGCTAGGAAAAGTCCGTTCAATGGCCGCGGGTTTGGAAAAGAAATCTGTCGACCACCTCTATATGTTTTTCTCTGTGATCTGAGGAGTCTTATTGAAATGTCCATGAACCTCCGCCTGGCTATTTGATCATGGGGGAAACGCCAATGAGCGGAGGCGTTGGATAGCGTATCGGTTCCAGAACTCCTTGAAAGTTATTGAATTGAACGGCGCATAACTGTTAACTATAAGTTTTTCTATACAGCCGCAACTGCTGAAGATTCGCCTGTCTCGATACAGTGTTGTGGTGCTATTCAAGAGAAACCCTATGATTCGGCTCATACCCTGTAGGATCCGATCACGATGAAGCTTCGGCCGCTGATCGTTATTGTAAAGTCGACATGTATAAGGCACCGCGAATTCGTGGGTATTGGTCATGGATGGAATTCCTCCTTTGTGCTTCTAAAGCATTGACACTATTTTGGTAACGTTCGGCTAGTTCTTTCAGCTGTCCGTCCATGGGAGGTCAGTACGCGTAGCTGCGGTCAAGCGTCTTCCTCAGGCTGATGTCAAGATGTTCTGTACTAAACTATCTGGGTAGGGCTTTCGGGATAACTCTCTGAAATTAATACGTAGCCCTCTACAATGGAGGGAGAACGTCTCCTTTGGTCATAGTGCTGCAATTAAACTGACAAACATACAAGCGACTAACGTGTTCCGTGAAAGTGTGTGACATTGACCAGTGGGTCACGAAACAATTCAGCCTGTACAGTTGCTGTGGCAAGTGATAAGTCATGTGATACGTCGTCACCGAGGAATTAGACGTTGACTTCCAATTCAACTGCGGCTTTGACTGTGTCCTCTTCTTCGTGTTGATGAAGGTTAATGAAGTGTGACACTGTGTCTGCTTGACCAATGGGAATGGACCCAAAATGTTAGTGCCCAGCGTTGGATGCGGCAGTTGGGTGCATAGGCAGGAATGCCGTTTCTAAAGCCGAAGATAGCGAGCAGCGGTTAGTGATCCGTCAAAAGCTTGAAGTGGCAGCCATATAGCATGTTGCGGAAACTTCTCAGCGCAAAAGATACGGCTAATACCACCTTTTCGATTTAGCTGTAATTGTCTCCGACTTTTGTCGACGTCCTGACAACGTTAATGGTCACTTTCTGAGATATATCTCAGGGTGCATTCTGGTGCATTCGTTGCGAAGACGATTTCTCGAGTTGGGTGGAAATGAGTCACAAGAAAATCTGAGTCCAATAATGACAACTCATTAGAAGGCACTCTGGCACTCTTGTGTACGGTTTCGGATGTGGTCTTTGTTCAGTAACTGGCTCAGTAGGGCACGTGGACGATGTGTAGTGATTGCGATTTCACTACATTTTAACTTTGTTTTTACTATTTCCGTTACCGATCATTGGGTACCATTTGTTTAAATTCACAAAGTTTGAAGACAACAATTTTCAACGCGCGCGCGTCGTGCTGCTTTGGCTTGCTGCTGCCTCCGCTTGTGCCGCTGTCACGTCTTTCCATTAGTCGGATTTATATCTTCGGATCGCTAGTCGGCATCGGAATAACATCGGCTGAAAGAAGAACTATAACGCAAGTGTGCTTGATTATTCTTCTATTTTGAGTTTTTGCCTAAGATTGTCTTGTCCCTGCACTCGAACTTATTAGGTAACGGTCCACTATATATGTATCTCATGCAACAGTGTCCTGCAATGAAAGAGCAAACCACAAAAGCATCGCAACGAGTTGAAGTCTGAAAGCGGAGTTACTCTATGATATTAATGTTCATACAAGTATTTCCCTTCAGGAATTTCAAAAGACCAAGAAGAAAGCACATTTTAACTGGATCTACTGAATTTAGTAATTTTGTATGTTCTCAGACAACTTGCGGAAAGGATAGGCTACATAGCAAGTGTTATAAGCGAAAACTTAAAGCGGTTGAAAATCGGTGAGTTCAAGTGACCCGGTCAGAGGAAGGAGGACACTAGCCTCACCAGGGTAGGGCAAGGCTAGTCACGAAATCCGTTTATTTGAATAAACTTGCTTCCAACCGGGGAATCGCCGAGGCCTCAGCGAACTGAAGTAGACGGGAATTGCTTGGTTTGTTGATTATCTTAAAACTACCACGTGGGTTTTCGCACAGATGGCAATCAAGTACGTGGCGGATTTAAGGTAAACAACAACCAAAGCAGTCCCCGTCTACTTCAGTTCGCTGAGGCTTCAACGATTCGCCGGTTGAAACCAAGTTTGAGCAAACAAACCGACTTCGTGACCAGCCTTGCCCTACCCTGGTGAGGCTAGTGTCGTCTTTCTTCTGACCGGGTAACGTGAACTAACCGATTTGCGACCGTTGTAAATTTTCACCTATAACATTGCATTTTGATCGCCCTTGTTAGGTAGCCTATCCCTTCCATAAATTGTCGGTAAACAGCTGAGAGCACACGAGATTACTGAATTCAGTAGATCCAGTTAAAATGTGATTACTTCTTGCACTTTAATGTACGCCGATTTCCACCAACTGCCTCAAGGAGAACGCTGAGGTAATTTATGCTTGGCGCGAAAATATTTATTTGTTCTCACGGATCTGGAAACTAGACAACTGGATACGGTCAAGCAATGCATCCAAACGGTTAGATGGTTTCACTGCTCGGCCCATCATGATAGTGTCATCCAAATTTGCGCCGCCTCCGAGAGGTCTCGTGAGTATGACATCCGACAGTTGTCAGAAAGTGGATGTTATCACAACGGAAGACAAACGACTGTACTGTAGCAATCCCTGAAAGGTGTTGATCGTCAACAGTGGCAGTTTAGCTTCTCAAGAACCATTCCCATGGCCGAAATCCATCGGAAAAACACTCCTCAAACGTTCGAAACAGAAATCAAAAGTTCATACAGTATCAGTGTCATAATTCAAGTCAGTAATAGCATCCGAGGCTGTTTACGAAGGCTGTAGGCATAGCCACTGATGCAGGAGTGGACCGATACGTCACCAGTTGATCTATCAGCGAACAGCCACTGGAATTGGTGGGTCGGTGCACTCACCATTATAGCAGTCACCTCTGGTGGGTATCATCATCAATACACGTTAGATGACGAGAAACACATTTCAGCTAATGTCCCACAATACAAAAGCCGCTAAAAATAAGAGACAAAAAAATAAAAAAGTAAAAAATATAATGTTAAATATCAAAGTAGGCATTTTGTATGATACGGTACTTGGAGAGGGAATCTAGTGGGGAGCGGGATGGACAAAGAAACTCGCAACACTAACGCTATTGAGGTCCGCTCAGCCATATCAGCAAGTGTAGCCAACCAAATGCGTTCATCGTCCTTGGGGTCCCAGCCCGGCATACGGAACACATCAACCGAGACCAACTTCGAAGTGGGGGTTTCATTCCTCTTGACTAAGTCATAGTGTGTTCTCCCCCCTCTTTTAGCCAGACCCGGTCGAACAAGCAACGCACATCATTCATTCATTCATTGTTCACGGTAGCTAGAGGTGGGAACACGTCAGCCATTGTGATGAATACATAAGAAAATAATTAAAAAACATGCAACAGGTACGCCAGCTGAGCCACTAGTAACAGATGGGTATCGTTCCGGAGAGATAGCAGTCGGGAGTTGCACCGCAAAAATGTCTATACTGACTCAGGAATGAGATCGCGTTTGGAGGGGGAGGCTAAGCGGGAGGGGGACAAAGAAACTCACAACACAAACACCACTGAGGTCGGTTCCTAGCCGTGTCAACAAATTTATCCAGCCAAAGGTGTTCATCGTCTATCAGACCCCAATCAGGGAACCGAGAGGCTACAACCAAGATTAACTTCGAACTATGGGCCTTCATTTCACTCGACCAAGTCATCACTTGGTCACCCTTCCTCTGCCTTCATCCACATTCTGATCGCGCAAGGAACACGCCGCAGGAGTCGGTGTGCCGGGATACGCAACACAAGGTCCAGCCATCAGAGTTTGGCTCGTGAACCAGATGGTGCTGAGCAGTTCACTTCTTTTTCCTGTACCATAAGCAAGGCGTCGAGTACGCTCATACCACACGCTGTGTTCCCACCAGATGTGAGCAAAATTGCGAAGGCACCGGTGGTCGAATGTAACTAGTCTCCTTATGTCTGCCGATCTAATGGGCTAGGTTTCACAACTGTAAAGTAGGGTCGAACATACGGCTGCATTGTACACTATCCTACAGGGAGAGTGATGTCACGCCAGCGTCATAGGTGGCGAACGCAAGCAAAAGCACCTTGAGCCTTTGCTATACGGTTCGTGACATCATCCTCTATTCCACAGATGCTGACACAAATGCCTAGCTCGATGAATTTCCAAACGACTTCTAGCTGGTCCCCACCAAGCGTCTGTGCACGAGGCGATCCCTGCCAATCTTGGACGAAAGCTTTGCACCTCGAGGGTGCAAAACAAAGCCCGAAACGAATGACAGCCAGTGCTAATATATCCAGTGAAACTTAGCACGTTTGTAAGCTGGCACAGACTACAGAAACGTTGACAGAACACTCCAAGCCAAAATGTCAGCCACCTGGGAGCAGCTCCAAACCTTGTAGGCCGTGACCAGTGAAGACGATTTCAATGACTTCATCAATAGGGAAGCTGAAGAGAGAAGGTGACAGCCGGCATCCTGATCTCACACCGCTGGATATATTGTAAGGCGGTGCCAGCTTGCCGCAAACTCTCACTCTGCTCAAGCTATACGCATTTAGTGCTTGGATAATATTTACATAGTTCTCCACCGTCGCAACGAGAGTGCAACTTAACGTGGTGAGACGGTTTGCGTACCTAATTGACCCATTGAGCTATACTGGGTGATGCCTCCGGGCACCTTGAGAGCTACGGGGTTGGTCAATGATGAGAGGTCAGACAAACTCAGTCTCCTGGTCCTCCAGGTTGGGGGGTTGAAATCGGATGGCGTCCATTTCTGTAAAACTAAATCACTGCCACCTACCCGCTGCCTTGCGGTCAGGCTTTTGAGCCAAGGGCTTTGGATGAGGATCCTAATCGTTCTCCAGTATAGCTCGCCGACCCGGCAGTATCAGCCCACATATAACCATGACATTTTCTTCAAACATAAACTTCATCCTACATCGGCCGTCGCGCAGATTATCAAGAGTCGCCTTATCTGCTGCATACAGCAGGGCGGATAAGCGAAAACATGCTACTGCTGACGCCTCTTTTCATTCTTTTTCACTTGTTTCTCTTCCTCCCATCCCGACCCCCATTACTAACCTTCCTTCTATAATTCCCAGTTTAATTGACAGCAACCGAAGTGCCATTGGAGCAAAACCATCAGCAGCCACCATCCCACCACACCAATCAGACGCCTTTCGGCAAAACTCCCTTATAACACCACGCTATCCAGTTTCCATGACGACATTCAACGATCACACTGTAAGAAGCTCCACTCACAAGCACCTTGGACACACTGCGCATTGATGTGTGTTGTGCGCCCGAGACTAGAACCAATGACCCTAAAGGGGTTATTGACTTAACTGCACCCGGCTTATCCTCTCGTCATTGGTTGCACGCACCCGGAGACGTTGATGCAGCACTCACGGGTCAAGGTGGTGTAGGTATCATGCAAAACTCCAAGGCTGAGCCATCGTTGGTTGAACGAATTCCGGTGAACAGCCGTTTTTGTACAGCCCGTTCGACGACATCAGCTAAGGTGGATTCACGAAGTAGTACAAAACGTTGTCCGTTTGTGATTTCCGTTGATGCTCTCACTGACTACAGTTCTAATGCTGTCAAGGACATATACTATCACGAACTGAACGCCATACTACGCAGTGATACTAGTTCAGATATTATGGTACTTACAGGGGATATGAACACACAAGTAGGGCGGCTGAGCTCTTCAGAAGCTTAGCTGAGTGGTAATTATGGGCTTAACTTCGAACGGACTGACGACGGTGAGCGTCTACTGCAACTGTATGCGGAACACCAGTTGTTTCTTAGTAGCACTGCCTTTAGACACAGTGGGCGCCGAAGTGCAACTTGGCGTCCTCCTGTAGTTGGCCAGCGATGGACCCATATTGACCACATTGCCATAAGTTACAGATGGCGTGGTTCCACCCTGGATTGCCACTCGCACTGGAGTGCCTGCGTTGACTTTGATCACGTATCGGTACGCTGTCGTTTCTCCATGAACGATACCGGGAGGCGAACCAAGCGTCTCTTCCAATTGACAATTGAGAAATTGTCTCAGCCCTCGGTCACGCATACCTATCAAGACGTACTGCGTACCGAACTTCCGCTGTCTTGTCCCAATGACACAGAGATTCAGTGGAATAGGATCTTGGCCGCAATGCATAATGCAGGAGCATCTGCTTGTGGCACTATCCATCGTCACCGCACCAGTCACTGGATATCCGAGACGTCGGTGAACCAGTCAAAGTGTAAAAGAAACCTTCCGGCTGGCGCTGAACACAATGTGACCAGACGTGCTATTAGACGTGAACTAAAGCAGAGCCTACGTGATGACAACGAAGCCTGGTGGATAAGTCGGGCTCAAGAAATAGAGGAGGCAGGAGCAGTAGACAATTACCGCAAGCTCTTCCAGCTAATCCGCACCACTGGTCCCAGAAAATCAGGCGTCAGTGAGACAATCAGAGACAGCGCGAGTTCGATGATACACAATAAGGAGCGCCGTATGGCTCGTTGGGCAGAACACTTTCAAGAGCAGTTCAGCTGGCCCCCTGCTCCCGGACCTCTTCCCACTCAGGTGATGCAGGATGAGCCATGAATGGTTAGTTTAGAACCTCCGTCGGAGGCCGAGGCCCGAAATGTGATCACAGCCCTTAATCGTTTTCGTGCCGCTGGCTTGGATTCCCTAAAACCTGCACTATTTAAGGATAGACGTGGGGTCGTCTGCAGAGCACTGGTTTCCTAATTCGAATGTATCTGGAAGGCAGTGTCCCGGCTAATTGGAGCGAATCGATAATAGTGGCAATATACAAGAAGGGCAGTCACACAGACTGTTCTAACCACAGGGGTTTTAGCCTAACGCCAGTTGTGACAAAATTACTGGCCTCGATTCTCGTTCGTCGCCCCACTGCGGAACGGGAATCCCGGATTAGGAAAGAGCAGACTGGTTTCCGCCCAGGACGTAGCTGTATAGATCATATATTCACTTTACGGCAGGTGCTAGAGCAGCGCCACGCATACCGCAGACCGACAACAGTTGTGTTCCTCGATTTCAAGAGTGTGTTCGATTCAGTCAATCGACCGATTCTGTTCGAAATACTTGCGCCGAAAGGTGTTCCCACGAAATATGGAAACATCCTACATGCTCTATACTCGAACACTACAAGCCACGCCAGGGTATACGGTGGCCTATCGAATAACTTTCCGACCACAAGTGGCGTTTGTCAGGGTTGTCCGATTTCCCCATTTTCGTTCAATTCCGTCATGGATTCCATCATGGAGTGTTTCCTTACGAAATCGTCCGATGTATGCGTTAGTGCTGCCGAGTGAAAGGTTAGTGGACCTAGATTATGCAGACGATATCGTCTTGCTTTTCGACCATGTTGCGACGGCACAAGCAACCCTGAATAGACTGTCCAGAGTGGTCCCATTATTTGATATGCACTTCGCACCCTCAAAGTGCAAAGTGTTGCTGCAGGACCACCAGCCACTTGGTGACCTCTTGACGCTTGCTAACGAAGAAATAGAGATGATTGATCAATTCACTTAGCTTGGCAGCTGCATTAGCAACGATGGGCGCATAGTAACTGACATCAGCACACGCATGACAAACGCCACAGCTGCCTTCTTGAACCTGCGGAATCTTTGGCGAAAGAAGAGAATCTCCCTCCGTCTGAAAGGCCGGGTATACAAAGCCACAGTGAGGGCCGTTCTGCTCTATGGTAGTGAGACTTGGCCCCTTCGGTCTGAAGATCTGAGGCGCCTTCAAGTCTTTGATCATTGTAGTCTGTGAAGCATTGCTGGTGTCGGATGGTACCAGCGTGTCCGCAACGATGATGTACGTAGGCGAGTACTAGGTGGTGATAATCATGCTAGCTCCCTAGAACAACAGACAGCACTGAGTAAGTTGCGTTGGCTCGGACACGTGCTACCTATGCCTGGTCACCGCTTACCTAGGAGGGCCTTGTTCAGTCTACCAGGTGTAGGGTGGTGTAAGGCTCGAGGTGGACAGAAGTTGACTTGGCAGAGGGAAATGAAGTCACTGACGACCAAACTAGGTGCCGTTGGTCTGTCTCGCCTTCAGGGCTGGAGTACACGCGATTCGCCTTGTGCTTGGCTCGAGACTTTACAGGACATGGCTCGCAACCGACACCAGTGGCGCGTCTGCTGCCGTCTCCTAATCGGATAGCCTGTTTAAAGTGCGTTTTGGTGCTGTGTGGGTAATGGCTGATTATAACGCGGGGCAGTGAAAGCCGCAAGGAAGATGTCAGGCTGCTGCCGCCTTATCTTTGCACGATAGCCAGCTGTCTGCGACGGTATGTTGTCTAGACAAGGTGTAGGCGCCTTGACCCTGAATGGTTGCTTGGGGCATTAAGGTTTTCAGGCAAGTCCGCTTCTATCCCTCTTATTATTCTTTATTTCATAAGCCGTCATGTTTGTGGCAACGAAGTATCAGTTCAAGTGGCTGACGTGAATTAGTTGATTAGCTGCTAAGGCTCAACCGCATACGTTGGCTAAAGCACGTCCTTCGTATACCCGTCGAGCGACTTCTTCGGTGTCCATTATACGCCGTCGTTGTACCAGATTGGGAGAAACCTCGAAGAGGCCAGTCGATAGCGTGGCATAAAAGCATGAAGAAACTGAGTGAGAGAGTTGGCCATGCTGGTGTGTGCCGTCCCGTGGAAGTGGGCCATGGGATGGCAGACACAAGTAGTTGTAGACCGTAGTAGACGTGGCACAGTCGCACAGTCAGTGCGTTCTTGCACTCGGTTGTTTGCATCCCGCTATTTATTTTCATTCCATCCAGAGTGGTTTAACACACTTCTTTCTTGATTCCGTTTTCTTTGCATTCTATTCACGATTAACATCATTGTCTTACCGTTGTTATTTCTGGTTATTATGGCGACGTGAGTCTTCTTAACTGATCCACCGACTTCGGTGCCGGATCACAGTTGATCGACTAAACTGAATGTGACAAGTAAAAGTGATCTCTCTGATAAGGGTCTCGTGACTTCAGCACGTGCGCTTTTGCGGTCGACGATGTTGTACGAGGTGTTTGTCCGGTGTTCTGCTCCATTAGGTTTTGTTAATTTCGTTACTAATCCTTCACACATAGTGTTAAGTATACAGCACCCGATTCCACGCGTCCGCTGATCGATTTGGATGCAGAGTGCCATGAGTCAGAGAATTAGCTAGCTTTGCCCGAACCTTTATGTGATAAAATCCGCACGCTATTTAAGCCGAGGTTGTTATGTCTTCAGAGTTACGACTTAGCAGCTCGTACATTGCGCCTCGCGGACCAAACTTCCACCCACCGGATGAGTAGTATATTGGCGAACACACAAAACAGGCAGAAGTGGGACGAAAACACACCGGTACAGTTCGAATCACAGTTGTGTGCTCGGTCGATTTTATAGGTCTCAAGAAATCAAGGGACGTGCGAGTGGTGTGAAACAACCGACAGCAACAAATGTTCTGCGACACGGAAAAACACTGGTTTGATTGTAGCTGAGGTTATTCTGATACAAAACACACAACTGCTTGTGGAAAATTGTGCGGTTACCTTCCTGAACAAGTCAATTTGTTTCATTTTTGTGCGCATTTGACTTTGATCTGTGTGGAATTCTGTCTTTCGACGCAGCATACAAGATACGATCTGAATCAGTGACGCCAACTCGACTTTCCTCTGAGTATGTTGTTCGAGACCTAACACGTGTCTCTGAAAGAATATCTCGGAGTATGCATTACGCACAAACACGCTTCGCATAAAGCTCAACACCTCTGAAAGCGTATCTGTTGCGCACATTCTTCTCGGTCTCTCATTTAAACAACGTTGTCTTAGTCCGAATGCGTGAAAAGGAAACCTAAATGACGATTTTGTGTTCGGTGACCAGTGATATGTTTTCTACTCTGTCCGATATAGTACTTGTTCCATTCTGTGTCAAGTATTGTGTAGATGACATGTCCATGTCCTTCGGTCTTGAGAGTAATCCTCTCAAAATGACATTCCTTTCGCGAGCTACCAAGATGCTGTGATTGTAATGATCTCAGTTAGTTCAAACATGCTTGAAGTGATAGCGCACTACGCGCTTAAGCAACTGTTCTTTTCGTCGGTAAGGAACTTGGATATGTTATTGTGAAATAGTCGTCATACGTGGTATTCGTCCTTCTACTAAACCGTGTTTCCGTCCCTCTAAAAAGGCTTCGGATACAGTTCCATCTGTGCTAAAATGTGTGGTTATCCGATCTATCTGACATGATTATTACGCCGTGACGAATGTGCGTGATATGAAGCATCAAATGGTTTCTCAGGGTAATGTGCTCTGTCTTACTTTTTTAAAAGCTGAAGCAATCCAATCAGCCTTTAGTTTAAAGAACTGGAAGAAGTGATTATCAATAGGAACAACAAGGCAACCCCAAGAATGTTTTGCATGTCGATGGACCTGGAATCGAAGCGCGAACTGAGATTACGAGAGACCTAAAACAAGTCACATCACAGCATGCGCAACCAGTTAATGCCTACAAATCCTGACGCACAATTCGTCGCGCAGGTTACGTAAAGTAACAAAGAATAAATGGAATACTCAAAGGGTAAGATTAGGAATGGTAACTAAATAGCGATAATACCAAAGCATGAGAGGAAATGAAGAAAGAACGATGAAAAGCGGAATATACAAGGCGGTTAGAAGGAAAGTAAGGTTCGGTATTCCTACCCAAAGTATCTAGCTGACACTCAGAACGCCCCCGTATATTCACTAACCAGGTGCACTGAAAGCGAGTTCCAGCGCTCAATAACGGCGTGCTAAACAAGTTTCTGTCCTAACCCAGGCCAAAACGCGGTCTGGGCAATTCCAACAGTTAGCTGCACTAAACAGCAAGGACAAAGCTGTACCAATCTTTCCCACCAAAATATGGTGAGATCAAGTGTTCTTTAAGTCTCCTATAGTGCATTGAGCACAATCCAAAACTAGGCATTAGTTAGGGATGCGCCTGTCTCTATAAACTCTGCACAAAGCTATTGTCCACTCGGGAAACCATCATCATTTCCATTTTGTCCCTTATAATATACGGTGTACAAGCCTAGTCATAGTATTCCAATTGGAGTCATAAAAAAGCCGAAAATAGATTAACACATACGGCCGTTTAAACTCAAAGGAGCGAGGAACATATATCATTACTACAGCACCGCATGCCACCAGAATCGACCGTCACATGCTTTGTGCAGCTCGTTGTCAAATACCGCAGTAGATTAGGTGGCCAATGCAGCCGAAAACACGCGTCACCATTCTGTGCATCAGACAAGATAATTCAAAACAGTTTAGAAGCAACAAAAAGGTAAAGCGGATATGAAGCGCAACCGATCGGCCACCATAAATCCAAGTTGGACCAGGTTTGGGGAAAAGTCGCAAAAAAACGAGTAAACCAGATATGAGCTAATTGTCGAAATGTACAGTGCCGCTAGCTAAAAGGCACCGTAAATGGTTCTACCTAGGAAGAAAAAGTGGTCGTCCCCGCAGACGCCATCAATCGAAGCGGAAAGATGGAAGCGCGTTACTTGTGATTCTTCTGTTTGACTACAACACACGTATCCAACATTCCAAAAAGCAAGCCTTCCACTTTGCCTACATACCAGTTAAACTATTAGTAAGATATTGTGCATATCGTATCCAAACAAACAGGTAAATCACCAGGTCGCTACACATGTGCGGTTACCTGCTGGATCATTAGAATGTAGAGACCAGAAGAAAGAACCCTTTGTCAGCTGCATCGCCTCCCGTTCGTCACAAGGATCAAGGTGGACATTGCAAGTCGGTACCAATGGACCCGTTGTATTGACACAAGAAGCAACAAGATCCGAGTTTACTGAGCAAAAGAGAATCCAAACGAAGTTTGATACATCGACATACACAGGTAGATATTTCCACTCGTTCACTAGTCTAGTAGGCAGAGTGACATCGCAACGGACCTGAAATCTCCTCTAGTTAAAGTTTCCAACGGCGACCCCGTATCGAATTGGCGGAATGGAGTTGAAAATCCAGCTGTTCAGCTCCAAGCTCACAACTAACGATGCATCGTGTAAAAACTAAATCAAAGCGACGTCGACGATAAGCTAAGAAGAATTAGTTAGGTGCTGGAGACGAAGAAAGTAAGGAAGTACCACAGGGTGGACTTAGATCCCAGCCGTTGAATACGTCCAATCAGGTTGCATAGGAATTTGGAAAGACAGACAGTGGGCAGTCCATACTCAAGAAGCGGACGTATATGAGCAATGAACACGTTTCAACATCTCTGGGGTTAAGTGGGAGAAGGATCGTCGTATGGCAAAAAATATCCTGATACTGATACTGATACTGTCATGATAGCGAGAAAGATGTTGAACATCTATGTAGCTATATCTCAATGTAGGACATGTCCCACTGACACAGTGTTACCTGTAGTAGTGAGCTAGCCCAGGTGAAAAAAGTAAAATATTTACAAGCATAGAAAAAATCTCCATGTACTTACCATATATTCTTGGATGAACCACATGGAGTCCTTCACCAGCTCCGCCGCCTATTACGGATGGGCATCGTTTCGGAAGCTGCAGTTGGTGGATTACGGGCTCCATGGGTTATAATCATTGAACGATTCCTTCGTCAGTTTCCTGTGAAGGCTTCGTCGAATCTGGCATCCACAAAGTGCGCGTCCAGGAATCGTTTGAATTCCGACACCGAGTTCGCTTCTACTATCCGCGAGGGCAAACGGTTCCACATGTTCACCACTCGCCGCTCAAGACACAAGGGATGAGCTACCCACTTGAGGTCAGGGACTACCAGTTTGTACTGGTGACCTCGTGTGCTGCTTGACGCACGGACATGGAGCAGTGGCCTCAGCATCGGATAAGCACCCAGATGCAATACCCGATGGGTCATGATGAGGTCCACTCGCACGCGGCGGTAGGCTAGAGTATACAGACCCAATTGTCTGCATCTTTCTTCATACGGCACACCCTGAAGGCCGGGAATGAGCCGTGTGGCTATGTGTTGTACTCTTTCGAGCTTGTGTATCTCGCCTTTCGTCAACGGACAGTAGGCGGGTGAGCCGTATTCTAGCACCGGTCGTACAATGGATGTGAAGAGACGAGTGGCAATCTCTTTCGACCAGGTGCAGAAGCTACGCTTCAGCGCCCACAGCGAACGCAATGCTGTGCGATACGTATTGTCCGTGTTGTCCAGTGACTTCATGTCGTAACGTTGTATAACGCCAAGGTCTCTGACGCAATGCGTCGGGTGTAGAACTTGGCTGTCGAGAGTGTACGATCGGCCCGCTCCACCTTTACCGAGGCACAGAAGTAGCGATTTTGCCGAGTTGATAGGCAAACTTACTTCGGCGGACCACATGGAGAGGCGGTCGAGGTCCTGCTGAAGTATGTCAAAGTCGTCCGACGTATGGATCACCCTCCATAGCTTCAGGTCATCCGCGAACAAGGCACACGGCGACCGAAGGAGATTGGGCACGTCGTTGATGTGAATCAGGAAGAGAATGGGGCCAAGCACCGTCCCCTGAGGAACGCCGCTCGTCGACGGGTACCAGTCGGTCAGGTGGCTGTCGACTTGCACCCTCCACTTCCGTCCAACTAAGAAGTCACGGATCCATTGGTGCAGCGAGCCTCCGACTCCGCACTCCCTCAGTTTCTGAAGGAGGATCTCGTGATTCACTCTGTCGAAGGCCTTACTGAAATCGACGTATACCACGTCGACTGACTTACGTTGGTTTACTGCTTGCAACCATTCATGCCATGTTAGCAGCAGGTTAGTGATGCACGAGCGGCCTCTCACGAAACCATGTTGTGCAGGCGTCAGGAGAGAGTTGGTCTCCAATAGCTGGAGCAGTCTCTTCTTCACAATCTTCTCCAGAACTTTCGACAACACTGCGGTCAAACAAATAGGGCGGTAATTCTCCACTTTGCGTGTGTCACCGCCTTTTGGAATCGGTTTGACAACGGCGCATTTCCAGTCACAAGGCACGCAGCCCACGGACAGGGATCGGTTGAACAGGTCGGTTACAGCAGGTGAGATCACAGCTGACAAGGACTTGAGGATCAGCGGATGGAGACCATCCGGTCCAGCTGGCTTCGTGCTGTCTAGGCAGCTGACTAGCCCATGTACCTCCGCGACGTCGCAGATCAAGTCGGTTAGCTCAGTCGGTGCGGCGACGGCAGAGCTTGGCGCGCAGGTTTGGTTAGTTGCGAATACAGAAGCGAAGTGCGCCGCTAATGCGGACGCACGCTCGGTGCTTGAACTTAGTGGTTGTCCGTTCGAACCCACTAGCACCGGCACATTACCTGCAGACTTCAGGCGTCGCAGAAGTGACTTTCCTCAGCGTATCTTGTCAATTTTAGGTTTGGGCTCACAATGACGCCAAGATCCCTTTCACAGAAACAGTAACCGGTTAAAATGGGGTAAAAAGCGGGTGGCTAAACAAAAAAGTATGAAAGGGATAGCTACGGTACGACTGCGAAAAACTAAGGACAACTAATGGTGAGTACTCGGAACGTGCAGGAAAATGATGGAACAAAATTATTTGTTTAAATGATAAGTTAGTAAAAATCAAAGTTCTGGTAATAATCTTGTAAAACGTCTCCAAACTGTCAGTAGAAAGCAAAATCTCGTGAGGGTGAAGAACGGCATAGAGAAGCGTACTGGAATAGTGCAGAATTCACAAAGCGAAGACAGCATAATAAATAAAAGCGGGCATTTGAAATGATGAGCGACAAGGTTCCTAACAAATGAAATGCAGGTAGGGTCATTCAAGACCTGAATGCATCCATGAACGCGTTCAGGTGTTGAATGACCCTACGATAAAAGATTCGGTTTATCACTTGTAAGTAACGAAAACGTTTTCAGTTCATTTTTTCATGACTTAGCTATCTTGGTAATCAACTTGCTTAGCTCTTTTCACTTTCAATTCTGCCTTCTGTTTACTTTTTCCTTACTTCACGTAACCGACTCAGCAGGGACTGCTAGGGCAGGATACGTGGGCATTAATTGGTTGGACAGTGTGTGATGCGGTCTTTGTTTAAGACCCATCAGTATTTCAATGTCTGCCAACTCCTCGTACAAGGACCCGCTGAAAAAGTAACACATATGGGATCATCCTATTGTTCCAGTCCTGCTCGAAACAATCGCATGCAACCGAACAACGGATGTTATGGGTGGACCAGGCAGATAACACAAGCAAGTGGTGGGATTAGAGAGTAAGCGCAAAGAGTTGGCGTACCCAGTTCCATTATCAATAACGATGGCCGGAAGTCGGCCAAGCATGAATCGGCCGCAAGTTCGCAGGGGATGCACGAATAAGTAGGAAAGGACAGACAAACTGCGAATAGCGGATATGTTAACTTTATAGTTAGCTGGAACTTTAACCGTACTTGACAGAAACAAATTTCACAAACATGCTTACATCTGTGCATTGCACATGCAAGTGCAAATGAAAGTACATAATTTTTGATACTATAACGCAAGCTGGGTAATTAATGTAAATAGATTCATAGGTTCATAGGATTGTAGAGAGCAGAAGGAGAAATCCTTTGTCAGCTCCATCGCTTCCCGATCATTGTGTGGAGGCCGCGATTCGATGTTATGCGCTAATCCAATTGGGACCTTGACAACTACACTGGAAGCTGCAAGGACCCATCGTACTCAAAAGATAAGAGTCTAACATTCGCTTGAAACAATCCTCAGTCTGGGCATCGACCACATACTTCGGCAAGTTATTCCAATCGTTGACTACGCGAGTTGATAGAGCGAGAGCAGGATGAATCCGAAGTCTTCTGGGTTTAAACAGCTTCCAGTTGTGGCCTCGAGTTGAACTGTTTGGATTGGATTCAAAGCATGCCTGCAGCTCCTTCCCCACCTCTCCTCTCAGGATACGCCTAGTGAAAATCAGGTCACCGCGACGTCGGCGATAATCCAGGGTGAACAGATTCATCCGCTGAAGTCTCCGGGGATAAGGCAAGTCCCGTAACTCCAAGATATATTTCGATCCACGCCGTTGCACCTTCTCAATTAGGTCACATTCGAACTTGGTGAGAGGGAAGACGGTAGGTAATCCGTATTCGAGAATGGGGCGGACATGGGAAGTAAACAATAGTCGGAAGATATCCGGAGTCAAACGCGAGTATGCTCGTCGTATGGCGTGGGACATCCTGTTGGCAGTAGCAACCCTTCGTAACGTGTCCCGTGTAGTCCGTAGATCAGATGACACCAACACGTCGAGGTCTTTTTCTAGGATTGAGGTTTTGAGCAACGCCCCACCGATGTGTTACGTCCCAAAAGGCTCAGAGGCACCAATGGGAAGGACCGAGCACTTATCGCGATTTATGGGCAACCGCCATTTGACTGACCACTCATGTAACGTATCGAGTGTAGCCTGTAGTCGGTCCGCCTCGTCAAGACAGGATACCTCCATCCACAATTTTAAGTCATCAGCGTAAATCAAGCAATCAAACCGAAGTGCCGCCGGGAGGTCATTGATGAAGATCTTGAAAAGTTCTGGACCCAGGACCGATCCCTGTGGGACACCGCTAGTCATGAGCACAGGAGATGAGTAAGTCTCGTTCACGTCGACTCGCATTGTCCGGTTATCCAAGAAATCAGCGATGCAAGAGAGAACGTTCCCAGAAACACCGACTAATCGTAGTTTATAAAGGAGTCTTTCATGAGGAACCTTATCAAATGCCTTGCTAAAGTCGACAAAAATAACATCCAGACGTTTCCCAGCGTCTAATTATTTCGCCCATCTTTCACGGGCCACAAGCAGATTCGAAGAACATTAGCGCGCCCGCCGAAAAATATGCTGCGCACAAGAGATGATGTTAAGGTTCTCGAGGTGGAAAAGAAGTGCCCGCTTGAGAATCCTCTCCATTACCTTGCACAATATTGACGTTAAACAGATGGGTCGATAGTTGGCAGGGTTTTGACGATCCCCTCCTTCGAGTATGGGTTTAACAGTCCCCACTTTCCAAGCGATGGGGAGCCGTCCAACTTCAAGGGAATGTCGAAATATCCGCCAAACGGGAGCGGCAATGTAATAGGCCACAGTCCTGAGGAACAGCGGATGCAACCCATCAGGACTTAGCGAGGAGTTCGGATCTAATATACGACTGCCTTTAGCAACGACATCAGCGCTCATTTCTACATGCTCCAAAGAAGAAGGGAGTATTGTAATCGCGTCACTGGGAAACGGCGTCTCCATCGAGTTAGCAGACGAATATTGCATGGCCAGGAGACTGGCTTTCGCAGCATCATCGTCAAGTAAACTCACATGAGCCAAGAAATACAGAGCAGGAATACCACTGCCTGCTCTGGTACTTCTCTTCAGGTAATATACATTTTTACACGCATATTAGCGTATTGTACCAAGCTGTTAGCGTAGTTCATTTCCGAAATAGCGTGCGGTACTTTCAAGTTAGCGAGGCGGAAAACGCTTATTTGGCGTCCTTGACACTCTCATTGGTTATGGGACGTAAACCAATGGGACTTCGGTTAGAAGCTGCCAGCATAAGAGACAGACAGTCCAACGAAAGTGGTCGAGCACCACCTTCCGTTCTGCCCTGATGCCCCTCTGGAGTAAAACTCGATGATTGGTCTCCAACCTGAAATCGACAAATAGGTAAATTGTGATGCTTGTCAAAGGAGGAGATGCTAGCTACCAACACTATCCAAAGCTTAAAATTTAACCAGTGTGGATAGACATAATAACCAGCACATGTAGCGGTCTATGGCGGTCACTGGCGGCTACCTAATGGTGGCTTATTCAGAGGCCTAACCATGGTGGCGTAGACAGGCAACTATCTAACTCGTACTCCACAGTACAGCAATGGCTGGTAGGCGGATAGCAATTGTGTGTGAATGTCCATTGCAAAGATCATGGGGGACATAGTTCCAACCGAAGTTGTTAAACCAACCTGAAGCTGAACAACGACAATTCTAAGGTTGCTTAATTCGATCACAGTTGACGACTCAACAAAAAATAAGAGTACTCCAAGTGTGGCACTGACACGACGTCAGTGAGTGTTCGTTTGCATCCATCTACCCATGGGCGAAATGTTAATCAGTTGTCGCTTCAGTGTCTCTATCTTTTGGCGTTACCTAAAGGTCATGGGAAAGCTACGATTTCATAGAATAATTAGGTTTCCACTTCCATATGGTCGCCCATGGTGTCGTAGAGAGGCAATCATCTAACTCGTACTCCACAGTACAGCAATGGCTGGTAGGCGGCTAGACAATTGTGTGTGAATGTCATTTCAAAGATCATGGGGGACATAGTTCCAACCGAGGTTGTTAAACCAACCTGAAGCTGAACAACGACAATTCTAAGGGTTGCTTAATTCGATCACAGTTGACGACTCAACAAAAAATAAGAGTATTCCAAGTGTGGCGCTGACACGACGTCAGTGATTGTATCGTTTGTCTCCAAACCCATGGGCGAAATGTTAAAACGAAAAAAATATTCAAAAACCAAAAAATATTTAAACACGCAGCTCATTCGTTTGTTCTTTTTGGCGTTTTCTGCGCGTGTTTTTCTATTTTCTCGTCTTTACATGCCCCAACCCTCCCCTTCGATCGACTGGCCCACACGAGGAATGTTTTCGAGGACCCTGACGCGAACATTGGTCGCTTCTCCGCGGGACGAGGATTGCTTCTCCGCGGGACGAGGATCACTTCTTCCCGGGACGAGGATCGCTTCTCCGCGAGACGAGGGTCACTTCTCCGCGGGACGAGGATCGCTTCTTCGCGGGACGAGGATCGCTTCTCCGCGAGACGAGGGTCGCTTCTCCGTGGGACGATGGTCGTTTTCTTCGTGGGACGAGGGTCGTTATGGCGCGGGGCGGGGTGCGGCGGGGGGAGAGACCACTCCCAAGCGCACCGTTTGGCAGCAGCGGAGGTTGAGGTCCTGTCGGCCTTTTTCTGGGCTAGCCAGTTTTTTTGTAGTCCGACAAGCCCGCTCCAACGGCTCGCCGAAATGCACCCTGCCCTGCATGCAATAAATAACAAATCGTAAACGGCACAGCGGACTCCGACTTCCGACGAACCCCCATTTACACGAACGCACGCCCATTTTTACTCGGCACGATTTCGCCTTACGAACCTGGTTTCAACATTCCTTTTCGATTTCGAAGGCTTTCTATGTTCAGCCTTCTAGGGGGGGAGCTCTGTAGCGCCCAAAAAGATAACTCTTATCTTTCGTGTACAATTTACTTGATGACCGATTGTACATTACTCCTTCTTGTTTTAATCTTACAACCGGCTCGACACACAACTGCCTTGTAAGTTCCCGCGCTCACGTGTACGCTCTTGCCTCGCTTCATCCGTCCGTTTATTGTTGTAGCCCATCGAATACAGTCCGCTGTGTCCGACTCCAAGTGCCTTCTGATATCCGCGCTTAATTCCGCGCACCGTCTCGGACTAGTATTAACTAGTCCTACAATCTACATGTCTTAGGGTGCGAATCTTGAACCTCGCCATGGAAACGGGACAGCGTGGCCTTATAAGGGGCTGTTGCTGAGATGCGTCCGGTGCGTATCGCGAGAAGGTGTAGCAGTCAGGAGATTCCTCGGTTTGCCTGTGTAAAATTCTAACTAAAATTATTTCATTGTACACTTAGGCAACCGGTGTGGTTTGTTAAAATGATCACTGAGTTCGAATTCTTGACTTGCTTATCGCCATTTTTGCTTGGCGCTCGTTTCGGTTGCAACTCGCGACTGCCCTGTGTGCTCTGCATGCTCCGTTCCCTTAGCTAGAGCGACAACCGTGACGTTCCTTTGCAGCTTGATAACATGGAATATTTTACCGTAAAAATAAAAATTTCCGTGCAACTCGATCTGTCTTTTCTAATTGCTCCAGGTTCCCGGTACAGGTTACTCCCTAAATTAGTGACCCCGACTCCGGAACAATCTCAGCGCCGGATATTTTAAACTTTTCTCCGATGGGCTCGTTCCATTTATTTTTCATATTTTCCGGTTAATTTTTGCATACGGTAGCCAGTGTTTGCGTCAACTTTTAAGCCATGGAATCTGTAAACCCTAAGGTAGAGTCCCTGCTAAGCGTTGTATCTCTCTCAACACGATACGAGATACGAAAGATTATAACGTTGCGGCATTAGTATAGCGTAATTGCAGTCACCAGATCATTCAAAAAGCACTTGACGGCAAAGCGATCTTATGAAAAAAAATGCTTACAGTTGAAATCGGTGATAGCTCTGATGCGTACGAAAGTTTACTAATGTAACAGCACATAGTTTACCATTTAGTTTTATTTTTTTACTGTGGTTGACCAAAATCACGCTTAAATAAGATGGCTGGAAGTCAATCTGTGCGGACAAGATAATGCTCAAGATGATACATTGAAAAATGCCTATTGACGTTGCAAACATAAATAGGAGACATACACTGTATCACCAGTCGTTTCCGGATGCAGCAATAATTCAGCTTTTGTTTTCCACCATTCGCGATGATTGTCATAGAGAGCTTGCAAACGAAAGTCCAATTGATCTACAGGAGCCAAAGGATCCCAGTAATCAACCTTTTACTTCATGGTTAGTGTTTTGCTTACAGCGTGGCGTAAACTTGAGAGCGTCTGTTTCGAATAGAGCCTATCCCAAGGTCTGTTTAACGAAGAGTTTTTAAGCGAATACTGCTTTCATTTAAAGTTAGCATTAGTAAGTTATCAAAAAACAACTTGGTCGTTTTTCTTCCCCATAAAGTCGAAATCGTTATCATACTGGATTGCAGGGTATGGATTTCGATTGGATAAACACGTTTTCATTCCAGCGCGAGTACTTCTTATTGACAACCTGACCCATCTTAAGCTGCGCTGTACAATAAAACAAGTGGGATGTTTATAAGATCAACAAAATGTGCCTTATTAGAAATATTTATCTAAGTAATATTAACTGGCTAATGCATAGCTTCTTGTTGCAGCCTCAAACGTAAGACGTTTGTTTGAGCACGTCAATCACATACACTAAAAAAAGAAACGAAAAGGATTGCACTTTAGGGTTGCTCCTCAAAGAGATGATTGAAAGTTGTCATCTAATGATTAGAATAAAAACGTATCTGCTCTTTCAGTAGGCAGATTTTAGGCTCAAAGTTTTGTGGATAATTGTTCTACCCAGCGAAAATTTGGATGCGCGCCGTAGACCAAAGGATGGCGGGCATTCCAAAAATTTAAATCGTTTCTTCGCCTATGTATCCTTGTCAGCAAAGCACGTCAGCAAATGCTGTCCGTAAATGGGCACTATGCTCCCTATAAAACCATAAGTACCTGGAGATGCGGGGTAATAAGTGCTAACCCACTTTATTCTTCAAAATGATTTGGAGCTACGCCCAGTAATGTCGTTGAACACGAAATAAAAAATTAGGAGAGAATGAAGCCTGGCAACCAAAGCCGCTTAACATTTTGCCTTGGGGCTTTCTGGAAACATGTGGTTAGGTACCTTTATGGCCAGGTCAACCTTCAAGGAGGATACAGTCTTTGGCCTATCGAATGCCCTGTATTGGCTGGCACCAGGGATATTAGTTTGCAAGCGAGGCTACGTGAGAGACGTGTCATACCTTGGACAATATAGAAGTTGGAAGGGACTGAACCGAACCTGTATTGTACAGGCTAGATAATTGGCAGCGAATCTACCAGAGTGAGTAACGGTGCTGCAATGTACTCCCCGAACCGAGTTGTATTAACAGAAGCACCATCATTATAACAAGTGGACGTTTGAGAAGTGAAAACAGCCGTAAAATCATGTTGCAAATTACCGAAAGCGTGTTTTCCGCTACCCTACTTGGGCTTCGATGGAGCTGTTGATATGGGAACACGGGACTTGAGACTGTGCGAATTACGGCATGGGCTTGGCCGCGAGCTTTTAATGCTGGGTGTGTAGCAGAGTTTGCTGATTCCAGGCCTTTGTTATTTATTGTTAATGATAATCGTGTTGACCAGCCTGCATTGTTGGTGGGCCGTCTGGACGGGCTGGCCGGACTGCGAATAAAACTAGTTAGATCAGATAAATAACAGACAGTACATTCCTTCCGCTGTAGACCTGACGGTGCGCTTGTGATGACACGCCCCACAGCTCTATAGTCCACCGTTCCCGTGCGACTAAGAAATCGGGGCGTCCTCTTCGACAACGCGTAGCCAGGTGTTTGTGGACAATTCCGGTTGTGGTCGTCCGCAGCTTAGGGCGAATGACAGTTCCTTGGGTCAGGAAGTGTCCTGTAACCGACTGGCGAGTAACTTAAAGGTTACGTTTGACCGGCTGGTAAGGCACTCGATGGTTGCCTGGGCAGTTCTGGTGGTTACGTTTCTGAAAGGTAGAACTCAGAGGGAGTGGTCAATGGTCGAAGAAAGCGGAGTGACGCCGGAGAGGGAGTGTGGTTTGCACGACAAAGCAACTACGCTTTTAAATTTTCAAAATGCTTTGGGTCTATTTTCGACGTTACAAGACGTTTGTGGACGAGATGCATGTTTACCAATAAAGACGAAAAAGCGTGTTAATGAATATAGCAAACGTTTACAAACTCTGTAAAAGGAACCGGACGTTTGACCTGTCTACCGCGATGGTCGTTTGCTAAAGGTTGAGGCGGGGTAGGTTGAGGGTCAAGGAGAACGGAGGGTTTCGGGATCTCTAGTGCTCGGGAAGTCACCGCAGGTGCGGGTGCTTGTGTGATAACACTGCGATGGATATCAAGTGGTTCCCCACAGTAAGCCAATTTGAGATGGCCGATGAACACCGTTGTTCGTTGATCATTCTGGTCTAAGCGTAATGCTTCGTAGTACGTTGTAGGATTCTGAAACAGCCAGTGTAAGGAGGCTGGAGAGGGCCCCGCATTGCTTCGGTGCGGTGGAAGACCTGCATGCAGCTCGAGAGTCCGCTGTGCATTTGCACACCACTACTCTGCTCACGGGGCGGCGTCGGGTGTAGCGAACGCATGCGTTGAGCTAGGGCGGACGCAAAGTTAAACAGGGGCATACCCCAGGATGCGGGAGTTGAAACGAATTAGCCTGGCAACTTGGGCTTTTTGCGTAAACTAGATTTATGTGTGCACATTGCAAGTCGGCTTTGATACTGCTGCAAAGGCCTAAGCATACGAGCGAAACGTTTGCGCCCCAGCTAGTTTCGCAGGAGGCGCAGAGAGAGGCTTTTAGTTGCCAGTGGAAGGGTTCAACTAACCCCCTAGGCTGCTGTGTTTTGCGCTGTGGTATAACCTCGGCGGTAGCCTAAAAGTTGCCGAACGTATGGAATTGTAAACATTCTTAGAGCTCCTACCGGTCAGTTGTAATGATGGATGAGCATCTGTAGTATGAGACCCACCGGTCCAATAAGGTCCGGATAACAGTCACAGTTGTGCGGTCGGTTACGGGAATGGCTTCCAGCCACCTACTGAAGCGATCGACACACGCAGGAATGTATACGACTCCGCGGGAAGGAGGCAACGGCCCCACCGTGTCCACGTGTACCTGCCAGAGACGAGAGTCCGCAGCGCAAAATGAACCAAGCGGACTGTGTGTGTGACAATGTGTTTTGAAGCGCTGGCATTGTAGGCAGATGAGAGCCCAGGTACAAACATCTTTGTTTACACGTGGCCAAACGAAACGTTCGGTGACCAGTTTCAAAGATGCACGGATACCGGGATGTGATAGTGAGTGCAGTCTAGGGCAGGTAGGGGCATAGGACAACCTGCGGAAGTGTCACAGAGACTGGTTCCTTTCGTAGTCTCGAGAGGAACATGTTGCGTATGCTCCGAAATGGTCGGCTGATGGCGTTGTAGGTCTGCAGGTTGTGCCCGCGACGATGCCATTGCTGTAAGTTAGGCGGTAGGCACAACCTAGAGAGTGGGGTTGAGGCGTAAAAGAGTGTCGGCGACTAGGTTGTCGACACCTGAGACATGACCTATGTCAGCAGTGAACTGCGTGACAAAGTCTAAGTGTCTTGTTTACGGCGATGAATATGGGTTGCAAGCAGAGTGGAAGGCGAGGATGACGGGCTTGTGGTCAGTGTAGACCGTGAAAGCGTGGCCTTCGAGTGTGTGCCGGACGTGACGAATGGCTAGGTAAATGGCGAGCAGTTCTCTGCCAAACATGCTGTAGCGGGATCCCGCTGGCTGCGGACGCTTGGAGAAGAACACAAGAGGTTGCCAGTGCCCACCAACGTGTTGTTGGCGGACGGCTCCTGCCGCAAAGTTCGAGACATCAGTCATAATAGAAAGTGGTGCAGTCGATTCAGAATAAGCGAGCTGAGCTATCTTGGAGCTACCATCCTTGTACTCGGTGAAGCTTGGCTGTGCTGTGTCCGGGAAAGCGAACAAAAGTTTATTCCTTCTGCGTAGTTCAGTCATTGCCTGCATAAGCTGAGCGCAGTGCGGAATGAAAAGTCGATAGCAGTTGAACACACCGCAAAGTCGACGGAGGTGTTTGGACGAAGTCGGAGCTGGGAAGTCCTTGGTTGCTTGGATCTTATCGGGAATGGCCTTTATACCAGACGATGAAACGAGGTGGCCTAAGTATTCTAGCGTTGGTCTGCCAATTTCGCATTCAGTCTGGTTCAATGTGAAACCGTGTTGGTTCAAGCGCTGGAAGAAACTTCGAAGATTTTCACGTTGCTCTTGTTCCGATTAACTGGCAATCAAATTCTCATCGAGATAGTAATAGGCGAAGTCTAGGCCACGCGGAACATCGTGGATGAAGCGTTGGAGAGATTGCACGGCGTTGCACAGTTCAAATGGCATACCTAAAAATTCAAACAAATCCAAATAATTGATTATGGTTGTTTTAGGAATGTCATCATTACCATAGGTATCTGGTGGTAAGCGCGAAACAGAAGGATCACGCTGAAGATCGTCATACCTTTGAGCCGTGCACTAAAGTTCTGCATGTGCGAGATAGGAGACCTAGCTGGGTCGATTAGCCGTTTGAGTGCGCAATTATCCCCGCAAGGGCGCCAGTCACCAGGTTTCTAGCCGACAATCTGCAAGGAGAGGACAAAAGACTAGCGGAAAGGCGGATTATTCCAAGTTCAAGCATGTGCTCAAACTCCGACTTGGCTACTTTTATTTTCTCGGGCGATAGTCGGCGTGGACGGGGTGAGATTGGGGGCCTTTCGTCTTTATGTGGTGCGTGACTTGGGATGTTACAAGCAAAGCTGCGTTCATTAGCTGAACGAGCTTGGCATACTGGGAAAAGTGGTTTGCGTAGTCTGGCAAGGTCTGGGGAAAGGCGTAGACCGAATTGATGGATATGGTATAGGTGTTGACACCACGTACACTGAAGTTCGTTACAGTGTCGACTATCACCTGGCGTTTCGCATCGACTAAAAGGTTGAAATGCCTAAGAAAGTTAATGCCGATTATGGTAAAGAGAATTGCAACGACCGTGAACACACAGCGAAAAGTTAGCCAAAAACTTAAGTCTAAGGTAATCGACGGTTGATTGTAGTTGGCTATTAGTGTACAATTGGAAGCACTCAGGCTTGTCGAAAAAAGAAGCAATAGGCTCAAATGGCATAGGAAGCATGACGCCGAATTTCGCCCTGGTATTTATAAGAACTGGTCACGGAATCATAATACCTAATATAGATGAGACGGCTTCGAGGATTGCTGAAGTCGTTCGTAGCTATCACAGGACGGCATGGCTGTGCACCAGTAGATGAAGAGCAAAATGGTTGCACGCAACAACGTATTATAGAGCCGAAACGCGAGTGCTAAAAGCAGCCACCTGGTGTGAAGTGGGCGGGAAATGTAGAAGTCGAAGTGGAGGGATTTCGTCACTCTGACCCGGTTGGATACTCAAACAATGGCGTACCAGTTAGCGATGATTTTAATTCAGTACTCATGGATAAGCTTGTTTCTAATAAAAGCATCTTGCTACAAGACTTTTATCAAACGCCTGTAGCCGTAATAATATTCCTGATTAAGCAGCCATCAAACCAATTTGTATTATCGAATTCCTCGGGATGCTTTTGATATGGGATACGCACATTCGCAGGATATCGCTCAAGCGAAATCACGTAAGGTACCTACAATCGTGGTTCTGCTTGTGCACACAATATAACCAGTTTTCACATTTAGAAAAGTACGTTATTTTCCGACCAGTTTGCACTAATACTTTCATATTTACGAAATACTACGCTTGGACTGTGCTTATTCACTTGCTTACGCCTTGTGTCCCGGTTTAGCTTATGCAGAATGTTCTATGGAAAAATCACATACGTCACAAACACAATTATACTAGTGAGGCTGGTCAATACTGTATTCGCTTTTTGAATAACAAGTAAAAAGCGCCTACCGCAACAAACCTGTTTCTCTTCATTCTCTCACCCTCTACAGCTGGGTTGTATATACGCGTTTGTTCCACGTTTTCCTTAGTACCTCGATTCACTTTGTGCGCAGAAAATGTTTGAATTCTAAGTCTCACAGGTCGTACAATCCAAAGTTTGTAGGCTACTTTCGCTGCGCCTATACAATCTGCAAGTAGTTCGTTCGTTTTGACTAGGAAAGTCGTTTAATACAGGCTGTTGTAGCAGTCGCTTTGTCTTCATACTACAGTCCAAACAATTCGACCTTTCATTCATGCAACAAAATTCTGATTTTATTGCGTTTTTCCGTACGTAAATGACACTTATTTAAGTGAAAAGAACTGGCACGTTTTGGACTAATTTATGGTGCACTACCAGTGAGTAGTATGTGGGGAAACGAGGAGGCCTAAATTGTCAGAGGAATCGTGGGTCCTCGCGAATAAAGAAGCCTGACGAACAAATAAACCGGAAAAAGGACGCTTGGTGCACTAACGTACCTTTATCGATACGTTGTGAATGAAGGGGTGCAACTGAGCGCAAGTCAAAGCCGAAGTGAGGCAGGAGCGAGCGAAGCTGGTTGTTCTGAAGAGCATCCTCAAAGATCTGGCGAGGGCGATTCTAGAAGCGAAGCGAAGGGACCCAGTCAAGTCGGAGAGGGCCGCTGCCATCCCGGTCGACAACCAAGGTGCGATGCGGTGATTCAATGCGGCGGTGCGTGGAGTGGGAGTGGTCCCGTTCGTCATCGACATCCGTTTCCATGAATTGCTGGACTGAGCGCTGTCTAATTTGAACGACGAGTAAAGACAGTAACTGTTAGGAGAGAAACTTCTGGACGGTCTACCTCCAACGTTAGCCTATCGGCTCCGGATGGTGAACGCCCCGCAGAGAACGGGCGTGGCTGAGCTCACGCGAGTGGCTACGGAGGTTGTTTATGTGGCGTCCATGGCACTGAGAGCGGAAGACCAAAAAGAGAAGGAGCGATTGGCCAGACTAGGAGAACATCTGGAGAGGATCACTTAAGACATCGGAGCAAGCCTATTGCGCTATCAGAAGGCAGGATCTGATTGACGATGCATCCTTTGTGGGAAACTGGGACACTGGAAGCGGCGATGTCCAGCAATGTGTAATACCCTCTGTGTACAGAATAGAGGCTATAAACCGTATTGCTCTCATGCTGAGTGGTGCAGGCTTGTGGCTGAACAAATGTGCGATTGAAGCGATGCTTGGGGTGAATGGGTAAACAGTACATTGTTTGATTGATACAGGAGCAGCAGTTTCATTAAACAACCACAGAGATGGAGGGAATAATCAGACGTTTTCCATGGTGGTAACGGTGGTTGGTGGTTTCGATATACGTATAGATGATATTGTGGAATATGTGCTTGCTGTCAGCAGTCAGAAATCCAGCCATCTCTTCGTCTTGTCACCGAACGCAAAACAGATCATCCCGTGTGCAGACTTTCTCCAGGTTAAGGCTCCACCCTGGTTTGTCCAGACCTGCAATCACTCGTAGGAAATTGCGACATCATATTCACCAGCAATAGAAGCCCACATAGGTTTTGTATCTGGATCGAATATACAATCCCACTATCGCCTCAGACGTCTCGGCTTCATGAACCGAGAAGAATCCCAATACACCTGGGGCTTAGTTCAGAAGGCAGGTACAGATGTTGAATGCAGGTCCACTAGAAAAGACTTCCTCGTCTTTTTGGTGAAGAAGTCCAAAGGAAATTGCCGCGTTTGCACGGAAATCAGAACGTTGAGCGAAATCTCGCAAAGCTATATTGTCCCGATGCCATCAGCCGCCGACTATTTCGACAGACTGCTGATGATCTCGCACTGAACCTGAGATCTGGTTGCTGGCTGTTGGCAGCTGGCGAACAAACAAGAATACCGAAAGAAGACAGCGTTCACCGTCAGCGGTAAGCAGTACCAATTTAAAGGGATGCAGTTTGGATTGGCTGTGGCCTTAATTCACATACCGTCCTTTGGTTCTGCGCATGCTTGGTGGCTTTGAGGTCGTGGTCGTGTATAAAGACAACATCCTAGTGTATAGTGATTCGCAGACAAAGCCCTACTGTCCTCTGGAAACAACATTATATAAACTTCAGCAGTCGGGAGTACAGATAAAGGTGCCTAACTCACAAATCGGGCAAACTTCGGTGACATTGCTTGGTCACAAAGTAGTTCGGGATGAATTCAAGCTACTACCGCGGAAAGTGTTGGCAAATTGTGATATCCAAAGGCCGACCATAAAACGCAGCCTTCGAGTAATTTTGGAACGCAATGGGTCTTCTAGTAAAGTTGTCAGGAATTTCAACAGCTTGCAGTCATCATTTTACGAGCAGTTGGGGAAAGGAAAGGAATCGACCTCGACAGCAGAAGTCTAGTCAGCATTTGAAGACATGCAGAAGGAGTTGGAGACAGGAAATAAGGTTGCACCTGCCTCTCTGCAGAAAAACGTCCACCTTGGTTACTGAAGCAAGCGAAGTCGGAATAGGTGGGATGTTGTGGCAGAAGTTGCGGGAAATCGAATATACTGGCAGAATCTTGGCAATATCGGAATGCAAGTATTCGACAATGGAATTGGATTGTCAAGTAATTGTTCAAACTCTGGACGAGTGACGGCCGTACTTGCTAGGTCAATGGCTTCACGACGAAACAAGTCATAAACAGCTGGAACGGATTAGGTCCTCCAAAGACACCAGAGGCAAAGTGGCGAAATAGAAACTATGCCTACATGAATACGACCACATGATGAACGACATCCCAGGAAAATACATTGGAACGGCGGACTTTTCCACTTATAAAGAATGAAAATGATATGTCGAGCGTGGACTCCGGTGCCTGTGGTTTAGTGTTGGAGCAGGACCCAGGAGATTTAGCGGTTAAAAAGAAAGGACGCACTCCTGAACATGATTATGACAGCGCGAATAGTGAAACAAGCTGCAACGACCAGAAACCAAAATCAGCAATTCAGGACGTTTGCAAGCAGTCTGGAACAGCTACAACTCAATGAAGCCGAGATACTGATGTGGACGCAAGAGCAAGACGCTACGCCGGTGCCGGTGATCCAACTGAGTTGAGGAAAACGTTGCTTATCCCTTGTAATGAAATGAGCGCATCAGGAGATATTGTAGGGAAGTAGACGGTAGTGAGTACCCAGAGGAAAGAAAAAACACGAGAACGAGGACGGATGGAAAGGGGAACAGGCGCATTGAGGGGAGCACACGGAGCAACACTGGCCTAACGGTAAGAGAAGAAAACGGATCACTAGCGGAATCCGGTAGTGAAGCAGGCAGAACGGGTTGGGTATTCGTCGAGCACGCAATAAATCAGACAAAATCGCCTTTATTGCAGCCTTCCGGACTGACCCCAAGTAGAGTGATGCGTTCACGGTCAGGCATTTACGAACTATCGAACGATTCTGGGCCAGTCAGAATGCGAAGCGTGGAAGAGAAGGTACGGAGTGAAATGGGCAGGGAATACTTCAACACGAGTCCCCCAAAGTGCGTGGATGTGTGGCGGGCAATAGGCAGGAGTGATGGTGCGTCGGGGCAGGGGAATGTGACTCTTTAATGTATCGAAGAAAGTAGAAGCCACGATTAAAATTCACGCACAATAATATGCCTCGACGGGGAGTCGAACCCGGTCCACGAATTTCCGGTCCGCTGCTCTACCACCTGAGCTACCGAGGGCTGACGATTAGGTGCGCAAATTTTAACACATGTCTTCTGCTTGGTGCGCGACGTGTTGCCAATAAGCTCACAGTACCTGTCCTGATGTTGCAGATTGGCTCACTCACTCCTCACTTCCCAATAGACCGAAGTTCCTGTCATTCAGACGTTTAATGAGCGATGGTAGGTTAATGGTGGATGTTTGTGAGTAGTGTAAAGTTCGAAGAAAGTAGGAGCCACGATTAAAATTCACGCACAATAATATGCCTCGACGGGGAATCGAACCCCTACTTCTACTTTCTTCGAACTTTACACTACTCACAAACATCCACCATTAATCTACCATCGCTCATTGGACGTCTGAAGGACAGGAACTTCGGTCTATTGGGAAGTGACGGGTGAGTGAGCCAATCTGCAACATCAGGACAGGTACTGTGAGCTTATTGGCAACACGTCGCGCACCAAGCAGAAGACATGTGTTAAAATTTGCGCACCTAATCGTCAGCCCTCGGTAGCTCAGGTGGTAGAGCAGCGGACCGGAAATTCGTGGACCGGGGTTCGACTCCCCGTCGAGGCATATTATTGTGCGTGAATTTTAATCGTGGCTTCTACTTTCTTCGAACTTTACACTACTCACAAACATCCATCCTTAATGTATGCCTGAATAAGCGGTGATGTGGCATGTGATTGCGCCAATAAAGATTATGCTGTATTGCAGCGTCTTTCTCGATACGCTTGTGCCGTGAGCAATCAGAATGAAGCTATCCTGGCCAGCACCGTTTGCAGTGAGGGACGTGGAAACTTGTTTGGAGAAGTTTGAAATGATTGTTGTGTGTAGCGGAGTCGAAGAAGATGCCAACTTACTGGCTACCTTGGGCACGCTGCTAACGGGAAGTGCGAAAGCGATCTAACTAATAACATGAAGGTCAAGGCTGGCTGCTTCTTTGCAGGGAAGAAGGCGGCACTGTGTGTGGAATTTAGGGAAGAGATCGACCGACAACAAGAGCTAGAACAGTTTAACTCAGCGAAATGGGAGCAGCAAGAAAATATGGGGTTGTTTTTTCTGTAGCTAAACAGACACTTCGAGATTGCCCTTCCGGTGTTCGACGGCGACGCGAGAGAACGGCTGCAGTGAAACCAATTCGCACAAGTAAGCGCATTTGTTCACGGATGTGAATGAAGATTACGGAGTTTGCAGCTGGTAGAACACCGGATACCCCTAATCCAAGGCTGGCAGTGAAAGTCAATTTTCAGGCGAATACCACAGAACAATCTGGCGGAGATACAGAAGCACGTGACTGAGAGAGAGGCCAATAGGATCATAAGACGAACAAACACTCCATATTCATCGCCTTTATTGCTGACGAAAAAGGCGGACGGCACCTACAGATTCTGCATTATTTCAGGGAGCTAAACAGAGTGACGGTGAAAGATACATCTCCGATACAACGAATGGAGGAAACATTTTTTCCAGTCTTTACAATGCTATGCTGATTTCATTGATATATCTCCGTTCTGGATACTGGCAACTTCCCATCGCAGAACAAGACCATCATAAAGCAGCTTTCAGTGTGAATGGCCAGCAGTATGAATTATTGAGAATGCAGTTTGGATTGTGTAACCCCCCGGTGACATTCAGACACTTACTGCTAATGGTCCTGGAGAACTTCCAAAATGTGGCTGTCTATAGTGATGATATCATTATCTTCTCGAAAACGGAACCTGAACATAGTGCCCGGTTCGTAGCCGTACTACAACGACTGGAGGAAGCCGGTTTGAATCTTAGTCGCAAAAGTCACAGATTGCTCAAATGTCCGTCGTGTGTTTGTGCTACGTTGTGAGGAATGTCCAAGTTCAGCCGCTTCCAGAGGAACGCGAAAAAATCAAGAATTTCGCGGCCGCGAGATCTAAACGTCAGCTTCGTTCGTTCCTCGGAATGGTAGCGTCTGATTCGAAATTCGTGCCCCATTTTACGGAGAAAATCAGTCCATTAGTAAAACTGCTGCACGAAAACGAGTCGTTCTCTTGAACGCCTGAAGCGGATCATGCCTTTAACGGCCTAAAGGAATGCGTGGCAGAGGCGCCAGCATGTTTACGGTTACCCAAGCCTGGTACAAATTTAACGGTAGTGCTCGGTATAAACAACGTTGCATTCGGAGCGGTGTTGTTCAATCAGCCGGTGTGATCGAATACCACAGCAGAATGCTGAGCAACCTAGAGTAAAAGTACTTCACGACGAAGAAAGTATGCCTTGCCATTGTGTGGGCCTTAAAGAAATGGAAAACATGTTTTCTTGCGATAGAATTTCATGCCGTTACTGACCACAATCCGCTATCATGGTTAATGACGACGAGAGATACGCGGGAAAAACTTGCACAGTAAATGTACCGGCTTCAAGAATTCACCTTTGCAATCGAGCACATAGATGGAACGAATAACGTAATACCCGACATGTTACCGCGCCCATCTCTGGACGAGCTCCTGCCAGGTACTGCCAGACCGGTGTGTGACGTCACCGCTGAGGATAGAGACCTACTAGAAATCCAACATGCAGATGAATTAGTGAGGTTGCTGTGCGCTTATTTACTGACCGGGACCAAGCCATTGACAACATCGCAAGAGGTGAAGGAGCTCCTCAGGAGCTGTGCCAAACTTGATTTCGCAAACCACACCATGTTAGTGCTGACAAACGGAATGAAATTTTGTTTTATCCCCAGAATTCACAGGAGCGAGTGATGAGAGTGTCCCATGATGCCGCCCATATGGGATACGAGAGAAGCTTCGATTTGTTCTGGAAGTGTTTTGGCCAAGCATGAGAAAGGACGTCGCGGCATACATTCGTGGATGCCCATCTTGTCAATCAAACCGCCGTATGGATGCACCAAGGTCTCGGACACGACCTATCGAAGTCTACTAACCGTTCCAGTGTTGCGGAATGGACGGTTTTGGGCCATTGCCAGTCAGTCGGTCAAGAAACAGGTACCTCCTGGTAATGAGCGATAAATTCACTCGATGGGTAGAAGCCGTGCAAATCAGGGATCAAATAAGTGAGACAGTAGCACGGGCATTCAAAGTTAACGTACCCGCAAGGTATGGAATGCAACAGGGCGTCATTACCGACCAAGGACCCGGTTTTGAGTCGAAGGCGTTTCACAGATTAGTGGAAAAGTGGAACATCCAGAGATGACGCAGTTCACCGTACCATCCGCAGACCAACGGACTGACTAAACGGTTTATTCAAACAATGACGAGGTAGAGAAACCGTACAAAATTGGCTTGGAAGAAAGCATTGTCTGGGGTTTCTGTTGCGTATACCGTACGTTTGAGAGGAGTCTTTCGTTTTTGCTCAGTCGCCGCGCTGGTCAGGGGTAGATTGGAACGCACTAATTTGCCGACCCACCAATGGCATGTAAGTCTACTGTATTTACTCACCCACGCATGTCTGGGGGTGTGAATACGACGTGAGGACGCATATCGGTGCATGTGTCCTTGAAATATGTTAATGACCCTCGGGAGTTCGGAAACTGATTTTGATGCAATTGTCCAAGCTGATGGAATAAAATGAGATTTGATAAAATCTGTTCAAAAGCCACTGCACTCAGCTTTCATTTTATTTCTGTATTCTGCTGGAATTAACTCCTTAGGTGGCCGCGCACTTGCAAATAGATCCGATGAGCCTCCAGTAGCTGGTAGACATTGTTCCGGACTCATTTATGCAGAAGTAGCATCTCATATTTTCACCGTCTAATTGTTATGAATTCTTATTTTGCTAAGGTGGTTTATGTGAAGGTAACATTCAGTCTACAACAGTGTTGTCACTAACCCTTTTATCATTTGCTGGGATAACATTAAGCAACTGTCGAAGCGCCACCAACATTTGAACACGGTAGCCAGTGCATTATGCACTGCTGTCGAGATGTTGCAAACCACCAGCCAAAACGTCGGCATCGGCCCAATCTGAACTGACCGGTGTCGAACTCCCGAGGGTCATTAACATATTTCAAGGACACATGCACCGATATGCGTCCTCACGTCGTATTCACACCCCCAGACATGCGTGGGTGAGTAAATACAGTAGACTTACATGCCATTGGTGGGTCGGCAAATTAGTGCGTTCCAATCTACCCCTGACCAGCGCGGCGACTGAGCAAAAACGAAACACTCTTCTCCAACGTACGGTAGAGTCAGCAAACGACCATTAAAAAGGCGTCATTCAAGTTACAGTTTGGCAGACCACCAAGGATTCCGCTTGATCTACGCATAATCCATACGCTGGAGTGGGACCTCTCAGGGACACATTGCGAATCTTTGGAAGCAACTGCCAGAAGAGCAACTAGGTCTCAACAAGCAAGGAATAAGCGCAATTACGAGGCAAGGTATCCAGCCCACAAGTGGAGGTCATACAACGGAAGTGCAAATGTCAAGGTACGAAATCACCATCGCCGGGAATATGGAGGGCCAAAAGCACGGAAGTTCAGGGAAGGCTGGCTAGGCCCCTAGGCAGTACTCGATCGAAAATGTGAGAACTGCAAAATTGACAACTGGGTGCAGCAACGCTGGATGAATGTCGCCCTGCTGCAGCCGTGGCACGCGAGAGAAAAGCAACTTCGAAAATGGGCGGAGGTAGAGAGACGGAAGGCGCTACTTGACCGGAGGAAAGAAAAAACACGAAAACGAGGACGGATGGAAAGGGGAACAGGCGCAATGAGGGGAGCACACGGAGCAACACTGGCCTAACGGTAAGAGAAGAAAACGGGTCACGAGCGGAATCCGGTAGTGAGGCAGGCAGAACGGGTTGGGTATTCGTCGAGCACGCAATAAATCAGACAAAATCGCTTTTATTGCAGCCTTCCGGACTGACCCCAAGTAGAGTGATGCGTTCACGGTCAGGCATTCACGAACTATCGAACGATTCTGGGCCAGTCAAAATGCGAAGCGTGGAAGAGAAGGTACGGGGTGAAATGGGCAGGGAATACTTCAACACGAGTCCCCCAAAGTGCGTGGACGTGTGGCGAGCGGTAGGCAGGAGAGATGGTGCGTCGGGGCAGGGGAATGTGACTCCTTAATGTATGCCTGAATGAGCGGTGATGTAGCATGTGCTTGCGCCAATAAAGATTATGCTGCATTGCCGCGTTTTTCTTCGCTGCATATGAGTTGGTTAGACAGCAATCTAACTGTTCCGGCATGAAAATAGAACTCGATTCATACGTGTTCTCAGTTGTGATTCGCTACCCTAGTCTTCTCCTGATTGGTTGATCGCCGTTCAACGCTGACGGATCGATTATCGGACTTTTTAATGGGTGCCTTTTGTTCTGGGTTGTTGTATGTTCTACGTGCCCCTTGCAATATACCTCTTATATCTACGTCTTTCTGATACAGCATTTGTTGTCGCTGGTACTACCGTGAATCTTTCAATTTAACCTCCTTCAACCTTTTGGACTGATTGTGGAAGCATTCCTGCTTCAGACGTTTGGCCAGGCTGAAAAATTTCTTTCCAGGATTAGTTGGAGTTAATTACGGACATCAGATTTCCAATCAGCGAGGAAAACAAGTTAAAGCTGCTTCGTCACTTGTTTGGAGATAAGGGATAATGGTAGTTTGTTAACCTGAATCTCCTGGAATGCAAATCAGGCTGCTGTTGCCTTCAAAGCTCTCGATCACATTTGGGGCTCCCAAATGAACGTGTTCACTGCGAGGTACGTCTTCTCCCGAATGCAACCGGAGCCAGGTGAATCTATGAATGATGTTAATACTAGACTTAATCATGAAGTACGGCGTGCGATTACTCTTCTCGTCCTCAAGAAATGTTCATGATTGTATGCCGAAGCAACAGTTGATCTCTGGAGTTGCGGATAACGGTATATGTGATATGCTGCTGCAGGACGTCGTTCGAAGGCTGACTTGGGAGCGAGCTTACTATTTGGCTATTGCGAAGATGGGGGTGCGCTGCAAGCTAAAATGGTTTTGTGTAACTAAGCTGGAAGATGTGGCAAAAATACAGCCTACTCATCTCTTACCAGAGAGTAAACCATCCTGCTACCACTGTAGTAGTACCTCGCACAAGGTTAACTTCTCCTCTTGTCCAACCCGCAATCTCACATGTAAAAACTGTGGGGAAACTTGGACACTTTGCTCTCTGTTGCCGATCTCAACGCATCACACTCGTCGAACAGAACTCCGTTCCCGAGCACAATGTAGCTGATTCAGCACAGCAACATGTTTACTCAGTTGCACTCCTGATGTCAGCAACTTCGGAATTGTGATAATATCTGATGCTGGACCGAAACTTCCCTCTGCAAATATTCGAACTGACACATTCCAAACAAACCTTGGTTTTATTCCACTAGTAGGTGAACTGTATTCCGCTTCACTTGTTACTATTTTGCCCTCCAGTTTCTACAAACGTTACTTATCCGAAAAGCCTTTACAGCCGACTGCTCACTCATTCTGGAGTTAGTGACAATGGTTTAACCATTTTTGGTTTTTTCATCGCAGCTCCCCGGATTCACCCGGTAGCTGAGAATGTCGCGGTAAACTTTCCATCAAATAACAAGCTGCCCCTGCTTGGGAAGAAGACAACGGTTGCCTTAAAAGTAGGCCCCTCTTTTGATCGTATGACTGTTTCCTTCCTTGGAGAAACATATTAAAAGTTCACTATCCCAAGCTTTTTTAGCCTCCTATGGGACGTATATCATGCGGTGTTCATCGCAGCCAGCTAAAACAGGATGCAAAACATGTGTCCATTATTCACTCTCGACCGACTTCACTTGCGAAGCGTCAAGCTGTCTTAGCAGTCTTGCAAGACTTGTTAGGGAACGAAATAATCCAGCCTATCGCTTGCTACGAGTGGGTACATCTAATGGTAAGTGTTTTGAAAAAAGGCGGCACTGTCAGGATATGTACTGATATACAAGGTCTAAACAGGTCGATGGTCGTCGAGATTTGTGTTATCGTCTTGTGATGAGCTAACAGGTTGCGTTTCCCGTGCAACAGTTTGCTCAAAATGGGATTTAAAACTTGCGTTCTTCACATACCTTTATCTGATGACTTCAAACCCCTTACCGCCTTCCTAGCCCCTGGTGGATTGTTTCAGTACAAAGTTTTACCCATGGGTCTGAGCTCAGCACCTGCTGACTGGCAGAAGTCCATAACGCAAGCTCTGGCAGGTATTGATAGACAGGTCGCCCACCTGGACGATATTTGTGTCTTCGGTCGCTCATCGGAATAGCATGACGAGTGCTCACGTAAAAATCTTTAACTCAGTGAACACGATCTCCACTTGAACACGAAAAAGTGGATATTTAACTCTCCTGAGATTCCATTTCTAGGGCACATTTCCCGCAGCGGCGTTAGCCCCAGTAACGAAAATATCTATGTCATAGCTGACCCGCAGACACAGTATCTTAACGGAACTCAAGTTTTTTCTTGGTATGTGCTCTTACAACGCGTTATGTTCGTGATTTTGCCACCGTGGCAGCTCCACTACAGCAACTAACAAAAAAGAAATCACCGTTTGTTTGGGGAATTAAGCAACAAAATGCCTTCGACGAACGTAAACGACCGATTTCTTCCGCCCTATTGGTTGCGCTCTTTGACGAAGCATTCCGTTCTTTTATGTCAACTGATGTCTCTGACGTCGGCCTCAGTGCTGTGCTTTCACAACTACAAACGATGAAAAGAAACTTAATGCCTAAGCTTCGCGGTACTTATCAGAAGCTGAACGTCATTACTCCGTCGGCGAAAAGGAAACTCTCGCTTGTGTGTAAGCTTACTAGAAATGGCACCTTTACCTTTTTGGCCGCCCTTTCGTTTTGCGAACTGATCACTCCGTTCGCACCATCCTCCACAAGAATGGAGCTAAAAGGTTCCTCATGATGCGAACCAATATTTGGTACGTCAGACTTCTTAGTTACAATTTCAAATCGCTTATCGACCAGGATGGCAGAATCAGATTGCGGATGGATTATCCCGCTTATCTTTGATACTGAAGGATGGAAGAGAAGCACTCAGAGAGGCGGAAATGTTATCTAGCCTTGGATCAACTTTTTCCGCCCCAAAGATTAATGAACTGCAAACCGAGAATGAGAGACGCGACGCTGAAGCATCTCGTGGCTTATGTGCAGCGTGGATGGCCGAAGAACAACAATGTTTCTTGTGATTTCCTTCCGTACTGTGCTATTCGAGAGGGACTTCCAGTTGTAGGTAGTTGTTTAACGCGAGGACCAGTATTTGTAGCTCCATCGTCGCAGCCTTTGTCCCGAAGTTGTCAAGGTAGGTAGACATTATTCAAATTGTGGTAAAATGCAGTGAGTCATTGTATCGAAGTAGTTACACGATATGGCTACTTGATTCTTCTGGCCGATGTGGAATCAATTTGTGTGGCAGGATCGCCAATTTTTGTCGTGCTGGCCAGTAGTCAAGATAAAGATAATGCTTGGACGAATTGCTCCTGTGCACACAGGTTCGGGTTGTAGAACCGGATTGCAATCCTCTGTGCTGTCAACCGCAGGTGACATCGGACCGCTCGTGTGGGATGTCTGGGTACACCGTTGAGTGAGTCAAATGTGTTACAAGAGTTGTTTTGGTGTTCGGAGTCTGCTAGGTGCGACAACACTGCGCTCGTCACATTCTTCCTCACACTGCTGTACAGCGCAAATAGGCAACGCTCTCGAACTCTTATGGACAACCGCCTAGTCATTTTTCTAATAGATCTTGCTCGATATGAGTAAGAGAATTCGTACACACAGTAGGAAATCTGCAACCGAGACATCCTTTCCATTAGTTACCGACGCACAAGCGGTGTTCAGGTGAAGTTTACTCGCAAATTGACCGTGAAGTGCGTTGTTGATGTAATAGTGAAAAGGTGTAACGTGGTCCATTCCACCATCGCGTCCACCTTAAACGCTAACCGTAGGTATAGTAACCGCTTTTCCGCGGAAACAGGTCGTAACTTTGGCCCCCTGCAGTTCCATGTGTCTCTGGATCAACATCTCGGAGTATCCATTACACTCACACACGCTTCGCATAAAACTCAACTCCTCTAAAAGCGTGTCTTCTGTGCACTTTCACGCTCTTGCAGTTAAACGACGGACGAGAATTCGTTTCCGATTTAAGGGGACAAAACTAGCGGTGTTGACGTATGGACCATTGCAAGTTACTTTTCGGTACACACTGCCCCGCATTGAACTGCGTGATGCTCTTTCGATCTGGACATCGGAACCTGGCAATGAGTTGTTACGCTCTAGCTCTAGAATGAAGTTTAAGTTGCTGTGTGCAGATTTGAAGGGGAACAAAAGATCATTGATGCGCACTTCATTATGCGGGATACAAAATATGCCGTCTACATATCGACCATTTTACACTATGCTGTTGATGGATTCGTTTAACCGCTTGCTCTCCAATTCACTCATGAATACGTCCACGAACAATGGCTTTAGCTGTGAACTCATGGCCACCCCAACTACTTGTCGGCATGGCGCTCCGTTAAACTGGGGTTTCTCGTACACACCAGCAACAGTTGTCGCAGTCAGTTTTGTGGGATACCGATATCGATGTTGCGAAAATGGATGAACTCGCATAGATAGTCTATGTTCTTCTCCAATGGAACATTGGTGAAAAAGGACACCAAGCTAAGGAGAATTTCTTCCACTCGGCTAGCTCAAGTGGCCTCAATGATTTCAACAAATCAAAGGTATACTTGATGCCGTATCTGGTTATGTTATTTCTGACTGGTTTCAGGCTTTTGACGAGACAACTGGAGGTTGTGTGACAAGAAGAGTTACACATATTTAGTATCGGCCTTAGTGGTAGCTCTTAATCTAAATAATAAAATACTTTGCGCCATCTGCTTACTCTCTCAACTCCTGCTTTGCTACTCATAACTGAAACCTGGCATGACCACCATACTCCAAATGAGTTCTATCAAATAGTGTGCCATTCATCATTCATGAACAGTCGACAAGTTGGTAAGGGAGGCAGGTGCGCTATTCATGCACGGGACTGACTCCGCACTCAATAATTAGTAGACCCGAAACTCAATATCATAAATGAATCCGTGTGGAGCTCTACTGAAATGAATTGCTCTCCAATTTTGGTTGGATGTATTTACAATCCACTCCGTTATGACGCGTTAGCTTTGGAACACCTCACTTCTGCTTTTGAATGTGCTTCTGAGCTACCCTTCAGTCAAAAGATGATCGGAGGAGAGTATAAGTTACCAGAGATTTCATGGCCAGCGTATACAGCACCACCATAGCTGTTGAGTTTCGTCTCTAAAGTCCGTGCTCTAGGATGGTCTCAAGTGGTTTATAAACATACCAGGGAAAACAATATTTTAGATCTCATTTTTGTCTAAGACCTACACCCCGCATCTGTATATGTATTATCCCGTTTCCCGAATACTGATTATAGAGTGGCGTACCTCAGTTGCGAGGCACTCGATCCCGTCCCACTTTGTAACACAAGATAAATAATCGAGCCTTTCAGCGACTTAAGAAATGTAAATTGGGACACATTTGCTATACTGCTACGAAAAATGAACTGGGATCTTTGCTTTCTCCCCATAGATCCACAGGTTGTGTCAGACGAAACTTAGGCAAATACCCAACAATGTCTTCATATCTTTGCTCCTCTCGTGCTGAGATCCGATAAGAAGGTTTGCACGAAAACTGCGCACGAAGCATGCCTACTGCGTAAGTTGAAAACAGTTCGCTCAAAAGTTAGACAGACCCGCGATTTCTCCTTACTTAGCAGACAGGATAACCTCTTTGAGCAGTTGCGGTCGATTCGTGTCGCAAGTAACAGAGGAAACACAAGCATTGATAAATGATAATAAATGTAAAGCCTTGGTCAAACTACTGATGGTCAGAAACAACAGTCAAACTAAATCGGTATCATGCATCTTACTACCTGACAGATCCATGACCACGGACCTCACCATAATAGGGAACATCATGAATGAACCTTTTTCTATTTTGTTTGCTACCTCAAGCAAAACACATACGATTAGCAGTCCTACAGATGTTGACAGAATTAGCACAGTGCATTCGATTACGGCGTCATTCAAGCTCATATTGATCGGCTACGATCTTCGTTCCATCCTGGACCTGCTGGTCTATCAACTTCTCTAATTAAGTTTGGTGGCCGGGATATATCGCTCTTGCTTCCAAACTTGTTTACCCTATCTATGAATTCAGGTATGTTCCTGAAGCAATAGAAACTCTCTATTATAGAACCTAGATATAAGAATGGTTCAAAACTCGACGGAAAAATTACCACATAATTAGCCACACTCCGATTATTTCGAGAGGAATGGAAAGAATTGTGAAAGAGAAAACCGTTATGCACTTGCTGTCATTGAACTTAGTAAACCCAGCTCAACATCAGTTTTTGTAAAGACGCTCATGTCAGACTTGTCATCTATGTTTTGTAAACCATCCGACAAGCTCCATTGGCAAAGGAAAATCAGCCATCATTCTCTTGAGTTATATGCATAAGTCCTTTGACAGAGTGCCGCACAATAACCACTTGGTGAAGCTAACCAATTTTGGGATCAATGATCCCTTGCACTCATAGTTCAAATCTTACCTATCTGATAGTACACAACAGGTACCAATAGGAAGTACTTAGCCCTCTCCATTGAAAAGCAAAAGTGGGGTGATTCAAGGAAGTGTGTTAGATCCCCTGCTCTTCCTAATGTACATCAATGATATAACTGAAAAAATAAAATTTGTGACACCCCATATCTTTGCGGATGAAATAAAAATACTATACACCTTCGATATCCGGTGTTCGCGCGACTTTCTAGAAAACGTTCGTATAGACCTACTGGCCTTGGGATGGTGGTGCACTGACTGGCAAATGCAGTTCTCAGCGGACAAGTGCAGTTTGTTAACATCTAAGTGCGAACCTTCGCCGAATGCACTTTGCCTTGGTGGTAATCCCATCCCCTGCAATAAGACTATACGAGATCTGCGCATCCGGTACTCTAACACTTCGAATTTTGGTGAACAACTTGAATTCATAACGGCCAGATCACGAAGAAGCGCAAAACCTATCTTAAAATCGTTTTCGATGCATGAAGCTAAACTGCACTTGTTTAAGACCTGCTTTCGTCCTGCGCTAGAGTACTGTTCAATTTTCTTTTCAAGTAGCACGAAAAGTGACCGCATGTGCCTAGAAAAGGTGCTGAGCTCATTCACAAAGACTCTCTTTAAATTTTCGTCTAAACTTAACTACTCTGAAGGTTGTAAAATGCTACAACTGGAGCCACTGTGGCTAAGGTGCATGAAGCTTGCATTAACCTTCCTATTTGCTTTGCTCCATAAGCGCATTTTCGCGCCAAATATCAATATTCACTACAAAAGATAATCTATTTATGCAACTAGAAATACCAAGAACATACTCCCGGTGTTTAAAACGAAAACTTATGTCCGAAGAAAATGCTTCCTAAACAGATACACTGAAATCTGGAACAGCCTCCCTATTGAACTACGATCATGCGACTCACAACCACTGTTTAAAAGAACAGTTTCAAAGCTCTCGAAGGTGCGATAAGTAAAAACAATGTTTCAGCTAAATTGCAATGAAAATGTGTTAATTAAAGAGGGGGCGGAGACGTAACTTCATTGCTGACATATATACATGAAATGTTCTACGTACATTGCATTCACTTGGTGAAGAGGGGAGGCCAAGTGATGACTTGGTCGAGAGAAATGAAAACCCTCACTTCGAAGTTGGCGTCGGTTGGTGCATCCAGACTGCCTGGCTGGGGTCCTAAGGACGGTGAACACGTTTGGTTGGACACACTGGCTGATATGGCTTGAAGCCGGCCCCAATGGCGTTTGTGTTGTGAGTTCCTTTGTTCATCCCCCTCCTGGTTAGCATCCCCCTCCAATCACGATCTCACTTGTTAGGCATAGTATGACTCTCTTTTACGACAGTCAGCTGTTAGCTCTCCGGAACGATGTCCATCCGTTACTGGGGACTCAGCGGGAGAGCCACTGTTTGTCTTCCTTTTCTTCTCTTTTGTATTGCGGCACAATAGCTGAGGTGTTTTCCACCTCCAACTAACGTTTAACGATGATGATGATGCATTCACTTGGTCAAGCCCTCCTGAAGAGGTGTAATGGAAAAAATGATATACTGTTGCCAGAACTCCCTTCACTCTTCTTCACCCGACCCAATTTCCTTCTTTACTCGGAAAAGCATAACGCATACATACACACCAACAAGTGTGGACTGCAGAGGAATTGCGAACTGAGATTGAGATAACCATTTTTGTCTCCACTCGTTCGTATCCTGCTTACTCAGCCACGCCTACCTTGCAGCCATACCAAAATTCTGAGTTGATAAGGAAACGCTGACTGAATTTATCCATCCTCATTCGCTTTTATCATTCGTTCTCCTCTTACTCATCTTTGCTCCCCATGTTGCTCTCATGTAAACTTGTTAGGCATCAAGTTGAAGCTAACCGATTCTACTTCCAAAATCTTCATCACTATTGCAAAATTTCTCTCTCTTTTTTCCTCTTACTCGCTAGCGGCTAGCATATAGTTATATAGGTAGAAATTCGTCACATCTAGACTCACTCAGACAGCCGCCACACGCCCGGAAAAGCACTGTACGCGCGTTTCGTCCTTGCTGGAATCATCAGCAGTGCGCATTCCATCGGACCCCTGGTGGGGCTCGGACCCGCAACTCGACTTTTGCCAGTCCGTGTTTGAGACCACTGAGCTACGGGGGACGGCAACGACCATCGTGGATAAGTTCCTAAATGTGATATAGCGCCGCTCACTATCCACTGACTTACACGTTACTGCCGTGCAGAGGACAGGGTAGCCCCCTCACCAAGCGACGAGCTTACCAAACTTAAGCCACCAATTAACTTATGGCATTAAAAGCCGTTTGGTCCGCGTACTGATGAGAGAAGAAGAGTAGGGGGAGTTGAATGGTATAGGTAAAAAATCGTCACACCTGATGATTCCCGAAAGGATGAAACGCGCGTACAGTGCTTTTCCGGGCGTGTGGCGGTGTCTAAGTGAGTCTAGAAGTGACGAATTTCTACCTATATCATTCAACTCCCCCTACTACTCTTCTGTAATATAGTTATATCAAAATACCTATGCCAATTGACTAGTGTCAATCATGTTCACCTCACCACAACAGGTAAATCTCCCATGCCATCTGTCTCGGCCCAAATGTACAGCTACTGTAGTGACAATAAATTAATACCCCCGTCTTTCACCAATCTTTCTAGAACGCCACAATGTATAGTAAATGATTAACCTACGTCAGCTGCTTTGTTTAAATGGCATGGTTTCAGCTTTAATCTTTCTCTGTCATCAAAGTTGCTTCTCATCCTTTGCGCAAGGAAATGAAAGCGCAGTTCCGTCCGCACAAGGAGATCTCTGTCAGGACGCCATTAGATAATCTGCGCCCAAACAAGTCTTTGAACTGCGAAAGCCCAGCGGATAAAAAGGTGCGTTATTTAGGTCTAACGGATGGAATATAGAACTATAAGAAACAATTTTTAAAATATGATCATGCCGAACAAGGTACTCCACGTAAAATCGAGAATATACATTATCGTTATTATTATTATTATTACTTCGGGCAAGCCGTAAGGTCTTAAACTCACAGTTCCACTCGCTTCCATTTACTCAAACATGTCGACGTCGATTACACTTTCCTGCTTTAAGCAATGCCGAAGTACGATTATGGATTTCTCAATTGCCTGTGCCTTATCATTCTCATTATCCATAGTTCGAACTTTCTACTCATCAGTGAGAATAGCCCTCATCTCATATAGTCTGATATAGTCAGATTTTCCATCAGAATGATCCCAGCTCTATCTTGTCTAGACTGCCGCAGGTTATCGTTATGCTTGAGGTCTTTAAGAGCGTCCAGATATACATGCTTCTAAAGATTCCTGGTAATTAAGTTATAGCTTAGGTATTCGTAACAAGTGCTAACCAGTGCTGACTTATACTCTTCCGGTGCTAAGGATGATGATCGCTCAAGTGTAGCTATTTGGGAATAAAATTTCTCAAAGCCTACCTCTGAATCTGACTAGTTGACACAGTTCTGTGGACAAAAGAATTTCGGCCGAGTGAAAGAGACTCGATTAGAACATTATCTGACTGCAAAGAGGAAATTGTGAAAGTATCTTGCAGGGTCAGCTTGAAATATATTTTGACCTACTCACATTAAGCTGTTTCCGCAGTGTTCCACGTGAGATGCAACATACTGGAAACTAGCGAGGTGAGATTTTTTGATAACAAGCCAGATTCGCTGTGGTTACGTAATAAGCTAATAGGCCGTCAACATGTATATTCGTTTTTGGAGTCCAGCACCCTTTTCTTCTGGACAGCGGGTGTATGGCAATTCGCTTTATCTTGGAAGCTTCAATCCATCACATCAGGAGATCGGCCCAGTCTTGACCAACCATGAGAAGAATATACAAATAATGGGATAGAATGAAAACGACAAAGAATAATTGTTATCTACTTCTCTAGCATGAGATATGGTCTGGCGGTTGCTTGTATCTGTTTGTACACTCAAGCAAAGTGCGAAAATAAATAAATAAATAAATGTTCGCTTTCGGCAGTGCGTTCGAAGTACTTATTTACAGGGCAGCTCCTGAAAGATTTTCAGGTGGTTCCATCGGGTGGAGGCAATCAACAAGAGTGGAAATTGTACTCAAAGCGGATTCTGCGGAGTAGCGAAAATTGCAGCGTATCAGACACATGTGACCTCCAGGAAGGAATAAAAGAGAATTAGCAGTGCAGAACCAAAGCAACGAATTAAATTTAAAAAATGGAGACGCCTTTTCGTTTTGGTAAGCTTAGGTGTAATATTCGAAGAAAAATTCGCCTCATTTGCAGATGCAACTTAATGCATCTGTTGAAAAGTGGCTGAATTAATGGAGTCGGGTGAAAAATAGGAAAAAGGGAATTGAATTCATATCCATCTTTCTCAGGTTTCACAAGGACATTCATTTGTCTTATTTGGTCTCAGCATATTAGTAGCTGTTTCAACGCGGAGAAATGAATGTAATGACCTTCGAACATTTGTCTTTGACTGAAATGCACGTATCTCACTAGGAAGCTTGTTCAATAATACGGAGAATCGATTATGGAAAATTTATCCGACTGCCTAGTGCCTGATTATTTCACCAACCTCTTGTTGTTGTTGTTGTTGTTGTTGTTGTTGTTGTTGTTGCTACTGCTGCTGTTGCTGTTGTTGTGGTTGCTGTGTTGCTGCTGCTGTTGTTGTTGTTGGATCTAGTGCGGAACATTATCGGTTCGTTTAGTTGCAGTACCAGATTCGATAAATGTATTTTTCTGGTTATGGTGACAAAAAGGACGAAAAGACTATGTTTCAGCCGGCGCAGCCATAACAGCTCAAGTTGTAAGACAATGCATCAATCTAGATAGAATAATGTACAGGATTAGGCCATGAGACGGTTAGTAAATGACCGTTGCACTCGCTCTAATGCCATACGGTTACTCACTCTGGAATTGCAAGAGATTATAGAGTCATAATCTAGTAACGGCCGTGTTTGCACTTTGTAAATGGCGTTATTTGATTCTTATAGATTGAATATGTTGAACAGACGCCCATTGCTCCTACGAGTATGAGCTGCAGTACGTTCGGCGTGCTCAAAGATGCGAAAGGGTGTCTGAGTATAGTGTCCCTAGGTCACGGAGGGGATGACACTGAGACGGTGGCTTACATTAATAGTAAGAATACCCGGAGTGATTTTGCATCTCTAAGTTATTACATGGAAATTACCAACGAAAAATGACATTTTCCTTTAAAACACCATAAATCAAGCGTGTGTACTTCATGCTGGCTCGTACTTAAAATATCACTGACGTCAGTGTGGTTAACCGTGTAAACAATCTTCATATCATCGCAAATTGATAAGGTTTACCAAAGTTAATAACTTCACAAATGTCATACAAATATAGTAGGAATAATACAGTTCCCTTGTATCACGCCACGTAACTGGCTTAGGCGCCACCGTCTTAGTTTAAAAATTTTAGGTAAGAGAGAAGCATGCCGAGCACGATCAACTGCCTTTTGCATTTCAAGCTAGAGGAAAATAACTATTGAACCAGTTAAGAGAACTGATAGGCAGATGGATAAGTCGATGCGGCACGTTGTGCAAAATCATGAGCCTAGGAAGCCGTAATTTTAGGTGATTGAAATAATTCGCGACATCAAAAAATTAATAGTTTTGGACATTTTAAGGTTTCCATAACAGTAGTTCGCAAACTACATTGTACAGCCTAGTCAGGAAAAGCACCAGACGCGTTTCGCCCTTTTGGAGCTTTTCAGTGGTGCCCATTTCTTCGGTCCCCTACTGGCTATGGAACCCATGACCGCTAGAACCAGGTGCTAACTAGCCAGCAGCTTACGCCACTGAGCCATGGGGGACGTTGACTGGGGCGATATAATTTGCAAGCTAAATAGGATATAGCACAACCTATCTTTCACTGTCACTGACGGTGCCTAACCGGCGAGGTCATGACCTCCTCGTGCTGGACGCAACGTCCACAGCATTTGAAACTAGGAGAGGCTCTATATTTCATACTACTCGTGCGTAGCCGAAGTTTGGTTGTAATTTTTAATGTTTTTATCCTAGTAGTTCACAAGCTACATAGACAGCCCAGTCCGGAAAAGTACCAGACGCCTTTCCCTCTATTGTGGCTTGTTCGTTGTGCGCATTCTCTCATCTATTTGGACGGCACGTCCTCGTTTCGTGCACGAAGCCCGATTTTGTAACGAGGCTAACTATAGTATTTTTGTACTGTAGTGGCAAAGTACAGGCTATCATAGATAGAGAATAAAGGTTTGAATTAGAATGGGGATATCCGTACTCCGATTTTAACAAGGTGGGCGGTGCATTGTGTGGTCCAATATACCAAGGAAAGTTAGTGGATGGAATAAAGCAATTAATGTCACGGAGTTCGAATTCGACTGTGCTGTGCTGATCATCAATAAGCATGGGGAGAATTTGCAGAGGAAGCTCAGTAGTGGTGTTACACTTGGAACTAAACTAACTGGTAAAAGCTTTGCTCGTTTGCGTTGGATCGCTTAATTTTCGGTCGCTATAATTCAAAATGATGGACCTTTCGGTGGTTTTGTTTCTGATTTCCAAAGACTTGTTAATTTCGTGGTATTTATTTTTGCTGCTGAGCCCATTGCTTTCTCCAGTCATGCGCCTATTCTCCATAAGTTGTTCGAGTTTAGCAATGACCTTCTTTTGTTGCGACGTAAGGGAGAATTCTGTCACTTACAAATATCGATTGCGAAGATTCATGAGTATATTGGCAAATTTCTCTTGATTAGAAGTGGATTTACTGGGTAAGCACCGATATTTCAATAGAATGCGATATTGCAGACAAAGTTTAACATTCCTTTAAAGTTCCTCTGCACCCACTTATGGGGCATTCATGAGGAAAATGTCTCAACGCAACGACCATAAGAGGGTTGAAATCCATGCTGTGTGTAAAAGTTGTTTGGTCTCGGTAGCACTGCCGAATGAGTCTTGGCAGGATAAAAGAATGGTCTTTGAAGAGGAGTTCTACTATCTTGTGTTTTTTGGCAGGGAATTTGTCAAGGACAGCGGCAAATCTATGGGCAAAGCTGAGGTAAGGCATAAATCAAGGATGTATTTACCCCTGTTGGGAGAATGGACATTTGTCCCTTCATATACAGTTAAGTTAAACAATAGGCTCGGATATGTAGCAGGTGCGCTGCACGATGTCCATTTAGCATTGGGTACACCGAAGTCCTTATCATGTACTTTATGGCTGATAGGTAATTCCGCTAGGTAGAAAAACAAGTGCTCCATGTTTTAGGTCATCCGCACGTTGATTCGGAGGGGAATACATACAACCCAAAAGTTTCGAATTAGTCTCTGATTCGACACAAAAAACTATGGTGTCAAGGTTGCTGTCTCTAAGATGAGAGCTTTGCAGAGATAGTTGGAATTTGTCGGATATATATAAAACGCAACCGTTGCCAGATACTAAGCTTCGTCATTCAAGAAACTTTTATACCGGTAAATATGGAAGCAACATTGAGAAGTAACGTTAGTAAACAAGTTTTGTCACAAATATACACTTGGCTCAAATAGTGATGCCATGGAATGAAGAGGTTGTATCTTATTATGAAGTGAACTGGTATTGAAGCGAAATGGTTTGATGAATTATGTCTGGTTAGGTAGACGCATCAACTGCATGAATACCTTGGGCTGAATTTCCGGCGATGAGGAACTACGAATTCTTAATCAAGGACTGAGGTAGATGGAGACAAGGCGGGCAGTTATTGATAATGTATGGTAGATGACGAACATATTTGGCGTTGATGAAGTCCATGATTTCAGATTTTCCAACTGATTGTCAATAGAGTAAGAGCCTTTCAGCTGTCGGCAGGCGACAGCAAGAGGATACGGGACTTGGAAATTTATGAGCTGATGTGAAGATAGCTGCGGCGGGCAACGATCATTCAAACGGATTGATGGCTTTGGATATACTTTAGGACAATAGTTGACACCACCCAATTGTACTTGGTAGTAAGGACTAGGTATAAACTTCAGGTTCGAATCGCTTCAAGAACTTCATGAAAAGATCAAAGGCTTGCTTGGTAGGGAAATCATTAAGTTGTCTTCCCAGACCTCCTGAAAGGAAACCTTTCATTTTGTCTTTCGAGTGTGTTGGTAAAAGGGATATATCGGAGGGATCTGTAAGTTTAAAGGGTGCGCGCAGAACGAAGGCAGTGGAGGCCTTCGGAGGGTTGGAAACATTGGGTCGAGACAGTAACCTACTGAAAAATACGATAGATAAGTAGGAGCTTTTTCTGGTAGTACTAAGCTCTTCAGCCAGCGTTTCCAACGTGAATTGATCAGTAGAACTAAAGCTAACTGGTGCCGGCTAATCATGTAAAATTTTAGGCAGTCTAATGTCTTAAAGCATGTGTGGCTTCATAATGGATGCTTCACAGAAATATTTACAGTATCTTAGAGATCAGCAGAGTCAGTGACTTTGAAAACAATGACTTTGTGATCGCCTGACAATTTTTTAGGTTTTTTAGGTGGGCGATTTTGCTGTAGTTGATAATAAGGAGAGATCCACAGACCTCAAAGGCGTGGTTGTAGTTATGTGGGGAACATAAGGTTCCTGAGGATCCACTGCAGAAAGGGGTGTGTGTGAGGTAGAACCCATAGGCGGACTTTGTAATGTGCTGGGTGCCGGGTCATGGGCCCCAGTTACTGACCTGTTTGCAAGCTGCGTATTAATGTTATGAGGTCGTTTGTTCCCCTAATAGCCCAGCTGCGTAGAGAGTACTTTGGTGGACATATTTGTGTCAACATCACGATTGCTGATTTTCTGAAACTGCATGACATAACTTTAAGCCAAGTGAGATTTCTCAGATTCATGGTGATGGCTGCACTTGCTCTTATCAGTCGGAAATTCTAGAATATTTGCTGCACTGCAACTGATGGTGAAACTAACTAGTCGCATAGTAAACGTGCTCTCCGCTGTGACAGAAGTTCATGTCTTCCCCTTCATCTAGCGCAATCATCATACGCTCTTTCGAATCGGATTAACTCCCCGTATTCATTGGGCATATTTTCAAGGAATTATTTCCCACAGAAAGTGCTTCGTGCTGCCCAATTTGTTTTAGCGCGCATCGTGCTTCTATCCAGATGCACCACCCTTTTTTAAATTTGCTCTGCTGCAACACTGTGCTCGATCAGGGATTCTCCGCGTTAGCTGGTAGTCCTAGAATTACATCCATAGGATCCTAGTAATGAAGCTGTGACATGCACCTATCGTCGGCACTTCTCGCTACCATACACTTACTACAAGCTAATTTCAACGGTTTTGTCCAACAGGAATCCAGTGAGAATCAATAAGCTAGCCAACCTCCGTGTACGTGTGCCCTCGTCTTGACACACGTACCCACGGTTATCGACGTCGAGCGTGCGACTGGGACACAGGACGCTAGCAGCGCTCGCCCTCTATCTCACGTGGCCCGGCAAGAGAAGCGTTCGTATGCAACAACGGTCCTCAGTGGAATTGATTCCCTCTAACCGCAAATGTGACGCGTAGAACTGTGCACTAAGTCACAGAAGGGGTATTCATTGTGCAAATTACGGCTTGCATTTCACGCGCCTTGCTGGTTTAAGTCCACTAGAATGTAAGAGACAAATCAAGCTGACTGATGCGCTCTGGTTTTACCAACCATGCGGAGTAATCCCAATAATCAATTGTATAATATCGTTCGTAAAAGTGTGAAAATCTGATTGAAACAGCTCAGTAGATGGCGAGCTTCAGGTCTTTGCCATTAGAATCTAACAACCCCGATTATGTCCCAAAGTAAAGGCTTCAGATATCGGTCCCTAATTCGAAGGCTAAGCTCAGTCTTGCTAACCTCCCAACAGCAACTGCGCCAATTACTCCGACAAGTAATAACCCTTTAAGTGGTCAAGCCGCATCTGGCGTGCCTGACATTGACTCGTCCCTAGATGCCGCAACTGACAAGTTGGTTATAAAACAAGTAGTCCAGAGCCGGGTAAAATACGCATTGGGCGCCTCGGTAAAAACGCCCGAAAAGACACCCGTACGTCTATTTGCTGGACCAAGCGCCAGCCATGCGACACTGTTTTCACCAATTGCTTTAGTGCCTGCTAAAGAATCCATGTTACTATCCACAGCACCCAAACCCACATTTGGTAAACAGAACCACAGTGCGTTAACATTCGTGTGCTCTATCGTTCCTGAGTCCAGATCTGGCACAATAAAGGGCAAGTTGAAAGATGATTGCAACCAGTGAAAGTCCATCTGCGATGCGGTTGGTACTCGGGTTGAGAACTTTGCTCTAAGATGCGTAGCGCGTTACCAGACTTAGGTGCACTATGGCGAAAGTTGATTTCTTCGCGTAACGTTAAACTCCAATGAGGAGACTTAGACAGTCCTACAGTCAGCAGTTCGTCTTCGCAACTCATCCAGAGGCGTGTGACTACTACCAGATATTGCTTAGAAAGGGCGGTCAAAGGAAAAACATGAAGGCCCTTCTAAGAACGAAAGCAGAAAAACCTTATTTCTTCTTGGTGTTCCTGAACTACCGGGTTCACCTGAGCACGAAGCGGAAATACATGACCGGGACCAATAGTGCTACCTCCGCGAAGCACTCTCTCTGGACGACGTTATCGTTAAGTCACTAACGAGAATTCTTTCATTTCCAAACGAAAATGTTTACGGTCCAAAAATATTTAAAGTCGTGCTACACTTCAAAGGAATAACTGAAGTCCTATTGGATAACTGTTTGAACTATCGCTCCAGGGTACCTATCGAAATTAGGCTAAAGATAGCAGGCGCACAGCCACTAGTTGTCAGTACTTCATTAGAACATGCAACCTCAATAAAATGTTTGCCTCCCCAATTCTGCAGTGGTAGACACAATAGCACTCGCTAAACCTGACAGGACAGTGAGGCACACGAGATAATAGCTCGAGCTGGAATGCTCCATGCTACCATGCAGTCTGCCTGAAATTCAAGAACAAATGACCCACACACAAAACGACTAGCGGCTTACCGACTAAAGGTTGGCTTAAAACTAACCACGAATTCGTTGCCCACCCACCCACTTCTAACATCAAAAATACTACCTTGTTTATATACTAACGCTCAAGGTCTTCTTCGTAAATTGGCGGAAATTAGAGAATACCAGGCGTCACAATCGTGGAAGCTCATTATGATTACGGAGACCTGGTTAAGCCTTGAAATAGCTGATTGGGAGGCCAATTTACTTGGTATGTCGTTGCTTTGGAACCGTATAGCTGGCAGATGTGGTGGTGAAATTCTCTATTACAAGGTTAACCTCCGATGTGTAGTTATTGACCACCCAGAGATCCATGCCCCAGATTCGCTTTGGTGTAGGCTATGGTTGCGGAACAATAGCTGCGATTGACATAGCTGCACATAGCTGCGATTGTCACAGCTGCACACATAGCTGTCACATAGTTGCGATTGACCGTCCACTAAAAACTACTTGTGAAATGGACTCAAAACTGAACCAAATTCTTCAGGTAGCTTTGAGCAACTTTAGGGTGCACGACCTAGAAATAGTGGCGACCGATAGCATGCAGTTTAAAGCATGTTTACAAGAGGTAATTTCCAACTATCCGCTGTACAATCACGTGGCCTCTCACACCAGCTTACGAACTGCTAACAAGCCGTTGACACGTGATCTCGTGTTCACTAACGAAGAACTCATGGTCGACGGACTAATTACAAGCGCACCACTGCGTCACAATGACCATCCGACTCTACTGTCTAACTATGTATGATATGCGGAATATCCTGAGGAAGAGGATTATAAAGTGTATAAGCCCATGCACTACAACGTGTTATGCGGGCTGCTTACGAGGCGTCTTGGACGTTCTTGACTGAATGCCCTCCAAAAATCGCCTGGAACACCTTCACAAGGACAGTTAATGCACTGGTAGCTCACGCGTCTGAGCAGAAATCTTGCCATCATCTAATGAGAATCAAGTCATTTTTTGGAAGCAAAATCAGTAAATGCATGTCCTTGAAAGGCTTAACATGGAGAGCTCACAAGAATACCCCGAATTCTGCAACCTGAACTAACTACGTATCACAGTGTAAATTCTGTGTGAGCTTGCTCTGCAAGGACAAGTTGACGCATCAGCAGGAATTAATGAAGCGATTCTGCACGAACAGCAAACCTGTATACAGGAATGTTAATGACCTTGGTAAGGTGTAATGCGAAATATCAGCACTGGTCGCGACTGCAGGATGCACGCGATCAGTAACGGAAACAGCCGATATCTTACGGTTCCATTACTCACATATGTTCCAAAGTGTAACGGGTCCAACGGTTATTCCTGTTTCTGTTGTCCTAAATTCAGCTTAATCCAATATCCCTTTCAGTGCAGAAACTGAGTCAAGGATGTTGTTGTCTCTGCGTATCCACAGCTCTCCTGGTGTTGATAAGACTCGACCGTAGGCTTTACAGTCAGCAGCCAGTGAACTGGCGGAACCACTTGTTATGTTGTATCAGCACTGTCCAGAGGAGAACCAAATTCCAGCTATATGGAGACGAGGGCTCCTTACTCCTATTCATAATGGAGGTAGTTGCACTGACCCAACCAATTACCATCCTATAAGGTTGCTCCTTGTGCTTTCCAAGGTTATGGAGTCTGCCATCGCTAATGCACTCATGCAGTACCTGGAAAATCACAACATGATAGCACCAGAGCAACATGGCTTCCGAAAAATCGCTTACGCACTACGAACCTGTTAATTGCACGCGATAGCTGAACTGAAGAAGTTGATGATAGAGCAGGAGTCAATGTCATTTGCCTGGACTTCTCAACAACATTTGATTGGTTAGACTATCAAATTCTGCACCATAAACTTCAACTCTAGGGCATTAGTGACCCACTGCTGGGTCGGATAAGCAATTTCCTGCACGAACGTCTATTGGTAGTGAGAGTACGAGAGCCCCTGTCTGACGCAATCAAGGTGCAGTGTGGTGTACAACAAGGCTCGGTTCACTGGCCCCAGCTATCCTTGATTTTCTTAAACGATCTGGGGAGGGAAATTACTTCCGATTTGCTATTCTCCGCGGATGCTTTCAAGTTATGGCGAGCGACCAGAAAACCGAACGATCACGAAAACTCCAACATGACCTCAACACGTTTTCGAACTAGTCACTTCTGAATACACTACCATTCAACGTGGAAAAATGTCATGTTGTTCAGTTGCGCCATAGGCATAACTAAGGATACAGGCATGGGTCACGAGTATTGCATTAACTTCCCAGGAACGAGACCTTGTTGTGCTCATTCAGAGTGACGTTAACTGTTCAAACCGATCAGTGGCAGCTGCGAAAAGGGCCAGCTAGCACGTCGGCTTGCTGCGGAGAGTACTCGGAAGCTTTGACCCATCAACCTTCTCTATGATGCACAATTCTTATGCGCACCCACACGTTGAATACGCCATCCAAGCTTGGCAATCTTGGTTGAATCACGACTTAGAAGTGCTAGGGAAACCACAACTCAGGGCCACAAAGAACTTCAAGGGTTTACGAAAGCTGTCCTACCAGCAAAGGCTGAAGTCACTGGGAGTTTTCAGTGGCTGTTACCGATGGCTTTGTGGCGCTCTTATATTGGTCTACCAAATATGGAGAAACCGTGATCACGTATGCCGTCTCTTGCTGAAAACCAGCCATAACAGCAATCTCAGAGGTGACCCTCTGAAATTGGGTGAACAGGATAACCGCCGGGGATGCCGGCGGAATTATTTTTCTCCTCGGGTTTGCCAACTCTGGAACTCTCTCCAAAACTTAGTTGTTTCATCTCCTACGTTGGACATTTTCAAAAGACGATCGAATCTTGGTCTTCGCTGCCAACACTTCGTTGTCTAAACTGTGCTAGTTTGGATTATATTAATTATCCCTTCAAACCGTTCTAATCTTTCACATTAATCTGAGGAGGCGGCACAGTAGTTATTATACTTGTTTACGCTTTTCTCGCGGAGTACATCAACTATACTCGCTCCCGTGTTGCTTTGTCGTTCACATTCCATTCCCACTTACACTACTATGATCCAGTGGAGCATCTGCTACATTAGCGTTCCAACGGACAACCCACATATCATTTGATATTATAGTTTTCCCCCATATCATCCTGCGGGACTTGTCAAGCAACTGTTTTCTTACCCGGCATAAACCATTGTTCATTGTTCAGCATTGTCTTGCTAATTAGAGAGATTTATTATGCTGGTGGATTGGCTAGGGATGGTTTCGTTCACAAATGACCCTACCGTGAGTTTGTCGGTTAGGAAGGTGGTTCCGCGTGAAATACACATCCATCCCATTGCTAAAATGCGTGTTCTTCTTTTAGAAGTTCCTACAACTGCTAGCAAAATGTTGAGAATATAGTGACCACAAAAATCACCATGGTTGGAGCAAACATAAGGGATTGTGCGACCCAGGCCTCCTCAATAAGCGTCGATCCAAACTTGAGGAGACTTCTAGTAACACCGTTGTCCAAAGCATACCAATGGACCAGGAAATCAACGGCTGTTAGAATAGCACAATCGGCATGCGTTTTATTAATACAGTCGTCAATTCCATTGGAGTTATTACACGCAAAGTTCCGTTAAATCTCCAGACTGAGTGTAAAGCGATACGAGTGAAAGTTGGGTTACGGCTGCTGACAACAAGGGTCAATGTTTAAAAGCAGCAGCACCGTGTATTAGATGGGAAACTAAGTAACTAATCCGTGTCTTCCTGGAGAAAAAGCGAATGTCCTCTTGTAATACAGCACCGAATGTGCAAAGTACTACCCGTGATATGTCAAAATACACTAAGAAACAAGCGTTTGTACTAATAGTTCTGTGCTCTAAAGTCCCAGAAGCAATATAGACGTCAGTTATAAGCAGGCAGTTAGATGTAAGCAACCAGTGGGATGTCATCGTTAACTTGCTCAATATTGCGGTTAATTTTCTTATCTGATGCGTCAGTTGTACGCCGTAAAGGCACTTCGCTGCCGCGCGACCAACTACCAGTCGCGCGTGAGCTGAGTAGACCGCAAGGACTCTCACCCCTACGTGGATTCGGACCGGGAACCTTATTAAGGCAAACCAGGCGCGCAAACCACTCGGCCACCGGTTAGTCTTCTACGAGTAGTGCAAGTCAAGCGGTACTCTAACTCTAAGCATTAATTGGAGCCAAGTCTGCTGCGCCTTATGTCAAAGTCCCTCTCGGAAGTAACCTCAGTTTTCCTATTGACAGGTCGACTCAGAAAAGAACATTGCAGCTTAGAAGACCACCGAAAGCAAAACATAACCAGAATCACGCTTGTCCAGAGCATTCCTAAAACCAATGCATGCGATGAGCATGAAATAACAACCCGTGTTAGAAAACAAAGATGTTATATTTAAGAAAAAAGCTTCTTGAACAACGTGCTTCTGAGATTGGTGTTGCGGTTATGCGGATCACCAAACGAATACAAAGAAGGTGGCGCAAGATCACTGAAGGTAGTCCTTTAGGCAAAGCAAATGGCAGCGCAGCCGGTGAAAAATCGACGTAGGTTTCGTTGAACTCTGCCATCTGGGCTTCGGATGAAGGCAGAGAGCGAATGACAAGGGACGAGAAGAGTGCACCATGTGTGCCTGACGAGTCCATACTAACTCTTACTAAAGTGACCTATCAGACCTCTTACGCTGTACGTAGAAGGTTAGAGTTTGGATTTATTACGAATTCGATAAATATGACGTCGAACCATTCGGCAGTTATCCACCGAAAAAGTGAACAGTCGCCGGCCACCCACTGGTTGGCGAAACTTCACTTATGAATTGCACAATACCTAACACATTGCTAATGTCTGAGAAAGTAATGTGAGCACACTAAAGACCAAGTACTCATCATAGAACACCGTGCATTTGGTACATCAGGTCGCGAATAATTGAGACCTAATTTCTATTACTGAAACCCGGCAGCATCAAGCATTTCTCGATGCTGAGGTCGAGATACCAGGAATGTCACTGCTTCAGGATAACAATCCCAGCAGGGTAGGTAGGCTACTTCGGTATCACCGCAGCGACCTTCAATGTGCCATGGTTGATTATCCGGAGACTCATCTCGCTAAGTCATTTTGATGCCGCCTCCGAGTAAACAACGATAATGCGTGTCTCGTAGCTGTCGTGTACCGCCTACCAACATGCACTCCAGAAATGGATTCCCGCTTGATACTCGCTCTGAGCAATGTTACACCTCATAGAATCAATCACATCCTCCTCACCAGTGATAACATTGTACACAATTTTGAGGTATCAACACTCTCAAATGAACAATTGACTTGCACGAATGTGTCGCATATATTCCCATACACAACAATGTTACCTCGCCCCCTAGATTCAGGATAGCGAACAAATCGTCTGTATTGGACCTTTTGCTAACAAATGAAGAACCCATGGTCGACAGTTTGTTGATGAAAAGCACATTAGATATCAGCGGCCGAACATTCGGATTTAACCCATACAGTCGCACGCTACCACATCCTAAGGAAACTCCTAGAGGCATCCATCTGGGAGTTCTCGAATAACAGTCCTCTCGACAATATTTGGACAGCGTTCGTTGAAAGACAAGATGACATGGTCAACCGAACATCAAAAACAAAGTCACTTCGTTCCACCAAAGCGCCATCTATTCTAAGGAGCAATACTCGAAGATGCTTGGTAAAAGTAATTAGCATATCGTGCCTACAAGGCTAACCCCGATTCAGAGACTTGGACCAACTTCCTGACACATCGCGACCATTGCGCCACACTTGTGCGTGGGGACAAAGTAACTTTTCCATAGTGTCTTGCCAAAACGTTCAAAGCAAACAACAACCTACTCTGTGGGCATGTCGACAGTCTTCGAAAAGTAAAGCATGGTATCCTTCCACTTTTCACAACAGACTGTAGGGTACAAAGCTCTGACGAAGCAGCTATTGCTCTGCGGCTACAATACATCCCATTTTTCGAACTCGCAACCTGTTCTTGTCACATACTGCCAAGCACACTAACGAATCTAGGATGAACACATGTGATTTTTAACCTAGCAACTGTGCTAAAGAAGTTACTTTTATTGCGCAATCACAGGTCTCCGGGAGCCGATAACATCAGCCTAAAAGCATTGAAAGTTGAGTCCACCAAGCTGGCTGAGCCAATCTCACAGTTCTTCCAAAGGTGCTTCGATGAACAGCAAGTCCCCACTGTATGGAAGCGTGATATTATAACCCCAATTTTTAAAGGCGTAGCGTTTCAGACCCTGCAACCTATTGCCCAGTGTCTCTCCTCCCTGAGTTCCTGAAGATGATGGAAGCGGTCATCGCAGAGGCGTTAATGGACTACCTGGAAAAATCCAGCATCTTGGTACCGGAGCAACATGGCTTCCGTCAACACTGGTCACGCACCACCAGCCTGCTGATAGCACGAAGTTGTTGGACGGAAGCGACCGATGGCGGGACTGGAATCGACGTCACCTACATGGACTTTTCCAAAGCTTTCGACCGCCTGGACCACGGCACCCCGCTTTACTGGCTGCAAAGTTATGGGAATCGGAGATCATACGCTTGGGCTGACCCCCAGCTTTCCTCGATAACAGAGGCTAAGTGTGTGTGTTTGGTGATCACTCGCCAATCCGATGGAGGTGGAATGCGGTGTTACACACAGCTCCATGCAGGGACCGCACTTATTCCTAGATTTTATCAACGAATTGGCAAAAGAGATCGACTCTACTTTCCAGCTGTTCTCCGATGAGGTTAAAACATGGAGATCGAATAACAGCAGTGAAGACTGTGATCTTCTCTAGCGTGAGTTGGATTGATTTCATGAGGGCTCAATGAGGAACCTTCTACAGTTAAACACAGTTGTCTGCAAGATGATCCACCTGCGTCGACATGCTTCGAGGGTTCACAACCTTGAAGACCAGCACTCGCAGAATCTTATGAGATTGACTTTGGAATAATAGTCCATGACAATCTCAGCTGCTCTAAACAATCCGAGTAGGCGTCGGTAACTTGTAATCAAGAAGTCAGTCTTATTCGCAGACTTCGGTAGGTTTGATCTCTCAATCTTCCCATAAATGCTTAACGCCTACGTATGACGGCACGTGGAATACGCCATCCAGGCGTGGCACCCTTGACAGAAATAATATCTCGCTGCTCTCTTGACTCCTCAACATAAGACATCCACACTAAGGGCCTCTTCCATCTGCCCTACCAGCTTAGACTGAAGTCCCTAGGAATGTACAGCAATCGATATCGGTGCCTGCGGGGATCTCACAACGTTTTACCAGATTCTGAAGTGCCCGAACCATAGTTTCCGCCCACTGCTGGAATTGAATCACGAAACTATCTAAATAGTCATCAATTAAAGTTGAAAACACATTATAGTTGGCTGAAATGTCGTCGAACTTTCTTTTTGCGTCCAGTATGTCAGCCATGGAACGCTCTCTGCCCCCCACCTATGGGGGGCATTTCGCTTTATAACTTATGTCAGCAGATGGCTACATAAAGCAAAGAAACAATGTGTTTACGAAATTCTAACCAGCTGGAATCGTACATATTGTTTTTTAATATCTCTGCTCTTTTAAACACTTCCTAATGTGAAGGCTGTGGTGGGGCCACCAAAACACTTATTTCAGTATCACGTGTGCCATACTAAAACATTGTTTCTTTACGTATAATACGCCCTTATGCCGTTATTTCGTTGTTAGCAGGGATTGCCAAAGTATTAAAGACGCTTCATTGCTCAGACCAAAGAGGTCAACCCCAATACCGTAGAGTAGGACAGTATTCCTGTGGCTTTGTAAGCACAGTCTTTCAGATCTAGAGAAACCTTTTTCTGACACCATAGATGTCCAATATTCAAAAAGCTCTTAAAACTATTTCATTATGTGAACTGTCTTCAGCGGTTCCCTATCCATATTTGCTGCTGCAGTTGCAAGGGTAAGTGAATGATGAACTAAATTGATATCCTCGCTATCATGGGTCAGGTGATTATCAAGCGTCTGGTGGTTGTACAATAGCACTGCACTATGAAAGTACGAGGCACATGCCAAATGACGAGATCACTCTAATAAGGTTATACAGGATTGACTGGGCCACTCCAACATTTTTAACCAACAAAACAATGTCATCCGCACAGTCAAGACATGTTTTCCAACAGGCAATACCTCAACGCTTACATTGTGACGCTCTGCAAGTGAACAATCCATGATGGAGTAATCAAGAAATTTGAACAACTAGAGAAACTGGACAAGCATGACGAACGTCAGTTGCTGTCGGAAAGATATCCGACAAGCCACGGTAGAACCTGACGCGAACTATGGTGCTCGAGTATCGTGCATGTATAATATTCATATATTCAATGGGAACACAACCATGCAAGAATTTCGAACAGAATGTTTAGATCGGCTAAATCGAACGCACACCTGAAGTCGCTGAGCATGGATATTGTTTGTCTGAGACGATATTCTATCACCTACCGCAGTACCTATGGTCTATACAGCCCCGTCCTGGGAGGAAAACTGCTTGCTACTCCCGATTGCTTCATTCCAAATACGCGATACGACAATAGACGAGAATTGAGGCCAGTACTTTTGCACCATCAGCGTCAGGCTAATACCGCTGTGGTTGGCAAGATCAGAGCGAGGGCAATTGTTGTATATTGCAACCGTGATCGATTCATTGCTTCCCGACCTGTCCAACTAGGGACGTCAATGCTCTGCTAAGGACCACTGTACCATCCTTAAATTGTGAAGGTTCAGTGGAATCAGGACCAACAACTCGAAAAGGATTAAGGGCCGTGGGCGCGTTTCGGAACTCGGCCCCATACGGAGCCCCCAAAATAACCGGTCATGGCTCATCCGGAGGCATTTACGTGGGAAGCGAGCCAGCAGCTGGTGACTAACCGAACTCCTCTCGAATGTACTCCGGCCCAACGGGCCGTACGACGCTTCTTATTGTGAGTCACGGCCTCCAGGCTGTCTCTGATTGTCTCACTGACGTGTAACATCATGGAACCGGTGGTGTGTAGCAGTTGGGACAGCTTGTGATAAGTGTCATCTGCTCCTGCCTCCACCATTTCCTAAGGCTTACTGACCCATCCCGCCTCAACATTCCAGTTTGCTTCCAATAGTCCCTTTGATTACACTGGGCTCAGAGCCAGCAGGGTGTTTCCTCCTGGATTCTAACCGATTCACAGACCTCTCGGGTATCCAGTGACTGGTGCGGTGACGACTGATAGTACTGCAAGCAGCGGCTCTTGTGCCACGCATGGCGTTCGTGATTTCAACTCACGGAAGAGCAGTGTCCTTAGGACGAGAGAGCAAAATTTCGGTGCGCACGGCATCCTAATAGCCCTGTTTGCCTGAGGAAATTGAGAACCTGTCGGTTGCCAATCGAGAGAGACTCTCGGTACACTACCCAGTCAAGTTCATGGAAAAGTAACAACGTACAATGGCATGACCTGAGTGGGCGCAGGTATTCTAGTAGGATCGATAATCGAGGCGAAAAATCCGCCATATATAACGTATGGCAACATGGTCGACTTGGCTCTATCACCGACCAACTACAGAGGGACCCCGACTGGTACTTCAGTGCCCACTGTGCCTATAAGATTTGCTGATAAGAAATAGTTGGTGCACCAAGCACAGTTGAAGCAGACGTTCACCGTTGTACCTGAGATTGGAAGTATGCGCATTGTTATGTCGTTAGCTGACTGCTCACGCACGTGCGACCGCAGGAAGAACATGAAGACGAGCCAGGACCGAGTTCTTTTACACCTGTAACCTCCTCATTTAAATAGCGTACAGCAATAGTTGAAGCGAGGCTACTAAAATACCTTGGAGCCAACCATCAACGTAGGAGACATTGGATACGGCAGGCGAATAAGAATTACTAAACATAAGAAACAGGCAGGCTAGTTCAAGAAAATCGTATTAGCGGAAAAAGACCCCCGAGATGATATCGATTTCGAACGTTGCGGGCCGACCAATCAAATCAAAGAAGTGATGAGTTTAAATAAATATCAAGAAAACAACGGTAGCGAACATAAGCAGGTAACTACGAATTGTAACAAAAATATATATCCACCTCTGAACCTCCTGACACTCCATCTTCTTAAAGAAATGAGTTTACCTGGGGATAGTGTAGATCTTCGGACGGTAGGATACGCCTGGGTCCACATACATCCATTACCAAGGTGGTTCGGGCTCATGCCAAGTGTGCAATGCCTTCGTTCAAGTAAGTTGTCTGCACAGGAGTATTCGGGGCACGTATTTCTTTTAGTGCGAGTTATGACTTGATTCGGTGACTCACTGGGCGAATATAGCATCTAAATTCCTTCCACTCCTGACAGAGGAACGTCCGTACCTCTGGCTAGGTAAATGGTTTCCAGGAGTTGCAGTTCCTTGAGTTTTTGTTCACAGGCAATTACTCTATCTGACTGTAGCAGTACCCCTGGTGCATTTTGGACCATGCGGTTTATTGATTTGACTGATGACTTGTCAAGTTTTGTCCTTGTCGATAGAGAAACAATCGTGATATCAGACACTGTTTGTCGCTGTAGTAACACAGGAACATAATCGCGTTGCACTGTCAAATGTCCTCTTTCCTGAAAATCTTGCTGCATTGTGAAAACTGGTCCTTTTCAGTTGGAATCATGCATTCACGCTTGGAGTACACACGCGGCTGAGATTACGTGCTTCTCGACAAAGAGAACATTTGTAGACCCGAAGTCTCGCAGAATATTTCTCACCGCCGTTCCAAGTTGTAGTCGGGGGCTTTCGGTCTGGTAGAGCTCGATTCCCATTTTGGCCACAAATGGCTATATGGCAAAACTGGGGTTCCTTTCTGGGCCCAGTAGCTTCAATCATTCCTGGGTCATGATTTGAAGTGAGCAGCTTGTGGCATTCAGATAAAACTTTCTGAGATTTCAACCTGGGTTTCCGTTCCCAATCCATTTGGATGTTCAGCTTTTCTGATGGCAACTGAATTAACTGCCGCTGTGACATTTTAAACTAAAGCTGCTGCTGCTACTGCTACTGCTGAATGAGGGAGTGCACTGCTGGAATGAAATGGCCATGCGTGTTCAATACCTCCGGTATACAGGAAATGTTATGTCGCCAGCCGACTGTTCACACACCCACGACCGCAGGAAGAACATGGAGACGAGCCAGGACCGAGTTCTTTTACACCTGTAACCTCCTCATTTAAATAGCGTACAGCAATAGTTGAAGCGAGGCTACTAAAATACCTTGGAGCCAACCATCAACGTAGGAGACATTGGATACGGCAGGCGAATAAGAATTACTAAACATAAGAAACAGGCAGGCTAGTTCAAGAAAATCGTATTAGCGGAAAAAGACCCCCGAGATGATATCGATTTCGAACGTTGCGGGCCGACCAATCAAATCAAAGAAGTGATGAGTTTAAATAAATATCAAGAAAACAACGGTAGCGAACATAAGCAGGTAACTAAGAATTGTAACCATATGTATGTCCACATCTCAACTTCCTGACACTCATACTTACCACCTAGTTAAGCTACTAAGAGTCCTGACAATGAACAATGAACAATGAATTTATACGGGTCAAGAAGCGTTGCTTTACAAGCCCCGTTGGATAGTTGGTGGGGATATCAACATAATAATTATGATGAAAAGGATAGTAAAATAGTTAACACTTTAAATACGAAAATAAGGACTTTCGTTTGCTTCGCTGCAGTCCTGCGATCCTCTTAGATTCACAGCACCCACAGTTAACAACAAATAATTCCAGGGTAAACTCCAGGTGTGGGATTGAGACGTAGTGTTAAGTAACAAAGTGTAAGTGGATGAGTGCATCGTCCAACCGTCTTTTAAATATTGTTAGTGTCGGTGCAGAGACGACCGATTCTGGGAGAGCATTCCACGGGTGACAGACACGGATGGAAAAGAAATTTCTGCGGCACTCCAGACGACTGTATTGTTCTGCGAGTTTTAATGAGTGGCCCCTCAGGTTTGTATTGCTGCTGAGTTGCAGTAAAGGGAGGCACACATGATGTGGGTCTCGCAGGATCAAGTATGTCATAATCAGGTCGCCGACTTACTTGGTATTCAAATCCCCCGCCAAAACGACAACGCTGTCTGATCTTGTAACGCTGCAAAGTAACGCATTCAGTTCGTGGTAAAAGGTGGCCTTGGCAGCATCATAAATGTAGTCGATGGCGGCATTGGCGACAATACGCAGCCGAACAGGATCTAGTGCTACTTCGTGAACCAGTTTTAGTTGATGTCATCAGACGGACTGCACGTAAACGGCTGTTCACAAAAACCTGATCAACCAACGTAAACTCAACCCTGGATCCCAGAACGATCTCGACTCCAGCTTGACCGAAGACTGCCATATCAACGCTGTCGGATACGTGTAACCGATAGCAAGAGAATAATCCGGGCATAGTAAGTTAAACAACCCTGTGAAATTCGCCGATCCTAGTGGGTGTCCAACGTGCGTTCTAATTCAGCTATTGACCTATTTGCTTTAGACTGCGAGCATTGGCCGCCGCCAGAGGAAGCGCACAGTGTGATCCTAAAGGGGCTATTGTCGATAGGTATCCAGTGTATACTGCAGGACGAAGGCTGCAGATGTCATACTTTCAGTGGCATCGCGACTACAGTCTATTTAGCTGGGTATTGTAGAAGAAAGGTTAGTGATGGAACTTGGGAGTGTAGTAAAAGGAAGAGATGGACAGGATAGATAGCAAGCCTCATCTGCGGTATGTTTTCGCTTATCCACCCTGCTGTATACAACATACAAGGCAACCCTTGTATAGCAGCGCGACGGACTATGCAGGAGGTTGGGATGGTTAAACGCAATACTTATAGCTATGCAACAGCAGAGGTACATCCAGGGTGTCCAAAATTAGACAGGAGAACGATTAGGCTCCTCAACCAAGGCCATTGGTTTAAAGGCTTGCCTACAGGGCTGTGAAAGGTAGCAACGGTTTGGTTTTGCAAAAGTGCATGCCATTATAGTTCCAACCCCACAACCTTGAAGACCAGGAAGCTGAGTTTGTCTGACCTCTAACCATTGAGAGACCTGGTAGGAGCAGCATTCAAAGGGCTCAGTGAGTTGGAGAGCTACACAAACCATCGTAGGACGTGGAGGTCCAGCTCGTTACACCGACCAAGTGGTTGTTCAGTTTGCTGTTCAATGACATAATTTAATATGCCAGCTAAAAGTTTAGCACCTCCGGTCGTATAGAAATATTCCTAAAGTTTCTTACTCTTGACCTCCATGTATTTGTTACGTGGATCGTCTAACTCCGGGTGCCTCAGGAGAAGGCGTCCCATTCACTCTAGGAGACGTTTTATCACGGGATGTGCGTTTAGTTTGGGGTCTATAGATGGAAACTCTTCATGATTGTTCTACTGTGGCGACCAAACCTTGGTCAACGTACCCGGTTTTCGCGTAATGATGGGATTAAATGAATATAGGTACGGCGTAAAACTCGCTTAAGCTGCAAATTTGCGATAAGCCCGTGGTCCAGCTTGTGTTTAACGCTCTACTTCTGCATTGTAGCTACCTTAATATCAGCGACTCAGAAGTCTTGGGCAAGCATACTGAACATGAGCCTGACAATTAAGCCTTCTACGGTCAATCGGCCATCGATAGTGATTGCAAATAAACTCCGGCTTCGCGGTTGCCAGTAATTGAAATGACTTTTCTTAACCTACACTATGTACAACTAACCTCAGTTTTATGTATAGAGTTTATGTTACATAACAGGAGATCTGGGAACTTTTATTGCACCGTTTGTGTCTGAAACTCATGAACATCTAGTAACTGCGGTCGCAGTGGAGGTAAAAAGCACCACTGTAACTCCCATGTTTATTTATACTGTCCGTCGCGTACAGCAGCATGATGAATGGGCAAGGTACGCTTGAAGTTCTTGGTACCTCAAGCACCCGGATGCTGATCGCGCATCCCCTAAAAGTGCACATGTCCTACAGTCACAGGAACTACGGTCTGCGTTTTTGTGTTTAAACAACGGGGATATCAACAGGCAACCATTCCACTCAGCTTTCAAGACGACCATTACCATCATCCGTGCGTAATGCTCAACGTTCAATGATTTCCAGACCTAGATTCGCACAGAGTAGAGGTGGTATTGAGCGCCAGTTGTGGTGTCTTCGTGAAAATTTTCAAAGACGGCTGAGTGGCCGACTGAGCTCCCTATGAACTAGATCGCCGGGGTTTCGTAGATTTATGACGGCGGTCGATCGAAACTGTCCTGTACAAGCTGCTTGGTTTAAGTTGTTTGAGGAAAACTGAGAGCTCGTTGCATTTGCCTGTTCCGATTCGGAGTTTCGAGTAATAGGCTTTGGTTCTGTATTGTTGGTCAATAAAATAGCCGGTACTAGAGAATGAAATCGATCACCCTGGTATTCACCGACAGTGCTCCGGTTCGATACAATTGGCTTAACGGAAGGACTTGGTGCAAAAGGTAGACCACTCAGGTGGGATTTATCAGATTCCTCTAGGGTACCTGACTGAGCCTCGTACTTCACTCCCCCGATGCCTGAAATGGTGGCCTGCTGCACACTGGGACGGGATTCTTGCGTGTCAAGAGTACAGCTCGGGTGGATTTGGTCAAGCGGGGTGTGGGAACTACTTGGTCTTGTTCTGGAGGAGCCTGATTGGTGGATGCCTTCGGAATTGTTATGCAATACATGCGCATCTGGCTCACCTTCATAGTCACAGTCACAAAGTCTTCTGGTGCGCTTGCGAATTTTCCTAGCTTCGCAATGATTGGTTTTGTGCCGACTACTCCGATGACATCTATGTCGCTGATGTTTGTGTATACAACAAGTGGGTTGGCGTGTTTCTGTTGTATCGCATGAATGAGGACAACTGATCCCTGACATGCACTCACTCGGTGGGGATGTCGCCCCAAAGGTGGATACAAGTGGAGTGACTCCCAGAGGTGTTTCCGGGCTGGTTGATTTTTGTACATTCGATCCCGATGGATAGACGATGCACGCATCTTCGGTTGGTTCGGAAACATTTTTCACATCTGGTATGCCATCCAAACTGTTGGCGTGGTGAAGCGTATGATGTATTGTATCCTGATGCTCTAGAGCACAATGCGAATGTTTGACTCGGTTTGCTGGATCATTTGTCATGAGGGACATATGGTTGGTGGATTGAGAGAGACAATCTGTTAAGTTATCCGTCCCATCGGATCTACTGAGTTCATTTCTATTTTGATACACCTGTTGGTCAGGAGTTTGAGTTGGACCTATAAGCTCAGTTTCTTTACGCTCACTAGCCAGATAAGCCAGGGCAGCCGGTGTAACATCTTCGGTCGAGTGGCAATTCCAGTTATCACCGTTGCAGTTTAATTGGTTAACCTCAGATATCTTCCTGAACACATCTCTGACATAACCGTGGCCGATGAAACGGGGAATTCCTGATGACTCCCTTGGATAATGAGCCGACCGAACAGTTGAAGCAGGCCGGTTTACAGATAAGCATCCATGATCCGGAGGTCGAGTTGATACGTTGTACTTGGTTAATGAGGCTACACGATCAAGTTTCACTGATGGCTTTTGGTGCGTCGACGAATCGCATGGCATATCAGGATTGCGTTGCCCAACAGCTGCGGAGCAGTTAGTGCCGTATACCGGAACAAAGTCAGCGGTGTCCAACAGAGCGTTTGAGCTGTGTTGCGCCATTTCTGCCCTGTAACCACTACTAGTTGGCGTCTGGTATGCGCCCAAAGGAAAATGCAGCCGTCTTCTTCGGGTTGGATGGAGTCGAACAAGTGTGCTACCACGTCCGGAAACCCCACTTGTTCCCCACTCATTGCGGATGCCGTTCCCATCAAGAGCCCGCAGTCGAGTACGATGAGCAATACTCGCATTTAGGGATTGCGAATGATGTTGATTTGTATCAAACGACATATTGTCCTCGTTATTCTCCAAAGTATGGAGGCTGTTGGGATCATCTAAGGTTGTTGCCTGGTTGACAATCATGTCGTTTCTATTCAGTGAACCACGTTTCGCGCTGGGCAAAGTGCGAACGACTGATCTAGAGAGCTGATCCTGCGAATGATTCATAGAGGAATCGTACACTGCCCCTTCTGCGTCCTTGGCAATGGCTTCGTAATCTTCCACCAACTGCTGAATAACATCGCGGGCCAAGGCGAACTCTCCTTCTTCCATACCCTCAGCCACATACCAGTGGACGTAGGCACGTTTCTCGTACAACTGATCGAATCGTTTGCTAATGCCTGTCCATACATCACGAATAGAAAGATTACCTGCAATCATGCTGAGGCTCGTATTTTTGAGCGCCACAGTATTATGCTCTGTTGCCTGAATTGGCGGAGCAAAGTTGACACCAATCTTGAACCCCGTTGGACACCAGTCGACGAATCGGGCCCGGCTGAGACGGTCTGCTTTAATTACAGATACCGCATTGATGGCTTCAATGGGGGTTATGGCTCCTCGAAATAGTAATGCACATGAAATGTAAGCTCGTCTTACAGCAGACACGCTCAGAAGTTGATTCATATCTTCAAATACGGAACGCACTAATTCAACTGCATTGCTTCGCTCGAACTCGTGGCATGCCGGTCCGAAAAATGGTGCAAACGCCATCATTGGAAAGTGGATTCGTGGGTAGGGAATCAAGTTGATGAGCAATTCGTCCACATGTGAATGCTGTTGCCCAATGAATGTGTAACGATGAGACAAAAACTGTGTGGTGATCGCATTGGCAATCACCCTGTTGGGCACTGTGAAACCGGCATGATGCAATCGAAGTCCATCTTCGACCACATTCAACATGGCTTCGTTGTCCGTGATCACTACACAGTCACAGAACATAAGATTGGTCGAAGAATGAAAGAGGGCATTATAAGGTTCCACCATAAGTTCAGAGTAACCTGGAGACGGATACACGGTGGTGGCAAATTTTCGTTTCTTCCCATATTCATCCGAAAGTCGTTCGCACAACGCGCTGGTCAAACCGGATCCGGTCCCACCATTTGCCGAATAAAGGAGTTTGAAACAAGCCATATTGTCGCATTGCTCGACCAGAATACGAACACGGTCCATTACGTCACTCATTTCAAAACGAGATTGAGAGTAATATCCGCGCGCGAAGTTGCTTGCGGCGTCCTCCTTACCGCTGATGAGCTGGAGGGGATGCCATAGCTCACGATAGGCCCCCTGACGGACTTCATCTAGGTGGGAAAAGGGAGAAATATATGTAAAAGTAAAAAGTGCTGCAGTTTGTAGGTTGCCTATTGATGAAAATAAGTTGCATGCACTACTTGTCCTTTGGTAGATAAGTTCTGAGACTGATATTCGGACATGTATTGACGAAAATCAGGCGGCAATAATTTCACAGTCTAAAGGCTTGTGTTCCCATGAAAGAATACCCTTGCGTTTAAAACTTGTTACTCCGAGAATCCCGCAGATGATAGTGACTACTGTATAGCTACATTCTAGTTTATTCAACCACTGGTTCGATCCAGAGAGCATGGGAAAAGCGGCGTATGCTTCAGTGGAGACACTTGCCCAAATAACCGTTCAGATACTAAGAAACATTACCCATGCTCGTGAAAATGTGAAACTGGAATCAAGAGGAAATCGCTACTGTGATTTCCATCTAGGATTTCGATTGATGAGAAATGCCAAAGCAACACCATAGCCTCTTAGTGGATGGACTTACTTTAGTCGAAGCATGATAAGTCGATCAGGCACTTTGTCCGTCCATCCGCTGATGCATTCCTGATTTGCGGTTGTGCCTGTGTGGTTGCGTATGCGTTGTAGCAGTACATACTACCAAACCAAACGAACTTAATCATAACGTTGAACTTATTGACACTGGTCAGTGTTGATTTAGCTTGAAGCTCCAGTTGTAGGGATGGATTTTGACTCACACATCTAATCAGGACTACTATCTAGTCCGATTCATGGAAGCACTGTGACTGTACTTGAAGTAGTTGCAGCTCAGCTGTTCTCCGCTAACAACTTTACACTTAAAGCCAGGTTTCGTGCTGGTCTGCATTCTTCAAGTAGTGAGAGACTAACTATAAATCGAACCAGAGATACAGAGATTATTGTTTTTGGACGTTCATCTCTACACTACCAGGATTGGCGGAAAACGATTGTCACAACGGTAGACGACTTGGGGTTAGTTTTTTCAAAGCACTCATTCCGTGCACGGGTTTTGACGGGCATTTTTAAACAGGGACCATAAGCTTAGTTCCTGCTAACAAGCAGCTTGTTATTACGCACTGAAGATGCCACCTCGATTGGCGGTGAAAAGTCCACAACCAAACTGAATATTTCAATGTTGTCAGACAGTTATAGCCTTGAATGCTTCATGGGTCTAAGGAGATGTGTGCGGCATGTTATTCCCATTAAAATGAAACGGTTATCTATTGTCTCTGCGGCTGCAAAGCAGTCATATGACTTGGTTCAGCTGTGGTGAAACTACGTATAAATTGGTGATGTGATCCATTATGTGGGCATTGTTGGCCGTGGTGCATTCCCTTCAACAATGGAGATGCACCATGTGAGCTAAGGAGAAACACAGGTCCTAACGGTTTCTAAATTCTGTTGTACATGGCTACCGTCAGTGGAATAAATCTTTCAGGTTCAACCCTGCCATTTGCAGCGGAGGATAAAACGCACTACATTGCAGCTAGTATGTAAAGCATGACAGTCCACCGTTACCCCCGTGTCTTAGCGGCATAATCTACTTTATAGCAGAACAATACGCCATTGATCATGGGTGCGGATCCTGGTGGAGCTTAGAGATGCATACTACTAATGAACCCAGGTAGGCTGAACAGGCCGCCTAGTGCATTTTCGGGCACGTGGAGGACTAGCTGATTTTGAAGATCCCGGGATGAACGCACATTCGAAAACATAGAAAATCTATTCTTCATGAGTATATGCAAACATTCGTGTAAATAGTTGCTAACTGCTAGGTCGTATTTAACTACTGCCAGTGGAAGTCATGTCTTTCGAGGCAAGCCCTGTCTTCTCCAACGGTCGTAAGTTGCATGGCAGTGGAGGGTAAGGCCCACTTTACCGTAATTAATTTGTAAATCAAGACAGTTTGCCACTGGCTTCCATGGCACACTTGCCTAACCTGCTGGTCGACTGTACAAATCAATCGATGCGCAGTACTGAGGAGCGACTGGTCGGAACGACCATCTAGTGCATTTTTGGGAAAGCGCATCTGACTTCGAAGCTACATCAATGAAATCACACTTAATTTGACAAGTAGTGCACTGCTCAACCCACAAAAACATTGACGAGGATAAACTTTGGAAAACCGCTGAATCTTTTGTCGCAAAATATAGCGTAATCACAAACGGGTGCTGGCTGGCTGATAAGTTAAGTCGGCTGAGAAAAGCTCCTCCACCTGCGTTTATTACCCAAAGTACACTGAATGTCTGAGTGGGAAACTCATTATACTTGACGGTGCATACGTGCTTTGAAACTTAGAAACAAATGTGTGGAAGAACCAATGAGACCAGTGACACATTTTGCCGCATGCAACTCTCTAGGCAGTCACTTAACATGTCATAGAAATGAAATTCGGTGGATTGATAGGTGTGCAAATCCACACAAAAGGATAACTTGGCCAATCACTGGGAAGTCATTCAACGAATACTATCAAGATAAAGTTGTTCCAGGAATCTGTGAACATCAGACGGCGAAGTATTAGTTCACAAAACTTTGCCCGTTCAGCAGATAAACCAAGTTGTTCGAAAGGTTCATGCGGTTTTATCTTATGTACTTTGCTAACAGCGCACTCTTAATGTGCGAAGCATTGAGGTTCCAAAATCAAGTATATATATATATATATATATATATATATATATATATATATATATATATATATATATATAATCTGTGTTACAGATATTGTGCCATCGGCATCGCGGCTGAATAGGAAAACAGCATGAATAATAAGAAAAGAGCAACAACAACAAAAGCTATTTTTGTATAGTTTACTACTCACAGTTTTTGAAATTACTTCCAGTTTGTTCTTTTTTAAAGGGAAGAAGGGACACCGCAACAAACCGATGCATACGTCCGCCATTAACATCGAACTTGAGCCATGGCTTCCATGGTCTTCAACCAGCATGTATCCGCATCTCTCGGACCCCAACCAGGTAGTCGACAACAACCGGCCGAGACCAACTGTTTCGTCAGCTTTTTCATGCGGCTTCTCCATATCGTAGGCTGTCCACCAGACCGTCTCTTCCAGCCCTGTCCAGCAAGTGCAGACAACGCACGACGGGGGTAACGCTGGACGGGCATGCGCAATACGTGTCCCAACCACCGCAGTTGATGCAGTGAGACGTGCTCTTCGAGCGAGTGGCTTCCTCTTCCCAAGACACGCTGTCTAACTTCCACATTGCTTATGTGGTGCTGCCACTACACAGGGGCAATGGACCGCAGATAGCGGTGTTCGAAGACGAATAGCCTGCGCAAGTCATCTTTACGAATGGACCAGGTCTCGCATCCGTACAACAGTGCAGAACGAACAGTTGAACAATAGACCCTCCATTTGATGGAGAGACGAATGTCGTGGCAATGCCACAAGTGGCTCAGCTTAGAAAAAGCGAAGCGTGCTCTCGAGATGCGCATCGAAATTTCGTCACCAACAGCCCCGCCAGCAGTGATGCAACTTCCCAAGTAGACAAAGCTCTCTGCAACCTCTAATGTCTCACCACCAAGAGTGAATGCAGACAGAGGCAACCGCCAGTCTTGGAAGAGAGCCTTGCATTTGGTTGACGAAAAGTACATACCATACTTTGCTGCTTCAATCACCAAGCGGTTTAACGCATGTTGGACGACCTGTGGATCGTCACCCAGCAAGACGATATCATCAGCATAATCCAAATCAACAACTCGACTACCTAGGAGGAGCTCAACGTCAGCATTCAATGAATCGCCCAGAGCGTTCTTCAGGACATCCTCAATGGCAAAGTTGAATAGGAACGAAGAGATAGGGCATCCTTGTCGAACTCCACTGGAGACCACAATGGTAGGCGAAAGCTTGCCATAAGCCCCAACCCTGCCAGAGGTCACACCATACAGAGAGCGCGCAGTATGGAGACGCACTTCTCGTGGACGACATTCTTCAGTAGGGAGTGCCACAGTACAGTCCGATCGACAGAATCGAAGGCTGCATGGATATCCAGGACCACAGCAATCGTTGTCCTCTGCTACACATGGCGGGGGTCGACCATCTGGCGGAGTGTGAAAATTTGACCGATGCAGCCGCGACCAGGGCGAAACCCAGCCTGTTCTTCTAGTTGCAACGATTCGCGCGTTGGGGATAGCCTGCGAAGTATGATGCACACCAGCAGCTTGCAAACAAGAGGGGACAAGATGATGGGACTTCCTATTTCGAGCAAATTTTCGGAAACAAATCAGTGAGTTCTCGAACCAGCGAAGCGCCACCATCTTTAAATAGAGCTGGGTGAAGACTATCAGGGCCGGGGGCTTTATAACGCTTCATGTGCCGGAGTTCCTGGTCGAGTTTCCGGTAAGAGTGAGGATAGGTGGGGGTAGACCACTCAGCCCCAGCGCGAGCGCCAGAGGTAGCAGAAGGAGCTGGGGGCCAACAACACTGCGAGCCAAGATGTTCGGCCCATCGCTCCAACCGTCGTTGAAGGTTGGTGATTAAGGTGCCATCCTCTTCGCACATTGTTTCACTTATACCAGATCGAACACCTTTGGTGACTCGAATGAGATGGAAAAGTTTTCTGGCATAACCAGAGAGACTAGCAAGCTCCATCTCCCTAGCACTTACAAACTACCAAGCTTCGCGGTCCATTTGCAGCCTCCCTCGAAACTCTCTACCCAGGGATGGGCGTTCTTCACTTTGTCTGGAATCCGACAGGATCAAGCAGCGTTTGTCCATCAGCGACAAGGAGACGACGGAAATCCAATGCTTCGGTGGGTGACGGGCCACTCCAAAAGTGTCGATACTGGCGAAAACTAAGGCAACTTTGATCTGCTCCCACTGCGAATCGAGGTCACTGCCAATAGTTAAGCCAAGCAAGGTTGACAGTGAGGCTTGTTACTTGGTTAAAATCGCAGGGTTTACTAAGTTTGCGACGTCCGGTCGGTAGTGAGCGCGCTTGGGTGATCCTCCGAAACGCATGCAAATCTTAGCACGAACCAATGTGTGCTCGGAGTCGAAATAAGTTGACCAGTACGATCGATAGTCCGTTACGCTTCCGCACCAACTGTAGCTGATTGCTATATGATCAAGCTGGGAGCACTCTTGTGTTTGTGAGGGCGGGTGACAGTTAGCATTGTGTCTCCTCGAGTGCCGAAAACTAGTGCTCGAAAGAAACAAGCGATGATAAAAGCAAAGTGCAAGCAGTCTGTCTCCATTGTCTGATCGACTGCCACCGAGGCCAGAACTAACTCTAAGATGATGCTAGCTTGATGGAAGGCGGCCCACGCGTGCGTTAAAGTCCCCGACAAGGATGACTATATCAGTCCTTTTAGAGGAACGCAGAAGTTCATGTAGATGTTGGCAAAAGCTATCTTTAACTGCATCCGGGCTGCAGTCTGTATGTGCTTAGGCGAGGAAGACAAACAAGGCGCGCTTAACATCACGTTGCCTGCTTACATCACATGAACATCGTAGTCTGACTGAACATAGCCGACTGTTGACTTGGATCCAGTTTAGCAGAGCTGATTCAGCCCTGGCACTTAGTGCAACCCCAACACCAGCTTGGCCAGAGGCGGTAGCTTCTGGGTCTCCGGAAAGCCACAAGTAGCATTTGGCGTCAGGGTTTACCGGAGAGACCATTCTGATGATGGCGTTAGAGTCTTGTAATCTGATCTCTGAAAGGTAACGGATGTCTACTAAAAGCGTTTCAAGAGAACGGGCCAGACATGCTTGTCGTCCGATCTGCGTCAAAGTTCGAACATTAAACGTTGCGAGGATGAATGGAGAACCAGGTCGAAGAAGAGCTGGAGCTCCGGCGGAGTGAGAGACGGTTGCGGTCGCAGTATTTTAAATACCAGGAGTTTGGTTGTTACTTCCATCAGTTGCGAGACGTGGGTCGTTTGTGACTGTGACCGAAGAAGGCATAAGCGTACATATAGGTGAAGAACAGGAGGTGGGGTGATCCTTGGTGGAGGTTGAATACTTGAGTTGACAAAGATGATAGGCATAGCAAGAGCAGTAGTAAACAGTGTGGTTCATGATTCGTCAGTGGGCTTGATACTACCCAGGTGCCCAGACCGAAGTAGAGGATTGTCTTAAGCGGCCCTACCCAGAGCAGCAGGGCGACGTGAGGGCGTCGCAACCCGTTGGGAGCAGGTGACCAAATAAATGGTACATGCGCCTTTCGGTCCGTGAAGGACCAGAGGGCCAACGCACCCTTGAAGTACACTGCCTCTCAGGGAGGGGCAAGGTGCAATGACTTTATTTAGTGGCGAGTTACATCCGCCACGTCGCAGTGTTGTTACACAGATATTTGTGGCTTTTTATAGGGAGAACGCTTACCAGGCGAAAACCCACCACGTACTGGAACGTTGTAGCCACACCATTAGCTGGAACGAGAAAAACCCGAGCCACCTAGCTGGCACTAAGAGGAGGTTGTTTGGCAAGTGGAATCTGACAACCTAAATGCAGTCATAAATCCCGTAATGGCTAACTGATTGATAGAAGTTATAAGACGGGACCAAAGTTTTGCTAATCATACCGTGAGCAGCACCTTTTCGTCATGAACTAAGCTCGCACAGAGAACATACCCTGGTCTGCTCAGCAGCTAAAACACAAAAGACTAGCAAATGAAGAGTGGATATCGCTCGTCCAAAACAGTGAACTCCAAGACCGAGCTCATACTAGTTTGATATCATCAGGTAGATATAGCAGGCGCTCAAACACTAGGATGTCGACCAAAAAGCGACGCTTTTTTCAAAATAGTTAACGCTTGATTAAAGTGGTGATTTTGGAGCAATCCCTGTAGGGATGGTTTGTGTCCCGACACGCTCCAGTGGCTCAGAACTAGACGTTTCGGATAACATCCCGAAGGTCACGGGTCCGAGCGCACACTATTTCTACCTGATGATATCAAACAATTATGTGATCGGAATTGGATTTCACTGTTTTCGTGCGAGCAGTAGCAAATATTTATAAGCCACAGTCCCAGTGATCGAATAGACCAAGGTTCGTTTCCATGCGAATCACAGCCGAGGTTGCAGCTACGCATCGTAATATATTCACACAACGAGTATTACAAAACGACCCCTACAATATGACTTGTTATTTTGTATACCGCAGTATTTACCATTCTGCTATTTCACATGTTCTCTATTTGTATTGTGGCACGAAAGCTGCGAGAATCCTCATTCCCAGTTCGGGAACTCGTGCGCCGACTCTGCTCATACTATAGCGAGGAACCAATTTTTCATGTAACTTCTTGGCAGACATCTCAAACCTTTCCGTCTATCTGTAATAGTGAACCTGTCTCCGCCTTCCCAAAGCTAAGCTTGTTGTGTGGCTTTGCATACCTAACGCCTATCAAATTCTCAGAATCTAACGGAACGGTGGGTCAACTATCATGCAAGACCCTGAAGCTTCAGCTTGAAGCACAGTCCTTCGTCATTGCATCTGAACCCGGACGTACAAGGGTGGATCAAAAAAGTCCTCGACCCGACCAAGAGGTAAATGAACTAAATAAGAAGTAAGTTTATTCTATAAAATTATCAAATCATGGAAGTATCACTGTCAAGTAGCAAGTTTCTCTTTACTTGCATGCAGGTGATGATCCACTGAACTGCCCTTGATTGCTCGATTTCTGAAACTGGACAAATTTGAAAGTCAAGATGAAAACAAGTATCGGCAGAGAAAGGTATGACGCCAAAGGAAATCCATCCTGTTATAATCTTCTCACTAGACGCAACTCCAAAAAATAACAATGCACTGCTCCACAAAACTCCTAGCCCAACCGAAGGAAAAAAGCAAAACGCCAATGACCCTGACAAATAACGTATTAATCGCAGCCAACGAACACTGTACAACGACTGAGGACCCTGGCTGTATTTATAGGTCTCTGCTGACCTTCGACTTCTAGAATTGGAAGGTCAGCTGCCAAGGTTAGTGGTTCCCCATATCTTTTGCCGAGAGGTCAGGTGGCTTTTGATCACGTGTAGAAGAAGAACATTCAGGAACGTTCGAAATCGATGCGATAATCGTTAATAATCGATTAATCGCTAAAATAGGGAATTTCCAAGGCAATTCTTACTTTCTCCCGGACACCTCCCCTCCTGAGATATGTTCCGAGTTGTAAGAGGAAAGCCTGGGATCAACTTGCAGTCTTCGGGACGGTGTTCTCTGCCTGTCGGTCCACCTCCTTGGCAGAAGCGCCCGAGAACTTTGTTCCGATGTTCTTGTTCTGGATTCGTTGCTCGACCTTGGGCAGTCGTCCACTGTTACCTTCGGCAGGTTGAAAGTTTCCACCAGTAAATCGAACGGGAGGTCAGTAGGCATTTCTTGTTCTGGCTGACACAATGTAGGCCGTAACTGGTTTGCATGCCGCGGCCAGACCTGTGCGCCCACCTTCACGTCATACATGACGTTTCCGCGCTTGCTTTTGACCGTCCCTGGCGTCCATTTCGCATGGCCTTCCCGGTAGTCACGTACTAGCACCTTCTGTCCAAGCGTGAATGATCGCTTCTTTGCTCCATGCCGCCGGTTAAACTCCTGTTCCATTCTGCGGTTTCTTTCACCAACAGAGGACTCCGAGCCCGGTCGGATGGCGTCGAAAGGCATGCGGAGCTTCCGGTTCATCATAACCTGTGCTGGAGAGACTCCGTCTGGTGCTTGTGGATTCGGTGTTGATCGGTAGAGGAAAAGGAACCGGTCAACCACCTCCTCTATACGTCCCTCCCCTTTTGATTTTTGGAGGGCTCGCTTGAATGTGTCGACAAATCGTTCTGCCTGGCCATTCGACTGTGGGTGAAACGGCGGCGAGCGAACGTGCTGGACGGCGCATTGCTTGCAAAACTCCTTAAACGCTGCTGAAGTAAACTGTGAGCCATTGTCAGTGACCATTGTCTCAGGACAGCCGAATCTGCTAAAGGCTTGGCGCAGTTTTGATATGGCATTGGTGGTGGTGTTATCCATGAGAAATACTTCTGGCCACTTGCTGTATGAGTCGACTATAATGAGGAAACTTCTCCCGTTGATTGGCCCTGCAAAGTCGACATGAATGCGGCACCACGGCTTAGTAACTATTGGCCATGAACAGAGTTCTGCTTTCGGTGGCGCTTTCAAGACATCGGCACAGTTTTGGCAGCGTCTGGCTATTTCTTCCAACTGTTTGTCCATTAAGGGCCAGTATACATAACTGCGGGCAAGCGCCTTCATCCGGTTGATTCCAGGATGCCCGGCGTGGAACTGTCGAATAAGGCGCTCCTGAAGTGCCTTGGGGATGACCACTCTTTCCGAAAATAGTATGCAGTCGTTTACAATAGATAGCGAGTGTCTCCTCTGGAAGTACTGTTGCAACTCGGCAGATGGACATGAACGTGGCCAACTTGTTTTGTGAAACTGAGTAACCTTCTTGAGTATTGGGTCCCGAAGTGTTTCGGTCCGTACAGCTTCTGCGGTAACTGGTAGACAGTGCAGTGCATCAGTTACCAGAAAGTTGACGTCTGGTTCAATCCCCACCGAGGCAATGATTGTGTCTTCATGTTCTTGCTGACGGGTATCAATTAGGCGTGATAGTGCATCTGCTTGGCCAATGGAAACTGTCGACTGATATTGGATCTCGAAATCATACCCCATTAAGGTAAGGGCCCAACGTTGCAGCCTGTTGGCTGTGTAGGCCGTGATGCCCTTTTTCGAACCAAAGATAGCTAGCAAGGGCTTGTGATCTGTCAGAAGCTTGAAGCGGCGGCCGTATAGCATTTTGTGGAATTTCTTAACCGCGTACACTATGGCCAATGCTTCTTTCTCAATCTGACTGTAGTTCTTCTCGGCTTTCGTAAGGGTTCTGGCGGCATGGGCGATTGCTTTTTGAGATCCATCGGTGTACGTGTGTGCAATTACTGCACCAATCCCATGGCTTGATGCATCTGTGGTTAGGACGATCTCTTTGGAGGGATCGAAATGTGTCAAAAGCAAGTTTGAAGACAACAGTGACTTGACGCGTTCGAAGGCATTCTGACATTCTGTTGTCCAGTTCCAAGGTTGTCCTTTGGCTAGTAGCTTGTTTAACGGGGCACGCAAGCGGTGCATCTCAGGCAAAAATGCGCTGTAGTGGCTGATGAGCCCACAAAAGGAACGCAGAGACTGTAGATCTGTGGGTGGAGGCATTTTTCTAATGGCTTCAATGTTTTCCGGATCTGGTCGACGTCCATCCTTTCCGAGGATAAACCCGAGGTATTTGATGAGCGGCGTGAAAAATGTGCATTTATCCTCACGGATCCGGAAGCCGTACGACTGTATGCAACCAAGCACTTCATCCAAGCGGTTGAAGAGTTCTTCCGGTGTTCGACCCATCACTATGATATCGTCCAGATATGCAGCGGTTCCAGAAACACCCGCTAGCATGGTGTCCATCAACTGTTGGAAGATGGCTGGCGCTGTTTTCACACCAAATGGCAAGCGGTTGTATTGGAATAACCCACGATGAGTGTTGATCGTCAACAACTCCCTCGAGACTTCGTCAACATCCACTTGCAGATAAGCGTCGGATAGATCAAGCTTAGCAAAGTACTTACCACCATTCAACTTTGCAAAGATATCCTCCGGCACAGGTAAGGGGTACTGGTGGTCATCCAGCGCGGCGTTGAGGCCAGTTGAAAAATCAGCGCGGACGCGTACCTTGCCATTTGCTTTCTTTACTGCGACAATAGGTGCGGCCCATGATGAGTAGTTGACGGCTGTGATGACGCCGGCACGTTCCAGTCGATCGAGCTCTTGCTCAACGGTTGACATGGCTGCATATGGTACCGGTCTTTTAGCCTTGAACACTGGTTTAGCGCCTGGTCGCAAGTTCAGAGTTGCCTTGAATTTCGTACAGTGGCCCAAGCCATCCTGAAAGACAGAGGCAAATTTTCGCTTCAGGGCACGTGTCATGTCTTCAACGGACTTTGCCGATGGGTCTGGACTTGCTCGAACTCGGTTGCAGATCTGATTCAAGGGAACATCGAGGAGGTTCAACTTTTCAATCCAGTCGAGGCCAAGAAGATTCAAATTCGGCCGATCCGAAATGTAGCATGTTCCCAACTTCTCCACACCCTGGAAAGCAATCTTGCAATTGAGTTCGCCGACCAAGTTTAACACACCGCCGGATGCATTATGTGCAACTTCCTGGGAGTCGACCATCTTCGGCCTCTTTATGTGATTCCATGTGCGCCTGGAAATGATTGTGATGTCTGAGGTCGTGTCAAATTGCAGTTTCGTTGGGATACTATTGATTAATACAGAGATGAATCGTCGTCTCGGTTTACACTTGCTTTGGAATGCGGCGACTATGGAGAGAGATTCAGCGCTGCCCCTTCTAGAATTAACCCGTTCGATTTACTGGTGGAAACTTTCAACCTGCCGAAGGTAACAGTGGACGACTGCCCAAGGTCGAGCAACGGATCCAGAACAAGAACATCGGAACAAAGTTCTCGGGCGCTTCTGCCAAGTTTAGTGGTTCCCCATTTCTTTTGCAGAGATGTCAGGTGGCTTTTGATCACGTGTAGAAGAAGAACCTTCAGGAACGTTCGAAATCGATGCGATAATCGTTAATAATCGATTAATCGCTAAAATAGGGAATTTCCAAGGCAATTCTTACTTTCTCCCGGACACCTCCCCTCCTGAGATATGTTCCGAGTTGTAAGAGGAAAGCCTGGGATCAACTTGCAGTCTTCGGGACGGTGTTCTCTGCCTGTCGGTCCACCTCCTTGGCAGAAGCGCCCGAGAACTTTGTTCCGATGTTCTTGTTCTGGATTCGTTGCTCGACCTGGGGCAGTCATCCACTGTTACCTTCGGCAGGTTGAAAGTTTCCACCAGTAAATCGAACGGGAGGTCAGTAGGCATTTCTTGTTCTGGCTGACACAATGTAGGCCGTAACTGGTTTGCATGCCTCGGCCAGACCTGTGCGCCCACCTTCACGTCATACATGACGTTTCCGCGCTTGCTTTTGACCGTCCCTGGCGTCCATTTCGCATGGCCTTCCCGGTAGTCACGTACTAGCACCTTCTGTCCAAGCGTGAATGATCGCTTCTTTGCTCCATGCCGCCGGTTAAACTCCTGTTCCATTCTGCGGTTTCTTTCACCAACAGAGGACTCCGAGCCCGGTCGGATGGCGTCGAAAGGCATGCGGAGCTTCCGGTACATCATAACCTGTGCTGGAGAGACTCCGTCTGGTGCTTGTGGATTCGGTATTGATCGGTAGAGGAAATGGAACCGGTCAACCATTTTTATAAAATCCACCTTAGTCCACTTGGGTCTGCGACCATGGCGGTTCGGGCTTCTGCCAAGACATCAGTGTCGTCCGTGCTGGTAACTGGTAAAGACATTAGAACTAAGAACAGGTACGACCAATATTGCAGAAAGTAACATTCGTTACCGAACTCACATGACTTAGTGACTCTTTGAGCAAATCTAACTTCGTAATCCGGTTGGTTCCGTGCAGCTTAACATTGGTACAGTATACTGGGTAGATTTTTCCATAGTGTAGCAAATCATTGAGTCTGCGTTCACAGGCGATTCTTCCTTTCAGCTGCAGAGGTTCCTCTGAAACTTTTTGAACCGTTAGAATTGTAGGTTTGACTGATGATGTGCCAAGTCTTGCCCGGGTTCCACGAGAAAGGCTCTTGAGAGCATGCAACGTTTCTGGCAGCAGCGATATCAGGATATTGTTGCGTTTCACTGTGGGGTATTTCCTCTTCCCTGAAAAGTGTGTACGAAATACTGCAAAAGCCGTCTCTCTCACTGTGCCGCGATACCTGTTTCTTTTGAATTTGGAACTCGCTTGTAACCTTGGAGTATACGCGCATCTGAATTGGTGCGCCTTTTGACAATGATGATTTTTGTGGGCGCAATTTCTCACAGAAAGTCTCCCATCACCGTTCCATAATGTAGTCGGGGCTTCCGGTTCGGCAAATTTCCATTCACATTTTGGCCACAAATGACTGTATGACAGGGCTGGGGTTCTTCTCTGTGGTCTGAAGTTGCAACCATTTCTGGGTGAAAATTCAAACTGAGCAGCTTGTGGTGTTCAAATACAATTTCCTGGGATGTTAACCTCGGTTCCGGTTCCCATTCCACTTGAATGTTGAGTTTTTCTGATAACAACTGAATTAACTGCCGCTGTGATTTTTCAAACTGAAGCTGCCGCTGCTGAAGTAGGGACTGCATCTGCTCAAATGAAATGGTTATGATTGTTCAACACCTCCGTCGCCACTGTTGTAATGCTTCTTCTTTCACTGTTGTAACGCTTCTTTCTTTACCTCTACTCTAGACCACTGACGACTGTGGTACTGCTGCTAGCTGCCCCTTGAGACTGCGACTGTCTGACTGCTCAGTCACGCGCCCAGCCCACCAACGGAATACAGAAGACCAAGGTTCGGTAGACGGAGAGACTTATTGTATGAGAGCAAGGCCCAATAAATAGGTTGCGAGCAACTACTTAAACAACAATATTGGAGATGCGAATTGGCATTAATTAACACAACTCAAATGGTTCAAGTTCGTGATCCGACCTGCCTCTGATTCCGCATCAATTCGCATTTTGATCTATAGTCGAGTTCGATCTCTAATTGCAGATCGACGCACTTTTACGGCACTGCTCTCGGCTTGATTGCTAGCTGTCAGCTCTCTCCGTAACAGAATATACGAGGCAAAGTCGGCGAACAGCGACTTCTCGGATAGGCTGAAGGCGGGGCATGAATGTAACACCGAGCGAAAGGACAATGTGTGATACGCGGTGATCGAGTAATGTACTCTATACATGTGCGTTTGCGTGCTAACCTGTGAACCCGTTGTGTGTTGACAATAAAGCCTGTGCTTCCATACCGATCATTTTCGCCACAATATGACTTGGAACAGACTGATCCAGTAGGCTCAAGTGTAAAGTATGCCTGCTCACAGCTTACCTAGGACAGCCTTGGTTCATTTACTGCATGCAAAGCGGTTAAGGTTAAAGAACTGAAAAAGTTAACGTACTAATGGGGAATGCTAACAGATAATTAAAATGGACGCCGTTTATCAGTCAAACTATGCTAGCTGGAGTCAAAGCGACCCCTGTATTGTTGGCTTGAGAAAATAAGGAAATTGCTCCTTGCCGGTGTCAGTAATGTGTCTAACATCGGCTGCTTCTCGGATTGCTCTATAGAGTTGTGGCTGAAGCTACAATAGCTGCAGTATAATGAGGAAGACATCCGCATTATGCCAAAACATTGTACTGGCGTATCTTTGCCATGCGACCACCAACGGTCGCGGGAGGACTGGATATACCGCGACGTCGCCTGTACCTGCACGGATCCGAATTCGTGACCTGTGGATTACAAGTCAAGCGTGTAATAGTTCTACACGGTATTAGATAGCCGCAACGGATGAAGGGTGCGGCACGGTTTAGAGACGCGAGTTGGGCCCAAAGTATGTCTCACAGAAAGCCGACTGATTCAGTTCGTCCTCCACGACACAAGTTGTTGCACGATAGGGGGCAGCTGACGGTGCCAGTTCGTCATCGTGGCGCAGGTTGCTACGGCGCAGGTGTGAACGTGGCTACAGCCAGACAATGGATATCGCCTCCGATAAACCAGCTTCTATGAACAGCCTAGAAGTACACAGAGAATTGATCAGGCTACAGGTGAGCAAACTAACTGGTCAGCATAAGTTGTTTCGTGTGGTTCTCAAGGGGTATGCAGAGTACCTGGCAGAGTCCCTCGCCGACTAGTACACGTTGTGCTTCAAGTAGGACAAGATAGCTGACGTTTGGCGAAGCGCAAGCACCACGCCAGTGCCAAAGAAAGGAACCTGCCAATATCGGCGGATCGTATGCACGTCAGTTGCTTATTCTTAAATGCATCTCTCAGCACAGACACATTTGGATGACCCTCATCAGATTGCAGTCCGCAGCTAAAGATCCACTTTAGATGCGGTAGCAGGCTTGGTACATACTGTGCCCTCGTTACTGGATAATACAAACCTATCCAGCCGCATCTGCTTCCTGGATTATAGTAACGCTTTCGGTTGTGTAAACCGTGAACTATTGTTGCGCGATCTACTTGGTTCCGGAGTCCAAGCTTTTTTATTTTTCCGTTTTGTGGGCCGTGCTACTCTATGCTAGTGAGACTTGGCCTGTTTGGTCTGAAGATCTGAGGACACTTCAAGTTTTCGAGCATTGCTGCCTGCGGAGCATTGCTATTGTCGGGTGGCACCATCGTGGCCGCAAAGATGATGTGCGTGGGTGAGTACTAGGTAATGATACCCAAGCTAGTTACTTAGAACAACAAATAGCAATGAATAAGCTGCATTGGGTTGGGCACGTACTAGGTATGTTCGGGTCACCGATTACCTAGGAGAGCCATGTTTCGTTTGCCAGATGTAGGATGGCGTAAGGCTCGAGGTGGATAAAAGTTAGTTGGCAGCGGGAAATGTAGTCAATGACGACCAAACTCGGTGCCGTCAGTCCGTCTCGCCTTCCAGGCTGGAGTCCATATGATTCCCCTTGTGCTTGGCTTCATACGTTACAGGACATGGCTCTCAGTCGACATCAGTGACATGTTTGCTGTCCTCTCCTAGTCGGGTTGCGTATTTAATGTGTGTTTGGTGCAGAGTTCTCTGCCAGGTAATGGCTGATTATGACGCGGGGCTGTGAAAGCCACAAGAAAGTTGTCTCGCTGGTGCCGCCTTATCTTTGCACTATAGCCAGCTGTTCGTGATGGTGTGTTGTTGTCAAGATGTAGCTGCCTTGATCCTCAATGTTTGCTTAGGGTATTACCATTTTCCTGTAAGTCCCCTTTGCTATCACTTATTTTTCTTCCTTCCGTAGGTCTTTATAGTTGTATCGCAGCGAGGCATCAGTGTAAATGGTTGATGTACTGTTGTTGATGAAGATGATGATGAGTCCCTATCAACTCGGTCGATCAATCAGACTCTGGAATCGGCCTCGAAATTAACGTCAGCAAGACGAAGTCCTACTAATCGTTAGCCACCCAGTCCGACCCGTCACTCTCTTTACATGGACAACTTATCGAGTCTGTTCCTGAAGTCAAGTAACTTGGAGCCACTATTTTCCCCACTGGCCGTGCTACATCCGGAACACGGAATCGTATTGACAGCGCCAGAACAGTCTACTTACAACTGAGATACAAATTGTGATGCAGAAAGGAAATTAGTCTGCAAACGAAAATCCGAGTATTTTCAGTAACCATTCGAGCCACGTTACTCTAGTTTTGCGAAACATGGCCGCTATGATCCGAAGACATCCGGAAGCTAAAACTTTTCGACCATTGGTGTCTAAGGCTTATTTTGAAAACGCAGTAGCATGAGCATATCAACAATGACAAAGTCCGCAGGCGCTGTTACGGCCTTCCGAAGCTCACAGCGCACATCCAACGCCTCAGACTTCCATGCCTCAGTCACCTCCTCCGCAGACCAGACACTGACTTCACTAGGGCTGTGGTTTTGCCCTCGTCTTGTCAGGTTAGTGTCGTTGCCGTGGTGGACAACTGGAAAGGTGGCTCGCTGCAGTTAAATCGGATGTCAGTCTTCTGGGACTTCAGGTTGCGCAGTGTGCTCGTAACTGGAGAAAGCATTGAATCATTATCCCACGTGCAGCTTGCAGTTTCAATTCGTGATAATCATGAACCCGGCTCATCCTGGCGCAGGAGCTACGCGCAGTAAAGGAAGTAAAAGGGTTGGCGTGTGATGGCAGTTGGCGAACAACTAAAGCAGCAATAACGGGTACGTGAGAAGGTAAAGCGATGGATTTTCGCAAACGGGTAAGCAGAACGGATCGTGGATGCTTTCAAATGTGCTCTCTGTAAGTAGAAACATGACTAGGTCACACAGGATGCGATCCAGTCTCTTCTGTGTATTTACCGGAATGCGCAAACCCCAAACGCCTCAGATGAAATATCTCCTTCCAAAGTCTTGTTTTGACAAAACATCGGGACAAACATTGACAACCTTACCTCCAAAAATACGGAAAACACAACGAACAAAAAGGTGAGCAGGCAAGCAGGCTCCGTACATTCGAAATTGGTCATCTGGTTTACACACGAAACTCTCAAAGCCTGCTAGGATGGATGTGTTGAATGGTCATTGGTAAGAAAGGGTTACCTACGTAATAACAATCGGAACTAAGAATTGTGTCAGGCAGCCAATCAACTGAGGTCGAATCACGGGAAATCTCGAGATCCCGCCATCTTTACCGTGGGACTTCCTGTTACACACGTTTGGCTTGGAAAACGAGAGCGAGCGGCTATAAGGATGAGGGCAAATGCTGCAAGCAATAGATGGCGCACAAAACAGGCCGATGCGAAAACTCCGACCATCACGATAGCTACCATTTGATCCCAAGGCGAAAACCTAGGGACAGAGTCGGGTTCGAACGGTACGCAAGCAAACAATTCGAAGGGGGAGGTATATATATATATATATATTTATTTATTTATTTATTTATTCACAGTCTGTTAACAGACATTGTGCCATCAGAACCATGGCAGAAGAAAAAGGTGAAGAAGATGGGGACACTAATGTGATTAAAAAATATGGGAAAAGAATTTTTTTGGTTTTACACACGCCATTTTGTATTTTTTGTGTTGTTTTGTGAGTTTTTGTGTGTATCAAAGGGATGGTGAAATTGCGGAACAACATTGCCGCCACTGATGTCTGTTGCGGGCCATGACGTCCAATGTTTCCAACCACTGCAATTCAGCATCTCGTGGTCCCCAACCTGTAAGGCGGACTGGTCCGACTGCTGCCAAACTTGAGGTCGCCTTCTTCATACTCCTTCTCCACGTCATCGGCTGTCCACCGCGGCACTTTTTCCAATCGCTCCCTGGGAGTGCAAATAGCGCTCGACGTGGAAGGCGATGGGCTGGCATGCGCAGAACATGCCCGAGCCAGCGCATGCGATGTCGGAGAATAACGTCTTGAAGACTGGCACTATTCGTCCCAAGCACGCGGTCTCTCACCTCTGCGTTGCTTAAGTGGTGTTGCCACCACACCCTAGCAATCCTTCGTAGACAGCGATTATCAAAGACTGATAGCCGCTTCATATCTTCCGAGCGAATAGGCCGTCTCACAGCCGTACAAGAGTACTGCACGAACGGAAGCATTGTACACCCTGCCCTTGAGCTTGAGAGTGACATCACGACGACGCCATAGATGTCTCAGTTTGATGAATGAAAGGCGGGCCTTTGCAATCCATTGTGAGACTTCATCTCCAACACCGCCACCAGCCGTGATGCAACTCCCTAGGTAAGTGAAGCAAGGGACTTGCTCCAGAACATGTCCAGCAATGGTGAGCGCGGGTTCAGGCACCTGCCAATCCTGGAGCAGCGTTTTACATTTTCCCGGAGTGAAGCACAGGCCGTACTTAGACGCCTCCATCGCCAAGCGGTCCAGAGCGTTCTGGACGGATTGTGGGTCGTCCCCCAGCAAGGCGATATCATCGGCATAGTCCAAGTCCGTGAGTCTGTCTCCAGGAAGAAGCTCAACACCGCAGTCCTGGACACCTTCCAGTGCTCTTTGGAGAACATCTTCGATGGCGAAATTGAAGAGGAAAGGTGAAATAGGGCAACCTTGGCGAACACCGCTGGTCACAACGAATGAAGAGGAGTGCGTGCCGTAAGTCCTAACTTTGCCCGACGTGTGACTGTAAAGTACTTTCAGGATGGTTACAAACATGTCGGGCACACCTTTCTTCAGTAAACAGTTCCACAACGCAGACCTATCTACTGAATCAAATGCCGCTCGGATGTCCAAAAACACTACGATTGTTGGCCGCCGGTGGATGTGACGAAGTTCGAGAACTTGCCGAAGCGTGAAGATTTGGTCGATGCAGCCACGGCCTGGACGAAATCCAGCTTGTTCTTCTCGGGAAAACTCCTCTCTAGTCGTTGAAAGCCTGCCAAGTAGGACCGACACGAAGATTTTGGATGCGACAGAGATTAGGGAGATTCCGCGGTAGTTGCAGCAATCGTCGCGGGAACCCTTCTTGTGAATTGGGACAATGATCGATTCTCCCCATGAGCTCGGAACCTTCTCCTCAGTCCAAACTTTCGTGAACAGCGATAGGATTTCGCCGATAAGTACACTCCCACCATCTTTGAATAGAGCTGGTGGTAGGTTGTCGGGACCCGAAGCTTTGTGGCGTTTCAAAGATTGGACTACATTTCGAATCTCTGCTTCATTTGGGGGGGGCTGTGGAGACAGGAGGCCGCAACAGCTGAACGCCACTACACGGTTTTGAGACATGACTTGGGCCTACGTTAGGTCTAGCAGAAAGCCAACTGACCCAGTTCGTCCTCCACGGCACGGATTTCCGCGCGATACGGGACGGCTGACAGAGTCAGTTCTTCATTGTGGCGCAGATTGCTACGGCGCAGGCGTGAACATCGCTACAGCTAGACAATGGAGGTCGCTAGCGTGTGTGAAACTGTCCAGATAAGTGACGTCAATCCGCCCAGCAACGCACAGTCGGGGATGAATACAGGTGACCGATAAATTTAACCACGCTCTGTCTCTACTACACAACGGTCTAGCATGTCGCGTCTTCTGTTCTTCTCAGGCCGGGTTGGCGGCGTTCCAGACAAAGAGTAGAGTCAGCGCAGTGTAACGACACACGGTTACCAGCTGTTTATTATTGCGTGTTATTGCTAAGGTGCATGCGACTTACCTCTGATCGTTTGCTTCGGGCATTTGGGCTCTGCAACTGGTCTAACCTCGCACCTCCTTTTAAGTTTTCCAAAGTGTATTCTGTTATTATGGCATCAAAGCATAAACTCATCTTTCTGATATATTACTAGCACCACTAGCAATCCTACTACAATTGCATCAACCGCGGCTGTTACTGGACTGCTGTTAGTGGTGTAACGATATTCTTTTAACTAGGAGGGAGAAACCAAGATAAGTGCTTGGACATAAACCGTGCGTTATGTTAAGTACTGGTCTTACTTTGAACACCAGGCATGTCGAAACAGTTCTAAGGCCACCATTTCACCTTTAGGACATACTACTGCATCTGCAAAAAGTAAACAAGCGCTGCTAATCTTTAGCAACTCAGTCCCACGCGTTTATTCACTTTGCCCCATGCTGTGATGCAACCTAATGTAGGCAAGGTCAATTGTCAGTGATAATACTGGATGCCTGCACATCTCGGTGTTGCGCTCTAATAATAGTGATGTGCCAACTGTACGCCGTAACAGCGCTTCGCTGCCACGCGACCAACACCAGTGACGCGGGGGTTGGGTATAGCGCGAGGACGCCCACACTTAGACGGATTCGAACTGGTGACCTTATGCTTGCAAGCCATGCGTGCAGATCACTCGGCCACCGGCCGACGATGTTGTGCTATATATGGTACAGATGTACCACGTGAACATGGTGATTAAAACACCTGTGTTGCAAGTTGTATAACATCAGCAAAATCGTTTGGTTAGTGCATTGCAACCGCTTCCCAGAATTTCACACGCATCAACGAGTATGGCTTTCTCAGAGACGATCTAAACATATCCAAGCACGACGCTGCTAGTTAAATTAACAAACTGTAATCAAGGATAGCAGCACCTTGGGTACCATCAATGCGCGAAATTATTGTTACTTGATAGAAGAAAAAATGATGTTAACGAAACTTACCGATAACTGAGGGCTCTAAATCCACTAGCAAAGCTCTTGGGACAAATTTGTCACGAAGTACCTCACGAAAAACATATTCCCTTCCTGTTTCACAGTCCGTCAGTTCGCTTGGTTCGATTGTCTTTTGTCCACTGCAAGTGATTCCGTGCTCAACACACACGAGCTCCCACAGAGCATGGCTGATTTGTACCCCAGCCTGACCAATATGTAGGGTTACAATCTCCCCTCCCATGTGAGAGTTATTAGGCTTACACTGTTCTTGTCAAACGTCGGTCAAAAAAGGAGTGTTTGGGTTTTCTTGAGGTCTCCGATGTTATAATACACTAAGTATACCGCTTTCGCCCGGTAGTTCCACAGCGGGCAAACAGCCTTGGGCGAGCCGCCGTCTACCATCGATCGCGGGCAGATCGATGGGTTTGAATCTCGTTCTCCCACGCGGGAAACAGATCAAATATGTGCGCACTCTGTATGTTAACTAAGCAATACAAGCCAATATGCATCATGCACAGAAGGTCAGAATGTTCACTACGTAACGGTACGATTTCATTTTAAGCATCAGCGTTCGAGGTACGACTTTAAACCTAGGGAGCTTCCCAGCCCCTACAACATGTTACTTGGGCTGCCTTCCGAACAACCTCCTCGTGGTGCCAGCTGGGTGGTTCGGGTTTATTCCGTTCCAGTATATAGTTCGGCAGCAGTGTCCCAGGACGTGATGTATTTTCGCCTGTAAAGCGCTATCCTTATAGAAAGCAACATATGTCCGTTTAACAACGCTGCGACGTGGCTGATGTGACTCGCCACTAAATAAAGTCCCTGCCCCCTGCCTCACTCAGGTGGAGTACTGTATCAAACAATGGGATGCTCGGATTGTGAGGAGGATTGAGTCCCTATGTGTTAACCGACCAAACGAAAGGCGTATGAAATGAGCAAACAGTCACTGGCTCCCAATGGGCGCGGTTCCTTCAATTCGCCCGGCTACTTTGCGGGCAGGCAATGTTGCCAAACGTTCGGGGTGGTGTCACCAAACTTAACAATCTACTTCGATAGGTATAACTATTACTCTGTGACGTTGGTCCCTGTATTTTCCCTTATCTCCCCCTACCACTTAGGCTCAAGTTCCGTGACGATGCCACTATGGCAGCGAGATGATTCGCCATCCGGTGCACAGATTATAACAGTTACACAGCGCGGAACTAAAGTGATCCACCTTTGAGAACGTGTTCCGATTCGATGTCCGCGAGATCACTAAGCAGGTCACAGTTTGCTACCCAACAGCCTATTTTTCATAGCAACATTCGTTCTCCTAATGATATGCTGCAGCAGTTGAGGACTGGCAAATAGCTAGACCTGGGTAATGCTCGATGTCGCAAACTGGTAACAAAGTTATCGGCCCTGTTACTCTCCTGTTGGCGTTCAGCTTCACGATTAACGATGTAGTTAGCCATATGAAGAGAATAAGCCTCGGTTAAAGCAATTAGGCGATGAACACCGTAATTCTGCAACACAACGATTGGATACCGGATGTCTTGTATCCCAACACGAAGACAAGTGAGTTTTGAAATACGTGTAATCTTATGACCTTCAACTTGTTCTGATCAGGAAGACAGCATCTCGTAAAGAAGTCACATTTTTCTCAAGCAATATATATATATTTACATGGAAATCAAAGAAGGATACAGATGTCATAAAAAGACAACCGAACACAATACAGAGAAAGCCATGATTTCGTCAGAGGGCGAAGTAGAGTTGCGTGTACTCTCCCTTGTGGTAACAATCCAGTGTGTCGTGGTCAGTGCGATAGTGAACACGGGAGCGGGTGTTCAAAGCACGAAATGTTTGACGGTGTCCCGTTAGCTCAGTCAGCAATCGCGATGCAAACGGTCGGAGGACACCGCTTGAAGGTGACAGGGACACAGCGATTGCGAGTGTGACTTAGAAAAACGGACATCAGCCATTCCGCGTTCGTCGTCTAAGCGGCAAAGGAAACATTCATGGGTAACGACATCCTCAAGCGGCACGGTGCTAGGAATGATTTGAGAATGTTGTCATAGTGGGCAGTGAAACGATCGACATGCGCATAGGGAAATGCAACCAGGTAGATGCTGTAACGGTTCCTCCAGATACGGGATGTGCTGCACAAGTACTCGCAGTTGTTCACTGATGCAAATGATGCTTACAGATTCTGAAACTGGGTAGAATACCGGATACCAGAGCAAGCCGATGTTCAGGCGGATACCACAGAACAATCTGACGGAGATACGGAAGCAAGTAACTGAGATGGAGACCGTAGGGATCGTCAGGAGAATAAACATTCCGTATTCATCACCAGTATTGCTGATAAAAATAGCAAACGTAAGCTACAGTTTCCGCATTGATTTCAGAAAGATAAACAGAGTGAGGGTGAAAGGTGCATTTCCGATGCAACAAATGGAAGAGACTTTTTTCCAGTCTTCACAATGCCATGCTGATTTCCCGTGATATATCTCCGTTCTGGATACTGGCAACTTCCCATCGCAGTACAAGACCATCATAAAGCAGCTTTCAGTGTGAATAGCCAGCAGTATGAATTATTGAGAATGCCGTTTGGATTGTGCAACCCCCGGTGACATTCAGACGGTTACTGCTAATGGTCCTGGGGAACTGCCAAAATGTGGTTGTCTATAGAGATGACATCATTATCTTCTCGGAGACGGAACCTGAACACCGTGTACGACTGGCAACCGTACTACTACGACAGGAGGAAGCCGGTTTGAAGCCTAGTCGCAAAAGTCACAGATTGCACAAAAGTTCATGGTGTGTTTAGGCCACAATGTGGGGAATGGCCAAGTTCAGCAGCTTCCAGAGAAACGCGAAACAATCGAGAATTTTGCAGCACCGAAATCTAAACGTCAGCTCAGGTCATTCCTCGGAACACTAGTGTATGATTCGTAATTCGTGTCTATTTTGCGGAAAAGTTCAGTCCATTATTAAAACTGCTGCACGAAAACGAGTCGTTCGCTTGAACACCAGAAGTGGGTCAGATTTTTAACTACCGAAACGAATGCGTTTCAGAGGCGTCAGAATGTTGACGGCTACCCAAGCCTGGTAAAACATATTCACGGTAGCGGTCGATTCAAACAACGTTGCAATCGAAGCGGTGCTGTCCCAACCAGCCAGTGTAATGGAATACGTCGGCAGAGTGCTGATTAGCCCGTAGAAAAATCACTCCACGACGGAGAACAAATGCCTTGTTACGTATGGGCCTTGGAGAAATAGAGAAAATACCTTCTTGCGACTGAATTTCATGCCGGTACTGACTACAAGCCCCTTTCATGGTTAATTCTGACGAGAGATCCGCTGGGACGACTTGCACAGTGAACTTACCGGCTCCAAGAAGTCACCTTTAAAATCGAGCACATAGATGGAACGAAGAATGTGATACCCGACATGTTACCGCGCCCATCTCTGGACGAACTGCTGCCAGATAATGACCTACCGGTGTGTGGCGTCACCGCTGAAGTAGCGAGACCTACTAAAAAGTCAACGTGCGAAAGAGGTTGTTTTGGCCAACCATGAGAAAAAACGTCGCGGCTTATATCGGTGGATGTCCAACCTGTCAAACAAACCGTCAGATAGATACAACAAGACCACCGATGCGATCTATTGAAGTCAACTAACCTTTCCAGTTTTGGGGATTAAACGTATTTGGGCCCTTGCCGGTAAGTCGGACAGGAAACCAGTACATCCTAGGGATGATTGACTATTTCACTCGATAGGTAGAAGCAGTATCGATTAGGGATCAACCAAATGAGACGGTGGCACAGGCAAGGTATGGAATACCACAGTGTGTTACTACCGACAAAGGACCCTGTTTTGAGTTGTAGGCGTTTCAGACAGTATTGGAAAATTGGAACATCCGGAGATGATACAGGGCACCTACCAACCCCAATCCAAGGGGTGCCTGAACGGTTTAATCGAACAATGAAGACGTGGATAAACTCTACAAAGTTGGTGTGGGTAGTGGCATTGCCTGGGGTTCGTCTCGCGTATAGCGCCAGCAAACAGTTGACCACCAAAGTAGCCCCATTCGAATTACAGGTTGGTAGACAACCAGGAATCCCGCTTGAGACATGCATTACTAATACGCAGGAGTGGGACATCCCAGCAACACATCGCGAACGTTTGGAAGCAACCGGTAGAAGAGAAAGCTAGTCTCAGCGAGCACGGAATAAGCACAACTGTGTTGGAAGGTACGCGGTCCACAAGTGGAGGCCATACAGCGTAGGAGAAAAAGTGATGACACGAAATCACGATGGTACGGAACATGGAAGGACAGGAGCACGGAACTGCAGGGAACGCTGGAAAGTCTCCTGTGCAGTACTTGATCGGAAAGGAGGGAACTTTAAAATTGACAAAGGGGCGCCACAATGGTGGAGGAATGCCGCCTTGCTACGACTGTGACACGCAAGAGGGAAGCAACTTCGAAAACAGGCTGGTGTGTGGAGCCGAAGGCAGTGACTGCCAGGACGGAAAGATCACGAAAACGGCGGTGACCATAAACGGGAACGGACGCCAGGAGGGAGGGCAGGCGGAGTCACGCTGACCTGACGGAACGAGAAGAAATCGGGTCACGAGCGGCGTCCGGTATTGAGTCTGAGGCAGGGGAGGATATTCGTTGAGAACGCAATAAATCAGACAAAGGCGCCTTTATTGCAACCCACCGGACTGACCCCAAGCAGAGGGTTGCTTCCGCGGTCAGGCAAGTCACGAGCTATCGAACGATTCCGGGCTGGTCAGAATATGACGCGTTGAAGCGGCAATACGGGGGTTGAACCTAGCAGGGAATATTTCACCACGAGGTCCCGGAATAGCATGGACATTTCGCGAGCGGAAGGCAGAAGGGCTGGTGCATTGTGGGGATGAAATGTGACTCAGTAATGTGAGCCTACGTGAGTGGTGGCATAGCTGGTGATTGCGACAATAAAAATGGTGCTTCATTGCCGCAGCTTTATTGCTACAATACGACAACAACGTTGAACGAACAGAGGTACTGTAAACGTGGCCACTTATCGCTATTGCAACATTTAACTACGCCACGATTGCCTCAGACTGACAAATGCTGATCAGGTTTTAGAGGTGGGAAGTGAGACGTCCCTGATGTCGTAACGCCAACAGTAACACAGCTCCCATGACAGACGCAACAATCTATCTGATCAACTTATGCAACTTCGAGGGTGAACAGATGACCAGGTATGGATCAGTTCTGAATCAGCACCGATCCCTCAAGTGGCATCTGCAACATGCATCCACCCACGATTAGACATAGCTATCACGGCACCCTGTATATTGGACGCCGTTGCTAGTCCGAATTCTTGCCAGCATTCTTCTATTCAAGGATGGTGGTGAATTTCTGTGCAAAGAAATGACTCACCTAGTCCAGTGAGTACGGCTGTGGAAAATTCTTTCTCCCAACTGCAACTAACTGGTCACATTAGTGATATTCAAGAAGAGCACTTGCAAAATTCACGCAAAATAGGGAGATTTCCGCTTGCCAGGTGTTGTAGCCAATTCGTTAGCCTCCACACAAATCGGATACCTTGGTGTTGATCGTGTGCCCCACGACAAAAAAGCAACGAAACATTGAAGCAACGACTCAGTGCAGGTAAAGATGAGAATGCATTACATGTTTCGACGGATAATGGGATTTAACAATAAATTACAACATATGGTGATATTCGAGAGTTTGGTTAAAAAGCACTTGCGTGTTTACATTGCTGCACATGTGGCCATGCAGCTCAAGAAATACTAGGAAGCCAATTTACGAGGAAACAGTCGACAGGACTTACGTTTAGGTAACATGCTGTATGGATTCGTTACGGTGGGTTTTTAAAAGCTCTCAATATAACAACACTAGCAACCTTAGTACTCTAAACTCACCACTCAGAAAAGTTGAGGTAGTTTCTGAGGAGCAGAAGTCGGAAATGCATGAAAAACTTGGTGCAAAGACAGCTTTTCGAACAAGACGCTCTATCTTCAAGCTACTTGCAAGCCAGTGAACAAACTACACAGTTAAACCTGAAATTCCTCCTCTCATACTTCACTTGGGCTAGCACAAGCGGCGAAAGACAGGGCCAGCGCACTTGGATGATTTGCCATCCCTACCTTCAAAACTGCTCCATCCTCTAACATCCTTACACACATCATACCGACTTCAGGGTTTAGACGTAGCCCTTACCGCGACGGATATACCGAAGCGATTGATGTCCTTGCGTGAGTACAGCAGAAACCATTTATTTACTGGCGTTGTAGGTGGCTGCATTGGGTTCAGCTGAGCCCTTCAGATAGGTTCTACAGACAGTGGCTCTGGCGATTGCAAACAAGGTGATTAGTTTTCTTGCTTCGGCGTTCATATTTCGCCACATTCAATATACAGATTATTTTGATTCGCTTCTGATAAAACTCAACTTACCCATGCTCTTCTTTGCGTGGTTCTCCCATGCCTGCAACAAGTGCCCCTGTGATTTGTACGCTCAGTTGTCTGCCAGATCCGCTTTCGGAACACATATTCGTGCCTCTTAAAAGTAAACTTTGTGCTTTTGGTCGTCCGACGCCGAATCGAATCAGGTTACTTTTAAGATGTGCGTATATTCGTTGACTGAGTCCATATTCTTATCTATTGACTCACAACATAATTGATGTCACCACGTTATCATTACTTTGTGTATGTTTTCTTTCTTTTTCGCAATGTCTGACCAAATGCTAGTTGTTAGTTTCAAAAAAGTCCCTAGGTGTTGCATTACCCTCATTCAATATTTATAACATATGCCCGTGTTTTGTTCAACTTGAAGTCAGTTTCCGTTTTGGAGGGATTCCATCGTAATCCACCCTAATTTCAGCTGTGACTGATCATTTACCATCAACCATTGTTGCTGTGGTGAATGAAATTCTCGATAGAACAATGGAACGAGCGTATAATATGGACAAACAAACCAAGGCTTGACACGTCTCGTGGGATGGTATGTGTGCAGTAGATAAGTTCCATTAGCCTTATCCCCGTAGATTCACCCTGAACTAACATTAAGTCAGCAAGTTTAAAGCGAATATCTCACTCAAAGAAAGCATACAATCGGATTTTACTTTCTGGCGTTGTTCTCGCAGACCAGCCGCCGTCTCAGCTACTTCGACACATGCGTTCAATTGTCGGACCTTCAACTCTGGATGATGCTGTTCCCACCAACTGGAGCAATTGCCTTCCCGCAAACACGACGCTATTCTAGTGGTCCTCACCGATGATCTATCTCCAAACAAGCTGGCAGAAGCAACTGATAAAGTGCACGAATGAAACCCACACAACCAAGGCAAGCACTGCCAACCCCACTGAAACCACCTTACCTGATATTAGTAATGAGACGTTTACCGTCTTGGACTACGCCAATGACATCGCTTTGCTGGGTGACCATCTGCAAACCGTCCAAATCACCTTGAAACACTTAGCGATTGAGGCATGCAATTATGGCTTTTATTTCAAACCCAGCCAAAGCTAAAGTGCTATTTCAGGATAGGCAAGGGCCCGCGTCCGTGCGCACCATTGCTGGTGATATCCGGGAACAAGTGGATTGCTTCACTTTTAAAGGGATTCGTATGACAGCTGATGACGGTGTTAGACATGAGGTTTTACAGCGTAATGCAAAAGCCCGCCTTGCATTCAGAAAACTGAGACAGCTGTGGCGTCGTCGTGATGCCAGTCACAAGCTCAAGAGCAGGGTATACGATCCTTCCGTCCGCACGCTAATGCTGTACGGCTGAGACCTGGCCTTTTCGCTCAGAAGACATGAGACGATTGTCAATTTTCGGCAGCCATTGCCTGCGAAGCATCGCTCGTGTGTGGTGGTAACATCGCATAGGCAATATGGGGGTTCCTAAATGAGTGCTTGGAGCGCGAAATCCCAGACTTTAAAATGTTGTTCACCGACGCAGCATGCGTTGGCAGACTCACGTACTGCAGATGCCAGCCTATCACCTTCCCCGGTGAGCGTTACTTGCGCTTCCCGGAAGCAAATGGAAAGAGTGTCACGGTGGAGACCAATGATGTGGAAAAGGAGCAGCTTCAAGCTTAGCGTCAGTCGGATCAGTACGCTCCTCAGGTTGGGGACAACATGGTTCGGAATTACTGTGGTTGCAAACGCTGGATGTGGTGGAACGTAACAGACATCAGTGATGCCAGTGTTGTTGTGCCGTTTTATCTGTTGATTAACCTCAAGCGTATACGCATATACACACTTGCATATATATATATATATATATATATATATATATATATATATATATATATATATATATATATATATATATATATATATATATATATGGCTCGCTTGCCGAACAACCTCATCACCGTGCCAGCTGGGTAGTTCGGGATTTTCCCGTTCCAGCAAATGGTTCGGCGGCAGTGTTCCAGAACGTTGTGGGTTTTCGCCTGGCAAGCGTTCCCCCTACAAAAAGCCACATATGTCCGTTTAAAAACGCTGTGACTTGGGGGACGTGATTCGCCACTAAATAAAGTTCCTGCGCCTTACTTCATCCTGTCGAAGCACTGTATTCCAAAAATCTTATGCTGTACTTCTGGGGAGCATTGGGCCCCTGTTTGACAAAGGAACAAACGAAAGGCGTATGAACTGAGCAATCCGTCACCGGCTCACAATGGGCGCGATTCCCTGAATTCGCTCCGTTGCCTTGCGGGCAGGCTAACCAGCCAAATATTGGGGGTGGTGTCCCCTAAGTCAACACCCTACTTCGGCTCGGTCAACAGAGTAGTATACCGCCCTCTGACGAAACCATGGACTTTTGTGTTGTGTTGTGTTTTCTTTTACTAATGCTGTACCTTGCTTTGATTCCTATTGTTTCTGATGACTTTTGTCTATTCGTAGGCTGTTGGTATATATATATATATATATATATATATATATATATATAATGGTTGGCGGCATCCGGTTTCGGATTTGCCTGTCACTGTGGCAAGCCACAGGACGCCTGCGCCTACAGAGGGACCATGGATGGCATGCGCCGCACCACTCACAACTCCATCCACACCCCATATCCGGTGTAAACCCGAAGGAATAAGACCGGGAGGCATGCGGATGGGAGCCACGTTTCATCAACGGAGCCGGCCCACACTCCTTCACAGGCAAACACAAGCACACTGTATTTGGGAATCAAGCGCACACAAGGCGGTGGCTGAACCGTAGTCCGCTCCACACTGACTGCATGGAACCACTCTTTGATCCTAACACGGCCACAAGGACCGTGCACCCTGTCCCCTCCAACAACGACCAACTGTCTCCTGGACCCAGTATGGACGAGGTGGTGGGGAATAGAGAGCATGCACATCAAGCGCAGCCGCACCTGGGATATCAAACAACAGCCAATCATTCGAAATGCCGATATCGATCAAAGTAAACGCATATGATGACATAAATACTCGCCGAATGAGCATATATAAGAAATTGGTTGTAAGTGAATCCGTGATAAGTACAAAATGTCCGAAAGTTATTTTAAAAAGAACGCGCGATTAAATTACGCAAGTTTACCGCAATTTGTATGAGCGACGTGTGCCTGTAAGGAGAAGATTATCAAGTACGCAGAACAACCCAAATAACATGTAATGAATTTTATCCACATTAAAAAGACCTAGTTTAAGTGTAAGTTGGTTTAGCCTAACTGCGGTGAAGAAGCATCATGAATGCAACAACAGCCTCAGCATGGGGCATATATATATATATATATATATATATATATATATATATATGGTGGGAGAGCCTATGGTGCGCTGTGGCTGGTGGTGGCTAGATCCTGACAAAAGATGTACCCACTGCTGCTACTGTTGCGCCATAGTCTCATGTCCTGGGCGCCTCCACGTGGCGACCGCTGGGTGGGAGTTGGGTTTCACCCTTCTCCCTGCTATGATCCAGGACACCAATCCGCATTAGTCGGCTAACTGACCATGTGCTAGACCCGACGCCTTTCGGGTGTATATTTAATCGAAGGCTTTGGCTGAGGACCCGAGTCGTTTTCCTGTCAGGTGTGGGCGCCCTAGCAGTATCCTAGTCCATCCTCTTCGAAGGTTAGGAAGTGGTCGATGGCCCTCTTCCCGTAAAACCTAGCCATGGGAGACAACAGGTCTACGGGTTAGAAGCTCACAGCTCGATAGCCGTAGAGCACGAATGCCACGCATTGTCTCTGACGGTGGGAGGACACCTCCGGGTGTTCAATGGTTTGCTACTGCCCGCCTCAAGCCAGGCAGCCCCTGGTCAAATTGGTGCAAACCCGCCAAAACAAACCTGCGTCTGGCCGTGGTCGCAGGTGCGTATCCTAATACGGTCTCAAAACACATAATACTTGTTCCAGTACCTCAAAGGCTGCGTGTGACGGCCGTCAAGCAGATCCCCATCTGTCTCTGCAATCACATTCCCGAGCTGGATCTGCTCTCCATTGCCTTGTGGGTCAGGACATTGAGCCAAAGGCTCCGGGCGGAGTCCCTCAAGCAAACCTCCGAAGCACAACGACCACCTCGCGTGCGATTGCCCACCAATGCAATCGTATGCCTGCGCGCAAAGCACTCAGCATCGGGTGCTGGAACGTGTGCACACTACTGGACCGGAACTCCAGCGAGCGCCCGGAGCGACGCACTGCACTCGTCGCGATGGAGCTGGCGCGCTACAACATCGATATTGCGGCGCTCAGTGTAACGGCTCGCTGAGCAAGGTAAGTTGCATGAAACAGGTGCTGGCTACACATTCTACTGGGTGGGCAAAGCCGCCACAGCACCACGTGAACATGGGGTCGGATTTGCAATGTCCGATCGCCTCCATTGCCAGCTGGTGGGTGAACCAACGGGCATCAGCGCGCGACTGATGACTGTTCGCCTAGGACTCGGAAGAGGTAAGTTTGCTACTTTTATAAGCAGGTACGGTCCGATCATGTGTTATCCTGATGCCACGCGTGATCAGTTCTACACTGAGATATCCTCCGTGATACGATCTGTGCCGAGGAGCGACCGACTATTTCTGCTGGGTGATTTCAACGCGCGCGTTGGGCGTGATGCATCAGCGTGGACAGATGTTATCGGTTCACATGGCATCCGTACAGCGAATGCGAACGGTGACAGGCTGCTTTCACTGTGTGCCACTCATGGCCTGACGATCACGAACACTCGGTTTGCACTGAGTGCGAGTGATATAGCAACTTGGACGCACCCACGGAGTGGTCACGCTCACCTGCTCGACTATGTCATCGTACGTCAGCGTGATATGCGTGAAGTGCGCATGACACGTGTACTGCGTGGAGCTGAGTGTGGCACTGATCACAAGTTAGTGCGGACCAAACTGTACATATATTTTCGTAAATCTATGTATTGCACTCCCGCCGTGAATCGGCGTAAATTTAACATTCTCTCCCTCGGTACTGTGGCGAAACGTACTGAGCTGGAGAAGGCGATATATGCACGCCTGTGTGATGTGGACTGCATAGCCACAGTGGGCGACCTGTGGCACCACATTCGAGATCAAGTGATAGCTGCTGCCGAGGAGACCATCGGGCGCGCAAACTGTAAACGACCTGATTGGTTTGATGACAACAATGTGACGATCAGCGCATTGGTGTCGGAGAAGAATGCAGTATTTGCTGCACATGTTGCTGACCCCAGTGACTTGGGAAAGAGTAGTCAGTTTCGCAAACTTCGACGGCGACTGACCCGAGAGCTCCGTCGCATAAAAAATGCATGGCAGACGGAGAAGGCGAAGCAGATGGAATGCTACGCCGAACGCTGTCAACAAAGGAATTCTTTGACTGCTTGAAGGCGGTGTATAGACCGAGGTTGGAGCCTCTGAGGACACTGATCGATGGTAGTTCAGGCGCTACCTGCACACAGACTGCAGACATAATGCAGGTCTGGCGGAAACACTTTGACTGTCTCTTGAACAACCGTTCAGAGATCGACTGGCTTACATTGAAGGGTCTGAGGCAGCACGATGTGAAGACGAGTCTGGCGGATACGCCGACACTGGATGAGACGCAAGGAACACTTGCTCAGTTGCGAAACGGCAAGTGTGCCGGAGCCGATGGAATCCCGCCTGAAGTATTAAAACACGGCGGACCCGCGTTGTTGACTGCGCTGCATCACTTGGTGCAACTGCTATGGATTGAGGAGGAGGGGCCTCCTGAGCTGAAGGATGCTCTTGTGCTACCACTGTACAAGGGCAAAGGTAGCAAGCAATGTTGCACGAATTATCGTGGCATCAACTCGCTGAGTTGTGTGGGCAAGGTGATTGCCCGAATAATGCTCAATCGCCTCGTGAGTCAGGTTGTGGAACCTAACGTGGCGGAAGAACAATGCGGATTCCGTTCGAGTCGCAACACTATAGATATGGTGTTTGCGGCTCGTCAGTCGCAAGGGAAGTGCAGAGAACGACACCAGCCATTGTACTCGCCTTTTGTTGATTTCACCAAAGCATTTGATACGGTGAACCGCGAGTCATTGTCGTTGATGTTAGGTAAGTTTGGTTGCCCGCGTAAGTTTGTACGTTTAATTGAATGTCTGCACAGTGTTATTCGAGCGAGGGTGCAGCTGAGTGGAGTGATCTCGGATGACTTTGCAGTTGTCTCTGGTGTGAAGCAAGGCTGTGTCCTAGCTCCTGCCCTGTTTAATATCTATCTTCATGCAATGTTGTCTTGCGCTTTTGATGCCGCTTGTGCTTACGGTGTTCGTGTGGAGCACCGTATTGATGGTGGGTTGCTGAACATCCGTTGTTTCGGTGCGAGAACTCTAGTCTGTGAGACAGCTATCCGTATGTTGCTGTTTGCTGACGACTGTGCGTTGTTTTCACACAGCGCGGATGAGTTGCAGCACATGACTAGTGCTCTGGCTTCGACAGCGGCAAAATACGGGCTCACCATCAACACAAGCAAAACTGTCTGTCTCTTTCAGCCTTCACCGGAGGTGCAATCTTCAATATTGCCGTGAATCAGCATTGGTGCTGAAGTATTGGAAGCCACCTCCCGCTTCAGCTACCTTGGGAGTGTGATGTCGACTGATCAGCAGATACACGTTGAGCTGCGTATTCGCGTGTCGAATTCAGCTGCAACATTCGGGAAGCTTGAGTACCGAGTGTGGAACAACCATCAGCTTACCATTGACACGAATCTGATGGTGTACAAATCCATGGTACTGTCCGTTCTTCTATACGGAAGTGAAACGTGGACGATGTACCGACAGGATGTGCGAGATCTCGAGCGATTCCATCAGCAGTGTGTGCGACGAATTTTGCGGATCGGCTGGGGCGACAGAGTTGCAGACACGGAAGTTTTGCGCCGAAGTGGGATGTATGCAGTGGACTGCATACTTTTATTGAGACACCTGAGATGGCTCGGTCATGTGAGCTGTATGGATTCGACTTGGATACCGAAACAACTCTTATACGGTCAGCTGAGTATTGGGAAGCGGCACGTGGGGAAACCAAAGTTACGTTACCAGGGCATGATTAAAGTGAGCCTCACACGTTCTAACCTTGATTGCTGATCATGGGAATCGAAGGCGTTTGATCGGCGTGTTTGGCGCGATCTAATCACAAAGGCAGTTGCTGAAGTGCGGGAGAAAGGCCTCATGCATGCAGAGAAGAAGCGGCAAGTGCGGAAGCGGCAAGCACCGATGGATTGTATTCCATCGACATCAAGCGCATGGTGCTGTAGAACATGCGGTCGCGAGTGCCTTAGTCAGGCAGGCTTAGTGAGCTATGAGCAAGGCCACTCGGGACTACTACCGAAGCGACGACGGGTTCTGCACAGAACATAGGCAGAACCGGCGCAGCGTTTGTAGGTACCCTGCATTCGATTTACTAACCGCGTGCTTGCATGCTGTCTCTTTATTTCAGGTAGTGGGTTTTCAATGTTACCTTAATGCTTTTCTTTCTCATATAAATGTCTACCTGTACTCTATTCCATTAACTTGCACACCTCGCTTAAGCCAATTGCATTCGATTCCCGTAACATTTTTGTGTTCGTGGCATTTCTGTATATTATACTTTCTCAACTCGTGAACTTATCTAGGATTCGTTTGTAAACAACTTATTTCCTATGCTCATTAACTTAAGGTTTATGTCATCGTTTCCGTATGCATCAATCGAGTTATTTTCTTTCCCTCTCTCTCTCAAGTGTTGGGTTGTTGTTTGATATCCCAGGTGTGGCTGCGCTTGGTGTGCATGTTGACAAGGTGCCTACCTGTCTATTACCCGCTATCTCGTAAATACTGGGTCCAGGAGACAGTTGGTCGTTGATGGAGGGGACGGGGTGCACGGTCCTTGTGGCCGTGTTAGGCTCAAAGAGTGGTTCCATGCAGTCAGTGTGGAGCGGACTACGGTTCAGCCACCGCCTTGTGTGCGCTTGATTCCCAAATACAGTGTGCTTGTGTTTGCCTGTGAAGGAGTGTGGGCCGGCTCCGTTGATGAAACGTGGCTCCCATCCGCATGCCTCCCGGTCTTATTCCTTCGGGTTTACACTGCATATGGGGTGTGTGGTTGGAGCTGGGGGTGGTGCAGCGCAAGCCATCCATAGTCCCTCTGTAGGCGCAGGCGTCCTGTGGCTGGCCACAGTGACAGGCAAATCCGAAACAGGAATCCGCCAACCACATCTATATATATATATATATATATATATATATATATATATATATATATATATATATAGCTCAAAACGGCTTATGTGAAACCCAAAATAAAACTGAACCTTTTCTTGAAGATCATTGTGCTGTACATGTTGTGTGGATGGATTAGGACGCGCAATCTAAATGTTGACCGCGATTCCCATTGAAGTGAACCGCGGTCTTTCGATCGCGAGGACTGCAGCTGATGCAAATAGAAATTGGGTGTTGCCCGCCCGAGAACACCGCACTACTATGACGCGTTTCGATGTTATTACATCTCATTAGTCAGAGTCACCAGTCATCCAACCCGGGACCATTGGGATGCTAGTTGCGACCGCTACCCCTAAGCTACCGGGTCACGGGAAACGCTTGGCCCAACGGTATGATGAACGATGTTGAGGGTACTTTTTGAAGTACACGTTGTGTGGATGGATTGCGACGCGCAATCTCAATGTTGACCACCATTCCCATTGAAGTGAACCGTGGTTTTCGAGCACGAGGAACGTAGCTGGAGTGCCGTCTGTCTCACTTTGGGCATGCTCGTGTTTCACCCCGAAAATCTTTTTTTCTATGCCGCGCACTGTAGTAAATCTCGTAAACGACCGTCGCGTCGGCATTGCTATTATCACTACCGTTTCGAGGACGCCGCGTATAATTGGCGTCCACGGCACCAAGAGTCTAAAGTCTTTTTTACCTCCTACGTCGGGAAGCGACAAGGCCAGCCAGTAATGAAGACGGCTTCTGCTGGCTTGATTATCAGTAGCCTCCTGTACCTAGTTGACTCAATACTCAAACTTTACCTCTTGGTTGAGGCTGGTGCATACGTCAACCTTCTAGCCCCTTCTCTAGGAAAACGTCCCCTGAAAACAGCTAAAGTATTGCTACAGAAGCTATTTACGTTAGGTTTTATATTGCAATGCGGCTTTCCCTTCAGTTTCATTATCACTGATATACAAATATCGATCAATTAAATCGAATTTCACAGCAAGTTTGGTCTTGTGGTCGATTAGGAGACGATACCACGTCGTTAGGCGTATCCTTTAAACTTGCTCCAGTCCAATTCCTCAGATTTCACATACTCAAGCCCAACTGCTCGCAATGAAAATGTGCTGCTGCGGCAGTTGCCGTCAGTAATTCAAACAATTAACGATCCCTCTGAACCCAAACACAATATTCACCATCACATCGTTACAACTGGTTGGCCAGTAACAGCAGCACATACAAGCGGCTAAAAAACATTTGAACACATGTTTAGCCACTGGATCGTTCACCCTTCAGACAGCTGCCGGGCATCACTCCGCGATTTGGTGGTGATTGGCGACTATGCGGCGGCCGTCGAACATTGAACAACGGCGTTGTTCTGGATAGATGTCTTAACCACAATATTCTTGACTTCTTGCTTGGATTAGTCGGGAAGTCAGTCTTCTGAAAACTTGACCTTGGCAGAGTAGATCACCAAATCAAAATCGCAGCGGAAGATATCGCGAAAACTGTTGTGCTTATTCCTTTTGGGCAGTGCAAATTTCTTCGTATGCCTTTCGGTTTTCGTGACCTAGCACAATCTGTCCAACAGTTTATGGGTCAGGTCCTTCGTGGTCATGCTTTCGTTCACGTCCATATATATAATAATATGTTAGCATGTGCCACAACTGACAAACATTTAACACACCTACAACTAGTTTTGAACCTTTTGAATACAGTAATATAATCATCAAGCCAGACAAATGCACATTTGATTAAACCAGTGTCGAGGTTCTCGGTCACAAAATCTATGGCGATGGCATTAAACCTCTTTCAACTAAAACACAAGCGATCTTAAACTACCTCATGCCTTAGTCTATCAGTAGCCTACATCGTTTTGCCGGCATGGCCAACTATTAAAGTGGATTCATACCTATTACCTATTATTACCTATTACCTTTTCTTATACTTCATCCAAGGATCGACTCGCTAATAGCAAACACAAAGACCTTCACAATATCCTCAGAAGTCGAGTCCGCGTTAAACGCTGTCAACCTGCAGTTTATTCAGATAAGTTCTCTTCATCACTTAAACCCCAACGAGGACGCTACACATATTCTTCAGAGTGATCCCTCAAAATCCCCTGTTGGCGCTATTCTGCAACACTTGCTCGATAATGAATATTAACCGCTGTCTCTTTTCTCTCAGTACCTGCAACCCGATCTAGTCTGGTATAGTAACTTTAGTCAGGGACTCCTCGCCATAAATTAGCAGTGAAACATTCCCGTCATCTCCTGGAGGGATGACGTATTATCATTCTGACTGATCACTCTGCTTTCGACCGTTACTCACCGAAGGCAACTCCACCTCTGGACGATCTTGCAAAGTTTTACGTTGACTTCCATTACAACGACGGTCACAAGTACATTGTTGCTGATGCATAATCGCGCTCCTTTCTGCACCAACTGTCACATTCACTCATTGACCTGGGCAAAATATTCGCCGCACAAGACAATGCCGCTGAAGTCGTCCAGCTTTGATGGAACGCTTCATCAAAATTCTTGATTTCACTTGTGCTTAACTCCGATGAAAGCTTATTGTAACGTTCCAACCGATAATCCCAAGCCTTTCGTTCCACAGTCATTCTGTCGAACCGTTTTTGATCGTCTTCATGGACTAAGACATCCAAACATTCAAGCTACTTGGAACTCATTACCGACCAATGCATTTGACACAATGTATTTTCGGATATCCAGAACATCAGTTGTCATACTAGCGAAATGTGTCACCTTAATGTCACTACCCCGAGTACGTCTAACTTTCTGAGGCATGTTTCAGACACTTGAAATTTGAGTTAGTTAGGCCGTTACATTCTTCCAACGGTTTCAATCATCTGTTGACCGCAAGCTGTTCCTCTACGTGATACGTCCACTGAGTTTACTGTCTATGACTTGGTCGAATTGTGGATTTCCCTGTTTGGAGTTCCAGCCACCATCACTAGCGAGATAGGGACGCAGTGCAGCTCTACGTTTCGTGTTTTCAGTTATTTGTTAGGTTGTACTCACATACGAAGATCCGCCTATCCTGCTGCCAAAGGCTTCTTCCATCTACAATTAAAATCCGCCATTATGGTTAGTTCACCTGATTCATGTTAGTCTGAGCTTCTCGCTACCATCCTTCTTGGCATTCGCAATAGCATCAAAGAGGATATTGGGTGCTGCCTTGCAGGAATCGTGTTTAGTAAGATCCTCAGACGACATGGTGAAATAGTATTCGACGCTAGAGTCACCGGAAAACTAAACATTACATCGTATGCTGTACGTCTCAACTAGCATTTTCGATCCATTAGGCAGACTAAGAAGCGACCGTACGTACATAAATAGCAATTTCACTATGAGTTGCACATCAATTCGCTTATTTCAGCGTCCAGGCCGTTCGAAGAACTCTGACCCCGCCTAATGAAGCCCTATTCCATGTCTCATCACGGAAATTAAAGCATTTCGTTTTGAATAAGAAAGAAACAGAAGCCGTAAGCATTTACCGCCTTAAACCTGCTTACATGAACTTAGTAGTCGACGCCGACCCTGTTCTCAGAGCACTTCCGTCCCTAATTCCTCATACACTACTAAGCAACTTACTGACTCCAGTATGTCGAAGCAGCTGTGCTCTTCAGCCACGAACAATTCAACGCCCATGTCCTGGTCCTGTTGTTTCTCTCTCGCCTATGATTGCTTGATAAGTTTCGTAGTTATTGTGCCGAGCGTTTCTTATCAAGGGGAAGTATTGTGACAATCGTAAACAAGTTGCTTATGAGTTATGCTTACGATTTCGCATTTATCTGCAGTTCGTGCACAGCCTGTGTCAAGTAACAGCCGCTAAAAGCAAGTTACACAAGCTCGTCTTCGCGTGGTTATCGTTTGCCTGTAACCAGTGTCGTGGTTTGTGCGCTCGGCTGCCTACCTGATCCGCTATCAGAAAATACGTGCGTAGCACTTGGCGGTATATTTTATGCTTCGTGATCGTCCGAAGCCGAATTGAATCAGGAATTTTTTATGAGGTGAACCCCATACCTTGACTAATATGATATATTTGGTTAATGGTTCACTAGATGTTTTAATGGAACGCGGTTACCTGATAGGTGTAAGTACGGGATAGTCACTTCTATCTATAAAAGTGACTGTTGTGTAGAATCAGTGAGTTATTGCCCTACAACACAAAATCCGTCGATCTCCAAGGTAGCTCGTACACCCCGCACGATGTCTGTCGATGCTGATCTAAGAGTAGATGCCGTCCATATGAATTTCTCAAAAGCATTGACAGTCTAAATCATCTAATTCTACTTCGTATGCTTTTGAATGTATAACCTGCGATCCCGTACTGGGCTGGATAAGCAATTTTTCATTACCACTGGGAAATGATGGTTTGTAACACCCTATCCGACCGTATTGAAGCTGAGTGTGGCGTGCTTTAAGGCGTCGTACTTGGAACACGCCGATTCCTGGTCTTCATAAACGATCTCAGGAAATGGTTGTCTTCAACTCGTATATGGTGTGCTGGTGCTGTAAACACATGAAGTGTTATCACTACAATGAAGATCGTATCGCACTGCAAAGTGACCTGGATAATGTGTACTTGGGGCCGACCAAGGATTTGCTATGGATCAATACGGCCAAGAGCAAAGTTCTGAACAAACGACATCAATGCACTAACGACCACAGGGTAGGCTCACACATTCTGTATGTGAACGATTCCGGCGGGGGCTTGCAAGAGGATTTTTCTGTTTGGAGTTGACTGAAAGATAAGCAAACTGAGTAAACCAGTGCTTCTGTCTCCTCCGTAGGGCATTCGGAATGTGTGACGCCTCAATCATTGCACAAGTGTTTGGTGCATATGTGAGGTTGCAAAGTGAGCACTCTTTTGAAGGTTGGCAAGTTTTGTTGAAGCACTGAGCTCAAGACTGCAAAATGCAGATGTACAACGAAAGTTAAGGAGTCCTACCGCTTTTCATACCACCTCCGAATGAAAACTCTAAAAATCTACAGCGGAAGCTATCGGCGTCTACTGGGTACTCTCATAATAGTGTAGCAGATCTCAAAAAACCCCAAACAATCTTGCTACTATCGTTGACAACAGTTAAAGCTGACCGCAAAAAGCACAGCCTACTGAAATATCGAGCAAATTATTTCTCCCACTGAGTGTCATAGTGCTGGAACTCCGTCTCATTGCACTTAGTTAACCCCTCCAACAAATCGCAATTTAAAGGACGAATTGATGACACCTTGGCACATTTACTGTATTTGACATAGTCTATGTAAAGTTCACCAGTCGAATGTGGAGTGACCCATAGCCAATGGTCCAGAACTCAGAACAAGATTGCATCGCAGTAACTACGGAACTATTGCATATATACAGTTAACGGAATCGGGCAAACTCCAAGTCATTTTGAGTCCAGGTATACCAGAGTAAATAAGTGGATGTAGTCAAATGGTGCGGAGGAAATCTGAACTGCCGACACTATTCCTCAAAGCAGACAGCCAGAGTACAAGTGAATACATGACAGAAGTGTGAACCAAGTAACAAAGTCAGTTGCTCCAAACCAATCAAATATACTGTGATGAACGGTGTCAATGGTCCTAGGACTAGGAAAACAGTAGATCAGCAACTGTTTGCGTTTGCAAACACAGGGCAGGTCTTCAGTAGCTTATCACCACACGCCTCGGCGAATCGCACGAAGGATGGTGCAATAAAATCCGAAACGATCAATGGCATGTCAGCTGTATGTTTCTCAGCATGGGGTTACTGTAATAGTGGGCCAGGGAAGAGAGAGAATCTGAACCAATTGTTTTTGTGTACATAGGTCTGGGTTCTGGAGGCGGATCGCGATAGTTAATCAGGACAACTAGAATTAGAGGTTCAGTTTGAAAGTTTGTATTCTCAAGGGTCTACCCTTACGCTCTCGTCAGCATTAGCGTCCGAGTATTTTAAATCTACCCTGGTTAATACATGTTATCAGTATCTGAAGGACAAACCCAAACTCAGGTACTGGCTGAAGAAAGACCACCTAGACGCTATCAAAGCACTCAAACAAAACGAGAATGTGCTACTCTCTAGGCCGGATAAAGGGACAGGGATCGTTCTGATGGAGAAATCTGACTATATTGACAAAATGGAGGTCATCCTCAGCGATCGCGCAAACTTTCGTAAAATGGAGAATGAGAGGGACAAAACAGCGGCAATAGAAAAGACAGTTACTAAGCTTCTGCGACAACTGAAACAAGTAAACTCGATTGACTCTACCATGTTCGAAAAACTTCGACCCACGGGTACGGTAATTCCGAGACTTTATGGCCTACCAAAGGTACATAAGGAGGGGCTGCCACTTAGACCCATATTGGACATGTGCAACTCACCTTACCACGCAACAGCCAAGTGGCTAGCCAAGTTTTTAGAACCAGTGAGAAAAGTTTTATCCGTGTATAGTCTCCGGGATACATCTTAACCTAACCGGAAGAAAGATGTTTTGGTTAGACGTTGTGTCGCTCTTCACGAATGTTCCTTTGGAAGAAACAATAGACTATTTGTGCGACGCCATTCGAGCACATCAGTTGAACGTCGGCCTGTCGAACAATCGGTTGAAACAGCTACTCATGCCGTGTACTAGCAACATACAATTTCAGTTTAATGGGGTAAGATACAGACAAAAAGACGGAGTAGCAATGGGCTCACCGATAGGGCTGCTGCTGGCAGATGTATTCATGAGCAAGTTAGAAAAGAACTACCTGAGCGGCGTCATTAGCGTATTACCCTATTACGGCCGATATGTGGATGATATATTTTGTGTAACAGACAGTCAGTGCTGCACAGAGCAAATTCTATCCCTTTTTAATTCAGCGCACGAAAACGCTAAGTTTACCTTGGAATCAGAACGTCATGGTACGATGTCTTTCCTAGACGTCTAAATTAGCAGAAGATCAGATGGGTCGATCCAACGCCGGGTTTACAGAAAAGCCACGTGGAATGGACAATACATACATTTTGCCAGCTTCGTCCCACTAAGTCAGAAGCGCAACTTGATTAGATGTTTAAGCGAAAGGCCAAGAAGGATATGTAGTGAAGACACGCTCTCGGACGAGCTGAATTTCTTAGCTGGCCTTTTTGAGAGAAACGGCTATCCCGAAAAGTTTGTTCGGAGAAATATGGAGTGCCGAGAATCGAGGGCTACAACCGATTCGGTTGAAAAGAAATTGGTTTATCTGTCGTTGCCGTTCGAAGGGTATGGAATAGCGCAGGCGACGTCTAGAAGGCTATCCGACGCCATTAACCGTACGTACTATGCGGCAAGCCTACGACTAAGATTTACTACAACACCAATCGTAAGCCTTCATCTCAAGGACAGACTTCCTCGGTCAAGTACTTCTTTCTGTGTATACTCATTTACTTGTTCATGTCGAGCAAGTTATATCGGAAGAACAACCCGGAAACTGTCTGAAAGAATCTGTGAGCATTGCCCGAGGTGGCTGTGTGCAGGTGGAACCAAAACAGTGACAAGCGCCGTGTTAGCATATCTAGTTGATTTTAACCACCGGATCGATATGCTCCAAAGTTTTCAGCCAATTTACCGCGTATCTGGATGCTTCACACGAGCGGTAAGATGTCGTCTATTAGCAATAGCCGAAGCGATCGCGATCCGCCTCCAGAACCCAGACCTATGTGCACAAACACAATTCATTCAGATTCTCTCTCTTCCCTGGCCCCCTATTACAGTAACCCCTGCTGAGAAACATACAGTTGACATGCCACTGATCGTTTGTGAACCAAGCACGTGACCTTTGATTTTACCCTTTGCATTTTCCCCCCGTCTGATGTTTTAACTCAGTTTACTCTTATTAGTTGTGGTGTATCAGCCTGATGAGATCCACCGAAAACAAGCTTGTTCGCTGACTCTGGTTCTGAAAATCCGAAACGTAAAACTATGGTCAATCGGATGACAGAACATCAAAATATACTTGCCAATTGGTGGCGCTTGCGGTCTACGTGAGCGCGACATACTGGGGGACGGCTGGTGGACTCCAGATTGACTGACCTCAACCGGAACACAGTTTGACAAGTGTTCCTTCAAAACGCTGTCTATTTCGCCTTTGGAACTGAGTCCACAGTTACATTCCAATTAGTGAGTACAGTGTGATCTGACGGCAATGGATTCATCTTCCTTTACTGAAGTTAGCGAAAGTTTCCGGGTTCTTTTGATCTTGTAGCAGTCTGGAGATTCCCCGGTTTGCTTGTGTAAAATTCTAACCAAAATTCTATAATTGTACACCTAGGCAACCGGTGTGGTTTGTTGAACTGCTTGCTGAGTTCGAATGCTTTACTTGCTCATCGCCATTTTTGCTTGGCGCTCGTTTCGGTTGCAACTCGCAACTTCCCTGTGTGCTGTGCTTGATCCGTTCCCCTAGCTAGAGCGTCCACAGTGTCGTTCTTTTGTAGCTAGATACCAGGGAATCTTTCACTGTACCAATAAAAGTTTCCCTGCAACTCGATCCGTCTTCTCGAATCGCTCTCTGGGCTCCCGGTACAGGCAACCCTATAAATTGGTCACGTCGGGGTCACCAATTTAGAAGGTTGCCTGTACCGGGAGCCCAGAGAGCGATTCGAGAAGACGGATCGAGTTGCAGGGAAACTTTTATTGGTACAGTGAAAGATTCCCTGGTATCTAGCTATAAAAGAACGACACTGTGGACGCTCTAGCTAGGGGAACGGATCAAGCACAGCACACAGGGCAGTTGCGAGTTGCAACCGAAACGAGCGCCAAGCAAAAATGGCGATGAGCAAGTAAAGCATTCGAACTCAGCAAGCAGTTCAACAAACCACACCGGTTGCCTAGGTGTACAATTATAGAATTTTGGTTAGAATTTTACACAAGCAAACCGGGGAATCTCCAGACTGCTACAATCTGCACACTGAATACGGTATTATAGAGCAATTAGAAAGGAATTCTGTACAACTCTTTCGAAATATGGTGAAAAACGTTATAAAAATTGTCAACCGTGAATATGGTTATCGTTCTCATGTAACATTTGAAATATCTGACTCACGGTATTGCAGGACTCACAAGTGTGACATGTCATCGCAACTGTGCGATCGTTCTCTGAATCGAAAAGTGGTAAAATATAAATGTAACAACGTTTTGAACTGCTGCATAGATGTTGCCTCCATCACATGTTCAGGCAAACTTTTCCACATATTTGCCACTCTCGGTTCGAAGCACAGTGGGTGGGGAACTCGCTTCACATCCGGCGCGACAAGTTTGTATCTGTGTCCCCGAGTGCTGCATGGGCCTCGTAAGTGCAGCATTGGCCTCATCATGGGGAAGTCACCGAGATGTAAATAAATAACTAAATAAATATTTTCTTCTCGACTGTGCAAGGCACGCCCATGGAGACATGATCAGGTACGTGCAACTGTACAGACATTTTATGGCAATTGTAACAGCGACAGTAGAAAATTATTCATACATTCCTGATTGGAACTGTACAATGGTGGGTGTGAAGTAATAATTGCGCTGTCGTGATCTCGGGACCCGTTTGTATGGACATAATCGGTCTGCCATATAAATAAATACGTAAATATTTTTTATGCTCCTGCAATGCGAGATACGCCTATGTAGGCATGATCATGTCAAAGGTACAACTAAATGTCGGGGAAGGCATTAAAGTTGGTGAAAGTTTGCCAAGAACTTTGGAATGGTGAGTTCATACATGTATGTGGGAGTGCATGTGTCCATCAGTTATACGAGTTTGAATATATGCCACTGCAAATGCGGTAGGTCAAATGGGGTCGACTCGCACCCGACGATAGGACAAGTTGTAAAGTCCTAGTTTCTCGCACCGATCTTCATAAACGAAGCCACGTAAACTCGGGATAAGCCTGGTAGCAACGTGTTAGAACCGTTCGGTCTTTTGTGCCTCGCCTGCGGCGCTGTAGGTTCTTTGAATGACAAAGATTATGCGCTTCGTTCTCCTTATTGTAGCGCCGTTACCTTCAAATACCTCCTTCATAATTGCTGTCAACGCCATTTCCTTTAGTAGTCTGGTCCACCTCCATCCATTTCAACAATATGACTAAGGACGGCGTGAAAATGTGCGTTTTGTTTTCACGGATTCGGTAACCGTACGATTGGATACCACCAAGCAATTCATCCGACCGGTTAAATAGCTCTTCTGGTGTTCGGCTCGTCACCATATCATCCAGATACGCAGTGGCTCCAGAAACTTTTGAAAAGATGCTATCCATCAAATGTTAGGAAATGACTAAGGCTGGGTTCACACCAAAAGACAAACGGTTGTACTGGAACAGCTCACGTTGAGTGTTGATCGTCAGCAAATCTCTCGAGTCCTAGGCAACATCCACTTTGAGACTGGCATCCGACAGACCAATATTGGCGAAACAATTACCACCATACTAGTTCTCAAAAGTGTCTTCTGGTATGGGCAACTGTTACTGATGGTCTTCAAGCGCAGTGACAAGCTTAGTTGAGCAATCGGCAGTGCCGCGTACTTTGAGATTTGCGTAAGTGCTGCCTATTGTAGCAAGAAGAAAGCGGTAGTGCTGCAGTCTTCATTGCCAATGAACAACAGGTTCACAGTCCACCACGCCCGCGCGCACGTATAGAGGAAATTTACAGCTTACAACGCACCGCACATGGTTTTTTCGCTTGGCAACACATTCATGCCCCGATTTCATGCCATCTGCGAGATCCATTTTCTTCGGTTTGCCCTCGTATTTTTGCTTCCGCTCGTCGTATTCTGACCAGGCTGGATTGGTTCCAGTGCTCCTGACTTGCTTACTCGGGTTTGTTACGTTCTTCTCGGGACCATTCCTAGAGGCGTGGCCAAAGGCGTACTGCCCCGGAAAATCGGGTTCTCTGCCACTACGTCCCCCGCTCGTGGACCATTTCCGGCTACGTCCGTAGGCCTCGAGCCGCGTTGTCCACTTTCCTCCTTAGTACCCTCGTTCGTTTTCATCTTCCTTAGTTGCTGCTGCTTAGCCTTACCGCGCTCCGCGCCACCAGACTATGAAGAGTAATTGATAGCTCTGATGACGCCGACTCATTCTAGTCGATGGAGTTCTTGATCAACATTTGGTATGATTGCATATGGTGCCGGTCTTTTGGCCTTAAAGACAGTCTTGGTTCCTGGGCGAAGGCATAGCGTTGCCTTGAATTTGTGTAGTGATCTCGGCCATCCTAAAGCAGAGGCATATTTGGGCTTCAGCGACCGTGTCATGCTTTCGAGGAACTTCGTTAATGGGCCTGAATTTTCTCGGACTCGATTATACATCTGACTCAATGGAACAGCAAGTGGTCGTAAGGTTTGAATCCAGTCAAAGTCAAGAAGATTCCAATTCTGGCGGTCTGACTAGTAACACGTTCTTGTCTCTTCTATGCCATTCAATGCAATTTTGCAAGGACTATCTCTGAGCAAATTTCGCACACCATAGGATGTGGTGTAGGAAATTTTGTAAGACTTGATAGTCTTTGGCCTCTTTGTATTATTCCATGTGTTCCTGAAAAGTATCGAAATGTCTGAGGTCGTGTCGAAATACAGTATTTTTGGGATCCCAGTTATCAGCATGATGATGAATGGTCATCGCGATTTAGATCCACTTTTAAATGCGACAATTACTGATATAGATTCTGCACTATTCTGTCTGAAATCTTTCTTTCGGTAGGACTTCATGTTATTCGGCTGCGCCTGCTGCAGCACTTGCGGTACTTTTCGCAAGTATGCTGATTGAATGGGTAAAAACGTGCAAAATATCATGTTCCGCATGAGCTGCCTGATATAGGTCGTTTGTTCGGAGCCCTCTTGAGCGATACGATTAGACTAGCAGTACTGGCCTTTTTCACCGCGTGAACTGTATCGGTTGTTGCATGTAACTCTGTTCCATCAGAGCAGTGTCATGTTCCAGGATGAGCAAAAGTTTGCATTCGCTTACGAGTGACTTCAGATCTGGATCCTGATCCACCTTTGTATGAAACCGCGTGCGGGTCTCAGCATCACCGGGGGGACTGTAAAGCACTGACGAAAATGAGACACTTAAACTAGTCATCCGGCAAAGAGCGAAGCTTGAAACGCTCGCACTCGCAGGTAGCCATGTTTGATAAGGCCCAAATATCTTTCGTTTCCAGATTGGTAATTTTCAAGCATTGATAACCAATACTGAACGAAGATGCTGACTCACTAAAAATTTCAATCAGCTGTGACATTGCTTCATCGAACGTCAGATCCTTCGGCTGTTCGGGTAGAATGCTCGTTCGTGCCGAGTTTACGGATTAGTAATCGTACTTCCCAGAGACCGTCATTACGACTGAATTCCGTCCGAAACATGTCTTCCCAGAGGTTAAACCAAGCTTCCGAAGTGCATCCAGATTCTGCAATTTTAATTAAATTCACTGATAGCATCCATAAAAGATCAAGAGAATTGGCTTGCTTGTCCCGCACCACTGCTGCTATGGACTGCAGACTTAGGCATTGTGTCAAATTTTCAATCCTTTTCATTTGGGCTTACATTTGGGACTGACGTTGGAGAAGCAACATTTGAAATCGTGCAACAGAAATATTAATCCCAAGTCCACTCTTCTCCGCCGCCATTTTGTTATAATCTTCCCACTTTCGCTACTCCTGAATATGTACTTCTGCTCCACAAGACCTCTAGCCCGACCGAAACAAAAATCAAAGCCAAGTGACCATGGCAAAACAACGCATTAACCATTGCTATGAACGGTTTAAATGAAGCAGATCACGCTTGTATTTACAGTTTATTCAAAGACTTTCGGCTCCTGGAATAGGATGGTCAATTGACATTGTCATGCTAATCCGGCCAATCTTCAGGAGGTTGGCAGTTGCAAAAATTGGAGCATTCCAAGAAGTTCGACATCGATGCGATAATCGGTAACATTTGCTTAAGCGCTAGAACAATTTTTTCTGGAAAATGCTTACCTTCTCCAGGACAAATCCTCTGACTTACACATACACCAAATCAGCCTTATTACACACCCTTTTTAGCTGCTCGGTTCCATCATTCTGTTTCACATGTACTGTCCAGTTGGTGTGCTCATGTTCTTTCATTTTCTGTTAAATATGGCAACAAAATGTGGTAGTTCAGATTGTTTAGATGATGGTTGAACTGTTCGCTGAGCTTGGCGAAGTTGTTGCAATCTTTTCACCACCAATCGAGGCCATATTGGCAGTGCATTGTTGCATAGTGTGTAGCAGCGTAGCATAGGGGGGCCTCGGTGAAAGTGCCGTGTATATTTGTTGTTTGATATCCCCGGTATGGCTGCGCTTGATGTGAATGTTGACTAGGTGACTACCTGACGGAAATCTGCTACTTTTGTACTGGCCCCAACAGACTGTTGGTTGTTGCTTACGGAGATCAGGTGAACAGTCCTGGTGACCGCGCCAACCTCAAAAACTAGTTCCATCCAATGTGGAGCGGGCCAGGGACCAGCCAATATCTTGTGTCCTCCATGTACGCATGATTCCTCAATTAGATGAACAGGATTGCTGTCGATGTGCAGATCTATGGAATGTAGGCTGGCTTCGTTGATGAAAGTGTCTCCCTTTTACATGCCCCGGTTTTATTCTTTAGGGTTCACACTATATATAGGATGTATGGATAGAGGTGTGGGTGATGCAGCGTAAGCCATCCGCAGTCCCTCTGTAGACGCAGGCGTCGTTTGGTTGTTCTATGGTGGCCACAGTAACCGGTAACTCCGGAATTGGGCACCGCCAACCCTATATATAAAGGTATACTGCGTAAGGCTGCGTGGCAAGCGCAGAGTGGATCATATGAACCCCAACATGGAAGTCGAGACGGTTCAATAGCGACGAAATCCGACTATTCGCGACTGTGCTGTTGATATGGTATAGGTGCCATGGTTAAACATGTTTGTGTAATATTTAAGTTTAACTTTAGTATACCTGTTCCCCCTTCTCTTAACTAACACCCGTAAGTTTAGCTCGCAATTTAAGGCTCTATGGCAGGGAAAAACTAGTACTCCCAATTGGTGATTCCAGGGCCAAGCCTACCGATGAATTAGAGCAGAATGCAAACCTTTCCATGATAGTTATACTTGGATGCTCCAGTGGACGTTTCAACTTGGGGTGACATATCGATAGCTGCCATGAGTCCGCATTTCAATGATGACCTATGACGCAGGTTTCACTGGCTTCCCAGTACATTTATTACCACTTACCCGAACTGAGACCCCGGTCTCACTATCCTTCGTCTACACCCTCCGCCACTACTATGAGGCTACCCACGAAGGCACTATGCAAATCCGCTACCCTGGGATGATTGCTTGTTTCATATATGAATGCACCTTACTGAAATAAGCGTAAAGGGAGCACAAAACCTGACTAGGATAGTGAATAGGCAGGACGCACCTTGTTCACTTGAATATAGACTTTCAGCGTCAAACATCCACAGGCATATGCTGTTGCATGCAGATACTCGACCCTACCTTAAGAGTGGCTTGAACTTTTGAGCCAAAATAGTAGGCAAAAGATAGAGCGAACCCACTGATGTTGCTGCAACCTATCGTATGCATTTTACGGAAGCTTCTGGACAGAAGTAACTGATACCTTTCGAATGACAGGACTACCTTCCCCACTAAAAGCTTCGCCATTTCTTTGCTGATTACTGAATACGAATAAAGCAGCACCCGAAAAAAGTAAAATTTATATCTGCACAACCCATCGAAATGGGTTCAGGACCTTGATATTGATCGTTCCTTAAGTTCTTAGGTGGTATGGTAAATAATGTACAACTCACAGCAATTTGGGACTCAGAAATATGAGAGAGCATTGTCAGTATGTGATCCTTCTTGGAACCAAGCAATGGAGGAATCTAAATGTAACAGACTGGAACTACTGCACTGAATTTGCTTCCATTATGTGATCCGACAGACTGTTCCAAACATTTCCGCTCACCGTTCGAAGCATTGGGAGTGAGGAACTTACTTCATATACGGCGCCGTAAGCTTTACCGGTCTCCGTGTGTGCGGCATGACGTTCACAAGTGGAGCAGCTGCCTCAGCATGGAGAACTCATGCATACAATATGCGGTAGACCACGACGATGAGATCGACCCGCAACGGACAATTAGAGGTGTAGAGTCCCAGTCTCTCGCACATGTGTAGGGATGAATCTGGTAGCGACGCGCTTAACTTAATCGATCTACCACGCCTTGTTCCCAGTGGTCAGACATTAGACAGGTGAGTCGTGCTTTAACATTAGCCGTAGGATAGAGAACAAGCGACGAGTGGTAACCTCTTCAGACCAAGTGCCGAAGCTGCATACTAGTGCCCAACGCAGGTGCTCGTTACAATATGGCCTTCTAGTGTTGTCCACTGTCCTCAAACCACAGCATGAGAGTACGTCTAGGTCTTTCAAGGAAGATGAGTGTTTAGCTGTTGGCCCTTGTTAAAACGGCTCGTGCGAAACTACAAATCTTGGTGAAGAAAGGTATTCGGCTCATAGCGCAAGCCAGTAGGACACATTAGTTTCGTCAGTACACAAAATGGGTCATGTTTAACCTCAAACACAACGCTTCGCGCAATTTAGATAAGTCAATTCAACGGTTAGTTTGGTTTTAAATTGGCACGTACTGAAGCCGATGAGTCCAGCCAATGGGAACTCGGCTCGTGCATATGCCACAACCCACAACACTGTAGGTTCGAGCAGGGCCAGCCTACCTCATTCTCGTGAGTACCGACTAAGCTGGGTTGGAAACGATGTGGACTACTGCAGGCCAAGCAGAGCGGTGGTTGTGATCCTGAGGATGTGGGCCGCGGTTGTCAGGAGCGTTAATTTCTCTCTACCTCTGCAGGTCGCCTGCAAGCAAGCACACGGCGACCGACGAAGTTGAGGCACATCAGTGATAATGATCAGGGGCAAAGTTGGCCCCGTAGTATATCCAATGATGCGCTATCGGTCAAGGGATAAAAGTCGGTCAGAAGGTCATCGACTTTTATATAGTTCTGTCCAATAAGGAAATCGCGGATCCGCTAATACAACGAGCTTCCAAAGCGCACAATCAAACAGTGTAGCAAGATCTAATGGGTAACGTTGTGTAACGCTTTGACGAAATCGATAGAATAAACTCACCTGACTCCCACCTGTTCACTGATTGCAACCATTCATGCCTCGTTAGCAGCACATTGGTGATGCTTGATCACCTTTTCGTGAAACCGTGGTGTGTGGAGTCAGGAGAAATTTTTACAGAAAAGATTTCAGCAAACCCTTCTTCGATACTGCCTTGAAGGAAATCGTTATCAAACAAATTAGTATAAAGCTGTCTAATTTGCTAAGTTCAAACTCTTTCGAGATCGCCCTCACGATCAAGGATGCACAACATATGGTCAAAGGACCGGACAAGGACCTGTTGAATGGGTTTTTGACGACAGGGGACATGGCTGATAGATTACGATCCGCATCAGTAGATGTGAAAGCATTCGATTGCGATATTTGTTGCACAAAATTCTAAGGAATTCGTGTCAAATTGGACGCGAGAGACGGTTGGAAGCGGTAGATAGCCCAACACAAAATAATGAAATATTATACAGCAATCGAAGAATCTAAGGGCATTTGCCGTGTGCTCAACCAGATTCGAACAAGAAGCACATAATTTCTTCGGTATTTTGGAGAAGTAACGCAGATTTTACAAAAGGTGATTGTGAAATATACGTTAAGGTACCATGTATAATAGGATCCAAAAGAAAAATAAAACAATAATTAAAACTGAACGCTTCGGTATGTTTTAGTGTATAATATCAATGCCCCATAAATCCACCAAGAAATAATCCTGACAACACAATCATCGAATTAGCAACCTGACATCGTTAATGGTAAAGTCGCTACTATCCTGATCTAGGATAGGCCGCCGAAACTCCTTGTAAAGTAATTCGGGAAATAACGTAACAATGTAGTTGAGAAAATGAATGTGGTGAGGGCTCATCTGTGAACTATGTCGTCCAAACCAGTTCCGAGTTTCTCATGGAAAGTGCTGCTCAAACGTGGTACGGAGCGTCTGCAGTGTTCACCTGTTCAATTGCGTATCGTTCCAACACAGAATTTGAACGGAACACTCGTCTTGTTTCAACACAGCAACAAGTCACACGAAATCACTGCAAGTTCAAAGAATGGGTAGGTTCCATAATCTATTTGAGTTACGGCATCCCGCTGTACAGAATCCAATTATTCCGATGGTTGAAAAGCGTTTCACACCGACGCTAATCAGCAGTAGCATATGTCGGTCGTTTTGCGCGCCAACTTTTGATCCATCCGTATCGATCTGATCGTGGGCGCACCATGCCCACGTTCTGCGCGCTCAGCAGTGCCGTCTAGGTTCTGGTTTCTGGACATTGGCATTGATCCGAGTCAGTCTGGTCCTAAAACCAAGATAGTATGCAGCTGTAGGACTCTCAACGGGTAGCCGAATTTAGTGGCATTTAATAAAGTGCGTCTGGTCCTGTCAAGTGACCATATCGGCTCTGATCAGAATTCCAACTTTCCAAGTCATAGAGTAGGTTTATCAGTAAGTAAAAGAGTCTGAAGGAAGCCGGTGCAAAACAGCTGTGATTGTTCGTCAGACAGTGGGACTGTGAACGCTCTGCACAGTGCGCGATAACATGAAAATTTTTCTTAAGCGGAGTGACGCAGAGATCAATTCGGCGTTGGGGATACATCCACATGGACGAGCTTGATGTCAGTATCATTAGCGTCAATCGTGATGCTCTAAATTGGTAAAAACCATCAGAAAGGGACAATTTTTCGAGTTTAAGAATCGATGCCGAACATCGTTGACGTGGGTAAAGTCGAAAGCACGTTTATCAAATCCCCGGCTGGCAAGTTGCTGAACTGTCTTTTCGGGAGTTCACAACTTGAATATCATGACGAAACGTACAAACAGATCCGGAGAGTACAGCACCATTTGTTTTGGAGACTTCAGCTGGTGTCTTGTTAATCAGACTATGATCTCGAACCTAGTTCATACAGGAGGAGAGCGCCTTTAAGTTTACTTTTTGTTAATAAGTAAGACTGCTGAACACTGCGTTGACTAGACTTCAAAATTACCATGACGTCACTCATCCCAGTATCGGTATGGAGCCAGGTAAAAAAAGAAGACCGTCAACCGTTCAAAGTGGGTCGGATGTTGAAACTCAGGCAAAACCACAGCCTGGAAGTTGTCACTGAACATCCACACCTAAGTGCTGTAAACGCCGGCGAATCAGCAATGATGCCCCTATGGATCGGTTCTAAAATAACAGTTCCTGGGGTTAACCAAAGAAAAGTCTGCTGCTAAGGATTAGAAGACGGTATAAAATAAATGAGAATATGCGTAGCTCGGGGTATGGATGCGGATTTTGAGCTTTTCTCCGAGTTGAGTGATTATTGTGCAGACGTTCCGTTGCCTGACTGGGCAACATCATCAGTGCCGCTTCAGGGGCCTTGTTCGCAGTGCCTCACAAACGAAATCGCTATTTTCAAGAAGTGGAACTTTTCTGTTTCGCTTTCCGTGGTGAACTCGATCTCTGGATGACCTACACTAAACCTTCTGAGCATGTAGGCGGCTGAACAGAATACATAAAATATACTAAATTCAGAATATTCCGCAGAGATGTTCGTTGTTCTTGCTCTGTTACAATTTTTGTAGGGAAATGGTTGTATGACATTTGAGCCTAAAACTGAAACCTAGGACTTTTGCAATTGGGCCACGACTCTGGTTTGCGTTTGGCATAAGATCTGTCAGTATCCCAACCGACAGGCAACCGGTTGCAGTTTCATGATGCCAATGCATTAATGCGACGTAGCGATTCACCGCTGACGCTTACTGTCTTTATATCTGCTAAGCAAAAACTGGAACAGTAATCCCGTTCTCGTCCAAGTGGCAAGATCATATTTCAACTTGATGTGCTCAACTACACGATTCACCAAGCTGCACTTGCCACTAATCTCCAAATACCTTCAGATTCATCCATAAAAGATTTCTCAGCGGTCCGAAACCTCCACATTCCATTAGCTGGTATTTGCTGAGCATTAGAAACAACTTTCATATGCCTAGCTCAACTCCAATACTGTGGTTCTCAAGTACCCCCGGTTGCCTCTGAGGTTAGGTGCGCAAATCCTTTGTTCGCTGGTTTGCTACCGTCCTTCTCAAGCCAGACAAATTCTGGTCAATTGTGGCCGGACACGCCAACACTCACGTTGGATACAAATGTCACACAATGGAACGAGGAAGTGGATTTAGATTCTCTAAACACCACTAGGCTACTGGTGGCCCGACTAATAGCAAAGCTCCGCATGAGTCCGTCGGTAAGACTTTGGACTGGTTATAATCTTCAGCGCCTTGTAAGCCAGACTGCCTAGTCGAACGTAAAACGTGGAGTTCTAGGGCAAACCTCTACTAAGTTCGCTACCTGCGAATCAAGCCGCGGTGTCGACGGTTGATGGTATCTACCCTGGAACGGATCTCGCGCTCTTAATGGTCAGCCAGAAGAAGTACGATGGGACATATAAGAATTAAAGAACCGTCGACGAGTTTGAGGTACGTAGGTATCTCCTGGGTTAATTGCTGGGGCGGAGTTTCTTCAAGCTAACACTTCCTGTTGATCCAGGACGGCCTCAAACCTCCATCAAGAACACAAAAACAAATACGTTTTGACCATTTATTTTGTTCAATTATGCCAGTAGACTTGAACTTTGTAGCACCTAATTCTGAGTGTTGTTGCGGTTAATTTTAATTGCGCTTGTAACGCAGTAAAATTCGGAATGTCATAATCAGCCCCCGAAGTTGGCCCTATTGTGTTGCAGAGTAGTACACTATAGGCATGTCTAATCGCAAGTGTAACGGCGTCTGATTGCTTTTTCTTTTCTGTTCCCAATTTTTGCGCTGCTTTCCTTATGTACAGCGACGGGACGCCATTCATGACTTCCACAGTCATTCTTAGCTAGAGATTAGGACGATATAGGAAATTTTTATAATGAGCACCGCATTGTGTTTCTGAACTCAATCCTTCAAGCACAAGGGTTTATTCGGCAAAGACAACTGGGCGAAACTTACAGCACGTTTGGCAAAGCTATACTCCTCGATATAAGTGACACGCGTTAACGTCCAGAACTAACGACCCTTCTAAAGCAATATGGTTCTTTCTTTGACTCAGTTAAACAAACGATGATGAACTCACATGAATGTCAACCAATCCATGTCCAGCAATCAAATCAGTTAGACCTGTTGACTATTAGCTATCTGGCTCGCTCGGTTGGCCCACCCGTTCACTGGTATGACACTCCCATCACATCCTCTCTTTTGTCGTGTGATTGTGCCCCATATTGTTATACACCCCAAACACCCTGTCACTCCGCGTCATCTTCGTTGTATCCGCGGCCATGCTCTCTTTGCCGCACGCCATCGGGAGATCTACTCCCAGTCCATCTCCTTACCTCCGGTGTCTTCTCAAATGCCCTCGAATTTTTCTGAGCGTTTTCTCTCCAACATTTATTTCGTATGATCTTGCACCGACTGTTAGGTCTCGAGCGGCCTACTCTGTCGAAAATCGCACAGTCTAAGAAGCAAGTCGAGCTGGCGTCACTGATTCAGGCCGAATGTTGTAATGTGTATGTACAAACAGAATTTCACACAGTTCAAAGTCAAGTGCGCACGGAAACGGAACAAACTGATTTGTTCAGAAAGGTAATTACGCAAGTTCCCACAAGTAACTGTTTGTTTTATATCAGTACTCAGTTACAAGCAAACTACTATTTTTTCCGTGTTGCAGAACATTTGTTAGTATCGTTTGTTTCACACCACTCACACGTCTCTTGCTTCTGGAGACCTATAAAATCAAACGAGCACACAACTGTGAGTCGAACTGTATCGGTTTGTTTTTCGTCCCACGTCGGCCTGTTCGGTGTCCATCAATATGCTACTTGTCCGGTGGGCTGTCTTTTGAATCGCGAGGCGCAACGTAGACGCTGCTACGTCGAAACCCTGAGGACACAACACCGACCTTCGCAGTCAACACACCTTTCTTCCACCGCTCTTGATTATCGGGTAATGGTTGAACATACACTACCTCCCTCACTATTAGCTCAGGCAGCACCACTGCACCGCGATCGTAGTACCGTTCGTGGGTGGTCATTCGTCTTCTCAGATGGATCTCTAATCGTTTATGTTGTGGCGAAACTGAACGCAAAAGTGTGATAGAGGCCGGTATCAGAGCTCTAGTCCTTCGGCTCTATAGGTGCTGCGCCGGGCTTAAACCGATATTCGTTGTAGGTGTGTCGCGATGCTTCAGTAGAATGAGGTACGGGTTCTCGCTAATTGCTCTAGCCTTTGCTAACAGTCACTTGGCCTGCTTCACTGCTGGCTCCGTCTTTCCATTCGTTCGACTGTGGTATGGGCTGGATTGCTGGTACACGGATCCCTATTTATGTGCTAAGGCCTGCAGCGCAGCGCTGGTAAAGCGAGGGCCGTTGTCGTAGACCAGTTCCTCCGGCATACCGTGCCGCGCGAACTGACATCTGAGCTTGCTGATTACTGCCTCTACGGTCGTAGTGGCGAGTAATTGGATTTCAACATAAGCTTAGTAATTCACTGTGAGTAAGTAATCTTTCCCGTTGTCACAGAATCAATCCATCGCCACCTTCTACCACGGTCGATCGGGAACATCATGCAGCATCACTAGTTCCCCTGTCTGCCGGATTTCGTGTGAACGGCACGCTTCACAATTCGACACATAACCCTTGATTTGACGCGTTATTTCTGGTCAAAAATCAACTTTCTTGCTCGATGGATTGTATAGTTTGCACTCAGGTGAGTGTAATGAAGGTATTTCAGCATGTTTCCTCGGGGCGATGACGGAATCAGAATGGGGCTCCCCTCTGAACAGCAACCCATCATAGACAGAGAGTTAGTTCCTCCCGAATACTGAAGTAGGGTGTTAGTTCCTTCGGCAGCTGCTGCTTCGTTTCTGGCCAACCACTTTTATAATATCTCGCAAAGCTGAAAACGTCACATCTTCCGCTGTGTGATGTCCTATTTCATTCAGACGATCTTTCGTCACTGCCAGGTGTTGTACCAGGTTTACTGCCTAGACCTCTTCTGGATTATGCTCAAGCAGCGCTAGATGGGCTCTTGACATCTGTGCACCAGGAGTGTACACAATCTCCACGTCGTACTTTTGAAACCGAATAAGCATACGCTGATGACGATGGGGAGCGATGTGCAGCGGTTTGCTGGCTATTGTGGTTGGTATACACAGTTGTCTTTCTTTCGAAAGTATACTCGTTGGAACATTCCATTGCATAAACTACCGCTAGCATCTCCTTCTCAATCTGCGCATAGCGCTACTCGGTCATGGTGAGTGCTCGGTTGCGGAAATTCAAAGGTTTACCATTCCGTAAGAAAACTGCATCTATTCCGTCCTGGCTACTGTCACACTGCACCTCCAGAAGGCTGAGCCGGATCTTAATATCCGAGTCCAGGCAAGTTGCTTTTAAGGTGCCTAATAGCTGCAAACGCAGTTTCCTGTTCCTTTCCTGAACTCTACTACTTTGTGAGTTAACTTGCGAATTGGCGTCATGAGATCAGCGAATCGAGGTCTAAAACGGCTCAAATAATTCACCATGTCGTTCAAGCGATGGATTCCCTTCAAGTCGTTAGGAGGTGGCATCACTCGTATTGCCTTGCTTATTCCTGGATGGACCCGGATCCCTTGGGTAGTTAGCACATGCTCATGGGAAACCACCAACTTTATCCGAAGCTCAATTATCTCCGGTTAAGCTTGATGTCTCTTTGCACACAACGCTGCAAGAAACTTTGGAGATTAGCGTCATGCTCCTGTTCCGTCGAGCCATAGATTAAAACATCGCCTGCCACACATGTTACACCATGCAAAGCGTTTAGCGTTTGCACCAAGCGTTTTTGGAAAATTTCACTCGACACCCTCAAACCAAACGGTAAACGCAGCCAACGATAACGCCCGAACGGTGTTGCAAAAGTAGTAAGGAAACTGGATTCTTCATCTGGAACCACATGCCAAAATGCGGAAGACAAGTCTATCTTCGTGAAATACTTAGCTTTGGCCAGGCGAGGCAAGATATCTTCTAGGGTATGTAGCGCATAAGTCTCCCTACGCAGGGCCTCATCTAATGGTTTCGGGTCGATACACACGCGCAATGCGCTCGTCTTCTTCGTAATGATTGCGTCCTAACTAACACATTCGGTTGGCTCGTCAAGTTTGGCAATCACACCCTTACACTGATTTGTTCAACTTAGCGCGGAACCTGTCACGCCGTACAAATGGAACTCTCATAGCCGGTAGCGCAGTCGGTCGTATCAAAGGATCTAAGGACAAGTGAGCGGTTCTCGCATACTTTTCCAAACCCGGGCTAAGAACAAGTGGATCCTGGTCAATAATATCGGCTTCGCCACGCAAGCATGCACGAAAGGATCATGATTAAAAACCACAAAACCGAGAGAGTGGATCGAATCAATGTAAACTATCGGCGTGAGTTCCGTATCCACGACCAAAAATTCCAGTCGATATTAGGCTGCGTCCCTTGGGTTACCCACTTCAATTGTGGCTGGGCCCTTTGGATGAGGTCTGGAACCATTCCACATGCGTAGGCAATCTTGATCGGATGGAATGCGCACTCCAGGACAGTCCTTCCTTGCTAGAACGGTATCAGTAGCACTTGTATCGTTTCCCATCAAAATCGTTGCAAAACTGTACAAGCCAGTGTGTACAAGTGTTTCCCGACTCGTCCTTGGAGTTCGTGCAGTCGTGGGGTGAAGGCGTCGGTTGCGATATATCAGTAGCTTAACGTCGAAGGAGTCTGATCATCAAGTGTATTCACATACCGTGAAGCGGAAATGTCAGTCTACATCGTCAAACCAATCAATGAGGAAAGAGTTGGCTGACCCGGATACGGACTCCAAACGCTTGTGTTCATATCAAGACGCGTCTGAAAATTGGTCGGATAGGTGGAGCTTAGTTTAGCTTGCTTGAAGAACAGACAATGATTCCCCGTGATATCAGATGTAAGGTACTCAACATATTGACACCGCCCGACTAGAGTTCTTTGGACTGACGGAGGACGCAGGTAAATCACGTGGGTCAGTTAGATAGAAGTGTCATCGAAAATACGAGAGCACTGTTCCAGTTTATTAGACACACGAGCCCAAAAAGATTTCCGTGAGTAAGACAAAAGCAAAAGGAGTGGACCAAAGATCTACTCTCAGACACGTAGACCAGAATGTTGTGTTGAGCAATTCGAAGAGCAGTTGAGCTGGTCGGTTCACCAAAATTGGCGATCAAGTTGCCTGAAGATACTTGGGAATTTGATCTATCAAGCTTCCATTGTCGATGAGATTCGACACGAAATAGTGTGGCCTAAGCGGAACGAAACACCTGGCCCAGACAACCTTCCGCGATAGATCCTGAAGGCTGGTGACAATTCACCAGCAAGGATCTTGATTTCGTTGCGCGACATTACTTGAGGTAAACAGCAAGCGTCCTCTGAGTAACAGTTGTTAAATGTTCTTTACGTTAGTTACAAGGTGCAACCAGAGGCTCGAGAAACTTCCGTAGTGTCAATCCCATCTCATGTGCCTACGAACTATGGAGCGAGTTACCTACTCTAGTGGGGAAACAGCTCGGTGAAAGTGAGGGTTTTAAAGGTAGAGAACGCATTGACGCCATTTTTGCGCTTCAATAGGTGTTTCCCATTTCACTAGCAGCCGAACACAGTGCTTTTCTTAATCTAAAAGCTATTCCTGATTCGGCTGATCGCACTGGCTTGTGGATGTGACTACCGTTGAAACCCATAGCTGAGTACCCATAAGTTTAAAACCTCTATTCCGCCAAACCTCTGGCCATGTACAGATCTAGGGAGAAATCATTTTTGAGTTTCCCGTGAAAGGTTCCGCGAGTCAAAGTTGTTCAACCGCGTCACCTAAAACTGTGTGCCGCCAAAAATCAAGAAAGCACTCCATGCACTCTGGTGCAGGTGCGCCAAGTGACCCCGCTAAATGTACACACCACCGCCCGTTTCACCAGGCCGCGCGAAGTGGGACTATTTTCCTGTCTTCAACGAAGTTGATTCGGGGCGAGCGCAAGAAGTAAGGAACGGACGATGTATTTACTGAACCTTATACCTCAACGTAATAATTCATTCTCACTATAATCCAAGCGAAATCCTCCTCCGTGTCGCCTTTGCTTAGCCGTAAAAAGCAATCTGTAAAGGTCCGTCTTCCTCCGATGCGCGCCGGGCTTAGGTGGTTCGGCAATCAATCGATGTAGTCGTTGTGTTTCAGTCAATTAATCGGCAGTACTTGGGTGTATGCGGCTAATCGCGGCTAAGTTTTCGACGGTGTCGCAATCCCTTCGTCCGTCTACCCTAGGCGCGGGGCGCAATTCGTGATAGCAATTCGCGCGTCGATTAGGATTACCTACGAGCGAAGCTCTGAGCCTCGAGTCATTGAACTCGGACGAATAGGATACTGGCAAACAATCAAGCATAGGAGGCGACGAATCTAGTACCGATTGACGGAGGCAACGATTTTAAACTTTGGCACTTCACCTAGTGTCGATATTTTGTTGAACGACCGCCCCTCGAAACTGGAGCAGGTAGGCTGTACAGACACTACTCTATAGAACGATGCCTCGAGTTGCATGTTCTGGCATGTACTTATCACCTTCAGTGTAAACGTGACGTTACAGGATGGCCTAGCTCACCACCAGCTCTCATCATTTCTGGATTGCTTTTCTGAGGAGCCGTACCAAGGTTAAATGACTGCGACGGAGGAACCTTGTGACATGTTTTCGAAACGTTTCCTAGTCGTAGGTGAGCAGTCATTAGTCGCGCGCTCATGCCTGTTGGTCCACCCACCAGGTGGCCATGAATGCAGGCAGATATTGCAAATCCGACCCCATGTTCACGTGATGCTGAGGTGGCGTTTCCCACCCAGTAGATCGTGTAGCCAGTACCTGCTTCAGGAAACTTACTTTGCTCAGCGAGCCGATTCTCACTGAGCGCTGCAATATCGATGTTGTAGCGCGCCAATTCCGTCGCGACCAGAGCAGTGCGTCGCACAGGGCGCTCACTCGAGTTCCGGTCCAGGAGTGTGCGCACGTTCCAACAATGCTGGGTGCTTTGCGCGCAGGAATACGATTGCATTGGTGGATAATCGCACGCTTGGTGGTGGTTGTGCCTCGAAAATTGGTTTGAGGCACTCTGCCCGGAGCCTTTGACTCAATAGTCCTACACGCAAGGCAGTGGGGAGCAGATCTAGCTCGGGAATGTGGTTGTAGAGATAGATTGGGATCTGCTTGAGGTCCGGCATACGCAGCCATTGAAGTTCTGGTACAATTCATGTGTTTTGCGACCGTAGTAGGATACGCATTTGCGACCACGGCCAGAAGCAAGAGGGTTTTGGAGGCTTTGCTCCAATTTGATCAGGGGCAGCATGGTTTGAGGCGGGCGGTCCCAAACAATTGAGCACCCGGAGGTGCCCTCCCACCGTCAGAGATCATGCGTGGCCCTCGTGCTCTATGTCAATCAAGCTGTGAGCTTATAACACTGGATCTTTTGTCTCGCATGGCTAGGTTTTACGGAAAGAGGGTCATCGAGCACTTCCTAACCTCCGAAGAGGATGGACTAGGATCCTGGCACGGCGCCCACAAGTGACAGGAGAACGACAATGGGCATAAGCCAAAGCCTTCGATTAAATGTACACCCGAAAGTCAACGCACCTAGTACGTGGGCAGTTCACTGACACAAATTTGTCTTCAGTTTATCTCTGGTTGGGTTGGACTGCACACAAGGCGGAGAGCAGATCCCAGGCAGCCTTACAACAACCACCTATGGTAGTCGCATTACGGAGATAGCTAATGAATGTCGCACAGCTCGGACCTTCAGGTACAAATGGTTTATGGGATGAAGAGCGAGAAGAAAAATGTAGCTAATCACGTCCACACAGCATTTTCATGTGTAATGCCAATCTGTTGCATTACTAACGGCGCAGCTCCACCAATAGTGTCCCCCATTTTAAATCAATTAGACAATAGTAGTGAGTCGTCACCCAATCACCGGAGCTTGGCAGTGACAATATCCGGGGTCGCTTGGTTCCTATCTGACTTGCTGCCTCGTAGGTCTTGCTGGTATACATCCACCATCTGATAACCCACTCCCATGTGTGCGTTGCCAAGGTTCATGTAACCTCTCAAAGCCTCAGGCTGTGATGGAAACAGTGGGATGTAATCCCAGTGATTAAGGGAACGGTTTATAACCTCGGTCTGTGACCAGTGAGGACTACACGGGTGAGAGATCTGACCGCTGTACACGGAGATTTATTATGCTGTATGAGTCTGATTACTGAAATTCGCGAGTTAGTGCTCGTATGTGGTGTAACCTATGTGGGACTACCGCCAAACTTCGTTACCTGGTCGCAGATTGCAAAGCTCTCAATGCCTAAATGAAAGCCCGGTTCAACCAAGATCATCGCACACTCGGTCATGTTCCCTGAATGCCTGTATATTGTATGCCAATGCTGAGTCTGGTTAAATGAGGCCCCAGGGGTCTCAGTCGATGACACGGCAGAAGTTGGCAAGGAAACTCACCGAAATGCTGAGTCGGGTTGGTCGTTGCCACCTTCATGGATGGGAACTCATGCATCGTCCAACTCCACAATTAGACGCCTTAACGAATACGATGCGGTCACAGAGTGTTACCAATAGGATTCTGTTAGGAGGCACAAACCCTAACAAAATCTGTCGGATACACCATACGGCGAGCTAGCGCAAAGCTGAGTGACTTATCTCATGCCTTGGCCCTGGCACAACTACTGACATTTTGCCACAATGAGCATTTCGAAGTTACTTTGTAGAAGGATTTTATAAGCCAATACAATCGCATTTTGTGACTAATTTGGGCTTTCGGAAGAAAACGTACCTCTTCAAAGTGTTTCGACGTGTTTGAGCGTTTGGGCTTGGAAGTCGGCACGCTCTCGATTCATAAGGGGCCACAAGCTTTTCAACTCCATTAACTCGGATTCTTAGCTATGCAATTTGAGGACTTAAATTCTAGCTGGTTTCTTTTGCCTTAGCATCATTATTAACCATCTTTATGCGGTGGATCGACTTATCTGTACCTGCCTACGATCGACGCTCACCAACTGAACCGGGTTGAGGGGATAAAAGGGCGCCGGCGAATAGCAAAGACCAGCAATGGAAGTAGGAAGACCCGTGCCATTGTCAGCTTCCGTCCAAATGATTGCTCGCTTCATCAAAGTTACTAACTCAGGTGGGGCACCAAGTAGTGAGTAAAATGGAAAGATGATCTACTCTCAGAATTATCGGCGCACGCTTGGATGGCGGTTTCGAAAACTAGAACAACCGAACCGATGGATTACTTTTCTCAATCAGGCTACACGAAGGCATATGGGGCAGAGATACCCTAGCGATCTGCATCGATAGACCTCCATCATCATCATCATTATACACGTTAGCTAGAGGTGGGGAACACCTCAGCTACTGTGCCGCAATACACAGAAAAAAGGAGAGAGAAAAAGAATTCAACTGGTGCAAGTCGGCTGAGCTACCGGTAACGGATGGGCATCGTTCCGGTAAACTACCAGCCGGCTACTATGCATCAAACAAATTATAATGAAAAATTATATAAGGTTAAATAATGAGGATAGACCTCCACGCCAGCTGAAGTGATCAAATGAGAATAGCGACATGCAATTTCTTTGGGTTGGTAATGAGGGTATGCGGGTGTTATCTGAGCTGGCTGATTTGACTGCAAATGTTTCATCGTCAGGCTAGACGACATCATCAGTGTGATTTGTGCGAGCCACTTACAGATCCAAGTGATTATTGCTCACTTGATTCGAACCTCAGGAGTCTGGTGGTCCGCGTGAGCTGCCCGTGTAGTCAGCTCTCGCGTACTGTTGGCTAGAGTCCGCCTCAATGACGTTCCTTTGTCCTGTCGATCTGGTGCGGAGTATTGTTTTGACCCTCAGCGCCCCATAGGCAGTATCAAGATCGAAGTGTCTGTTGAGTGAGCTTTTCCCTGAGTACCAGGCCTCGATGAACTCGCGTGCTTTTCGACTTTTTGCCCTGCCTATGATCCTGACATTCTCCAAATCAAACTGATGATTCTCGGCGTCCATATGTAACGACATCTGGGAGTTCTGGTCATGTCGGCAGATGGCTAGGCTATGCTCATGTAGCCTAGTGTCGAACTTTCTTCTTGTCTGGCCCACATAGTACTTGTTACAATTTTTGCAGTGGATTTTGTAAATCACACCACTTGGTTCTTCTTTGCCAAGCCGGTCCTTACCATTAAAGAGCTTGTCTCGGATAGTTTTTGTCGGTTTGTGAGCAACTCTGATTCCGAATGTACTAGCAGTCTCGCCACTATCTCAGAGACGCCGTGTATGTAGAATGATTGCCCTTTTATCCGTTTCCGATGTTTGTTCATGCATCGGTCGTTTTATTGACGTTAAACAACGTAGAATACAATTCCTAGGATACCCATCCCGTGTAAACATTTCGAACAGATGATCTTCCTCCACTTTCCTCAGCTGCGGGGTGTTGCGATGTCTGCACTCTTTTAAATAGAGTTGTTACGCAGCTGCGCTTGTAGACTGTTGGATGATTGCTGCGCTAATTCAGGATTTGGTCTGTATGCGCCGCTTTCCGATAAACTGTTATCTCCAGTTGTCCAGCAGCACGTCTTTTTACTAACACCTCCAAGAATGATCGCTGACCATTGTTCTCCTCTTCTTTAGTGAAACGGATACCAGCAAAAGTGTTGTTTATTAGCTAATATGTTTCTCCTAGTTTCGAATGCTTTAGGATGACAAAAGTATCGTCCAAGTAGCGTAGCCAGAGTTTTGACTTTGCGACCGGAAGTGTGGTTTCCTCCAATGGTTGCATCACCGCTTCGGCCACTAGTCCAGATATCGGTGAACTCATTGGCGTGCCTGTTATTTGTTTGTGGGTTTGGCCGTTGAAACTGTAGCGTGTCGTGAGGCATAAATCCAACAACTCCATCATGTGGATGGCATCTACTTTATTGTTCGTGTCTGAAGATCCGCGTTGGCCCAGTAGTGTTGCCATCGTTTGTTTCGCCAACTTGGTGTTGATTGAAGTGAACAAAACTGTTACATCAAAGGAAACCATGCTTTCGTCCTCTTCTATTACTGTTTCCCTGATCTTAGCTAGGAATTGTTCTGCAGATTGTATGGAATGTTCCGAACCAGAGTTCAGGTGCACCTATCTCTGCCAGAGTTCCTTGGAAAGTCTGTAATTCGGAGTTCCAGGTAACGACACAATAGGGCGGAGGGGACTCCACTTTTGTGTTAAGTTTTGGGTTGTTAAGATTGAGTGGCAGTTTTGCCACCTATGACGACAATGCACATCCTTGTACGTTGACAAGCACTGCCATGAATAGGCAAAGTCGTAGCGTTGGGTGGCACAGCCTGTCTCGCATCTTGAAAGAGCAAGGTACTATAGCAGCAGAACTGGACTGTCAGATCACCGATTCTCGACAGTAACGGCAGCTCATTCGTGAAATAGTCGATCAGTTCTTGTATTCAAATAGGAACTCCATTGATAGCGGTCAAATTACCGAAAATGCTACAATGCACTTAGATAAGATTTACGTGATTATTTAATGCTTGGTATACCTAAGGAGGCAAGATATTAGTCCAGTAACTTCCGGCAAAGTGTATAACGCAATGATGCGGCCGGTGTGATTCTATGAATCGGATCATTGGCCACCGGGTGCAGTATACACTAAGCAACCGATCGCTTCTTAGCCCTGTTACACAGAGCGTATTGCTCACACCAGGTAAGATTTCAAACGAGCAGTATCGAAACTGACACTTGACAGTACACTTAAGCGTCATTCATTTACTCTGCGAAGGGTGCATATTTTATGCCTTAAGACCATTTGTAGGTTTTGTACACGGCGCCAGCTTGCATGAAACTGCTGAGTATGGACAAAACACCACCAACGGGTCATGAGGCAGCACCTAATCTGATGCCGCTCTGCAGTAAATGTCACCCGTACGTTCGGTGTCTTATCGCTTGTTGCTAGTTCCACCTCACCATGCTTTTGGAGTTACCTTCATCCTCTTCTCTAGTTCACTGTTTATGTGCATCCTACTTAGCTCTAACTCCCACTTATACCATCTTCGGTGATTACGGTCATGCCGTCGTCACATTCGGCCATACCACGGGAGTCAGCTCATTGTCGGGCGACCGAATTGAATTTCATAGCGCAGCCATAGCATGCAACTCCCAGGGAATAGCCAGAGTATAACATCGTAAGGTTCATCGGTGACTGGTAAATGCGCTACATCTTCTGGAAGTTTGACGGTACTACTCGCACTATTGGCTAGATGCTGATGCTCACGGGTTCTGGGTTATGGAACAGAGAGTTCGCAGTGCTTGTGGCTGCAGATGTGTCCTGCATAGTAGGGGCCAAACGTAAACGAAAAGGTCAGGTAATATTGTCATCTTGCTGAGTGCTCTAGAGAAGTTGTGTTCCGTTTTCTATTGGTCAGTTGTGGGATTACGGACCTGCTGAAACTATAGTACTTACTCTGAGAGCGCCTATCGGTTCGATGGGTGGACGCAGAACTTAAAACACCCGAGAATTTGCATAAAAAGTCATCATGTTCCGCCCTGTGTACTTAAGCGTCTTTCTACTCTGCACGCCAATGAATGCATCTCAAACTACTCCACAGGTTTCTGTAATAAAATCTACCAATTTTCCTGCTTGTTCTCTTCGCAGGCTACGTATGTCGGAGGAAAACAGTGAACATATACCTATAGCACGTTAGTAAAGCGATCTTTTGGTAAGTCCCGTAAGATGACCAGAGTGCGCATTGTGAAACCAAAGGTTAAAAAGATAACAGGAAGAGAGGGAAAATTGGGGGTTTTAGACGACTCAGCAAGTCACTCACATGCACACTGATGCTATCTTCCTCACCTTTACGTCTCGGATAGGGCTGATGAACACACAATCTGGTTGTTCGCGTCATTTCGTTTTCTGGATACGACGCACAGTAGCACATATTGCAAATGGGATAGCATGTTGTAAAGATGTTTTACGTAAGGTCTTATGGTAGTTGGCGCAAATAACGGGACATTAATGAACGTTCTAAACCGTGTGGATACTCGAATGGAGAAAACATTTTGTTGTCAATGAAGCTGACTGTAGTGATTGGCCAGTATGAGTTGGTGACCTATCAGGCTGTTTAATGGCTGAGTTGCAACAGGTCGCTGCAGGTGCGGTTGGGGTCATCTAGTATTGGGTACGCCATTATGAGGCCCCCTTGCTGTCGCCAATATTCACGGCTGTACAAGTCAAGGACTTACACTTCGAGATAGTAAGAGAGGTGTAAGATGCCCCTAACGATTTTGGTAGCTTTACGTCATGGAGTTTCAAGCGCATCAACATGGTGTTCTTGCCAGGAACGCCGATCTTAGAATGCGCGTTCTACATGAAGCTTCACGTAAACATTCAAATGTGCGGAAAGATATATGGCTCGAATTTCCCGAACGCCTTCCATAGGAGGCCAATGTGCCGACTGCTTTTTCTCGGTGAACCAGTCTGACCTCCATCGCCTCCAACTTGCTTGTCTCTGTCGTCTTCACAGACTGACTGGTGCACGTGAAAGCCAGCTTCGTAAGCAGCAAGCAGGGTTTCGTCGAGGTTAGGGATGTATCGATCACATATTCAGATTGTGCCAGTTGTTGGAGCACCGTCGCAATTATTGGCGGTCCACTGTTGTCGTGTTCCTCGACATCATAGGTGCCTTCGATTCAGTGGATCGACGTGCCCTTAGGGACTGTCTGCTAGGAACGGTGTACCCGAGTATTATGTAAATATTATGCGAGCGCTTTACGTGCGCAGTTCGTGCAGAGTGAGGACTTACAGCAAGCTGTCTCCATCCTTCAATATCTCCAGTGGTGTAAGAGGATACCACTAACACTTTTCTCTTCAAATTTGTTATTGACGAACTCATGGAAAGCGCGTGCACAGGACACGAGTTAGAAGGTGTGGAGATGCTCCCAGGTGAACGACTTCTTGAATTAGAGTATGCGGATAATATTGTCCTCATCTGTGACAGCTCACAAACGTGCCAAACTGCACCGGACAGGTTAGCACTGACTGTCTACCATTTCGCGCTATGCTTTGCACCCTCGAAGTGCAAATCTTTCCTCCAAGATTGTCCTGAAGCGCCTCCTGCGCTGACCCTTGGTGAGGATCCGCTGGAAGTGGTTCGAAAGTTCAACTACCTAGTTAGTTGTATCAGCGCCGTTATAACTGAAGGCGAGATCCAAAACCACACAGCGAAAGCACGAAGCGCTTTTGCTAACCTTCAACACCTATGAAGCCGGGGCGACATCACTCTCGCCCTAATGGATGGTGTGTACGATGTAGCCATACGTTCGAACCTGCTGTACGGTTGTGAAACCCGGCCTATCAGATCAGCAGTTTTAAGGAGGGTATTAACATGCGACCACCGGTACCTGCTTTTGACTAGCTGTGAGCAACGTGTGCATGACATTCAAGTGTTAGAGCCTCTGGAAGCGGGTGACCAGTTGATGATCATAGCCAGCTTGGAACTGCCGCTGCCGTATTCTCCTCCGCTGGGGCCAGCCTTCAACTATTGGAAGGCCTCACTCGAGCCGCGAGCCAGATGGACTGTTCTTTACCAGAGCACTTGTCTATTGAAACCTGTTGGACTATCATTAAAGTGGGAGTGAAATTCATGTGCGCCCGATTGGTACCCCTCAAATTTCGGAAAGTTGGGCCAGTCAAACTACATTGGTTGGACAAGGAGTTCAGCAAACTGGTCCGAGGACGATGCAGATTATGGAACAAATTCGTGTTATCTGACTCTGATGAGGACTACAAGGCGTACAAGGCACACCGTAATCTCGGCAACGACGTGAAAACAAACAATCGCAGAAGCTTCGAAGAGCAGCTTGCAACCACCACAAAAATTGCACCCAAGAGGATCTTCGCCTATGTGAAGCGGCGCCTGAGGCTTGCAGGCAATGTTCCAGTGTTGGAAGGCTCAGATGGACAGCCCCTAACCTCGAGCACAGATCGTGCGTCCTCAATGGCCGCACACTTCGCTTCCGCATTCGCAAGTGACCAGGTGTCTGTAACGAGTTCGAAGAGTACCGCTCTCGCTTAAATAGACAGCCTAGACTGCAGCATTGAAGCTATACGCAAGCTTCTAACAAGTCTTGACGGGACGAGGCCTGTTGGGCCAGGTGGAATCCACCCAGTTGTTCTAAAGTCCCCATCTGTCATCATCTTGCCTTCTGTAACTGAGCTGTTTAACAGGTCGCTATGCCCTGGACTATTACCGGGCGACTAGAAATGCTCAGTCGTAAAGCCAATACCGAAAGGTGGTATCCCTAGCAAAGTGGATAACTACCGACCGATCTGCCTGACCGCTGTTTTGGCAAAGACGCTTGAGAAGATCATTAAGAAGAGCCTTCTGCAGCTTTTCGAGTCGAAAGTCTCTTGACGCTCGTACAGCATGGTTTCGTGGAAGGTCGCTCGTGCATCACCAACTTACCGTTGACGTGGAACGAATGGGTACAAGTGCTGAACCAAGCGAAATCGGTCGACGTCATTTACATTGACTTCAGTAAGGCTTTTGACAAGGTAAATCATGCAGTGCTCCTCGACAGGCTGACGGTGTGCGGTGTTTGTGGCTCGCTGCACCAGTGGATCAGGAATTTCCTTGTTGATCCAAAGTGAAGGGTCCAGGTGGACAAACATTTAACCGACCGGTATCCATCGAGCAGTGGCATGACCCAAGGCACCGTACTGGGGGCCGATTTTATTTCTCATCCATTTAAACGATATGCCTCAGCTACTCTAATCACCTTGTGTGTTGTTCGCAGATGACTTGAAGGTGTGGAGAGTAATCCGTACACCCAATGCTTGGGACCTGCTTCAGCAGGACCTCGACTGCCTCTCCATGTGGTCTACAGAGGTCAACCTTCCGATCGACCCGGTCAAGTCACAATTCATGAGGCTGGGTAAGTGTGAGCACAATCGAACCTACACAGTGGCTGGTCAAACGTTGCATTCCGCGCCTTTCGTGCGCGACCTCTGTGTACTCTCACGTTACGACCCAAAGTCCATGGACAACACGAATAGACTTTACCAAAACAGACTTCGTATGCTTTGGGCGCTCAGGCTCAGCTTCAGCACTTGGTCCGGAGAGATTACCACTCGCCTCTTCGTCTCACTAATACCACCAATGCTAGAGTATGGCTCTCCTGCGTATTGTCCTGTCACCCGGGTCGAGGTAGAAAAGATGTGCGAGTGCAGCATGTAGCCACCAGGCTGATTCCCAAATTACGAGGTGTGCAGTACGAAAACCGGTGAAAGAAACTATGACTATACACCCTGGCCCATTGTCGAATGCGAGTTGACCTCCTCATGACGCACCAGATATTACATCTGCGAGATTACCACTGCTTCATCTGCGCACACCAAGCAGCACACGAGGACACCGGTGCAAGCTTGTCGTACCGAATTTGAAGCGCGTCGCTCACCAACTCTGTTTCGAACGCAGAGTGGTGGATGTATGGAACGGCCTGCCGCAGCACGTTGTTGAGGCAAAGTTGGTGTCGGCATTTAAGAAGCTCCTGGACAAACACTTTACCGACGCAAAATATATTGAGCGCAACAGAACATAACGGGTCTTTGTCCCCGAGTGACATTAGATGAAGCAACACAGAGCAAACTTTACTTGCTGCTTCCAACCAGTAATCAGTAACCAGTAAGCATCATGTACAATAACTCTGTGGTCGCTTCCTGGGAAACACGTTGCAGCTCCTGGTTCTCAAACCGACGGCACCGACGGTATACCTGTACGTCATACAGGTGCTTCGCTGCGAAGCGAACACCACCAGTCGGTTACGAGCTAGGGATTCTGTCAGGTCGCGTGTACATACGCAGGCTCGAACTGGTGATCTTTGAATTGCAGACCACCTGATTGAGCCACTTAGTAATAGGCCAGTTGGTACATAATCCATTTCTGATTGTCCACCCAGATGTTACTCCGCTTTATGGATATGCAGTCTATGTGCGAATTGTAAAACCTTCCTCAGAAAGCTCTCATCGTTTACCAAACATTGCACAGCATAGTGTGTTCTTGTGAAGATGCAAGCTTGGCTCTTATCCACTCAGTAAATCTGTTGTTCTTCGCTTGATTATGTGAACATTGAACTCATCTAGCCTGTTCCATGCTAGATAGTATACTGCCTTTCTACTTTATTCCCTGGGTGTCACCGCGTCACAGTTCCGTCGGAATCTGAGGAGTAAGCTGCTTGTTGTTCTCGTTGTTCTGCGGATCCAGACGGTTCCGCTTGTTGCAGTCGTACCACTAGAATAGGTGACGCACGGACAATCCAAAGGTATGTGTTGTCTCTGTAGTGCTATTTACTCCTAGCAACACCGTTACTCTGATCGATACAATGTGCTTAATGCGCCCGCGCACATGTCTACAAGTGTGACAGGACAAAAAAATTATCAAACGGTAAAAAATGAAATGTCGTGTATAAGAAGCACATCACTACGCAAGTTTCGGATTTGATTCTTTAATGACAGTTTCTAAGTTTACACTCAATGTGAACTATTAGGAGTAAATCACAAATCGTGGGTCAAAGGACGAACAGCCACTGATCTATGCCTTGGCCTCATCGACTTGGCACACAGGCATCCGTATATCACGGTACAGAAGCAATGGCTGACATCAGTGAGTACTGCGAGCGAACAAGTGGCATGATTTAACATGCCGAACTGTTGCAACGGGTGTTCGGACAGATGGACATCATTTTTCGACAGATGCTCAGTGCATATGTTCGCCTCCACGTCGAATACGCAATTCAAGCCAGGCATCCATCGGTGAAACACGAGTTTACTGCACTGCAGCAGCCACATGGTTGGGTATCTGAATAAGTCGTTGGAATGCGCAATCACCAATACACGAGCGGAGGGTGAAATGATTGAGGCATTCAGCGAACGATATCGCAGATTACGAAGCAATCTGATAATGGCCTACTTGAGTTTGCATGACCCATATCATGTGTGCCTCCCTTTAATGCAATTCAGCAGCAATACAAACCTGTGAGGTCACTCATTGAGACTCGCAAAACAGTATAACCGTCTGGAGTGCCGCAGGAATTTGTTTTTCATTCGTGTCTGTCACCCGTGGAATGCTCTCCCAGAATCGGTTGTCTCTACACCGATACTAACAATATTTAAACCACGATCGGACGACGCATTCATCCACTTACACTTTGTTACTTAACACTATGTGCGCATCCAACCCTGTAATATATCTTGGATATATTTGCTGTTACCTGTGGGTGCCGCGAAACTATGCGGATTGCGGGGCTACAGTGGAACAACCGATACTTCTTTCCTATCGGAATGCCAACTGTTTTATCTGTCTTTTTTCGAGAACCGTACAAAACTACCCGACGCGATTTGTAAAGCCATGCTTCTTATCCCATATAAATTCATCGTTTAATGTTTATGGCTATCGAGTAGAATGTAGGCAGTGAGGAACCATAGGATTAAGCAGAGGCTGACGGAGGAGTTCATTTGCGAACTTTGGCACAGAGTTTCTCTCTGTGGTGTACAATTCATCCACACAAAGTGATCATGAGAAACCACGATTTCGTGAAGCTGTTAGTTATGTAACAGATGTAGGTGGGCGAAGATCATCTTGACGTGAACCTGGAAGGGCTCAAATGCAGTTGGAATTGGTCTGTAAAAGGGGGAACGCTGTTCCATCTAAATCCATTCAGTGACAGAGAACACACTAAACCGTTCGAGTACTCGTCTAGACGACGTAGCTTACATACTTCCACAAATGTTTTTTCAACAAGTGCAGGTTGACTTAGCATAAGTTGGATATGTGCATGTCTGTAGATTGATTCCTTGAAAACGTTGGGATCTGTGCTAAGTTAGTAAGAGCAGCCCGAGTAGGGTAGGTGAAATGATGGTCTAGCAGGGCGTGGCATTCTAGATCTGAGTAAAAGACCAAGTATTAGGTCACAATTAATGCAGCCAAATAACTAGTGTTGCTAAGCAGGTGTATTTGCGTAATCTTCTCTTATTACACGACGACTCCCGCCTCATTACTTTCCCTAACTTACGAGCGGTCTGTTGTTGGCACTCCAGTGTAATCACCGTTCACTGGCTTCAAGGAGCTTGCTACTCTTTTGGAAATCGATGACAGATTGCAGTTTGCAGTATGACAGTCCGGTAAACTTTGACAAGTTTTTAGAGGCAAATAATCTGTTGCAACGTGTCTTTATTTCAACGTCACATTGGAATGACAAACACTGAGCAAGTAACTGGGCTCCACATTTGTCCGAAGGTGCCCAAAGTACAGGCTGCTTAGCAAGGGATGTCTTTGGCTCCTGTTTAATGTTGGGTTGAACTCGACGGGTATCGCTATGTGATGACATTGGTCAGGTTTACTCTAACTGCGGGCTAGACAAATTCGTTTCACCCGTCAGCGTCTTTCGACAAACACAAGGTTTCGTGACGATAATTTGCTCTATCTTGTCCAATGTCATCGCGACAAGGAGCACTAGGTTCAAAGTTCCTTTAACTTGGAATTTATGGACAGAACTGTGTAAACGTACCTATGTTGGAGTCAAAGTGATACGCCGATTCAGGTTAGGCCGCGAACCTGTCTCCACTTACGAGTACAAGTTCCCACTGCTATCAATCCACTTGTGCGATAGCTCATTGAATAGGCACTCCTTCAAAAAGCAGGTATCTTAAATGCATCACCTTCATCACTGTGCACAACGTGCAGGCTATAAAAGGAATGCACACGAGCCCGGACATGAGCGAACAAGTTTACTTTCCAGTGTTTAAGCCTATGACGGCTGAGGGTGTTTCGTAAGATGCGGCACGTATAACGCTAAACAAAGGCAGGCGTGCAGGCAGTTAAGGCGGCATATATCAGATCGGCTGTTGCCTTTGGTCTCGTACGTTTATCAACTCCACCCACGCCGGACAGGTAGACCAAACTTTTGCACTGTTCGGTTGATCGACCTGTCAAAGGCAGGCAAAGCCGCGGCACGTTGTGCCGGTGTCTTGCACACGTAGGCACCTACAACTGCGCGCGGACTAGTCATATTACATAGTGGGCTGGGCCTGCACGGACTTGAACCGGTGACTTGTAGGTTACAAGCTAGATGCCGGAACCGGTAGGCCAGCAGCCGGTGTTGTCAACGCTAGCTGATGTGGACTGCCGCTTCTGTTGGAACTGAAGGAGTACTAATTTTTGTGTAGGTGTGAGTGTGACGTGTGAGTAAGCAGTTGAACACCACATCCTTTCACATGACCAGAGACTAGCAGTGGCGGAAGGCAGCGATCACACAGGAGACTGAAAAGCCAACAGAACGAGCGAGGACCGAAGCAGGCGCAGGCATCATGGACGAGATCGGACGGCGCAACGCCAGCCCAACAATACGAGCACAGAGCGGAGCGGGAGTAACGAACGGGTGTGTGTCTGAGCCAAAAGTACAGAAATGGGATGTGTTGATAAACCAGTAAATAAGACAGAAACACCTTTGTCGATGCACCATGGAGTAACCCGAAGCCGAATAACGCAACCGAGATCAGGCTGATCAAGAGATTTAGAATAATTCCAGGCTGGTCAGCATGTGAGCTACGGAGGCAAATCTACGAACTCGGACAGACAGCCAAGACCATGAAATATTCCGGCCGACGACGTATGAACGTGACATGTTGTGATTCCTCATGTATCTCGTATTGTGGGACGGAAACATGGTCGATAAAGACACGCGTGCGCACAGCTTGTGAAGAAACATGGTCGCGTGCAATAACGGTTGTGCTTTATTGCCGCTTCGTTCTTGCTACAATATTGCACACTCGCGCGCACCTGCATGGGCTCGAATCGGTGACCTGTAGTTTAGGAGCTAGATGCCGGAACCGGTAGGCCAGCAGCCGGCGTTGTCAATGATACCTGATGTGGGTTGCCACTTCTGTTGGGACGGAGGGAGTGAGAAATTTGTTTGGCTGCGAGCGTGAGGAGTAATCAGCTGCACACCGCATATTTTTATCTGACCAAACAGAGACTAACCGTGCAAGGTAATTACACACCACCTACTCTATTGGGCTAAAGAGTACATAGTGTTTCTAGCAAATTACGTCAAAGTATTCGAGCGCTCCCAATGCACTACTCTGACAGTCATTAAATTTGGAAGATGAGCGCTTGCGAACGGACCCTTTATAGTAGTAAAGAGGGTGGGATTGGTCTTATTTCGTCTTGTACGAAAGCATGAGTCCAATAAAATAAACCATACATTTCTGAAGCGATAGTGATAATTAACTGACTAAGGAGGATGAATAACGCCCAGCTGGCTTTCCCGAGTCCGCTTGGTTGTCAAATTTTGACAAGACAACCAAAGGGTCTCAGGGAGCGCGGCTGTAGCGCAGGGTTTCCGGTAAACTGTTCTCATAAAATTATCGTTCAAAGTACATTAGAAGGAAAGGACCCACTTCAACGTTTTTCCCAAAGGTTGAACAGTCTTTCTGGCTAGTGTTGTATCGTGTCGGACAACTATATCAACGTACTTCATAGTTTTCAAGGACAAGGATGGATGAATTACTAAACCTTGGAGACCTAATCAGCAAGTACATACGAACATGAAAGTTGTACCACATTTCTTGATGAGTTTCAGTTGCATTACGCGGCACTAGATGGTCTAACCGACTGTAACCGGTGTCATTCACACAGGAACGTCCGAGCTGCTTGCCAAACTGCCAATTTATTGCTCAGTATTGCTGCAAGCCGTTTGGGTGGAGCCAATTCGATCACAGCATTGCCTGAACTGCTGGTAATCCCAGTTTCGCCTCAGCACAAAGGAAATTCGGACAAATCAAGCGAACTAGTTAACTGAATAGCGAAAGGTTGAGAGTGGATCACGAGTTACCTAAACGATACTATGCGCTGCAACACAAGGAAACAATGAACGAACTTCACAATTCAACAACTCTGCGTGTGCCGCATCACTCCAACGAAAACATTTTTGCAGATGCGCTGAAAATTAGTTAAGAAACAAGCCTAGCTTTACAATCGAGTGACTTCGATCGTCCGCATCTTCCAAGAATCGCAATCACACACGAACTGCGGTTTCACATCTTTCGTGATTTTTCGAGCTTGTTCACGGCTTTCGTGACAGACGCCAGACGAAGGTTGGAAGCACGTGCTGCAGCGCGTTGAAGTACATAAGCATTCTTGACAGAGCCATTTTCATGTCCAGTGGAATAATGAATTTGAATCGGCTGTTGTAGTTACGTAACACAGCGCGTAACCTAATTTAGTTAGGTTCCACTTCCAAACGCAAGTGTTGTTGTAGTGGAACGTTTGTGTAGCATTCATTGCAAGAGAATGTTTCGGGTATTTGCACGTTACCAACATCTGTAGAAAAGTGATACAACGGAAGCAGGTAGTGTTACCTGAAGAGCAGATTCCATTGGATATACAAGCAAGCACCCTACAAAAGATAAGTTTTATGGGATAGAAAACTGCAGCTGAAATAAAAGATTGTTAAGTTAAACATACAATCATAAGGAAACTCTTTAATTATACCCCGCTTAAGCAGATCGGTAACACATCCCAGCAGAGAATAAATTGCACGTGAATTGATGCGTATAGATGAATTGGTCTAAGGTTCAGATAGTATAGGCAAACGCATTGGATAACAGTTTCTACCCCGTGCAAGTCAAGCGTAGTCGCGGACCTATACTAAAGACGTTATCGGTAGACGTCTATCTATTTGGCTCTTTGACTGTAAGGAGTCCTGTCTGAAGAAGAAATTAGCCCGCATATACTGACAAGCTTTTGCTCTCTGAGGCGGTATTTCAGCTTATGTTGTGGCTCTACGAGATAGAACTTCGATAAAACACAAGCGCTGACTAGAGGGTTGATAAGTAACGGTTAAAGTAGTTAGTTGTCTACATGGTTTGATATTTGAAGTACAGACTGTGCACCTGGAGTAAGATTGATTTCGTTGGAGATCATAATCCTGATTTGAATGAGACTTGATCGTGGCGATCAAGGGGACCGTAGTCGAACTGTTCAGATATCGGATGTCGTTAGCTTCCAAAATTGCATCACCCCATTACCGGTTTCATTGTTTCAACGCTTCCGTTAGAGGTTACCGCAGTGGTCGTTGTCAATAATCATCTTGCGTACCTACGTGCGCTGACGATGATACAGTGGCCATAGAAAGATAGGTTCCGGTGTTTCAGGCTTCCTGGAAGATCGCGACACTAAACTCTCGCAAACGGTGCAAACCTAAGCAACACCTGAAGAAGTGCACATAATGCGCTCGATCGGTACGCTCAAGTGAATGCTTATTCTGTGTGATGGCTTTGTACCTTTTTGTCCCTGGTTGTTTGAGAAATAACAGTGCACTTCATTAAGTACTTGCGTAAACGTGTTGGAGAGCGGATTGCCAGCACGAGCTGCTGCGAGCTTAGCAGCTTTAACGAACCGGGCAAAAGGTAAGATGCGGCAACTCGGATGAACGAAATCGACGCAAGACTGTTTGTCAGTCACCACCCACGCGCACTGTTCATAATCGTAGAGGCCACAGGAACAAATCAGAATTGATTTGGCTCAGCACGAAGGGAAGAATGGCTGCAGGCAACGACGAACCGGATTGGCCCAGACAACAGAGAATGAACAAGGGGTGGGAGCTAGCACACCGGGGCTAACGAGACGTGCTTGGTAGGGGGGGGGGTGAATGTCCAAATGAGGGAAGGGAGGCGACGGGAAACCAAAGGAAGGAATGCCCGAGGTCAAAATTGCATTGACCATACAAAGAAAACCGACTTGATGCAGTTCAGCAAGAGCCAAGCTAAGGGTGATCCCGAACAAGCGTGTGTCAGTTGAAGAACAGTGTTCGGGATATATACCGGTGGGAAGCGCATAAATGCATATAAGGTAATCCTTTGAACAGACTTCGAACAGTGCCTAGATACTCTGTTGATCTTTGAAGAACCACAACGCACTAAACTACTTCCTTTTCATATTAGGCCAGAGCCGAATCAATTTAGGCAGTACAGATTTCCAATTGTGTCCCTAGCAGTTTAAATCTGGTCCATTCCATACATCCACACGTCGGCCTATATATATGTATATATGTAGGCAAGAGAGCCTATGGTGCGCTGTGGCTGGTGGTGGCTAGATCCTGACAGATGGTCTACCCACTGCTGCTATTGTTGTGCCATGGGCTCATGTCCTGGATGCCTCCTCGTGGCGACCGCTGGGTGGGGGTTGGGTTACGCCCTTCTTCCTGCTAAGATCCAGGACACCAGTCCGCATGAGTCAGTGAAAAGACCATGTGCCAGACCCGCTGACTTTCAGGTGTACATTTAATCGAAGGCTTTGGGTGAGGACCCGTATCATTCTCCTGTCAGGTGTGGGTGCCATACCAGTATCCTAAACCAAATCACTTCCACTTCGGAGGTTAGGTAGTGGTCGATGGCCCTCTTTCCGTAAAACCTAGCCAAGGGCGATAAAACATCCACGGGATATAAGCTCCCAGCTCGATTGGTGTAGAGCACGAGCGCCACGCATTGTCCCTGAAGGTGGGAGGGCACCTCCTGGTGCTCAATGGTTTGCTGCTGTTCGTCTCAAGCCAGGCTGTCTCTGGTCAAATTGGTGCAAACCTGCCCAAACCCTCCTGCATCCAGCCGTGATCGCAAATGCGTATTCTTCTACGGTCGTAAAACGCATAAGAATGTTTCCAGTACCTTAAAAGCTGCGTGTGCCGGACATCAAGCAGATCCCCATCTGTCTATGCATTCACATTCCCGAGCTGAATTTGCTTCCCACTGCCTTGTGGGTCAGGCTATTAAGTCAAAGGCTCCGGGTGGAGTCCCTCAAGCAAATCTCCGAAGCACAACCACCACCACTCGTGCCATTCCCCACCAATGCAATCGTATGCCTGCGCGCAAAGCCCTCAGCATCGGGTGTTGGAACGTGCGCACGCAACTAGACCGGAACTTGAGTGAGCGCCCTGCGTGACGCACTGCTCTGGTCGCGATGGAACTGGAGCGCTAAAACATCGATATTGCGGCGCTCAGTGAGAATCGGCTCGCTGAGCAAGATAAGTTGCCTGAAGCAGGTACTGGTTACACGTTCTACTGGGTGGGCAACGCCACCTCAGCATCACGTGAACATGGGGTCGGATTTGCGATATCTGCCTGCCTCCATGGCCACCTGGTGGGTGGACCAACAGGCATCAGCGCGAGACTGATAACTGTTCGCCTACGACTCGGGACAGGTAAGTTTGCCACCTTTATAAGCACGTACGGTCCGATCAGGTGTTATCCTGATGACACGCGTGATCAGTTCTACACTGAGCTATCCTCCGTGATACGGTATGTGCCGAGGACCGACCGACTATTTGTGCTGAGTGGTTTCAACGCGCGCGTTGGGCGTGATGCATCGGTGTGGACAGATGTTATCGGTCCGCATGGCATTGGTATAGCGAATGCGAACGGAGACAGAATGTTCTCACCGTGTACCACTCATGGCCTGATTATGACGAACAATCGGTTTGCACTGAGCGAGAGTGATATAGCAATTTGGACATAGCCACGGAGTAATCACGCCCACCTGATCGACTATCTCTTTGTACGTCAGCATGATATGCGTGAAGTGCACATGACACGAGTACTGCGTGGAGCTGAGTGTGGCACTGATCACAAGTTAGTGCGGACCAAACTGTACATATATTTTCGTAAATCTATGTATTGCACTCCCGCCGTGAATCGGCGTAAATTTAACATTCTCTCCCTCGGTACTGTGGCGAAACATACTGAGCTGGAGAAGGCGATGGCTGCACGCCTGTGTGATGTGGACTGCATAACCACAGTGGGCGACCTGTGGCACCACATTCGCGATCAGGTGACAGCTGCTGCCGAGGAGACCATCGGGCGCGCAAACTGTAAACGGCCTGAAGGGTTTGATGAGAACAATGCGACGATCGGCGCATTGGTGTCGGAGAAGAATGCAGCATTTGCTGCACAGGTTGCAGATCCCAGTGACTTCGGGAAGAAGAGTCAGGTTCGCAAACTTCGACGACAACTGACCCGAGAGCTCCGTCGCATAAAAAATGCATGGTGGACGGAGAAGGCGAAGCAGATGGAATGCTACGCCGAACGCCATCAACACAAGGAATTCTTTGACTCCTTGAAGGCGGTGTATGGACCGAGGTTGGAGCCTCTGAGGACACTGATCGATGGTAGTTCCGGCGCTACCTGCACATAGACTGCAGACATAATGCAGATCTAGCGGAAACACTTTGACTGTCTCTTGAACAACCGTTCAGAGTTTGACTGGCCTACATTGAATGACCTCAAGCAGCACGATGTGAAGGTGAATCTGGCAGACACGTCGACAATCAATGAGATGCAGAGAGCACTTGCTCAGCTGCGAAATGGCAATTGTGCTGGTGCTGCCGTGATCCCTCCTGAAGTATTGAAACACGGCGGATCCGCGTTGGTGACTGTGCTGCACCAGTTCGTGCAACGCGTGTGGATTGAGGAGGAGGTGCCTGCTGAGCTGAAGGATGCCCTTGTGCTACCATTGTACAAGGGCAAAGGGTGCAAGCATTATTGCACGAGTTATCGTGGCATCAACTTGCTGCGTTGTGTGGACAAGATGATTGCCCGCTTCCTGCTCAACCGTCTCATTAGTCAGGTTGTGGAACCGAACGTGGCGGAAGAGCAGTGTGGATTCAGTTTGGGTCATAGCACTATAGATATGGTGTTTTCGGCTTCTCAATTGCAGGCGAAGTGTAGAGAACGACACCAGCCGTTTTACACACTTTTGTTGATTTCAAAAAGGCATTTGATACGGTGAACCGGGAGACATTGTGGCTGGTGTTGGGTAAGTTGGGTTGTCCGAGTAAATTTGAAGGTTTACTTGTATGTGCACAGTGGTATGCGGGAGAGGGTGCAGCTGAGTGTAGAGACCTCGGGTGACTGCAGTTGTCACTGGTGTGAAGCAAGCCTGTGTCTTAGCTCCTGCTCTGTTTAATATATATCTTCATGAAATGATGTGCTTTTGAATCGGCTTGTGCTTGCGGTGTTCGTGTGCAGCACCCTATTGATGGTGGTTTGCTGAACATCCGTCGTTTCGGTTCGAGAACTCTACTCTGTGAGACAACTATCCGCATGTTGATGTTTGTTGACGATTGTGCGTTGTTTGCACCCAGCGCGGATGAGTTATAGCATATGACTAGTGCTCTGGCTTCGACAGTTGCCAAATTCGGGCTCACCATCAACACAAACTAAACTGTCTCAGCCTTCACCTGAAGTGCAATCTACAATGGTGCCGAGAATCAGCATTAGTTCTGAAGTATTAGAAACCACCTCACGCTTCTGCTACCTTGGGAGTGTGGCGTTGACTGCCCAGCCGAGTATCGAAGGCAGCGGCAGCATTTGTGAAGCTAGAGTACCGAGTGTGGAACGACCAGCAGCATACCGTCAGCACGAAGCTGATGGTGTACAAGTAAATGGTGCTGTGTGTTCTTCCATACGGCAGTGAAACGTGGACGATGTACCGGCCGGATGTGCGATATCTCGAGCGGTTCCATCAACAGTGTTTGCGACGGATTCTGCGCACTGGTCGGTGCGACAGATTTGCGGACACGAAAGTGGGGCGTCGAACTGGAATGTATTCAGTGGACAGCATTCTTTTGCTGTGACACCTGAGGTGCCTGCGTCATGTGTGGCGTATGGATTCGACGCGGATACAGAAGCAGGCATTATATGGTCAACTTAATGTTGGGACGCGGCCTGTGAGAAAACCGAACTTACAGTACCAGGACATGACCAAACTTAGCCTCTCACGTTCTAATCTTGGTTGCAGGTCATGGGAATCAAAGGTGGTTGATAAGCGTGCATGGCGCGATCTGATCACGAAGGCAATTGCCGAGGTGCAGGAGAAAGCCCTCATGCATGTAAAGAAGCGGCAAATGCGGAGGCGGCAGGCGTCGATGGGCTGTACTCCATCAACATCAAGCTCATGATGCTGTAGCACATGCGGTCGAGAGTGCATGAGTCAGGCAGGCCTAGTGAGCTATGAGCGAGGCCACTCGGAGCCAACACCGAAACGACGATGGGTCCTTCTGAGAATGTGGGCAGGGTCGGCGCAGCGTTACTAGGTATGCTGCATTCGATTTACTAACCGCTTGCTTGCATGATGGGTCTGTATAGTTCAGGTCGTGGGTTCACTATCATGTCTTTTTAATGTCTACCAGAACCATTTTCTATTAACTTGCACACGTCTTTCAAGTTAATTGTAGTTAACTTTGATAACATTTTTCCCGGTTGTGCGATTTTCTTAAAATATATTTTCTGTTGTCTTGAAGATATAGCGAAAATTTTGGCAACCAATTAATTTCATATGCTCAGACGTTGTGCCCCATGCGGAGACTGATGTTGCATACATGATGAGTCTTACCGCAGTTGAGCTAAACCAAATTAAACTAATCTTTTTAAGCTGGAAAAGTTTTGTTCCAGTTTACTTGGTTTGTTCTGCCTACCTGAATAATCATCTATTCATTTGCACAAGTTGCTTACACTAATTGCGCTCATCTTCACTAACTTTGTTGCATGTGTGGCACTTTACAAGTAACTTCTGGACATTTTGTATTTAGCGCGGATTCATTGCTAACCAACTTGCTTCATATGCTAATTTAGCGAAGAGTTGGGTCTGCTTTGCCGTATGCTTTAACAGGCACACACATATATATATATATATGTATATATGTATGTATGTTTGTATATATATATATATATATGAATATATATGAATATATATGTATATATATATATATATATATATATATGATACTGGTCAAAAGTTCGCCCAACCTTATTCGTACAGAGGAAAACCGCCCGGACTTGGGGCGCTGGCACACTTTGATCGGTAAACAATCTAACCGTTAATGTTCGTCGGCTGTACAAGGCCTACGGACGGATCGCTTTGTTCCAGTGAACGTAAACTTATGATTGCCAAGTCATTCGTCACGGTTGACATGACAATCGAGACTGGTTATTTGTTAGAACTCTCCAACACGTAACATTCATGCGTAGATGTGGACCTTTGACACTACCTGAAAGCCGGCGAACTTCCCAGATTTCAACTTGGATGACCTAATTTGTGTTCGCTCTCTACTGGTTGACTTGAAGTGTCATCCTCGGTAGGGATTGCATTACTTGTTTCACACATCTGGTACTTCGTGCTGGACGCCAGCCCGCACTCGCAGTTTTCGCGATACGACAAACAGCTCCGACAGTGAGCAATAATTTGAATCAACTGGATTCTAACATCTATAATGCGTGAATCGACTACGACACTCAGTTCCACTGATTCTGTGAGCTGACGAAGCATGTGGTGAATAAACTACACTCAGCATGGCGCATGTGTGTTCAAGTGGTGCTCTACAGTTTCATTGGGAGCTATCAACCGACGTCGGTGTGGTGTGGTCGAAAGGCCATCGGATTCAAAAGGCAAGGAGTAGACGGCGGTGAAGGGCTTATCTGCTCTGGAGCGTTTCAGTGCTGAAGTCTCTAAGCACTACACTTCACGACCAGTTTTGTCCCAAATTTCTGTTCTTTAGGTAGAAACAACCTCAGCTGACAGTCGCAGTTGACAACTTGCAGAGCTTAACACAGTGTTTTGATATTCATTTCTGAGGCTTGGAGGGCGACGTTGACTACAAACTAACACCGCCCTCAAGTGAGATTGCGTGTCGCGATCCAAACACATCGATGGACTTAGCTGTTACTTTTTGGAAGACATCACGTATTCCGAAATAGTGAACGGAAGCCGGGCATCTGCTCAAGTAGATGGTGTCAAATGCAACCCAAAATGCATGATAATTCGGAGCCGATCGAAGCGATTCGATGTAAACCAAACAATATCATATAGTGGTTGGGAGCTAAGCATTTGTCTTAAAGGTGCCAATAGAGAAAACACCTTTACCAACTCACAGAATGCTTGTGTCATGGCAAAGATAAGCTAGTCATTCGGAATGTGCTATGGATAACCCTAATATGGTCGTTGCTGTCCAAGCAGCTTCACACTAACGCCTGGCTCTAGCCATTATGGGGTTGTCACTTTACAACGACTTGTCCTCATGGCTTCAGGAATGCGTTGAGCTTCTTCGCATGGTCCATCCAATTCTCGCTATCGTGCAGTCGTTCTCAAACCACACACACACAGGCACATGCGCCAATATGCTGCCATATGGTTGTCACCTGTCGGGTAGGAATAATGCGATACAGTGCGCATCTATGCAGAATCGGCCTCGTGCCCTGCGGGTTGCATAAAAAACGCCTTACCCATTGCACTACGGGCCAGTCACACCCACGCAAACCCGAATGCCAACATAGTTAAGTTGCAACACCGGTAGTCTGAGATTACGCTGCTTCTGATGTACTCGACAGACCGTCGTCATAGTGGAGACCAGTTTACCGTAACCCAAACCGATGAAGGCCATATCCGGATTAAGGTGATTTCATTATACTCGCGGAGAACACGAGCATCTGGGACTCTAACGAAAGTTGACCAAACTTCACTGTTTATACAGAGGTTCAAACTACGATACATACCGTGTCAACAAACGAGTGCTCACACTCATTCAATGCCAAATTTAACCAATAGAAAATAAGCGGAAGCCTTACTTTAGTTTGCAATGCTTTGAGCACAGAGTGCAAAAGGATCTGTTAACTATAGCTGGCGCTACCGCGCAAACCGAGAAAGGAAGGAGATGACAGAACACACGATTGAATTCTAAATGCGTGGGTTAAGAATAACGAAAGCGGACTTCAGCAACAAAACTACCACTACCAGATCTGGTTAATGTCAAGAAAAGCGCAGCCTTTGATATGATTATCCCTCTGTTCCGTTCGTAGTTGGGGCGCGCAGGAGTCTGTTCGAGTGCTTTGGTGAAAATCTTGGTGACTATGGCCATGTTATCCGCCAACCACTTGGTACTCTCAGGGGTAGAATTTGTCATGTTTGTAGAAAACAAAGAGGTGCGGAAAGTTATTGAAGGGAAAAGGAACGATCCACGTCAGCCTAGTACGTTTCTAGATGGTCGTCTTTTCGAAAGTTGTGTGGTGCACAGCCTTCCAGCTGGTTCCGCGGTTCATCCAGTGTTACATCCTTATCTGCGGTCTTGAAGTGTTTAGAATGTGTAATTTCGTTGAAGTGATATACGGTTGGTTGTCCCCACAAAATTTGCCAACTACTGTCATATACCAATTACCCCCGACGTACATATGCTCTACACGGCAATATCGGTTGCAATACAGCTTTCCACCGCTAGCATTTGATTAATATGCCCGTAGTTCGCCACCTTAATAGATGCTTAAGCTTCGAACGCCCCACTGGTCCCATTAATACGCGGAGAGTATGGAGGCGATTCAAGTACCTGAGGCAATGCAGCAAACCGCTTCCTCACTCCGGATGAACCTTGGACAATTCCGGAACCCAGTGGTGTATTGGTAAAATCTTGTATTTTACATGTCAAAGCTTTCTTCGCTGCATCCGATCAGCTAGCAGTATTTGCTTTTCGGAGCTTGACGAGCGATTAGACGATGAGAGCTATGCTTTTGGAAATGCGTGCTGTTGCTCCAAGGACAATATTGGTAAGTAACCGGAGAGACAGAAGGTCGTTAGCCATGCGAGAAGCACCGAAATTGTCTCGGTTACCTTTGGCCTTCGATAAGCGACAACTTGGACAGTCATGTCGCTAGTAAAAAGCACTGTCGGTATTTTTGGCCACTAAATATAGGCTGCTGATGGTATTTAGCCCAGATGAGTTCTGTGCTGCAGCCAATAGGGACGTAAATATAAAGACGTGAATTCGTCACACCAAAGCGGGTACCTCAGTATGTACTTCTGCTTCGAAACTACCACATGCGGCCATTCACTCAAATAGAGGTCCATGACTCATTAACTAACTTGAGACACTAGTCGGACATTACCAGAGACAGAGAGCACATTATACGTCACCGAAGTCGGAGACAGGGATACAGAAACGCGTTGTGACGTGCTCGGCTAATGTACACCATTTGGTGATGCAGAACACACTAATTGGCACAGATTGCGGACATCAGGAGCGCGTGTGAACTGAGAACTTCGGTTTGAAAAAGCGTCCGTTGCACCCTGTATGTAGAGTGCGAATTCGGGGGCGGTCTCACTATAAATAAGATGAATAAAAGAGGCGCTGACGAGTAGAAAAAGTACAGTTGTAGGATGAAGGACACCAGTGTCGAAGCTAGGAAAATGATGTCACAGATAACCAGTTTACATAGGAAGGTAATGTTAGAGCGATCGCATTGATGGCCTTTCTGAGTGTGGTGATTAAGTATGACTCTGGAAGCGTTGGCTGGGAACAGATCGGAAGCGTTCCAATGTGGAGGTACAACGCTGAAAGCAGAATACTGTTAGGATTCGAACTGAACTGTTTGCACGCAACCGTATTATATTTGGGACAAGCACCTTATGCTTGTGACCGTACTAGATGATGCATCTGCGTCTTTGAGCAACCGAGTGTAAATTGTAATGCGTATGTGGCTTATTGGCTGAGGATGAGGGCTTTGAGACAGGTCATAATATCGATAAGTGTGTGTGCTTCATCTGTGAGAGACACTTGGTACCGCTAGTGCTTCATGCTCATTAAGGTTAGCTTTTAACAAACAAACCAACGTTTCTGGTGCTCTTTCTTCTAGAGAACGATAGCTAATCACCGAGTTCCCGTATATTATGAGGTTGTACTAAAAGTGAACTTATCTGATCACGGCTGTTTTTGGTATTTATGAATGACCTAGCAGAAATTAGCACTTCAGATGTGTTCCTTTTCACTGTTGATATCAAACCTATGATATCATAACGCCTACTCCTACAGATGTTCGGCAGACATGTACTGCAACGATCTGTAGGATGTGACTCAGGCGTACTGGTTCATAGGGAATTGGATTTCACCCACCAGTCCAAAAAGGCGTGGAAAGCTGCTCCTCAACATATCCGACTGTTAGAAGGTGTTTGAGCATATATTAAATCCTAAATTAACAAAAACTTTCTTGTTTACATTCCTCCTTACATTGAATATCATAATGAAAGCCTAGCAACCCCGTCTCACACGGTCTCATAGCACGAGGGGGAACCACAACTTTAAGCGTTTACTCAGTCCACTGGAATACGGTATCACAAAAAGAGTAGAGACTGAAACGTGTGGGTGTATTCAATGGATGGTGTAGTCGATTAGCTGATCCTGCACAATGTAAATTATGTGTGTGAGTCCATACTAGAGTTTAACTGGAAAGCATGTCTGAGGACCCACGCTCTGAAACTGTCGGCACAAATGCGGCCGCTATGAAAGTAGCAGAATTACCTTTACTGTTCGCACGTACCAGTTCTGGAATGCCCTCTTCACATTAGTCCTTTCTGCACCGAAAATAGCCATAGATACCAGACTGTTGGATGAGGCAATCATTGGCAACGAAACACATACTGGTACCTTGCTGCTCCCCTACTGGGACAAAATATTTTGGCTGTATTAACTGTCAACCAACTGCGCAGCGTAACAACGAGGAGAGTGAAGCTATTGCATCGCATACATTTAAACTGAAAAATATCGGACTTGTCAGAAAAAATGTACAAGCTACTCCCAATTCGGATGTTTACGCATCCTCCCGCCAGACCACAACACGGCACTCGGAAAGCACAAGCCTGTTAACTCGCGTGAAATACCTCTTCACTGTTCATTATAATGTCTGGATTCACGTTCAATCAGTTGTGATGCGACGGGTAATAATAATCAATGAATTTCTACGAGTTAAAGAGTGGTACTTTAAAATTCCCTCTGGATAGTTGGTGAAGTGGTTGAAATAATAATAAGGATAATAATACCAGTTAAATAGAACTAAATAAATGAAGATACCGACTTATTGTTTGCGCCGCTGTAGTCCAACTATCAGCTTAGAAGCACAGTATCCACATTCAATACCAAAAATATCGATGAGAAAGTTAAGGAGTAAAATGAAGAAGTAGCGATAAGTGACAAAGTGTAAATGAATGAGTGCTTCATCTAACCATCAATTAAATACTGCTGGTGTGGGTGCAGGGATTTGCGAATCTAAGAGAGCATTCCACGGATGACATCCACGAAAGGAAAAGAAATCCCTGTGGCCACAGACCGCTATACTGTTCCGCGAGTTTCAACGACCGGCCCCTCAGGTTCGCATTGCTGCTGAGTTGCAGTAAAGGGCGGCACACATGATGAGGGACTCGCAGAATAAAGTGTGCAATAAGCAGGTCGCCTCGTATTTGCGATAGCTTCCGCTGAATACCCACAATAGTTTCAGGTTCTCCTAGTAAGAAAGATCGCGCATTCCAATTACGTCCTCAGATGCTCGAGGTTGAGACTGCTTCAGTGTGTCAAGGTCGTGTGTTAACCATGTATTGCAGGCCTCAATTGCGCATTCCACAAGGGGTGAACATAGGCATTGAGCATTTGTTAACACATGAAGCTTATTTGTGCAAACGCCCGTTGCAACAGTCGCATAATTCTCATTCCGATATTCCGCATAGCAGACGAAGTTGCAGCTGATCACCCCGTGATCATTGCGACCAAAAAGGCAGTCTACAAACAACACATCAATCATATGCTCCTCGTTGGCAAGCACAAGATCCAGCACAGATGACCCCTTACCTGTTCTGAACCGAGTGGACATTGATGTGACTGTAAGGAGAAAGGCTAGTTACAAAATCTTGTAGATCGGCTTTCAAATGTTCTCCGATATTGACATGGTCTACTGAACAATGTAGGTTAAAATCACTGAGGATGAATATGTTGTATTCCGTTTAGGGTGCATCGTAAAGCAGCCGCAGGGTGCCGGTCGGTTTCGGGTGTGGAGTTTGGGGGACGGTAAATCAAGACAATAAGGCAAGCGTCTCTGCCTGATACCTGCAGGCGCCACCAAAGACAGTCGGGGAACTGCGGGTCGCCATGCTCCTAGGCTTCGCAATGTAAATCCACTCGGTAATTCAGGATTACTTCTCCTAATTTTGTGAGCCCAACGTTCCGGATCAGCGACATGCCCGGTATCGAAACTTCATCGTTCGTCATTTCCGAGTGCAACCACTATTGAGTAATACCAATGACATCATATGACCCGGAAGCTTGGCGATCTTTCAGTTCGGCCAGTTTATTAAAAAGTCCCTGAACATTCGAACAAAAGCAGCCTAGATTTTCGGTATCTGGGAGTCCAAAGAGCGTTAAAGGGGTCAATTGTGGGAGAATGCTGACCGAGGGGAAGTCAGTGATTACTCATTTTGTTGGTAGAATAAGGATACTTCATCTGAAACTTGATTCGGCCAAGGTGCGTCCCAATCTTCTTTTAGACCTACGTCTAAGTCGAGTAAAGCAGCATTAAAGCTAAGCTTCTGTATCCTCGCCGGTATATTTGCTGCTTCAGATGCTTTGATATCTGAACTTTACAAAGCTTCTGCAATCTTTAACCGAAGTTCAGATGGAAGAGTTTCCCGATTTGTCCACCATAGATCCAAAACATTCTTAGCTGTTTACTCCAACTGAAGCCCATGGTCTAGGATTCTAGGCCCGCATCCTCTATCATTTGGTGAGAAAGGTATTTTTCATACCACCACGATATAATGTAAGAAAAGCGTTTCGACGAAGGAACTGACACTGTTCTAAACCGTACTTACCGGACTCTTGTACATCGTTAGAAGGATGTTATGCATACCATGTATGAAGATTGCGTTTAGGCGATCTTGCCTACTTTGTCCCTCTTCGGTGTTCCTTTTTGATTGTCGCGCGCAAGTAGGGACATGATAATAGTTGCTTATCCCACAGGATCCGTGTTGTGGTGCGCTTGCGGAGAGTAAAAACTTCATCGGCATACACGTTGAGTTCCAATCTTCTTGGTCATCCGATAATTTAGCCCGCAATGTGATGACGGTAGGTGCGGGGAAATATGGGCACACAACCGTCAGGGCACTACTGTTAGATCTCGCTTTCATTGCCCTAAAAGCTAGAGTAATAGCTTGCGCTGACTTGCTGGCTAGTGTTGATTGGTTACTGACAAACCTCGTAGGTGTTGGTATAGATGGCAGTGCAACTCGTTTTACAATTCGTAACTACTTATCTATCGTGATACTGTAATATGGTCTGTCAACGCCGGATATTTAGTCAGCATTCCAATGAGGTATGAAGCTCGGTCAGAAACTTAATCTCCCTATCTGTTACGCAGCAACATGGTCTGATTGTTAGTATTGTTTGTGCTTTGGCACTAGTCCGCAAATATCGATTACTCTTCTCTCCTCCAGCCGAGTTTTAGTCGTTGGTTTAGATGCTGTTCCTCGTTGATATTGCTGGGACATTTGACTCAACGCGTGTTCTCTTGTGCCTATGATACTATGCCACATATCGCAACCTTGATCATCTGTCTGAATTGACCACATGGGTAAAAGGAACACAATGTTTCACGTTTCTTGAAAGATTACTCCCCGCTAATGCTGCGAAGGCAGTGGAACGATTGGGTACGGATTATATTCTACGAAGATAATGTCCAGTCAGGTTATCTTCCACCTTGGTTCGCTGAAGCTCTATCAAGGAACAACTTGCTAGTTAACAAAAACAATCTGGCTAAGATTGTTTCTGCCCTTATGGAAGCCTGCTTTGAGCGTCAGCACAAGAACCTTGAGACACAAATGCGATTTTCGCGGATTCTTAACCAGCTATCTTGGGTTTGCCGCCTCAAGTTTGATGCATTTTCGACTGAAATTAGACACCATATGCGGACTAACACATTGCACAGCTTGCAAGACACGCTTGCAAGAGTGGCCCAAGCAGCATTCCCTGATGAGTGTAACAAACACGTACACCATCTTTTATAGTCACCCTTTACACAAGAGCAGTTAATTCTTTCGCTAAGACCAAAGTATAGGTTGCCACCGAGGAATATCAACCGGATCCACACACAGGTGAATTTTGTGTATCTGTATGATCAACTAAGCGAGCTATCACCGAGATCAACTGAAGATGCCGGGTGGTTTCGTGCGAAATTAGTGGACATCGCGAACCAATTCCATGACACACTGGCAAGCCAAACGTGTTGCCTGAGAGCTGAAGTTTTCAAGGCGATCAAAGAGATGAAAGAGATGGAACATGTGATCTTCTTGCAACCAAATTAAAGAGCGAGTGTTGTGAGCATGGACAAAGTGGACTATATCTCAAAGACGAAATCTGTTCTCCAAGATACAAGTAAGTTCCAAATGGACAACCTCATTGACACCAATATTCTGGTAGGAAAGCAGGTTACAAGGAAACTACAAATCCTTCTGTTGCATGGGTCCATCACCGAATCACAGTATCGACAACTGAAACCGACGAGAACGGTAACCCCTAGAATGAGAGGCGCACCGAGGACACACAAGTAAGGTAATCCCTTACGACCAGTTTTGTGCATGAAGAACTCCCCGTATTACAAGCTTGCTCATTGGTTGGCGAAATTGCTAGAACCAGTTCGTAAATTTTTGGCCACATAGTGTTTGAAATACTAATCAACTTGATCTAGACAATAGACCAAATGTCACTGCATACAGAGCGCATGTACTCGATAGATGTGACTCAATATTTATAAATGTCTCCTTGCGCGAAACTGTTGGTGATGTTTGCAGTTTAATTTTGAGACAAAACCTAGCTGTTGGTCTTCCTTCTGAGTACCTCAGTGACCTGATATTAACATGCACAGAAAATTTTCGGTTTGAATTTGAAGCATCCTCGTACAGGCAGGTCGATGACGCTGCGATCGGAAGCTATTTGGGCCCAGTTCTGGCAGACAAATTCTTAGGACTGATTGAAAGGAAGATGGCTAACACCATTAATGAAGTTAAGCTGTATAAACGTTACGTGAATGACTAGTATGTCTTCAACAGCGATAAGCATTTTAACCGAATTGTCACCCTGTTGAGTTCGACTCACTCCAATCTCTCCTAGTCATATGGGAGGAAATAGCAAGACACCCTGCGGCTTGTAGACATTCTCATCAAAAGGCGAAGTGGAGATACACTCCAACGTACTGCCTACCGTAAGGCGACTTAGAGTGTGCAATACATGCAATTCAGCAGCTTCGTACCGGTTGCATACAAACGCGCTTTCGTCAGAACCCTGTACTACAGAGCCAGGCGTATTTGCATTCCAGAGATGCTGCAGAGTCAAGAAGAGTTCCTACATAGGACTCTTCTGTCAAACGGGTAACCGGCGAAATGGATTCAGTTTCAGAGTAGACCCATCCAAAAGAAGCTAACAGTAAAATTGGTGGAAGATGGATGTTCGTTTAGTTTTACCGCTCAAAGGGGACAATGTTTCAAGTGAAATTGGTCATAAACTTAGGTCTGCTGTAGCACGCACTCATACCACCGCGTGTCTAGGGGTCCTTCACACAACACGGAGACTGGAGCTCAACTATCGTCCGGACAGTTCGTCAATCGGTTTGGCCTCTCGTATTATTTACCAGTTCACCTGCAGTTGCGGTGACGTCTATATAGGCAGGAGCGACCGGCGACTGGCCCAAAGCGTGGCTGATCATTTCCCAAAGTGCTTAACGCAATCTACGGTGCAACATGGAGTGAACGATCAACTGGGGAGTCGGAACTCCGCTTCGTCTATCACAAAACACCTCGTGATGACAGGCCGTCACGTGGAGCCATCGAAGGCCATCAGAGTGCAACGCCACGATGCTGGCAATCAGTGTGGCATTACTGTTGCGGTAAAACGGCTGGTACTGTGCTCGCAAAAGCAACTGAGGGAATCTATTAGATTGCCTTGGTCTTGATTGCTCTACTTTGGTTTACCCGTATAATTGCGTCCCACACGCACATACGTTACTGTTTTGCCAAAATGTATCACGTTTGTGACTGATGAGAGTAATTGAAATGTCTTCTGTCTGCGTTGAACACTGACTTCAGCACATCGTCGTCATCTGCGCTGTCTTTAAGCATTCACTCAACGCGCTTTACCTGGAAGAGTTGGTTGCGCATGTTGTTGTCATTTCATGCAACTAGGGTGCTCGCATATTTCAGAGATTTCACCAAATACGATAAGTTAATCATTAGAGCTCATACATTAACCGGTCTTAGTAAATTAGCATACGCTATAGGGTCGTGCAAGCACCAATATTCTTTACGATAGAAAATTCTGAAGGAATGCTAGTTGGTGCCCGCTCGGCATGCCAGTGTCGTTTTCGTAATTGTATGCACCCGTCAGGTGGTTTTTGATCAATTCGAAAGCTGGAACATATCAACTTCTTATACAAGGTGGTATCGACCCGACGGAAACCATTCGTGATAGCTAACAATTTTCTCCATCTTGGACCCTGCTTTGTGTTCTAGTGACAGCCTTGCCGTCACAAAATTCTCCGTTGGCGCGGAGTTGAGTGCGTTCACTAAACCAAAACATCATGGTGAACATTCTGCTCTATTTGCTACCGTACTGCTCCTCAGGATTTCCGATATGCATCTTCGCCAATGTTCCTCTAATTTGCGCTGAATTATCGTCTTTACAGTGTAATGATTTCGCTGGTCTGACGGCGTTTCGAATTACTAGACAACACCAAGGTTTACGTGTCTTCCAACGTGGTGGTAACTTAGTTAACTTTGAACCCGTCGTAATTCGCCATTTTGGTAACAAACCTACGCAACACCCACGCTCCTTGAGTCATACAGACGGATACCAAGAGTCGACTGCAGCGTATCGACCGCTAACAATTGTGAGCTATCATGTATTTTGTTCTGTGTAAGTGCCGTGACCCGGAACTACTTGTTTGCATAGACTTTAAATTTGTGCCGATGCATCAGTTCAGTTCACTCCAGTTTCACGAGGATAGTCTGTGTACCTGTAGATTTATCGGGAGGATCCAGCTACCTCGACATACCTCGTCATGAAGTCGGCAGCACCAAGTGCTATTCAACGGAAGTGGGCAAGTATTGAAATCGTCAAAGGAAATAGTCGAGATTAGGAACTAAGTGAACGAAAGCAACAGCGCTAATGCCTTCGTGACATTGCCATACCCCTGACGAGGTAGCCAAGTACGGATTTGGCTGATTGCAAGATCCCCATTTCGGAATGCGGCGAGCGTCAACCCGACTGGGCATATTATTAATTTGCCTCATGTCTATTGGTCGTATCATTGTCTGACCATCTCAGAGTTCCATCCAAGTAGTTTCAGTATTGGAAACACACTGTAATTCGTAAATAATGCCTATTGGAAAATCGGAAATCCAGGTTGCGAAAGGGCGCTCTATTTTAGATAAATCGCGTCAGGCAATACATATACAGGAAGGCGTAAACCAACTGGGTGTGCTAGTTAAAGCAGTACTACGGTTAATGCAAAAAGTGGGTTGAACAACTCAACTCAATTGATACTAACATCGATCCACTAAAGGCAAGTCCTGTGACAACCAGTGAGATGATGATCACCCTCGTTTGCTTTCAGCATCTGATGCGGAGGAATTGCCACCCGTCCATGGGAACAGGAGGGCTTGGACAATAGCCTGCTGCTTGCACGATCCTGGCTGAGCCACACCAATTGCAAATGACTCAGCAGTCTTCAAGAGCCACTTTCCAAGCACTTCGGATATACCTTTGATATGGCCTAGAATACTCGGAATGAATCTTCTGTCCGTAGCTCATGGCCAGTTCGAAATAGGTACCCCATAGTAACACTATTAATATTTCTGACCATCCATCTGCTTAGCAAGCCCGGACAGTGTTCGGTTATTCGTTTGGACAAACGTCTAGTCGTATGCTCAATATATCGTACACCAGTATGCTGGAGCGGCCAAGCTGCAGCACGCAAAGCATATGACCGAATTTATGGATACGATTCGGTTAGTCCAAAAATGCACTACAGTGTCTGTTACAAACATCATGGAGACAATCATAGTCGGCCTCTTAATAACCTCAGTGCGTATCCGCCATACATTTAGTTAATACAGTAACGCTAGTTGAATCGTGGTGTTGTGAATCCTACCGTTAAATTGCATACCTATTTCTCTCCGTGTCGAAGTATTTGACGAATCACCAGCATGCGTTAATGTGGCAGCAAGTGTTGGTACAACTAACCAAGTGAGCAGCCTGATGAACCAGTTTCAATAGTTGCTCGAGGATAGCGAAACACGTATTGGTTCGACCAAATATTACAACAGAATCCCACACCTAAAATGTCCAAGGGACAAACCAAGGCTACGTACGCATTGGCCTACCCGGGTGCATTTGCATAGCAATCGTTACGTAGTGAGGATAACTGAAGCGCACAGGACGGTTCTAGACATCATCAAATTTATGTAGGGCAGCTCATTGGTCATTACTAATGAGTGGGAAATTTTCGCTGTCATGTGTGGGTTGTCAGTGGTAGACAGTTCTCATCCACTCAGGTTTCCATGCAAATGGAAAAGCCCTACACGCCCGTTTCGTCCTGTTTGAGCTCGGCAGCGTTGTGTATCCTCCCAACTCCCTGGCGCGCCAAGCTCATGACCTCTCAGTAGCATTGGTTTGTGTTGGTCAGTGGTCAACAGATACGTACTATCCCAGAGCGACACGGAATCTTCAGACTTTTTTGATAGCGGCTTGGTCTTCGATGCTGTGTTGTCCAATCATATTAAATAAATGCGCGACTGCAGATTCACACCGGGGCGACAAGGTAATTTGAACACTCAATTCGTGACACGTTAAGAATGGGGCCTGTGTGGCTTCGTCTTTGGAAATGTGTCAGCTTATGGATGTCTATATATTACGGTGGTTTTTCTCAGAGAATCTGTGAATTAACACAGTCACAAACATTAACAACTATTGGCCGAATTTCCACCGTGCTAGCTGATGACAGGGCAAAATCATAGTTATTCACTTACTAAGAGAAACAAGTTGATCAGGTGGCCAATGTGCTTGCATCTCTTCAGAAACCTACCGCTGTGATTGTACATTCTATGGAACAAAGTTAGCTCGTAGAACGTAAGCGATAGTCTGCGTCACCCATACTGTACGGTTGTGCAACCTGGCCCATTAGATCAGCCGACGTATAGTGGCTAGTCACCGACAACCTGTGCTTTTGCATTTTCGCTCATATCTGCTGGGAACGCTGTATGAGCATTGAGCTAGTTCGACGCCTTGTTTATGACGCAGGAAGAAGAAGTGAACCGCTCACCACCGTTATTTCACGCAACCGGCTCTGATGGCTGGACCACGTGCTGCTCCTCCCAGCCCACCGACTCCCGCGACGAGAATTGTTTGCGCACCGGTGGTGTGGATGGAAGAAGAGGAAGGGTGGCCAAGCGATGACTTAGTCCTGAGGGGTGAAGGTCCTTACTTCGAAGTTGGCCTCGTTTGAACTCTCGGCTACCTGATGAGAGCCCAAAAAACGATGACCACGTTTGGCTAGATACACTTGTTGACATGGCTAGAAGCCGACCACAATCGCGTTTGTGTTGTTTCTTTGTCCCTCCTCCACCCGCTTAGCCTCCCCCTCCAACTACGATCTCATTCATTAAGCATATTGTAACTCCTTTTCTCTGCGCAAAGGCAGGCTGTAAGCTCGCCGGAACAATGTCAATCCGTTACTGTTGACTCAGCCGGCATGCCTCTGTTGCATGTTCCTTTTCTTTTCTTTTATATTGCTGCACAATAGCTAGGTGTTTGATAACTGTACCTACCGTGTATAAGGAAAATGATGATGAGGATGATGCGCATGCATGTTAGCATGAGAGAGTCGCTGAGCCGTATTAGTCTCACGTCATGCATTTCTCCTAGTGAGTAGCCACTGCATAACCTGGGACGTTTTTCCCGTAACGGATTAAGCGATACAGCCCAGCGGCTCACCAATAACCTAATCGGGATGAGAAATAGTGATAACTACTCATAAGGCTTATTGAAGAGACTGGATCTTACATGAAATGCAGTTTCAGCCAACAATGCGTTGCCCACTAGCCTTGTCAGATGTGCCTAGATTGGACGTTTATTTAATCCTCGGGATCGATTATTTATCTCCCGCCAGGGCAGAGCGCCGCATCAAATGCTGAGTTCTGCTGTCGTTCACTTCAAATAGCTTGTAGAATTTGTAGTCTATCATTTGGTCCGTTTATTCATTGGCTTATCAAACGTGGTTGTCGCAAAAGACCCCACCCCAGACAAGACAGGTTTTCGGACTTGTCTGCCAGACATCCATAATGTTGATCACATGGAGCCGAATTTCAATGAAACTAGTCATATGACGAGAGGATTTCAGTGCTATCAGCCAGGTTTCGGACGCGGTGTGCACACGCAAGATGAATACCATAGGGTGTGCAGTATGCGAACGAGCGCCGTTCAGTACAAATTGAGAAATCAAGGAAGTTAAAATCAAACGTGAGAATAATTTTCCTCGCAATCAACTTCTCCACAGTGGGATTTATAGCGAGAAATGGCCGCGTGGAGAAAGGTGTAATAATCTTGGGAGTAAGCCATTGTGGACTATATGCACTCGGCTTCGTGGTGATTGGTTTTAATGCTAAATCAGAGTTTTCACTTTATGCTGTGTTTTAAAACATCCATTAACATCGCAAGTTTTCAAAAGCAGGAGCTCTTCAGTACATCCACGATGAGACACGGATATATAGGACTGAGAACTGCGGGGCATTTAGGCCCAACAGCGCGGGCTCGACTGCACGTTAATTCATAATTGAATTGCGGCTACGTTGTACGAAACCAACGGGCGCTTCCTCCTTTAGTGAGACATGAAGCATTAACAAGACCGCAACTCGCTCATTTCAGATGGGGTGAGTTTATCCATCATTTGTACTCTCTGCTACTCAATGACGTAACAACCCTGAAGGGATGATTTCATTCAGAAATGGAAACAGTTTCCTCAGTTGGTAGTTAGATATACAGTAGTGAACAAATGGATCAGAGTCAGCTACACAGTCAATGGGATGCAGACGTGACGAATTTTATCAATGGACGCTGATAGACCAATATTCGAATGCGCTGGGGGGAGTTCATCATAGTTCAAGGAAGAACTTCATCGACCCATAAAGGTTGTTTATAAATAAAGTAAAAGATTTATTTTCGTTATTGCGAGGCACCCCCTCAAGGGTGTGATTATGGTAATACAGACATGTTTGATTGGCAATTGCCCAAATTAGTATATTTGACAGATAGCATAGGAATGTAAGTGACTGTTGACAGGTAAAAGTATGTTTATGTCTGTATTTGGAAGTAGCCATGTTGTTGTGATTAAGTAAATGTGACTCTCTGTGTGCGACCTCTAAGCGAAGTTTAAGTGGAAGAGTTTTCCGGTTTGTCCGATGAGACTGTGCGAATCATCACAAACTGCGGTCCAGTAACTCAGCTCGTCAGGGCTATAACTTGGTCGTCGCTTGCCGAACAACTCCAGGAAGTAGCCCGGTTCGGGTTCGTCAACAAATTCAGTCATCTGATTGCAGCCGCTTCAGTGATAACTGCTTGCAATACGTCTACGTCCGTTTCTTTCGTTAGGAGCAAAACTCGAATATCTTTAGAAGTGCGCAACGCAGCATGGCGAGTGTACAGAGAAGTCCATGCACCAGAGACTTGGGAAAACTACGTAGCCCAACGTAACCACTACGCTCAACTGCTAAGAGAAGACAAAGCCGCATATCAGCAGAACATCGCAAAAACCTTCAGTGCTAACCACAAAGTGCTGTACATGCACGTCAATGGCCTACGAAAGCTGAGGCAAGGAATTCCTCTACTCAGGATGCCCGATGGATCAACGAGAACGGCCATGGATGCAGCAAACGCGCCGCGGATGTAATATGCCCCTACGTTTCAGAGGGACTTGCCACCATACGATCTCCAAAAATTGTCATCTCATCGCCAGTATTAACCCACATTACTTGTACCGCAGTTGTGTAGCAGAAGCTGACGTCTCTACGCAAGCACAGCTCGCCGGGTGTTGATACCACTCGTCCAGAGGCACTACGAGCAGCACACAGCCAACTGGCTGGACCTTTGGCACACTATTTGCATCGCTGATTAGAGCGGAATCGGTTTCTTGCTATGTGGAGGCTTGGAATATTAACCCCGATTCACAAAGCTGGAAGCAGAACTGAGCCCTACAACTACCGCCCAGTATCCCTACTGCCTATACCATCCAAGTTCATGGAATCCATAGTTGCCGATACACTAGTGTGTTATCTGGAAAACTGTAACTTCATCAAGTCGGAGAAGCACGGCTTTTGTCGACAACGATCATGCACAACGAATTTACTAATCACACGCAGAAGTTGGACCGAGTCAACTGACGCTGGAGAAGGCGTTGATTTGATCTACCTGGATTTTTCGAAGGCTTTCCATTATCTAGAGCATCGGATACTACTCTCCAAATCCAGCAGTACGAGATTGGCGACCCTCTTTTAGACTGGATTGTCAACTTTGTACTTCAACGGCAATTAGTGGTCAGATTTCAGAGCTGTTTATCGGACCCCATACAAGTCGAGTGTAGTGTGCCCCAAGGCTCAGTTCTAGGTACACTTTGCACAGGGAATCGCTTCAAACTTTTTAATGCTTGCCGACGATATCAAGGTTTGGCACAGGATTCAGGTGAATGCCGACCAGCATCTGCTTCAGAGTGACCTAGATACGGTATACCAATGGTCAACCCAACATGTACTGCGTTTCGACATGTATAAATGCAAGGGACTTCCCACACGACATCGGAGCAACTACTCATACAGGCTCGGAACGAGCGTACTGCAACGATTAATTCTCGACCGTAACTTGCATGCCCTGATTTAAGATGACATGGGTTGCTCCAAGCAATCAGAAAAGGCCTAGAAGTATGGAACCCAGGACCTCGGACTATTACGACGGGCGATTGCATAAATAGACGGCTCTATTTTACGAAAACTGCTCAGTGCGTATGTTCGCACCCATGTCGAATACGCAATTCAGGCCTGGTATCCATGGCCGAAACACGACGTTGACACAATGAAGAAGCCTCAACGTCGGACATCTAAGAGCATACTTGGAATGCACAATCTTCCTTACGAGGAGAGATTGAAACGATTGTGGGTAATCAGCGGAAGCTACCGCATATTTCGAGGCGAATTGATTATGATATACTTGATTCTACACGAGCCACATCAAGTGTGCCGCCTTTTATTGCGACTCAGCAGCAATGCGAACCTGAGGGGTCAGTTAATGAAACTCGCGGAACAATATAGCGGTCTGTGGCCACAGGAATTGCTTTCCCATTAGTGTCTGTCACCCGTGGAATGCTCCCAGAATCGATCGTCTTTGCACCGACATTAACAGTAGTTACACTTTGTTACTTAGCGCTACTCTTGAAGTGTACCTTGGATTTATTTGCTGTTAACTGTGGCTACTGTGAATCTAAGAGAAGTGCAGAACTACAGTTGAGCAGACGATAAGTCTTTCTTTCATATTCAAGTCTCCATTTTATTATTATTTTGACATCCTCACCAACTATCTAACGGGACTTGTAAAGTAGCGCTCCCTAACCCGTTTAAATTCATTGTTCAATGTCCTATTCTCAGAACTTGACATTGGACTCAAGGTAGAAGTGTTTTTCTTCAATGGGATTGTCCTAGACAATATTTGCAATCCGGTAATTTGCCCACACAAGCGATGTAAAATACGAGGCAAAAGGAATCGAAGAAACCCCAAATCGCTCACAAGAGTCCTTCACCACGAAGTCCAATGATTTAGTTGCAGCAGTATTAGGAACGCAAGTTTTGTAACTCGTCTGAGTTCAAGCCCCTATCGGAGGTGGTCAAAAACGGACGAAAGCAGCCATCTATGGCAATGACGGTGATGGAAACGCTGGAATTGCCTCTCGTTTGCTCTTTAAGATCGAGATTCACAAGAAGCAAGGCAGAGAAGTGCATGAGGTTTGTGGTAAGATGACCCCGCTGACACCCCTTGTAGTCTATGAATATGCGACGGTGGGCAGCAGCGCGCGTGTTGGGGATATTGCGACTTCGTCCACACTTGGGCAGATTCGAAACGGTGACGTTTGGACTATAACGCATTATCGTTTGTGCCACAGGGTCGCTGTGGTCTAAAGCCAGAGCCTAGTCGGAAAGGCGGGAGCAGTCAACATTCACATCTTACCACCTGGCCGGTGTTCACAATGAACAGATGGACAGTGATGTCAGAATAAACAGTAACTGTTACGCTGACCTTGAGTTGCGCCTGATAGTGATCCATGCGAACAGACGAGAAGCGATCAACTAGAATCCCGTAAAATACTCACTTTGTTTTTCGCAGACTAAACAGTGGTGACAAAGGTAGACCTGTTAGCGCATGGTCACGAGATGCAGCCATTTGCGTTCGTAACCGGGAACTTCAGATGATACTGAATGCTATTTACACGAATGCAAGCAAATCATCTCAGAGGGGAGCTATACGGACTACGAACCGACAAGCTGCATGCAAATCAACAACTCTGTCAGAGATTGATGAATTCGTAGAAAACTACCGTGGGGACCGCCATGACTTAACCAGGCGCAGCCTAACACTGACAATCAATTTGGCTTGATGAAAATGCTAACTTGAATAAAGGCCAAATCTCTACACAACCACATCTCAGGCGAGATGTGCGCGAATTATTCCGATGAGGGCTACTACCCCGATCATGATACTTGTGCGACACGGCCTAACGGAGAGTAGTCACACTCATACAAAAGGAATTATTGTTCAAACCTTACTACCATACCGCCGACTGACGTGCCTTAATTTCAACTAGTAACTCGATGAAGACAAACTTACGTGTTGCTTTCTGGGAGAAGAGACGGATTTGGGCATGAGGAAGTATATAATCAGTGTTGGCTACTTAGACGACCGCAAGCGGTCAGTAACCAAACAAATCCGTTTTAAATCGACGGCTGCGATCACCTATGGTTAAGAATGGTTGCTGGCACGCCGGAAAGGGCGATATGTAGACCTCAGTCAGTCTATGACTGAGATGGAACAACGCCTAAACTGATTGCCGCCATCTCTAGCGACAGACAAGGCAAAGCGACGAACGTTAGCAATGTCCTAAAATGAGGACGCACCAGACAAGCCTGGCTTTTGGGTCCAGACAGCGCGCGTGCGGTCGCGGCACAGACAAGAACGGAGCAACTCGAGTGCTAGAATCGGTCGATCGATAGACTGAAGTCGGCGTAAACCTTCGGTCCGCCTTGTGTTGCGCTCGTGTGACTGAACTGCTGTGTAAGCGTGACACGTTTTGTCTTATGTTCCGCAACTAGGCCATGGGGTACGTTCTCGGGAAAGTGGAATCAGCTTCAGGCACGGCAACAAAAACCTAGACGCGAGTTGAGACTCAGATCAAGAAAGTACTGTAGGATGCGAAGGCACGTCGACGAACAGGGGGCAGGGTTTGCGTGCAGACTTGTCTCAGATCTAGGTTGAGCAGGGTCAAAGGTCTGAACGACGATGCGTTGCCGAATCCGAAGTAAGGGTATGAGTTAGTAGGGGGAATCTGCGATACATGAAATATCCCCGCTTAAAAAGGGAAACAAATGACGCTATGTCCGGTGAGCAAATGGCCTTTTAGATCGATTTGGCCGTTATGCAAACACAAGACTTACTACCAACGCTACCTGAGGAAAGGAAGATAGGATGTGATGAGGGGTGCGGTGTCATCTTTATTCACTCAGTTGATCTGAGTGGGTGAATGGGTGCAAAGCTGATAGGAGGGTCATTTCGAAGTGCTTGTGTGAAGGCAACACCTACCTTTTAGGTGCAATCTGATTTGACGAGAAGCATCGATGGTTAGTTGAGATTCCTATCGTGCCTTCTGGGTCGAGTTCTTTCGTTGCTCACTTCAGAACATAGACAATAGGGCGTGTTGGCCTAAAGTCACAGCACAGTCACGCTGTGCTTGCCACTATAACCACATCTAGCGTTCGTAGAAGAGAACGAGGCTGGGTATGACGAAGAATATTTCGGCGAGTCGTGGAACCGGGTATGTGCTGTTGAGGCGACTAGTAAGAACTGGAAGTTTGAAGAGATTGGAGTACGGTTCACGGTAAAAACTTGTAATCCAGGCAGTACGTGTGCTGGACCTATATGTGGCCATAAAGACGTCCATGAAGTTGTTAGAGTGCACCCTGAATTTGCGCAAGCGTATTATCCATTATGGGGCCGTGTACCGTCCGTCGGTAAATATACAAATTTATTTATTTATTTATTTAATAAAGTCGATGCGAAGCACTGATACAGACTTCTAGTTCGTTGTATAACCTATAAATGTACGTTTGGAACGGAATCCGTGCAAATCGACCGTCCAACGATACTTGCCCAGTATTCCTCAACTGTGTCGTGCCTCTCACCAGCGGATTCTAAGTACTGATGCAACATGGGACAAAAACGCACTAGTACATGGCACGAAGCACACACATTGGATTCAGGTCAAGAGGCAAAGAAAGCCGCAGCATTGAATGCAATGACATAATACCGAGCCACCATTATCTACGTACGTGTCCCAACGAACTCCGTCTGACCAGGCGAATCGTTGCAGTCAGTAAAAATCCAGACCCGATGGAGAGCATACAACTAACCAAAGATGAAGTTACTTGGACGACGGGGAATAACTTGAGCGGGAGCTATTAGTTTACTAATTTAGAGATTGGTTCGTACCCAACGCTCGACCTACCTCCGTCTAGTACAGATTGACTTGAACACTAGTAACTTATGTTGACTGTTTTGATATCCAGATGGTCGAAAATCTTAATTAGGTTGCAGCTGTTCCAGTGAGCTCTGCACACAGTGACGCGATGAAGATGGCACTTTGTTTGGTGTCGAAACAGGTGTGATTCACTTGCTAAGTTCGGCGAGTACGTGAACATCGTATTCGTTTAGTTTGGTTAGCTAGCGGTCGCCAAGACCCACAGGGCTTTCCACAATTGCGGATCTGCTTTTTCGCGCGTCTTACGGAACCTTAGTTGAGCAGAAGAGTTCCAAAGTGGCAACGTTTATGAAATGTGACTTTATGGGGTGCAACCCGGATTGCCCAACGGAACACGGAAAACTGTCCTGTAATAGGTATCACTCAGTGCTGAAGAACCATGGCACACAATTAAGATCTAAATTGCGACTATTAACGGCCAAGTGTGACAGCTGGGCAGATGTTACCTTCATCGTAGCTGCACGGCTCACGAAATCTGAGACAACATTAGCACAATCACATACGTCTACTGGGCTGTGATCTACCACGAGTAGCCACCGCTAGATGTAAACTAAGAGAGTGGGCCCACAGTTGACAATATGTACCCCACTGTAATTGACAATAAATCGGTTTTTATCGTTAGATCACAAACATTTCGGCGGAGCTTACCATAATTCACATTCACGATCAGTACAAGTTGGTAAGAGTAGCTGACACCTATTCTGAAAGCCCTTACATCTCCAGTGGTGTACCACAAGGATCCGTCCTCGGCCCGCTACTATTTTTAGTCTGCATTAATGACCTTCCAGCAGACATTCTATCTCCAATGCAAATATTTGCAGACAATGCTACAATATGGAAAGCAATTCGCTCAGCATCCGACCGTGTCTACCTCCACGAAGATCTGACCCGGATTAACGAATGGGCAGAAAAGAACCAGCTCCCACTGAACCCTGCAAAGTGCCACCTGCTGACGGTGCACAACAGCTTCGTCAACACATACCTTGTGGGGCAACACGTCATGCAACACGTGACTAGTGAACGCCACCTAGGTATAATCGTGCAAGCGAGTCTTGGAAATTCGCTCCAATGTTCGAAAGCAGCAAGTGTAGCGAACTTGAACTTGAGACTTTTGAGGCGAGCTCTCGGCACTTTTGAGCGACAACTAGTACCATTGTTGATAACTCCTACATTCTTCCTCATGTTGAATATGCAATTCAGGTCTGGTGTCCATGGTTAAAACGAGACATCCACCTCTTGGAACAGCCCCAAAGAAGAGCCACAAAGGCAACGCGTGGACTATCCGGTATAAGTTACGAAATGCGTCTTCGTGTACTCGGTATGTTCTCATTAGAATACCGACGGCTTCGCGGAGATCTTACTCTCACATACCGGATACTAACCGTAAATGAACATCCATGTACATCACTGTTGACTCTAGCCCCATACAAACGAAACCGAGGCAACCACCTGAAACTAATGACACAACACTCTCGTTTGAATTGTAGAAAGTATTTTTTCTCACTTAGAATCTGTTCTCACTGGAATGTATTACCAAACTATGTGGTGAACGCACCAGACATGACGACATTCGAAAGACTCTTAGATTTTCATCTAAGTGATAAACTATACACAACACTTTGTTAAAGTGCAATGATTTAACCACTGATACTTTACGTTCCACGTTGGAACATTTTGCTTTTAATTTTCTTTTGCATATCCATCCTGTGGGTCTTGTAAAGTTATGCTTTTATCCCATCATACACCATTGAACCATTGAGATCCTGAGTGCTTTCGCTTCTAAACGTATCACCGGAGTCCCAAAACATAAATAAACACACAGTTACCCTATTCGAGATAAAACCGCGTTCACACGAAATCATATGAAGTCAAAAATATAAGAGTACAAGTGCTCACTCATTAAGTAGCTGGAGATGAGATGGATTTTTACTCTACTCTTCGTAGAGAGAGATCGGGTCACCCAACACCTTATCCGTCTCCTAATGTCCTATGAATGAGATTGCCATTGGACCGTAGATGTCGCTTTTAGATTAAGGAGTAGGTGTTTACTTGTGATTTGTGTAGTAAATTGCAGCGCAAATCTGGGATAGGGAATGACCCAAAGATCACTGTCTCCTCAAATGATACGAAGTAAATCATTCTAGTTGTACCCAATGACAAAGTCACTGAGCTGTAGGTAGTTTTCATTCAGGAAATAACGCTCTACGGACTAGGAAACAAGACAAGCAACTCAATGTAGACTGGTACCGATAGACCGTTTACCGACTGATAGCCACAGACTTATTCAGTGACACCGAACAAGTAAGCTAAAGTTCGTAGACCTGAAGCACCTGCAAAAACACTGCAAATGCACGTCGCCAACTTAAAGAGATGATATCCTCGAAAGCAATGGGTTGGAAATTAAGTAGTGCATGGGTGCGTTGGCTCATACTCACGGATACATGGAGAACAAGCGGGTTAGTTGACAGAGGAGAAACCTGGAGACGATATAGTTTCGGATCTTGGAAACGCTCGAAACACACCGTAATAGGTCCTAGCATTTTGTCATCAGCATTAGTGTGAAACAACCCACCACGTTGAAACTTCGTATTCAAATAACCGGTACTTCATGGGGATTCAAGAAACGCTAGACTGCTGCCAGCTGCCACGTTGTACTGCAACGGGGGACACGACACGCCGAAGGTGGGATTTCAAGTTGAGAGAACTCGAAGCAGATGTGTATGCTCAGAAATTCTGTTTCAGTAGTTGGATTTCACAGGCGCTATTAGTTTTATGCTTGCGGCCAGGCTACGATAAGCCAAGCCACATCACAGCTAAGGTAAGCGACCAATCTCCGAGACAGCCAGTTATGTTTGGCAGCAAGCTGGCCTATGATGCCCCATGGCTTTCCGCTTGACGTAATCCAACGTGCTCTACAAATATCGTCCTGCAAGTACAAGCCGTTAGTGACAGTAGCAGTAGGTTACTCATTCGGTTAGAGAGTGTCTCATGCAAACAATAACCACATAGATAGGAATGTGCATTTATCAGGGATGCACTATCTCCGGAAGGGGAGCATCACAGTCAACCGGACGCTATGTGAGGTGGTTTCGAACGCTGGAGGCTGTCAATTGGTTTTGGGACGCCATTGAATGACCAACGACCCCCCGGTAATGACAGTGTAGGCTTTTGTGAAGTAAACCTTGTTACAATGAGCTAAATTAGTTAATGATGTTATGCCGTAGAAGCTGAGAAGTGCCATCTAAACCTCTTGTTTGGTTTGTTAGTGTTGTCTAAATAGATTGTTTCTTGCTGATGAACATACAGAAGCCTTGAGGTTTCCCCGGTTTGCTTGTGTACAGTTCAAAAATTATTATTTTGTATCCTTAGGCGACCGGTGTTGAGCATGATTTTTTGAGTCAAGCACAACCATCTTGTCTTGTCGTTCCACTGTTGTAACGCGCGACCGTTTCATGTGTCGCACTCCTTTTTTGTCCCCATCGGTGTCGTTTTTATAGCAAAAACAACCTTGAATCTTTCACTGTACACAATAACACCTTCTTTGTGTTCGATGTATGTATCCAGTAATCGCTATGTTGGCTCCCGAAAAAAAGCACGCCATCACTATTAATGTCGACTATTTTTTCTACTCGAATAACAGCTGCTCAGTAGGACCGAAGATGAGAAGGTAACCAACTTACCTTATCTGAACTTGTGTAAACAACCGATTGTCTCCAAACGCCTGGAATCGTCATTTCGCGCGTTTACCGCCCAGTACGTTCACCGCGACGCCAAAATACTACCGAGAAAAAGAAAATGCATGGTTTGTGATGGGAACCAATGATACGTTTGGTTTGCACGTTGTTTCCTCGCGTGCACATTTATAAGTAGATGGCACTTTGATAAACACAAAACCTATTAGGTGGCACATAACTGAGCGCACCGTAGAGGTCATTTCGTCCTGAAGTAAAACAAAGCTGCTGATTCGACCAATCCTGGATACCACAACAGTAGACATCTAGACATAATTGGGCGAGGAAATCTCCGACACGCAAGTCTTACGCAGATGTCTATGAATCGGACACCTATATGTGTAATTCCGGTGAAGACAGCTACTTACCCACTAGGAAACTCCCCCGGGTATAAGAGGGCCAGTAAAACTATATATGGTCAAAGCCATTCGCTTTTCTTCGCTGGCCCGAATGAAGTGGCATGTGGCTCAAACATCGGCCATCCAGAAACGCATGGTACCTGGGTTCAAACAAAAAGGAGCACTATTCGTCTTCATATATCAGTCGCTTACCAAGTTAACACACATTTTAGACGGGGTCATCCACAAGTTTCGGACAACTTCTAAGAGCAGATTTGGAGTAGACATGAGTTTTGTGGTGAACCCACGAATTTTGCGCAGACCCCGGCATCGTCTTAAGAGTTATGAGGAGCAAAGATATTAAAACCAACTTTCCTAGACATGTAGCGACCTAACCGAGCACTATGACATTCTTCCGGTTAAAAAGGGTTGCGATGTATAACCGCCTGTATGTATGGTGCTGCCATGTCGCCTGGAAAAGTGTAAGACGCAATCAACGCATTCTCCATCGTGGCAGAATTCGGCAAACCGCTAACACTAGCTGGGAGATGATCTAGGTTAGGGAACTGGAGACAATCGTGGTAAGCCAAGTGCACAGCTTCTCTGCCTGTTTGGAAGGTGAGACGAGGTCGGTTATCCTTTACCCGAACACGTCCACGACATTTCCTATGGGGTTAAGCCTAGCAACCAAGTTGCCATTCGGTGAGTCGCCAAAAGCAATCACTAGGTCTACGTATCGTCGAAACTACCCTGGAACAAGCTAGCTTCCTTAATACTAGCATGCAATGAGACAAGTTTCAAGTTGATTCAGATGGGGAGGGCGATAGCAACACAATCAGAACTGCAGAACGTTCATTGAAAATGGGACACATAATTTACAAGGAGAGAAGCCCGCAACAGTGGTTTCACTCAATGCGTCCTAGCCTGTGTCTATGAGCAGGACCAGGTGAGACAACCTGTTTTTCTCGATGATAGTGCTCCTCTCTGTTAATCTAGCCTTCGTTATTTGCTGACGCACCTAACCCGTTCAGATGGACCCAGTCAGTCGCCGCTTCAGTGCGAAGGGTAATCGCCATCGAAGCAGTTCTAGGAAACTATAACTGGCGAGATGTTTGGAGGCCTTCGAGGCACCTCTGTGGTAAAAGAGTTTGCAGCCAGAGCGGTAGAGTGGAGGTGGATGGACTGAATTCTGTGTTTAGTTCCGCCTCATTAAGCTCACCTGCTTTGTCCTCTTTCATTAGCTCAAGTCCAGCTGCTCACTTCGATCAAAGCAACGCCCATGAGAAACTCAGAATAGTAAAGGCAAACAAAGCTTGTGGTCCGGATGCTCTCTTTGAAAGAGTATGCTAATTCACTTTGCCTGCAACAAATAACTCACTATGGGTCTGCTCCCCGACACTTGGAGAATAGCCAGTATAACAGTGACAGTGTAACAGTAACAAAAAATGGATCTCAAAAGTATCACCCAATTGCATGTACATCTGTGCTTCTAAAAGTAATCGAAAAACTGTTAATTCAGCGGATTTGTTCAACCGCTCCTGAGGATAGTTTCTACCAGTTGGCGCATAGAGTCCAACGCTCCACATGGGATGCAGTGGCATATTTAGTCCATTCTATGACCTCTGCATTAGATCAAAAATGTAAATCAGCGTAGTTCCTCTTTCTGGATTACTCGAATGCCTTTGGAAGCCTGGATACGGCAATGCTGCTAAACCTGTTATCCGAAAGTGGAGTTCAGCCGGGTGTGTGTAATCTGTTACGTGACTATTTTACGGGTTGTACTCATTTCACCAAGTTGAACGGTTATAAATCCTCTGTCATCCGTGCCGACTGTGGTGTTCTGCATGGCACGATTCTGTCACTTTTTCTATTTTCCTTGTGTGTTGAGCGTCGCCCTATGGAAACCACGTCTGCAGGCTGTAAATACGTTGGTGTTGGGATAACATGACCCCCACTAACCAGGATTCCACACCAATTCAACCTGGGTTGAAAAATCTGGTGGAATGGTCTTCATTCAGACCGGTTACGATTAATGCTTCTAAACACAGTGATGTAATACTTTCGTTTCGCCGTGGCGCTAAGTTGCAGTACCTCATAGATTGCCCCCCACCCTTACAGTGAATAAAAATCCCATACCCAGCTCTTCCACCGTCAATCATCTCGGCGCCTTTTTGTCCAAATCCAATCTTGGTCCAATCATTCATGTACAACTTTTCAAAACTTCAGAAAACTTTCTTTTTATGCCCTCAGACTTAAGGTGCTTTCAGGACCTCGTACTTTATTATTCCGATTGGTTACCGCAAACGTTATTCCGCATTGCGTATACTGCTCTTTTGCCATATTCGCATACAGCTTCAGAAAAGCTACATCTTATTGGTGCGATCTATAAAGCAAATTTATAGACGCAGCGGCATGGCTAGAGATTCCTTATTTGTATCGATCATTTCTAGACCTTTCGATGCCTGCGATGATTTTTCCTCTAAAATACTAACTGATCGATTTCATCCACTACACAATGCGCTTCCCAAATCACTCTCTTGCTCTTCTACTCGTTCGAAAAGCAGAATTTTCTTCTCCCGCACCTCATCGTATCGTAATAATGTTTTGCCTTATCTCTCACGTTTGCTTGTTGACCCAGCGAAAGTCACTAACATGCTGCGCGAGCGATTGTCGGTTTAACAGTTGTGCATATTTCCCATTTTTCTCCCCGTGCATGTTTATAGATAGTATTTATCTAGGTGTCCGCAGTGGTGGTATCAATGCTGAAAATGAACCTATTAGGGTTCAAAAAACATATGTTGACTTGACTTAAACTTGGCTGCACAACGGAGTCTATGAAAACAACAGCATTAAATACCTTATTTGAAATTAGCGGGTTACATAGACGGTTTATTTAACATCCCTCGAGCTTTGCAGCCATGAGAATGCACAGGCACAGAGCAGTGATTTAGAGTAGATGTGGCTTAGCTGATTTCTTACAAAGTACAAAGGACATTAGTTTGAGAAGGTAGTGTCGTGTTACGGCGAAGTTTGACAGGATAGCAATACTACTGTTCACAAATATTATCGCGACCACCTACTGGATGCAGAGAAACGAGACGGATGGGGAACTGGCGGAGCTGTTAAACACGTCCCTGTCCGCATACATGGAAGGCCAGACGTCCCATTTTGGCGTGTTTTTGGTCACTCGCAGGGACAAGGTGTGAGTGTGAACACCAATAGGATGATGTGTCTAGATATACTGTTAAACATTATAATCTTTAACACCGCCATTCTTTACCTGCAAGTCTTCATTTCTCAGTACTTTCACTCAGCATCGGTGACCGTTTGTGCGCCCTGAACGCGCTTTTTATGCTCCTGGCCGTACCAGTTAGACACATTTAAGATAAATTTTGCTCACCCAAAACCTATTCGGCCTAGCCATACGGCTGTAGTATTGCGTAATATCCATTTGGGAATCAACTGTCGCTTATTGTTAAAGGTACTTACAACGGGCAATAATGCATTCACAGTGAGCAAGAAAATATTCTCCGAGTGACTGAACTTCGTCCAAGTGCGTCCAACCTGGATGACCAGGAGCATAAAACCGGGCCACTCAGGGCAATGAAACGGCCACTCCAGCGGATATTTTACGGTCATTCGTGTTATGTGGGATGTCCAGGTGAAAGCGGTCGCAGCAACCGTTAGGGCCACTCAAATTTCGTCTCCCTACCCTCATTGAAGGTCAAGGAGGAAAATCAGCGGTCTTTTCGTGCTAATAGTAGTCGCGGGATGAAACTTATCATGAGTAACAGTTCAGTTCAGCTATGCTTCGGTCAGCGAAAGAAAGTAGACCCAATCACGTCGACTTCCGTCGCCAGGCTAACAATAAAACGACAGTGCGATCGAACGAGTTAAAGGTCCACATCAATTTGTATAAGGTACGAGCCACACGGTTTGTCTCTGAGAGTGAGAATGTGACATGCTGGTTCCGGTTTATCTCCGAAATCCTTAAGAATGGTATTGCTTTAGCAATGCCACGTGCCAGCCAAAAATTGCTAATTGTCCACCTTGGTAACATAACAGATGCTTCATCTAGTCGAAAACGCATGCTTATATTTCCAAATAAACCAGTCCCAACATGCTCCGCGAAATTTCGCGATCGCAGTTCCGAGACGGACCTGTCCTTACGTTATTGTGCTCCGACCGCACTTAGTAGTATCCCTAATCAAAACTACCTCTGTCACGTTATTTTGCAGTCAAGCTGAAGGCCGCAAGTGGGAGATCCCAATCAAACGAAAATAAATAACAACACTCCGTTTATAGTGTTAATTTCTCCTAGCAATCCTAAAATTCGTTTTCTCTCGGTTAACCAGCAACAGATTTCTACCGAATCCATGTTCCTTGGGAACGTTGGGATTAACCCAAGCACAGCACACACTGTCCTATCTCAGATCAGCTACTTCAACACCCGCTCTCTATGTCCAGTAAGTGAAAATCGGTGGATTTTCTCAAGAATGGTGCATGCCCAAATTAGTGACGTCATGATGAACTTCATTAGATAAACTGCTGACGATAGCTCTACTTTTCGTTTTTCCATAATAACTAGCTGGTGGCAGAAGTATCCATGGTATCACCTCACCATCAGCAAACTACATGAAACATTAATCCAAAGAATCCCCGTGCTCTAACGTGTGTACAGGCTTTCGACGAACACCGCTTACAGCGCAAAACCCCATGGGCTACAGTTTGGAATACATGAACGTAGGTTTTCTAGGCACTAAACACCCTATTCGTGTAACCAAAAATGCGAATATGGCGGTCATTGATCGGTAAAGTGAATATCCAAGTGACACATCAGATCCGGAGGCTGACCCAGGGGAACAATCTGCTTGACCCATAAGGGATGTGCTATCTTCAATCCATTGCGATGCAGACGTTTAAAGGAGCCTGGTTGATTTCTAATGGACCATAGGGCGATAAGCTACAGATGTGTAGCAGCAAGGAGATTCCCCGGTTCGCCTGTGTAAACTTCGAACTAAAATTATTTCATTCTACACCTAGGCGATCGGTGTGGTTTGTTGAACTGGTAGCTAAGTTCGATTGCTTGAGTTGGTCACCGTATTTTCTCTTGGCGCTCGTTTCGGATGCAACGCGTGCTTGCCATGTGTGCTGTGCATTCTCCTTTCCCCTAGCTAAAGCGTCAACGGTGTCGTTTTATAGCTAGGTAACAGAGCAGCTTGTACTATAGCAATGAAAGTTTCCTTGTAACCCGATCTCCTATGACTCGCTCTCCGGGCTCCTGCTGTAGGATAGACGCTGAATCGGTGACCCCGACGGCGGAAGAAATCCAAAGCCGGATATTCCAAATTGTACTCCGGTAAGCTGCTTCCATTTAAGTATTCGTATTTTCCGGTTTATTTTGTATAAGGTAGCATAACTTTGCGTCCGTTTTTTAGACCGTGCAATCTGTAGTCTATAAGGTAGAGTCTCTCCTTGACATATCTCACTCTGTTCCGCCTTTTTAGGACATGGATCATCTTTTGTTGTTCACTCATCTTAAGGTATTTTATATCCGCAGCATCACTTCCGACTACTCAAGCCCATATCGTATCTTCCCAAGGAGATGTCAATGCAAGTTCGAGAAGTTATAATTTCTCAGAATGTAAACCGCTGAGGTTAACAAGGAGGCCGAGGAGGATTAGGCGTATCGTGTCCTTTGAGCAAGATCGCCTGCAGCAGCTATTCAATGATCTGCAGCTAGGCGATAAACTGCCCTCCGCCCTGCTACTAGAGATGCAGCAGCTAGTTGCTTCATCAACTATTGACGAGGCAATACTCCGCGAACTATGGCTACAGCGGTTACCGGAAAACACGCAAGCGACTCTTGCTAGACTGAGCTCCGTTTCGTTCACCAAACTAGCAGACTTAGCAGATCGGGTTATTGAACCATCACAGCCACAAGCAGACGCCCGCAAGGTCAACACCGTCACAACCTAGGGCAGTTATATCACTGGTTTATAGTTAGCTATAGAAGCCATTCAAACGCAACTTGCGACACTTAGTCGACAAGTCCAACAGCGCACTACGGGCCATCATCGTCACAGTCGATCAAAATCATCATCAAAGCGTTCCAACTCCATCAACAGGCAGGCTTGCTGTTGGTACCACCAACGCTTTGGTACCGCAGCTCGTAACGATGTCAAGCATTGCAGCTTCGCTTAGAAGTAGGGGATCTCGGCCGGCGCGTAACACTGATGGACGAGACCGGCCAACACCAACGTCGCCTAATCCATACTAGGGAGCTAACTTCCGGTACCCAGTTCCTAGAAGACACCGGAGCCGAAGTTAGCGTTATACCCCGTAGCTCCGATGAGATCGTCTACCCCTCGCCGACCCAGCTGCGTGCCGCTAATGGCATACCAATAGCAACTTCCGGCTAAGGGCTTCTAACGCTTAAAGTAGGCCTCCGGTGAACCTTTCGCTGACCTTGCAGAGTAGCTGCCGTTCGTTTCTTCAACACTTTCTTCACTTTCTTCAACATTTCAATCTTATCGTCAGCGCTAAAAGGAAGAAGCTCATCGACTCTAGTGCAGAGCTCAATGTTTTCGGGACTAGCGCCAACGGGGCTGCAATCACTCCCATTCCTGTTCTGCTTCAAGCTTTACAGCCTTTTATAGAAGTTTTCAACAAGCATCCTAAACTCGTTCGCGTTCCGAAGGACTTGCCTCCTATGACATCAAACCTCAAACACTAGATCGTGACTAAAGCTCCACCTGTTTCGACCCGCCCTCGCAGGCTAGCCGCGGACAAGCTCAAAGCTGCTAAGGCGGAATTCGAGCAAATGCTCGAACTGGGAATAATCCGCCCGTCCAAAAGTTTATGGGCATCACCATTACAAATGGTGCCGAAGAAATCCGGGGACTGGCGCCCCTGTGGTGATTACAGGGCACTTAACCAAGTTACCGTCCCGGATAGGTACCCAATTCCGCACATGCGCGACTTAGCCTTAGCTCTAGAAGGTAAGGCGATCTTGAGCAAAACCGAGCTGGTCCGCGCCTACCAACAGATGTCTGTGGCGCCAGACGACAATGCTAAAACAGCAGACATCACGCCATTCGACCTATTCGAGTACCTCAGCACGCCTTTCGGCCTAAGCAACGCTGTTCAAACTTTTCAGCATTTCATTCATGAGGTAACTCGAGGACGCAAAGTCGTTTCTTCTTATCTAGATGACATCCTCATTACCAGTTCTTCCGACGATGAACATCTTCATTATCTCGACGCTCTCTTTCAATGCTTGACGCAACATGGGGTTAGCGTCAACCCCCGACAAATGCAAGCTTGGCCAAAACTCCATCAACCTTCTTGGCCACCGCATATCCGCCTCTGGTATTGAAGCCCTGCCAGACAAAATCTACGCACTGAAGGACCATCCTACTCCTAGTTCCTTCAAACAGTTACGCCGATTCCTTGGCCTGGTTAACTATTATCGACGCTTTATTTCTAACTGCGCAAGCATTGTTCAACCGATGACTGACTTGCTCCGCGGTAAACAACGGTCTTTTCATTTTGCACGCGATGCCAAATTAGCTTTCGTGAAGCGCAAAGACATAGCAACGTAGCGCCTCTCGCTCACCCAGAACCAACTGCACTTCTTGCTCTGATGACTGACGCATTAGACACTGCCGTCGGGGCAGTTATTCAACAATTCGTCGGCCATCGATGGATACCTCTAGGTTTTTTCTCGAAACGTTTACAACCTGCTGCTTCGCGTTACAGCACCTTCGGTAGGGAACTATTCGCTATCTACCTAGTTAGCAGACACTTCCTTCATTATCTCGAAGGTCGATACTTTGCCGTCTTCACTGACCACAAGCCGTTGAGCTACGCAATCAATGGCGCAACAGCCAAGTATTCTTTGCGGGAAACTAGACACTTAGACTACGTTTCTCAGTTTACGACAGAAGTACGACATGTCTCAGGTGCTCTCAATCTCGTTGCGGATGCCCTTTCACCTATTCATCAGATCAGCTTGTCGCCAACATCGACCTAGCCGCCATGGCTGCTGCCCAACAGGCTGATCCCGACATAACCAAGCTACGACGCAACACCTCGCTGAAGCCGCGCAATTTCATTAGCTTCATCTGAGGGGACCATCCTTTGTGACATCTCAAGAACTTCTCCCCATCACGTAGTTCTTACGACACATGCGCCGACTAGTTTTCAACAGTGTACACAACCTGTCTCATCCCGGCATACGTGTTTCGCAGAAGCTCGTAACCGAACGCTTCGTATGGGCCAACCTCAACCGCGATGTCCGCCTTAGGTCGCGCACATGCTTCGAGTGTCAGCGAGCCAAAGTGTACAGCCACACCAAAAGCTCACTCGCCGTCTTTCCAGACCCTGACACTTGTTTCGCGCAGGGCCATGTCGATCTGGTCGGACATTTGCCACTATGTAAAGACTACGTGTACTTACTCACCTGTGTCGACCGATTCACCCGTTGGCCAGAAGCAATCCACCGACAACTAAAAGTATCACTCTGTGCTCATTCTAGCACAACCTGGCTCGAAGCACTTCCGCTCGTTCGCTTAGGCATAAGAAACGATTGAAATGTATATGCACGCCATCCTCGCTGGTTTTTGGATATACAAAAGGCTTACCTGATGAACTTGTCTCATCTAAAGCACCAACTTTCGACTATGGCGACTACGCAGCTCGCCAATCGCATCACATGCGACAGTTTCAGTCTGTGCAAACAGAGCAGAGTTTCTGTACTAACGTGGACGAAGGTCTTGCTAGTTGAACTCACCTGGTCGTTCGCACTGACGGCGTACGTCGGCCACTTCAACCACCTTACTCTGGCCTGTACCGTGTCGTAGACAGAACCGACAAGACGTCTATTGTTGAATACAATAGTACGACTGAGGCGATCAACATCGATCGAATCAGACCAGCATTTCTCTACGACTCAGACTCTTCGGTGCAACAAGCACCTTCACAGCCTGCGCCAACAAGGCTTGCGCCGCAACCCCAGACCAGTCACTCCGCGTCAGCTGCCCCGGAAATCTCAACCGACGTCACTCCTTCACGACCCACTATCAACCGAAGTGGTACGGAAGTAAAACCCACAGTGCGCTTTTCCAATATCGTTAACGTTTGCTACTTCCCATGGAGTATTTCTTGTATATTTCCATGCTCACATAAACGCTTTCCAAAATCCACCAAAATGACCAAAACGTTTTGAAAATCCCAAAAACAGCTTCGCACGTTGTTCGCTTTGCACTCGGTTGTATATATGGCTATGCATTTACGCTGTTCTTTTTCATTTTGCGTTCCATATACACCGTCGGTTGATCGCAACTTGGTTCCACTTTTCGCTGGATCCCCGCACGTCAACTGGAAGTGGACCGAACGTTCTGATCAACTAGCTACGTAAACTGTGCAAACTGTCCTCCAACAAACACTTATAGTTTCGACACCGTAGGGTGAACACGGGTGAGTGCCCATTAGGATCCGATTGCATGGTTCTCCCCCAGCAGCTGCATCAGGTTTCACAAACGGGTCTCGAAGAAGGCCGGCTCGCGAAGCACAGTTCTCGCGTAGATCGAAGAACTGTTTAACAATCCCTTCTGAGGGAGGGCTATGTAGTAATCTGGAGATTCCCCGATTTGCCTGTGTAAACTTCTGACTACAATTACTTCATTGTACACCTAGGCGACCGGTGTGGTTTTTTAAGAAGGTTGCTCAGTTCTATTGTTCGGGTTGGCCATCATTATTTTGTTTGGCGCACGTTTCGGTTTCAAAGCGCAACTGCCCTGTGTGCTTTGCATCTTTCGTTCCCGTATCTGGAGCGTCAACGGTGCCAGGTGCGTCAACGGTAACAGGTAATATTTAACTGTACCAATGAAAGGTTCCCTGCAACTCGATCTCTCTCCTGAATCGCTCTCCGGGCTGCCGTTCGTTAAATATGGCGCATACCAATGCATGATAGCCAGTCGATCTGGAGTATGCACCAGGAGTCAGCGTGACTTACTATTGGCTCACCTGGCACTAGTTTCTTCATTTACATGGAGTGTCAAGTTCGTGGTTTCCTAAGGGTCAGTCAAAACTACGGTCTAGATCGCCTCATTTGTGGCCGTCATCGCTAAGAGAGGTGCGTGATCGGGTTCCGACTGGAATCGCTTTCGTTATGTCGGTGGTATGCACAGGTTGCGGTAAAACGCGCAGTAGTGAAGTGTTCATCACTTTGGTTGCAGCAAGGATACTAGACCCATTCTGGGTCAGCTTTGGGGTGTCCTTAATGTGTGGAAAATATTTTAGATCATCTGCGGCATGCATCCTAGAACCCCGCAGGTAGTGAGACTATGTCTGAGAAAAGCGAGCAACATATCCACTTCAAAGTACGATGGTAATTGAATGGGACGGATTGAAGAGCAATTCGACAGGTCCACCGTAACGCCATCCTTCAATTAACTCAGTAGGCTAACATCACGCCCACTAACTTGGGAAGAAATTCTACACGAATTTACTCTGTTAAAGTGCATCAAGGCACCCGAGATTGCTGAATATCTTGCATTGTTACTGAAGAATCAGTGATGACCGATCAAGCTACCTTATTTAGCAAAACGGCCAATCACCCGCTCCTTTCAAATAAACCACAGAAGTTCATTTATTAATCTTTAACTTACGCGCATCATGGTTCAGTGGTTTAAGTGATAGTCGAACTCATGTGAGCTAGAGTTCTCTTCGTCCCGACAAAGGATATGTTCAGTCGAAACCTGTAGATAGCCCTGTTGTGTTCATAGATTTTTCAGTTTTGCGCTCTATCTCACTTCGTTTTTCAATCGGTGTTGTACAGTTGTTTTACTTAAGCAATTTTTCCGATACACTTTTTCTCGACCTCCAACGGCACGTTGGGCTTTCCCTAGGCGGCTTGTTGAGCTTGTTGTGACTGCGTACCTGGGACGTCGGAGCTTCGAGGAACCGACACTGTGAAACCTCCATCCTTCGGCTATTCCGCCAGGGAATGGGAAACATCTGTGGTTAGTCCATCCGATCACAGATGAAGGTCAGCGTATTCTTATCTTTTATCTGACAATGGTTCCTTCCTTCCGGTGCGGTAGTCTAGGACTAGTATCCACTCCACTACAACCCGACGCAGTGGTTTTCCATAACTTGAATCTGGCCTTTGATCCAACTAGTTGTACCAGCTGCGACACCAATCATGCATGAAGAACATGCGATGGAGCTCTCCTTCTACCCATCCCTGTAGGGATAAGAGAGCAAGGTCGAAACTCTCAACTTCGGATACGGTCCCAGTGGGTTACGTGCCTTTTCGTATTCCGTGGTGCTTTGTATTTGGCTTTTCCATATATCTTATGTTTTACATTGTGGCATAATAGTCGTAGTGTTTCTCCGGCTAACGTGTCATGACGGTGACGATGATGATCAGTCCGCAACGAAGACATTAAAAGATAGTGAGTAACACATAACTTCGATAGTTACTGTTTGGGAGAACATTTGGTGCCGCAACATCGCTTGTTTAGGCTGTAAGATGCTGTTCGGTAAGGCCATATCCTTTGCGCACATCTGGTTACTTCAGCTGTCTTAGCTGCAACCACAATTGACGCGGAAAATCCCTAATTGACTGGGGCTGGATCGGGATGGCACGTGCCTACTGCCTAGGGAACTGCAACCTCAGCAGATGGGGACCTCATCCGACGCAGTGCCATCAGAATCAGTCTATTGGAGAAGGCCGTTAATCTTCCAGCCTGAGTAATTTTACATGCTTTCATTACCTAAACCCACTTCCGCCTGTGTCTTCTTTTATCTTCCCCATTGCCGTTGGTTCCTATTCTCACAGTAACGCGATACTGTTATCGAAACATGGTAGTTCAATTAGTCAGCCATCCGAATGCGAATTGCTGACTCGAGTACCAGTAAGGGTGGTTGCTTGGTGAGTTGTAACTTTCCGTAAGGTGTCTCGGTAAGTTTGAACCGGCATAAGGTAGTACTTGGAAGGGTTAGTCGAATAAACAAATATGCGGTGACGATGAGAAGCATATAAGACTAACGACCTGACATTAAGCGAAAAACTAGTCCAACTGCCCTGGCTTGGCACAACGGTCAGTGTTCTCAGAGTAAGGAAACAAAGCAATAAAACTGTCCCTGGGGGAAATTTGGCAAACAAGTCTACTGCCGATAATAGCGGAGGCTAGGAAGTAAAACTTCACAACCAGAGTCTGCAACCGATGCAGCAGACTGAGGTGAATACGACTGAAAAAGCTGAAGTGAAGATACGTTATTGGGATTAGCTAATCACGGCAGGCTTGCTGCTGAGTGGATCGCAATTATCCCATTGCAGATACTTTAAGTGGTTGATAGACTTCTTGCAAACGTTCTCCGTATAAGGCACAATTATCCGTTTCATAACACCAGGAGGCGACACGCCACTACTCCTTGCTTCACCTCGGTGGGGCCATTTCTTCCGACAGAAACTACAGGGAGTGCTGGGCTCTGTTTATTAACCAATGGGACAGGTTTCAAAGCTATCTTATTGACAGCTGCGAAAGCATATATTAGACAATCATGGTAAAGCACTGAGAAAGTGAAAGTCTTGCTAACGAGTGGGCACAGAGACGTGTTAGTTTGAACTCATCACTGGTGGATGCAGCACTAGGTAGGCTTACCGAATGTAAACGCACACGCGTCCCACCGCAATTAAGAGCTGTGCACCTCTCCCACCTTGGAAAACATAAAGAGGAAACTAAACCCTTGGCCGAGGATCAAACAAGCTAAGTAGATTGGGAGGGAACATGTGAGTAACTGGCAGTCATTGGCCCGACTAGAACGGCGAATGAATGGCACCTCAAGCTGCCATAGCGACGAGAGCACAGCGACTCAATCCTGTACTCAAATACTCGGCGAGACCTCTCTAAGCAACTACAAGTGGGCGAACAGATCCTGGGAACCCAGTTTTGGTCACCATAAAACTGTAGCTACAACTTCCAGAACCAACGCAGTGAAGTAAGTAGGATAGGTATGCCACTAATTAAATAGAACACTAACTACTTCGTTTAAGAATGCGTTATAGCGCGCAGATACAAAGCTACCACTTTGCCATATATTTGGGATGCAAGGAGTGATCAGTTTCTGCTTTGTTGGGGAAGGCGAAATATTAGCATATCAGGACTCATTTGCGCCGTTAATGATGAAAAACTGTGGATCGTCAAACCCAACAGGCCAATATACGTCGCAGAAACCTTTAAGACGATGTACCTCATAACAAGATAGTAAACACAGGTATTTGTAGCGTAAAAACCGCAACCTGCGATAAGTCACTATAATGGTTTTTTAGCCAGTCACAGCGGTTAGTCGGACAACTGCCGGTCCCCTTAAGACACTACATATACATCGGCAGAGCACCAGGTAGGAACACTAGCTATGGAACGCAAGTAGTTACTCATTTCGCTAAAGGGCTAGCCCAGGGCTTAGAGGCCGTCTCTCCTATGAATCAGTAAGGAGTAAGGCGCGGGAATCGCGAAACAAGACTACGTGTCCACACTACAGCGAAATTGGAGACACAATGTTGTCAGAAATGATTCCTAAAGATGGCAGACAATAGGGTAATATGGTCATACGCCACCAAGTATAGTGAAGCAGGGCTTGCGACAGCGGACTTACCGACGAAACGGACAGCATGAGCCAAATCTCACCTGTGCGCTCGCGGCAGGCTCAGGACCCATTGAGATTACGTTGCATATCTTGTGCACGCTACCAACACCCCATTGGTCGTCGCCGTACTGATTAAAACCAGACAGTTGATTGGTTGATGAAAATCCACACCAAGCTAGGGACGCCTGGATTCCGGACATACTCCGGACGCAGGGGAGCGTGCGTATGCGGCATTGTGTTCACTAATCCGTGTGCCGATTGTTTAGGCTGCACGTTCCGTCAGCCGTGCCAACATTGTAGGTGCGTTGACGATATTGACCAACCAACCGCAGTGCCGTTCGCTCACGTAAACATAGGGGAAATCCTTAGTTATGGAGCATCCCTCCTTCCTTGTCCCTTCTTCGCTCTTCGTTTGTCAAGCGTGCACTTCTAAAGAAAGCCCGGTGGTCTTCGACCCTATCCCCGTTGCTCTTTGTGGTCTTGTTTTCTTCCTATCCCCTTTTTGGCTGCAGCCAACTACAAACATTAGCTGAGACGTCGTTCATCAACAAGCTAGCGATGAGGCGATCAAAGCAAGGAATCATGGTTGACTGCTAGCCGCAGAGTCGACCAAGAGTTCTTGGTGTCCCTGTGTTAGGTTAGGCACTAGTTCGCGGTACAGGGAATTGGTGTTCGCAGTCTTTGTCCAGATACACCAAGTCTCGCCCACATTTGTCTCTTTAAGGCCGTTAACGTTCAATTATCGGTACCTGTGCTCGATGAGAAAGCATGAGCATTCCGTATACATCGGACTTCAACCTGCATACTGTCACCGAGACCATCGGTATTTTGTACCGTCTTGCGGATATGAACTGCTGTCTACCCATTTGAACAACAATCTCAGTCGATCCATATTTAATATGTATGGTTGGTATTTCACAGTAATACCTGGATTTCTTTGAAGGTGTATCTTAGTTAGATGAGTGTTTGCTATCAGGATAATAAAAACTGCCTTACGGAGGACTCCATATTGATTCATGTTCGCGTTCAAGCGCGCTGCTACTTGCCGCGGGTGAAATTATAATTTTGCAGATGGCGAAGCTCTGAATGAAATCAATCCGTTAAGAGAACTCCGTTTGTAGATGACAATTCGGGAACCTTGCTTGGACCGCGCATCTGCCTTCCATGAGAAGTCCGTGTGAGCATAGCCACACTGGGTGGGCAAGATCCCCATAGCAGTTTGCTATCACTAAGTGAAATTTTGCAGAATCAAGGTGATTAACCGATGATTTCTCTTTCAGTGGACGCTTACATGGTTGTGTTGAGCCGCTCAATGGCTTTGACCAACCTGTTTTGAGTGTCCTAATGCTTAGTGGCATAAATAGCCGTCCAGTTGAGAGAGCCGCTAAGCGTCATGGGTTCCGTAACAGATGGAGCTGGGGGATGCGCATCCGTGACGTGCCCTCCAATAGAACGAAACGGTCATTTGGTTCTTTTCCGTAATGAAGTATAAGCCATCTGGCTCGCCAGCCATTGCTATGAATAGGCAGAAAATACTAGGATCTGCCTACAGAACTACACAAGGACTTTTTAACTGTTCTCTGCATCACACAGAGGTGGTAAAATTTTTTACTTAGAATATATACAACGGATTCGGCCCAATGTCTCAGGTTAATTTCTTCCCACTGCCTTGAGAGAAATATCATTAAATCATGAAGTAGAAATATGGAATCGCGAAAAGTATTCACTGAATGGACGGGCGAGTTGTAATATTTATCCATACGACACTAACACCACAGACTTAACGGCCCCCCGTTACATTCCCTTTTTAGGGATAGTTTTCTGGTTTTTAAGACTAGGTTCTTCAAGGAAATGGTGTTGCCTCATATGGGACTTTCGGCGTCTGTACACTGAGCCACTTGGTCACATTTTACGCTCGCCTCGAATTTACATTCCTCCGGAGTTGATGTATGTTAGATCGTGCAAGCACGGGAAGCGGGCAACGGTGTACTAGTTCACTTGCGCCTCCCAGACTCCGTTGCAAATGGCAAAGATTCTATTAGGAGGATAGCTATTAGACCTTCATTTCTTGTGAACAAGCTTAATAGCCGTTCTTTATTCTTCCTATTTACTACTTCTTGTCCGTTGTTTAAACCCTTTACTGGGTTAGCATGATTGGTTCACACACGTCATTGTTACTGGACTCTCATCGCCGTCCTTTTCAGTAGTGCCATTTGCAAGAACACATTCCATTGGTTTTTCTCCTCATTACTGTTCTACTTGGTTATGTTGAAGAGTAGTTAGTCACACGATAATGGTACTAGTTTTTAATTTTTGGATCTACATTTCTTATTCTCGTTTGTTTCGTGACATTTGTTTAAACGCTACATATCGTTATTCTGATTGGCCAAGGCCTGTCACTGTAAATGGATATTCGCTTTACGCTTGGAATCCCATGATGCCATTTTTAAGGGCATACGCGATTCGCTCTTGGGTACACGGTTGCTTGTCCACTCGTTGCATTTGACGTTTTTTCTTCTGTTGGTTGGCTCAAGTGTCATTTAGTGGCTTCCCTTCATTTTGCCTACAAAACTATATAAGCAGCTGTGATTTCCTGTATACAAGTCTCTTTCTGGCTCGTCTTTGGACTTCAACTTGCGGTCGCTGGGTGAAGTCGTCAGGGGCGGCACAACAGTTTTAACAATTTGCATCTTTCGGAGCTGCGGTATCAGAATGACTGTCATCCGACTTGAAGATGCACACATTCTAGGACTGATCCTTTGTGCCGTTTGACCTCGATTCTACTTCATAGCCAAGAAACTGTGATCGAAGGCAAGGTGATATGTTGTTTCAGCGTAAGCTCCCTGCAACAGCGACCCAGAAGCCGTCAACGACGAATCCAGCAAGTGGATACCCTTCCTTGTTCAAATGGCTGGATGCGTTAACAGCACGAACTGTACGAGTATCGTGGTGGCTTATCAGAGCCGGGAAGCCGCCTCGGAGGTGGTTTTGGGGTCGACGTTTGTCATATAAATAGGAGCGATCATTTTCTTTAGGTTTACACTACTCACAACCACTATAGTCGAAGCACAGCACTGCAGCACAACTGCGAGTGTCGAATCACCCGGCGAACTAAGTATTGCAGGCCGTGGTGGGCTCAAACTGACCAGATCGTGGTGAGTTGTATGTGATGTACATCTGTAATAAATTGTCAGCTTAACTTATGTACTTGTCTCGAACATGGTTCTGTTGTTGTGTACGCCTGCATAACTCTTACGCTTCTTGTCTTGTTGAGGTGATCATTATTGCTATATAAAGTCTGCAACGCAGCAATCTCAGCCTGCATTTCAACATCAATTGATACTGTTGATCAAGGTACATGAGCCATATGCGGATTGGGATCGCATCATTGGGCCATGCACAAAAACGCGCTGGCATTTTGGCAGCTCAGTTTTCTGTGTCTCCACAGCGGATGGATTTGTGGAGCACCGATCACTCCGATTAAAATATGAAATACGGTAATCTCTGGTTTCCATTCCCCGCTTGTTAGTAACGTTGTGTAATGGGGTTTCACTGGCATTCCGAAAAGCTACTTTGAGCGCTGGTGAATGGCGTCACCCTCGGTGGCACATTGTTGAATTCGGCTTAACTCTGGTGTCTTGCTTATTGGTTCCGTATGTAAATTATCTGATCAATTTGATGTATGTTGTTTGCCAGTGCGACGCCTAGTTGGTGTGACACCCAAGTGGCTAGTCAATAAAGTGATAGAAGAGTTTGGGGAACTCACCGAAAGCATACCTGGAAGGGGACCTTGGAATTGGTCGCATCGGTGGCTAGCTATTCTGTCGAGTAGCACAAAGTGACGATTCATTGATACACACCCATTCATTCGCCAGATGTTTCATCTGGCAAAAGTATCTCCAGCTTAAAGGTGGACTTGGAGAGTCCGCTGGTGCTTGGGTTGCTACAAGCAGCCTCTATTGAGGCCTCGGTTCACTTGGGGTGGACCTCGGTCATTCTAATCTTAAAGACCGTAAGTAAAGAAGACATTTTTATAGTGTTGCTCATCCCAACACTGGCACTCCAAGACCGCGGTTTCGTCCTGGTTGGGACTCATCAGTTGGAGATAGCCTGAGTTGGGCTGGAACGCTGAGCCTAGTGACTCATGGTTGACACCATGAGCACTATGCCACTGAGCTCCGCGAGCAACGCTTGGTCCAGCGGAAACGAATTCAAAGGTGGACTTGGAGAGTCCGCTGGTGCTTGGGTTGCTACAAGCAACCTCCAGCTTATTTCTTCCAAAGCCGTTATTATGATTAGTAATGATACCCTTGTTCTTATGCTGACTATGCGGATTAATGCCCCTTGATTAATCACACTGCAGTGCGCGAATCGTGCTTGTATAGCTGGACTTAACTGGTGCCCTCTTTAATTCGGATCAAGTGCATATAAGATTTTTTATATATAACATTCCAATTGCTAATAAATATATTCAGAACAAACATGCTTTTTTACGGAATACGGACAACTGTAGACCCTGCGTGCCGGCGATAGATAAGATTGGATTCATGTTAATGTGCCATTCAGTTTGAGATATGGCTTTCCACCGCGGGTTTGTAGTTCAAGCACAATATCTCTTTCCTTCTATGACCTATGTCTTAGCAACACTGTTCGACTGCAGCATCAAATTCTCCTTCGCTTCTGTTAATTGGTCTTCATACTTAGGCTTGTTCGATTGGATCTTTTGAGTAGATCCGAATCTCGTACATATGCACTGCGGATAACGGGTTATTCAGCCTTAATTGTTTTTCAAATGTTATACGAGAATCCTCAGTACCGACGGGCTACATTCTGTTTCGAAACTCCCGAAACGTCACGGAGCCTCCTTCGATATTTCTTCGGAACGCGCTCAGTCTTAGAGACACTTAACTGCGGCTAGAAGTGAAGTTCATGCTCGCTCTTCATTCTAAGATAGGTGCACTTGAGTGTTTCCTGCAGGCGTTTTACTCGTTTTCAAACTATTCCATTTGATAAGCTATTCTTCGGTTTTTTGCCCCCTCTGTTTTCGGCATTCACGAACCCCGTACAATGAACGAAGTCTCAAACACTATCACTGTTCATTTTTCTGTTTTCTTCCCCTCATCATTACACTGATATTTCCGGAACATATTAAAGGAAACTTCGAGGTTGTTCCCTTTTTCATGCACACTGATTACTTGCAGATGTTATTCGCCGTGCGGATAACCTAGCACAACTGTGTTATGTCATATTTGGATGTTACGGTCTACTCGTGAGTAGTTCGACACCTATGGAATTTGGTTTCATTCATTACATGCTTCTAACATCTTCAAATTTCCGGTCCTCATTTTGTTTCAGTTTCTTAACCTTTTCCTACGATTCCCTGAGTCACGATTGGCTAGACTGATGGTTATCATAAGTTATGCTTTTTATAGTAAATCCTACGGCAGATTCAAATTGATTTGTCTACAATCTTCCCTTCTCTCAATGGTCCCCATTCATTCTTTTGTGCTCTTCCTATAACCTTCGCTCTTCACTATCACTAGCCTTGACTTTACTTGCCGCTGACTTGTAGTGCGTGTTACCATGCTCTGTATTTCGGTTCTAGCGATTTCGTTTTCACAAAGAGACCGTGGCTATCAAATCTGTGACACCCGAATTACCATTGCAGCCGGCTTTGAAAGACCCTAACTAGCGCAATCGGCATTCTGCCGATACTAGGATACAATCAAATACGCGCCCTGTTTTCATTCGTCGTATTCGAACTGGATAGACACCGACATTGGCATAGGCGTAGTCATCTGGCAGCTACAGCCATTACGTACTGTTGGATGGAAGAGGACGGCTTCACTGAAGACGAAGTTGAATCAAGCCGTATCCGTGCCTTAGAATTCATTACCTCGATTCAACGACATTTCTCAACGTATCCAATCTCCACTGTAGTGATACCCTGTTTGGAGCACCTGACGTCCAGTCTTACACGACGCCTGGATTCCGTCTGCCTCAGATTTGCAACAATCGTGCTTTTCTTGGAGAAAATTGGAGCGCTGAATCCCTTTAAACCGCTTCATCGAAGCGAAGTAAAGAAAGGAGTACTCTCATAAATCGCAGCACAATACATGCAGCAATGCGCCGAATTTCACTAATTACCACTGCATTTCTACGTGTTTGAATGCGTATGCCTTTCGCACATGAATCGTGTTGCGACTGACGATACCAACTGAAATCTTAACGTTTAGCAACTTCCGCGATGTTCAAAAGCTGCTTTCGCAGACCTTCTTGCCCACACTCACCCAGATCATTCCAGCAGTGGACCGTAATCTATGAGCTGCCCAGGGTGCATGCTTCCACCCGCTTTATCTTGTCCCCTCTATAAAGCTGGAAGGATGACGTAGCTACTTGTATTAGTTTGAAACGATTCTACGGAACGGCCGCTGCAATTTCGCATTCCATTTAGACAAACTGTGACACGACACGACACCACGCCGCACCTCACCCCATTACACCACATATCACACGGAACCATGGAACACTGTTACTTATCGCTACCTCATATTCTTGCAATAGTTTTGTAGTCCTCACTTCCATTAGCATCAGACCCCTCGTGACGCGACTTCTCTCACTACGACCTAATTGCCCACCTGTCTTATGCCCTAGGTTGACAAATTACGTTTTTTTTAACAAGTATTGAAAAGTGAGATATGCATTAAATTTTCCGTTTCGGTTCGATAGGGCTACACTCGGTGTGCTACGCATCGCATCTTAGGAAAAGCACTAGTCTGTAGTTTCAGTATATTGGTGGAGTCGTCAACCGTGCACATTCTCAGGATCCCAGGTTCTTTTCACACCTATCAGTTTCGGCCAATTATACTAACTGTTTTATCCACCTGCTTCATCGCACTTGCTCTGACGATTTGGTTCCATCTTTACTAATACTCCGACTTCAAATGGCTTTTCTCTCAAGGAACAGTTTTAGATGCAGTTGCGCGATCTATTAGGTTTGAGAGTTCGAGCTTTTGTAGTTCTTCGATTGTAAGATTGTAGATTAACAAGCCTAGATAGTTTACTAAATATTTTTTTGGGAAAGGTGTAGAGCCTTCTCTCCACTCTCAACAAATTACGGTTTAAGGGGAGCCATTTTGTCCGCTTTCCTATTTTCCACTTACGCTACCTCAGTTCTGTCCCCGAAGAAGCAGTCTTATTGAAATACCTGGATGAGGTAATACTTGGCGTCTATCATCCAAGTATAGAGCCACCAGCTAACTTACAAGAGCTCCTAGACAACCTCACGAATTTGTCCAAATCCCGTTGTCCAAGTTTGAGCCCATTAAAATGCATGGATGTTCATTTTGCGTTGTTCAAGAAAATCGATAACAGTAAATACGAAGGCAGTGCCTTAATTTTTCATCGAGGTTGCAGCTTTGACCACTGTTACTTCAGTAAAATATCTGGGAGTTACACTGAGCATTGGACTTACATGGTCCCTTCAAGTGAACCAACAATTTGCTAAGGTTCAGAAACTCATTCTCTATTAAACGTCTCCGCCCTTCTTCTGTGCACTGTTTTATGACCCAGCATTTTAGTAATACACTTGAAATGCCCTACAATATTTGTTGTTCTTTCCTGATCTCTCCTGATCTCTTATCTGAGTACCTCGAAGTGGTTGTCAGGTCAATGAAACATCTATTTCTTGGTAGTGACTGTTCAAGACCGGAATTTGTTAACATCATTCTGCCCAGTCATGTCAACGTCTCTAACTGATCTGTAATTAAAGTACGCACTGATGTTAGCCACTCCTCCATAGTGCGTTTCTCAGACGAACATTCATTTCCTCGACCAGATAGGGCTACAAAAATGTATAAATCTACACAAGGGTTTATAGCATATCAGTAGTTTCCTGCATGTCACTTTTTGATTAATTAACTGTCATCCCTTCAAGAACTGATTTGTAAACTACTTCGGTAATATTAGCTCTGAGAATTTTGTTACTCTCTTGCGGTTTCACATCTGTCCTTCATAAATGATCTCTGTTTATGGCGTGTGTGCTAGAGCTGGGTATTCACCCTACATTGGTGCAGAAAACATCCTTGACTTGACTAGTCACCATGGTGCGTATTTATCTTCGTATGTGTCCCGAGCATCTCCCTGTCTCGATTCAGCTATTTCTTCCAAAATCTTTGACGCTGTTTCCCATGATTTCACTCCGGACAGAAGCCTGCTTTAGTATTTCGGTACTACCAAAGAAGTATCTTTTCCCTAATTATACATCCACTGATTCCAAGTCCAATGGGATAAATTTTCCTCTGCACAGAGGAGAATCGATGAGAATTGTAAAGGGGTACTCCACCCTACACCGCTAATACTGCAATCGTACGTGTTTCCTCCTAAATTTAGCAAATGATCAATACAGCAGTGGGCGGGGGTTCGTTCAACAAAGTCGTGCCACTTCATAGGTGACCACTTCCATTCACGTGGCCCTTTAATTCTCCTATTCTGATGCATTCACGTTCTCAGCAACATTGACCTCAATGATTATGACCTGAAAATTCCGGTGCCCCCCAAGGAAAATTTATTTTATACGGGTTAAGACTCACCCATTAACAGGCCTCGTTTGGTTGTCTAGTAGATTGGTGAAAATACTACTAAAAAATGAAGTTAGTAGGTCCACTGTCAGAAGAGTGGACTTATCGGATGTAATGCAGTAGCCTTGCGCTCCGAGTATTTCCATAGCTTCAGTAGGCGAAAACAATAAATCCAAGGTATTTTCCGGGAGTAGGATGGAAAGTAGTGTTAAATAATAAAATTTAAGTGGCGGAGTGCGTCATCCAACCGACTTTTACCTTATGGCTAGTGTGAGTGTAACAACAACCGATTCGGGGAGAGCGTGCCATGCTTGACACAAGAATGGAAAAGAACTTTCTAAGGAACACCAGACGGTTGTACTGTTCTGCTAATTCTAAGGAGTGGCCTCTAACCTTGGTGTTACTTCTAAGTTGCAGTAAGGTGTGGTACAGAAGTTTTGGATTGTGCAAAAGCAAGTACGCCATAATCAAGTCACTTCGTAGTCGGCGATACCGCCCATTGTATACTCCCAAAGGTTTCAGAGTCTGCTCGTATGGAAGATGACGCGTTCCAATGACGCATTTAGTAACCCGACATTGAGGTTGGCCTGGTACAGTAAGGTCATGCTTCAGCAATGGCTGCCAGGCTTGGATTGTTTATTCGACATGGGGAAAACCTACGCAATCAGCATCTGTCTGAAAATAGAGCTGTCTATTTGTCCGAACGCCAGTCGCAGCAAGCCGACGTACTGACTACCAGTGTTCGTTGCCTTTGCGGATTCCTTGGAACAACCCATGTTATCCTGAACAAGCACGCCAAGGTCGCGTTCGGCGGAAGATCGCTGCAGCACTTACCTTCCTAGCATGTAGGAATAGGTGCTCTGGTGTCGTATAGAGAGTACTTTGCATTAGTTCATCTTCTCGCAAAGCTGTCACTGTACGCTCATTCAAAAAGGGTTTATCAGCCCCACACAGTGCTTCATCATAGGTAGAAGTAGCTACTAAGATTAAAGTCCATGTCATCACTACCCTTTTTCACTGTCATCCGTAATTAAGCGCAAGCGGACAACTTAATTACATTGAGCCGATTGCCTTTCTGTCTGACACCATTCGACACAGAAGTCTCGAGGCCGTCCGAAAAGCCTAAGGTTGTTCCAATCCGGCGTTCCTTAACGCAGCTGTGAAAGAATTCCTGATCTCTTAATCTACGTTCAGAGTTGTGTTCAAGTTCAGTCAGCAGGTTCCAGTCACTCGCCACTCCTTGTGATCTTGTCAGCCAGCGCGTTTGGTTAACCCCTCACACGGACCGCGCGACCAAGTCGACCGCTCATTTGGTGTTGAAACCACAACACGCCTGACCTATGAGTACGGCTCTCTAAGCTGGAAAAGTACAGATCACTAAAAAACCCAGTGGGTCCGGTAACGACACCAGTTTGAATGGCAAAAAGGTGAATCCGGAAAAGCTCCAAGCAAAAGGCATTTGCGTGTTAGGAGTATGTCATCGATTTATTAAAACAGGTTTGATTTGCACTCAATGTTTGGAATGGTATAATCCGAAATGTGCAAACGTGTGTCAACAACAGGTACAAGATTGAAATAGCTCGCAAGATGCACTTTGCTTCTTTACTGCGTGCTCGACCATCCTACTCGTTAAGTTCTTACTTCTCCTAGTTCAGTAGTGCGACCGATTAACCGCGGAAGCGGAACAGAGGATAAACGGTAAGCCTAATTTGATGCAAGTGAGCATGCACCAGGGAAGCGTAGCAGCCTCCATTCAACGAACGCGGCATAATGCGCTTCACCTGAACGCCGATTATTCACGTTCGCATCTCCGTTGTCTTCTCCACCTTTAGTAGAACGCTGGGAGAATACTGCCCGGAGATAAGAGAGTCAAACAGTACTCATGGCAACAAACATCAGGCACCAATCGAAACGTCTGGTGAAGTAAACTCCTTTAAACCTTACATATAGCATTAATAAGAATGAAACAGTCGAACACCAACCAACGGTACCGTTAGTTTAAATGTCTCTTGTCGAGTGAAACCCCACGGGACATCAGTTAGATATGCGGAGATTGCTGCAAATTTCATCTTGAAGACCGCCGTTGTGGCCTCTTCTGTTGTAAACACAGTTAACGCGAAAAGAGAGACAAACAGTAACCAATCAACACTTATCAGCATGTCAAGACAAACGGTTACCCTATCTTGTAAATCAATGCAAAGCGGATCCAACGATAGTGCCCTGAATGTTGTGTACCCAAATGTCCCCGCATCTATCGCCATCACATTGCGTGGTAACATATCCGACGACCAAGACCAATGGAACTCATTGTGCGTGCTGAAGAGTGCCAAAGCCAAACCCGTAAACCTACTAGGAATTACTCTTCATGCGAACTTACCACACTATGGAGAACCCAGACTCATTAGAGTAAGTCTAGAAATCTCCACCAACGCGGGAAACGTTTTGCTTTCCGCAAGCGGGTAAAACACAGATCCTGTGGGATACGCATCTATGAAGACGTCTGCGCGACAGTCAGAAAAAAGCATCGAAGAGGGACACATCAAGCAAAACCGGCTAAATGAAATCTTCCTACACGGTGTGTCGGAGCATCCTTTCCACGATATGCAAGAGACCGGAAAACATGACTTATAAAAGCGGTGGTTCATTCGTCAAACACTTTCCTTAAATGATATTGTGGCGTTATCGATCATCAGTATACCTCTCTCACCAAATTATAGAGGATGCGGGCCTAGAATCTTAGACCATAGGCTTCAATCGGACCAAACAGCTAAGGATGTTTTATATTTATGGCGGACAAATCGGAAAATGCTTCCATCTGTACTTCGGTTAACGATCGCAGACGCTTTGTAAAGTTCAGATATCAAAGCATCTGAAGCAGTAAGCGTACCGGTGATGGTACAAGAGCTAAGCTTTAATGCTGCTTTACTCGACTCAGACGTAGGTCTAAACGAAGATTGGGACGCACCTTGGCCCAATCAAATTTCAGACGAAGTATCACTATCCTATCAACAAAATGAGTAACTACCGACTTCCCGTCGGTCAGCATTCTCCCACAATTGACCCCTTTAGCACTCTTTGGACTCATAGAGACCGAGAATCTAGGCTGCTTTTTTGAATGTTCAGGGCATTTTCATAAACTGGCCGAAATGAAAGATCGCCATGCTTCCGGGTCCTGTGCTGTCAATGGTATTACTGAGACGTGGTTGCCCACGGCAATGATGGACGCTGAAGTTTCGCTATCGAGCATGTCGCTGATCTGGAACGACAGGCTTACAAAAGTAAAAGTGGTAATCCTGCATTACCAAGGGTACTTAGAGCGCGAAGCCATGGTGGATTCAGACTCGCAGTTCCGCGACTGTCTTTGGTTCCGCCTGCAGTTAAAAGGCGAAGACGCTTGCTTTATTGTCTTTGTGTACCGCCCCCTAACCATACACCCAAAACAGACTGCCAACTAGTGGACGCTTTAAGATGCAGTTCATATCGAGCGTACACTCACATCCATATCATGAGTAAATTCAATGTACGTTGTTTAGAAGCCCCTTCCGCGTTTGGAGAACAATTCAAAGATGATGTACAAAATTTCGTAACCACCTTTCCTCTTTACAATCACATCAAAGCCTACTCGGTTCAGAACAATTAACAGGCTATCTGTTCTGGATCTTGTGCTCACCGACGAGTATATATGATTGATGTGTTGGTTTTTGACCATCTGTTGGGTCGTAGTGATCACGCAGCGATCAGTTTCAACTTCGTCTGCTATGGGGATATCGGAATGCGAACGATGAGACTGTGCGAACCATCACAAGGTACGACCGACTCGCCCAGCTAGTCAGCGCCACAACATGGTCTTTCCTCGAAGAAGAACCCCCGAAAGTCGCCTGGCTCGAGTTCGTCAATACATTCAGTCAGCTGATTGCGCAGGCCTCAGAGATAAAAGCTTACAATAAGTGCAAATCAGTTTCTTTCGTTAGGAGCAGAACCCGAAAGTGGATGACAGTACGCAACGTAGCATGGCGAGTGTACAGAGAGCTTCCAGCACTAGGAACTTGGGAAAACTACATAGCCTAACGTAACCACTGCACTCAACTGCTAAGAGAAGACAAAGCCGCATATCAGCAAAACATTGCAAAAACCTTCAGTGCTAACCACAAACTGCTGTACGTGCACGTCAATGGCCTAGGATATCTGAGGCAAGGAATTCCTTCACTCAGGATACCCGATGGACCAACGAGAACGGTCATGGATGCAGCAAACGCGCTTGATTGAATTTTCTGACGAATTCAATTCAGGCGACTTCCGGTGACCTTCAGCGAGAAACGACCAGGTTGTGGCACTGATGGCGTAGGTTAAGCGGTCGCATCGTGTAATGGTGTGCGCCCTCTCAGTTGTCTGGTGGCGATGTTCCGCAGAGCTGCGGAAGTCGAAATTGATTACTGCCTGATCACGGCGACCCGAGAGGCATTCCACTATCAGCACATTAAGCACGGTACTCGTTGGTGAACACAAGCTCCAGCAAATATGGTCTATTACCTGTTCTGAAACGAGTGGGCATTATGACGCGACTGTAAAGTGGAACATTGGTTACGTGCACTTGCAGACCTGCTTTGCATGGTTCTCCGATTGTAGCAGGGGTTTCTAAACAGTTTACTTTGAAATCACCCGTGATAAAGATGCGAGCGTGCTTTCTCTTTAGACTACATACTAAACCAGTTGCAAGGTGGCGAAGGACAGAAATTGGTCTGCAAACGAAAATCCGAGTATTCACAGCAGCCATTTATGACATTTTACTCTATGGTTGCAATACATGGCCGCTGCGATCCGAAGACACTCGGAAGTTGAAAGTCTTAGAACATTGGTGTCCATGTCTTATCTTGAAAATGATGTGGTATATGTTGACCACCAATAACAATCTTCGTAAGCACTGGTACGGTCTTCCGAAGCCCTCAGTGCTCATCCAACGCCGCAGATTGCATTGGTTAGGTCACGTCCTCCGCAGACCAGATACTGATTTCACTAGGACCGTGGTTTTCTCCTCGACTTGACAAAATTGGTGTCGTGGCTCGCTGCAGTGAAATCAAATATCAATCTTCTCGGACTCCATGGTGCTCCTCGCTGGAAAAATCATTGTATCAATATTCACATTGAGCTTGCTGGCGACCACCGCGCTTGGGCAGCTGTAATCCATGACATCCATGAAGCCTTCTCATCCTGTCGCAGGGGCCAGTCGCAGTAAAATAAAGTTAGTAAGTAAATGACAGTGCATTTAGGGTGTATGTTTTGGAGGCGGTACACCAAGGCTGTAAGGCAGGTGTCTCTGCCATGTAATTGCAGGAGGCACCAAAGAGAATCAGCGAACTGGAAGTCTGAATCCTCAACGGCTTCGGTATTAACGAATTACCCCACCTACTGTCGTTAGCCTCTCGGTTCGGATGAGTGACATGTCCAGTAGCGAGCCTTCAGCGTCTGTCACTCCAGTGTGCAAACGTGTCTCCGTGACACCGGTAATAGAGCATGGTTTCGAAATTTGACGAACTTTTAGTTCGGCCCACTTCTTGGAAAGACCTTGAGTATTGGTATAAAGGTAGGATAGGTTCTCGGTATCTAGGAGTCCACAAGGGACCAAAGGAGTCAAGTGTGGTAGAATACCGACCGATGTGGGTTGACCGTTATTCGCTTTTGATGGGATGATGATATAACCTCGTACGCAAACTGAGTTGGCCAAGAAACGGCCCAAGAAACGGCAGAAGCACGTGCCTGAGCGGTAAAGTGACGCTACTGCGTAATCGCTGGTAGGTTTGCTTTTTCTAGGAGACTCATGCTTGGTCTTTGCAAGGCCTCAGCAGCTTTTAACTAAAGTTCAGATGGAAAGCTTTTTCCGATATCGCTACTGTCTTCTCTGACTGGACTGACATTTTAGGATTCTTGGACCGCTTCTTTATAATTTGGGCGATCTCGACACAACATTGTCCAAGGAAAGTGTTTAACGAAGTAACCGCCACTATTCGAAATCGAGATTACCGGTCTCATAACACTCGTGAGAAGGAAGTTCTGGTTCGCCATAATTAAAATGGTGACTAGGCAATCCAGCTTGCTGTGTTCGCTGGTGGTGCTTCTTTTCAATTGACACGTGTTCCAAGGGACCTCAGGATAGATGGGTACCTTATACATTTACCGAGAATAAAAGGTTTTCTACATCAATGGCCGATGCCAGTGTTGCTCTAATAATTATGGGCTCGCCATAGTGTGCAGAGTTTGGGTGACGAGTTACGCTTACTAGGTTAGTGGGTTTGGCTTTTACCGTCATCTAATTGCATAGTGCATTCCACTGGTCTTGAGCGTTAGACAACTTACCTAGCAATGTGATGGTGGTAGATTTGGGGACATTTGTGCACACGACAGTCAGGGCGCTAATGTTGGGGCGCTAGTTTGTTGTACTGTAAGGATCAGTGGTCGTTGGGCTAGGCTTTATGTCAAAGGATGATGACATACTTCTTTTCGCTCTACCCGAGTCATCAGTGTTTGCAACAGGGGATGCACTAAATTTAGCTGCCCGAGAAAATTTTGCAGCGAGTTCTGCATCCGTGACTGTAGTCTCGGGGAATGGAACTCTACCAGAGATCATTGGGTTGCAGGTGCAGTGGACTCGGGTTCGGCTGTCTTATCATTGCTAATGATGCAAATTGTCAAGCTCGCTGAATTTGATCGATCGCGCGTTCCGAGTGTTGCCTGATTTTCAGCGTCATTAATACCGTTTGTCTAGAATAGCTACGGTCTGTTTTCGCCTGGCTTTCTTCCAAAATTGAAGGAGTTAATGGCAATGGGAATCTTGTCAATCGGGATTCGAGCGAAGCAAAGGTTGCATCTTTGTTTCTCCTAGAAGCCACTGTGTTTTCCTGGTGGATACTTGCTTCACTGATGTAATCTTAGCGTTTGTTCCTTGTTCAACTTCTTCCACTAACGGGTCGCACTTTTAGACTAGGAGAAGTAGGCATTTGACTAAGGAGGTGATCCAACAAGTAGTACAAAATTAGAGGTTGTGTTGGGAGCTGTTTCGATCCCTCACGTTTCGTTGGGAAAGACTTGCACAAATTTTATGGCACCTTTGGAAACAGTATGAGTATGGTAAACCCAATTTGACTATTCGGTTACATTCTGCAGACCCGCTGTTACCCATTAACTGGAGCCCTTTGAGCATTCCTATCTACTTGCCTTCTGCTACACGACATAGTGTTGCTACTATACACAGTAAGCTGGTTGACGTGGTGTACTTTCCGGCTGGTCGGTTGCGCACCCTGGTTAGACGGATGGAGGTGTTCAGTTTGCTGCTTAGTCACACACTGCCCTGTGGAGTGAGAGGGAACGCGATAGAACCAACCTGCCCGAACTTGAACCGAAGAAATGGCAAAATGTTTCCAACTCACACGTTGTTCCAAACACCGTACGGTCAGATGATTGTCGGTGTGAGTTGGAATCCTGTATACCTGCCATGGCACTGCTTGCGGCAGAGCGAGGCAGTTGCTAAGACAGCAGAGTAGATCCATGGCCGTTGACCGATAAATTAGTAGGCCAATGCGGTCGGTTAGCTGACAAATCTCCTTCTAAAGCGGTAAGAAAATTTAAGTGATAAGGAGATGGAAGAATTCCTACTCTTAGCGATCCACTGGATAGAGCTGGTGTTTTCAAATCGGATGAGTGGAACTTGGGTGTAGTGTGATGATTTGCGTAGGGAAAGCTCCACTACAAGGCGGATCATAGGATGACTGAAAAACATATGCACAGTTTTCACAAAAAGTGATAAATATTCTTTCAAGCTTTTTCAGGAGAGGGAATGAACATACAGAAAGGAATTGAAGGGTAAGCGATAATCCACATTCCATTAAGATCGAAAGTAGAAAATGTACAAACTGTCGGAGTTTTGGTTTTTGCGCTCACTTGTCCTCCGCCCAGACAGGCAGTTAAAGACCAGTATTCAAAACTGTACTGCGAGTATTCCCCTCTTCAGCCATATCGGCAACCTTACTACGGTTAGATTGGCAAACAACCAAGTAGTGCTTGATCTAGTGTGTATGGTGGAGAGCTGTTGAACGACAAGCGAACGATAGAGTTCTCTAGGTTTAAGGGATAAAGTCACAATATGTTGACTATCTTATAGCAAGTATTCACAGGAACACAGTGGCTCAGTGTGTACAACCACAAATTGGGACATACTAAGGGAATTGGTTGAGGAAGCTTCCTATCAGATGTTGGATAACGGTTCGTGCTGGATGGAGTTCGTTGACAAGTTTAACATTCTGATCAGGTCTGCTTCGGGAACCAGGCCAATTAGTTTAAGTAAAGCACTACCATTCATTCAGAGCAAGACCCGAAATAGCATGTCGTTAAGGGACACAGCGTGTTGTTTGTTCATAAGCAACCTCGATTGGTGAAAAAACGTATTTAAATAAGCTAAACACCGGGGGAGAGATGTAATCATCTCAATACTAGCATTAAATAATTAGTGTGCTGTAACAACTGTATCACACTTATCCGCGGAGACACATTAGCATACCAGCAGTGCCTGCTCAGAAGGATTTATGTGCCTGGATTCCCCAGTGGCGTCAAAAGAAAGAACTCGCACCGGCCCTTCACACAAACGCTATATTCTCAACTCTGAGGCAAATAACAACTAACTGGGTGTTCAAAAACTCACCTGCCAACGCGATCGATCGCCTGATCGACCACACTGCGGCAGACGATTGCCCTCATCCCTGTTTCAGTCACCATCACAACAGGCATGCAAACTTTCTCCAGAAGATGAAGAGTGACGTTCTTCCACTCATCTTAGTAGGGGGACGAGCTCGAAGCGCGGAGTTTGTAGCCAAAGCTGTACGGCTAGGATGTGTGCTTGAATTGCGACATGCAACCGGCTGGTGTCACACCTATCTCAATACCTCAACTCCGTGGTCCGTCATCGTCACCTTTAGTCCGGTGACTATATCGAAGCCGCTGCTATTCTTGTGTAGGCAAAGTTCTTTCGGAGTTGACAATACTTACCCGAAGGACCTGGAGATGATCGCTGCTGGGCTCACCTAGCTTTTATGACGATTCATTCGGAGGTGCGTGGATAAAAAGTGGGTTCCAACGGAGCGGAAATAGGATTCATTACCATGAACTTTAAAAGTAGTAGCCATTCGGAACCTGCAAAATGCTGTCCAGTGCCCCTCTCCAAAGGGCTTTTGTAGACGATGGGAGACAATTTCTGCAGCTATATTAGGCCGCTTAGAAAGATATAACATCATAAAACCGGAGCTACATGGCTTACGCGAACACCAGTCATGTTCTTCGAATCTGCTTAATGAAAGGGATAATATAACCGTAGCAGCGATGGGCCATATATATGTTTTCAACACCGACAGCTTGGATCGCCGCGTCATACTTTATAAGCTGCACAGGCATTAGAATGGATAGTTCTGCCGTGATGTCAGGCCGGTTGGTATAGCCATTAGGAATTGTAGGGATATGTACGCACAAGCTTCTTTAAGCTAAGCGAATCAGTGGTTGACTGATAACATATTTATATTAAATTTGGCTTTTAATCGTGGCGATCGAGATGTACGTAGATGGTCGATTGCGCTACAGGTCAAAGCTTCTTTTCTAGTGGTGTACCTAGAATAAAAATGTACCAGGTCGTCCATTCTCCAGCGCCTTTACATATAAGTCCTTCGCTGTGATGGGAGTGAGGAGAATGGAGGTTCATTTTCCGTCGTGAATCCGTCCGTTGACGTTAATCAGAATGTCCGGGTTAAGACAACAGACATTGCATCCAACCACTATGTATGCATATATTGGCAACAGTCTAACGAACATACGTAGAGCCAAACAAAACCATGGAAATCATAAGAAGAATCCTGGTTTGATTACCACATCATCATGGCGCAGTAGCTGGTGACCCATACACTTCAGCCGTATGGAGAACGGAGCAAATTTTGTTACTTTTTCAGACTCCATTTTTCTATTTTGGTTACACTTCTTAAGCAGTTGCCATCTGAATCTTAACAAGTATGTACACAAATCTTCCACTGGTTTCGACTACGCGCCATAATCTTAAATGTTTCTAGCCATCGGCACTCTTCGTCCTTTGGTCCCCAACCAAGCAACCGTGTGGATCCGACAGCAGCAAGAGGTGGAGTCAACAATTTCATAAGCTGACGTCAAGTAAATGGCTGACCACCACGCGGTCACTTCCAGTCAAGCCCTGCACGAGGAAAAAGGGCTCAATAAGGCAAACGCACAGCTGACACACAAAACGTGATCGAGCCATCTTATCTGACGCAGCAATACTAAGTTGTCGCATTCCCTAATGCAGGAAGTCAGGCTTCACCATTGGAAATACATTGCTGCCACCACACACAAACAATCCTCCTCAAGCACTCATTGTCAAAAGCCGACAGCCGGTGCATCTCATTCACGCAAACTGCCCACGAATCATTTCTACATATTAAGACCGCTCGGACAGTGGTACTGTACACACTACCCATTAGCAAGAGGGAGACATGCCGATGACTCCACAAGTGCTTCAGGTTGACGATGGCTGATTGAGCTTTGGCGATGCGGAGAGGAACTTCCTTCTCAATAGAGCTACCAGCAGACACGCAGCTGCTCAACTAGATAAAGCTATCCACTTGTTCAACCTGTGCATCTTCAACTGGGAGCACGGAAACGTTAGAGTATCAAAACTGGAGCAGCAATTTACACTTTAATGTAGCGAAGCGCAGATGGAACTTAAATGCCTCAATTGCCATACATTTTAGAACGGTTTGTATGCCCTGTGAGTCTTCATCAAGATAGGCACTGTTGTTGGCATAATCTAAGCCAATCGCTCGCTTGCCCAGCAGTAGTGTAGTCCATAATTTTGACAAACTTCCAAAGCTCTGGAAAAACATCTTCAATCGCAAAATTGAAGAGAAAAGGTGACTAAGGGCAGCTTGCCATACACCGCTATTGACGGCGAATGACGACGAAAGCTTGCGATAGACCATCACTCTGCCGGATATGGGGAGGTATATTGCGCGTAGGATGGCGGCGTACATTTCTGGGACCCCGTTGCTTAGAAAACCACGCAATAGCGCAGGTCGGCCAACCGAATCTAATGTAGCAAGTATGTCTAAGGTTGCAACGATGGTAAGCCTTTGGTAGAGGCGGCGGTGTTCGAGGATTTGGTGGAGCTTGAATATTTGATCCACGCGCCCGCGGGCGGGACGGAAGTCAGCTTGTTCTTCCCGGTACTGCGATGCACGAAAGAGAGAAGTATACGGGGTAGAATGGACTCAAAAAGCTTGTAATCAACCGAAATGTGACTGATACCACCGTGATTGGTGCATAAATTGCGAGCACGCTTCTGAAGACTCCGGACAATAACCGACTCTATCCAGGATGACGACAGCTTTACTTCATGCATATTTTGGGGAAAAATGATGATGATAACTGCGCCTCCATACCTGAACAACACCAGTGGATATCCGGCGGAGCCATCAGCCTTAAATCCTATCAGGTGTCGAATCGCAAAACAAACTTCCGCATCACTGGGGGATCAAGTGTGATGATCAAGTGCAAACGGCTTGTTTCGCAGTGGATACAAATGAGCGGTGAGGGTCAATTGAACTGGAAAGGAACATGTTCGACCCATCGATGCAGACGTCTTTGTAGGTTGACAATCTGCGAACCATCCGCCTCGCAAATAGTATCACTGACACCAAGCTTTTTGTGACCAGTGGGTCAAATTAGCTGGAAGCGCTTACGAGTATTTCCAGACAGAGCAGTATTGTGGCCAACTCATCACGATGTCTCTCCTAACTCAGATTACATTGACTGACTGAAACACAGAAACTCACTTTTCTAGAGGAGGAACTGCATCTGTTCAAATGAGATTAACACGTTTGTTCTAAACGCCGTCGCCAGGTAGATTGTGTTGTCTGTCTAAAGTGTTCGCCAGTCCATTAGTATCACATGTCCCATTTTCCTCCCGGTGGCGCGGCTTCATTTGACTGGCATGGCCGATCCATACATGCTCACCAAAGCGGATTGCGTACATCATTTGACCACGAGGCTACACGACAATTCCAGGTATCCACTTGATCTGTACCCTTTCGGAAAAGTAATAAACACAGGGGATCCAAATTCGAAAGTTCTGGGTCATGCTCCATGTCCTCTGTCGTACTGGTTTCCCAGTACAGTGTTAGTGCAACGCATTGGTGGGCTTTTAGGTGCTGACAAATCCAGAGTAGTCCTCAGCCTCCGACCGATCAGTATCTCAGCAGGTGACTCCCATCTGGTACTTTGGAATTCGGGGTAATCAGCTGATTTAATCAAAATCCTTTCCGCTTTTCGTTCAGTGTCCCTTCCCCCTTGATTTCAACAGCGCTCGTTTCAGTGTCCACAAACTTTTCCGCTTGCTCATTGAATTGTGGGTGATACGGTGCAATTCTCATGTGTTCATTGCCGTTATGCGCACAAGGTTCAGCAAACTGATAAGCTGTGAACTGCGTTCCATTGTCTTACACAATTGTTTCTGGCAGTCAGTGTTGACTGAAAAAATGCCTCAACGCGTGAATTGTACTGACTGTCGTGTTGTGCATCACTCTGCTTTGGGGCCACTTGCTATAGGCGTCCAAGAGTACTAACAACGTAACTCCTTCAACGGGTCCGCCAACATCCACGTGTAAACGCGACCATGGAGAATCCGGTTTTGGCCACGAGTGTAACATCGTTTTTACCGGCAACCTAGAGCACAAGAACCCTTAGAACATGTGCACTTAATGTCCTCCAGATGAGCATCCATCCTCGGCCAAATAACGTAACTCCTAGCGACAGACCTCATGCAGACAGTTTCTGGATGGACTCTAGGGAGTTGCCTTAGGACGCGTTTTCGTAGGAATCCTGGGACCGTGATGTAATCCGCAAACTATGGACAGGACTCCATTTCCGTCAAAGCGTCGCGCCGCACAAAATACTGAGTGAGTTCTGCCGTTGGATGCTGTTTTGGCCAGCAGCATTTTACAAATGTCATGTCTTCTTATAACAACGCATCACGTCTGCTGAATCACCTTGGCATCTACCAGCAAGTTGCTGACAGCATCGTGTAACATATGACTGATGTCTGTCACGGCTGCAATCGCTACAGTGACTGCTTCTGTTGGTTCCAACTTGGTGTTATCGATTCCTCTTGATAGAGTTTCTGCCTGCTCGTAGGTTGACACAGATTTCATGTTGAAGTCACGTCGTAAGAGTAAAGTTGCCCATCGTTGAAGTCGACTGATCGTATAAGCTGGATACCGTTTTTCGAACCGAAGATTGTAAGTAGCGGTTTGTGATCTGTCACGAGTGTGAAGCGTCGTCCATATAACATCTTATGAAACTCTCTAACAGTAAACACGATAGCCAATGCCACTTGTTCTGTTTGGTTGTAGGGCTTTTCTGATGCTGTTAGTGCTCTTGAAGCGCGGGCTACCGCGCTTCAAGAACCTTACGAGAATTGGTATAAGATGACTGCTCTAATCCAATAACTAAAGGCATCTGTTGCCACGATGATTTCAAGCATCGAGTTGTAATGTGTTACGTGGAGGTTGGATTTCAGAACTGAGTTCAACTTTGCAAACACTTGCTGGACCACTTCCATCCAACATCCTTTGCTAGTAACCGATTCAAGGGTTGACGTAGACGATGCATGTAGGGCAAAAGTTCCCTGTACAGACTCCCTATTCCAAGGAACGATCTCTGTGTTCTGATATCCTTTGGCGAAGGCAGACGGTCTATCACCTTGATGTTTTCTGGTTCCACTCTGCGGCCATCCTTATCAAGAACGAACCCCAGAAACACGCTTGACTTCGTGATAAAGTAACATTAATCCTGTCGCAAATGGGATCCATAATCCTTAACTCTGATCATGACTTCATCCAGACGTTGTTGCAAATCATCTTCCGTTACTCCCAGTAGGGTGATGTCTTCTAGATAGACGGCTTAACCCGGTACTCCGGTCAGCATAGTATCCATACTTTGTTGAAAAATGGCGGGTGCTGTCTTGACCCCAAATGACAGATAATTGTATTGACATAACCCACGGTGCGTGTTTCTGTTGATAAGATTTCTGCTTGTCAGTTGAACCTTTAGTTGCTAGTCAGCCTCTGCTAGCTCAAGCATAGCAAAATATCTGCCTACATACAGTTTTGCAAACTTGTCTTCAAGCAGCGGAAGAGGATGTTGCTGAGGTTTTAGCGCGACATTCAAGCTGGTTGAGAAATCTGCATATAGATGAATATCGCCACTTAGTTTCCTGATCACAAAGATGGAGGGCAACCCACTGAAAGAAAGAGATGCTTTCAATCATGCCAACTTGTTGTAATCGATCAAGTTCCTGTTCTACAAGTTGCTGTGACGCGTATGGGACCGCGCCTCCAGGTCGAAGCATTGGTTTCGCTTCAGCAGACAGCTTAAGTTTTGCCTGCGTCTTTGTGCAGAGTCCAAGTTCGGATTGGAAAGCACAAACGCACTTTGTGTAAAGTTGGGCAGCAAAGCTTCGATCTGGATGTGTCGATAAAACTGTGTGGCGGACCGACGCATCATCGTTGGTACATACAGAATTTAGTGGTATCTCGAGTAAGTTCCGTTTGTCAATATAATCCACTAGAAGAAGGTTAATATTGACCCAGACAATCAGGTAGAGCGTTCCTTGAATGCGTGTGTCATTGAGTTCCACATCGCAATCAATCACTCCGTCCAGCTCCTGTGGCTCACCGGATGCATTTTGAGCTGTCAGCTTGGTGGGTGTGACCGCAGGACTATCGATTTTTCTCAACATTGTTGGCTAAAGGATTGTAATATCAGACGCTGTATCCAACTGCGAAGATACCAGACCACCACTGAGGTCTACGGCTAAATACCTTCGCTTACATGAAAAATCTGTCCGGAAGGTTTCGAGAATTGCCTTTGTTTTTGCTCCGCAAAACCGCGTTCTTTTGAGTTGGAAGTTCGCGTAAAACCTTGGGTTGAGCACTCTCCTAGAATTACACTTCTCCTGAAAGTGCTATTCTTTGTGAGCCATACGCTTTTACTTTTGACACTGGTATATTTTGTAATTACATTATCGTGCAAAGTTCTATCCGCCACAGTTCCAGCATGCCTCCATCGCTATAACACTCGGGCTGTAGATGAAACAGAACCCTCGTCCACCATATCACAGCAGTCAAAACAAATGAAACAAACTGCGGTTTCCATCAACACACATGGTCCCATCCAACCCACTCCAAATCTGCCGCCTCTCCCTCCATCCCTCACCAATTCCAACAAGGGTAAAATCACTTCCGGTAGCCCGCGACTGATCTCAGCCTGCATTCCACGTCCTAGAGTCCCGAAACGCTCGTCGTCTACTTATAGCGAGCCTTTGGGCTCCACTCATCGGAACAGTAACAACAATAAGACATCTGCTGTCTGTAATGTTATAAAATATGCTATTCTATACGTGGACGTCTGTGGAGACTCCACATCCTCTTCGATACACACTATAACTTATCCGAGTCAATTGAATCTAGAACGGAACCTAGACCCTCCATAAGCATATCATGTTACTCCATTGGAATATTTACTCAGCCCATAGGCATATCAAGCCGAATCCAAGGCTGCGCAAAGAAAAGCAGCGTGCACATCAGCCTGACCAATTGCAGAGAACCTGCATCGGTTGGTGCGGCGGTTAAAGCAATGTGAACGTTTGGCTTCGCACTCACCCAACATATCACGTGATGCACGCGCGGTGATCAAAACAACATGTGAAAGCAATCTCTGCAGGCAAGGCTGTGGGCTAGAAAGCGACATCCATGAATGGTTAAGGAATTAACGGGTGTATTGACAATGTGGTCCGGAGCTAACAGCGGCTGCACTCAGGTGCTGACGTACAATCGGTACGCTTAATTGTTAACTGTCCAATAGCGTAAATTGCTTTGCCGGCAGGGGTGAGGTGGGACACAGACGCCACATAGGTGCCTACGATCGCAGAGCATACCGAGCCGTTCGGCTGTGCAAAATGAACGTTAGCCAAACGCCACAACCGCAATGAATGCGTCATGCCTCAACCGCTCGGCAAGACCTAGGGAACGCACGCCGTTCAGCTGTGAGAACTGGATGTGAGCCGGACACCACTGAAAGTGTCATGCTTCGATCGACCGGTAGTCGGCCTTCATGCAGGTGCAAAGCTAGTGAAACGGTTTCATGCGAAGTGGCTAGTGGGGCGCTGTGCTAGCACGTGAGAAAAGCAGCCTGGATATATGTGATGACCGGTCGATGGGCGCCGTATTGCTATCGCTACAAAATCTGTTATCGCCTCATGACTGGCTTCCAATGAACCCGTAAGCTTTTATTAGGCTGATTTCGCTGCTAAAGGCAATCATACTGCCGGGAGAAACTTATAAGGTTACAGCGTTGTTCCTTTTACCATTTCGATCGCGTGTGTGTTACAGCTGCAAATTCACCCTTCATGGGCACATAAAAACGATTTCTTGACTTGAATTGACGTAACAACGCCCTTCGATTTCAGTCTGCACCGACACAATGGTGTCACTATTAGACAGCATGCCAGTTTAGCCATGAATACAACTATTGCCCTCACAAGCAGACATTTGCTGGTTGTACACATTGAACAGGTATTCGATGGTGTTTCTTCTGTACAATAGAGAATATACAGTTACTCTTTTCTTTACTTATATTAAGATTAAATGCGTTACATGCCGGTAATTGTCGGCGAATTAGATAATTGCATCATCAAACAAAGCGGAGGGCCTCACGGCGTCATGGATGGAACAGCAGCTTACGCCGTTGCGCAAGAGGTACACAGGAACAGGCATCACAACATTCGACAACTCGCTCAGCATTGCGAAACCACAAGGGATGCTGTGCATCGGATGGAACAGTTGAACAATTGTTTATTACGGGTAAAAAAGGTATTGCTAAACAACTCCCGTGGGATGGAAAACATTGCGAAAGGTGGATGGCATGATACAGTGATAAACGTTTTGGTAGACTCAGCATAGACGTATGTAGAATAGCGGTGATGTTCGCGTATTAAAGCCAAATATCCATTGGTTGGGAGTTTGGCAACACATCGTTTGTTTGCCTTTGGTAGCCCCTGGCTAACAATTTATAAAATGAAAAGTAAATGGGACTATGTATCGTTAACTTTTTTTAAATGTGGCCAGATTTGGAGCAGAGACGACATAATTAAGGTGGGCATTCCAAGGTTTGCACACAGTAGAAAGAAGAAATTTTACGGCATTCAAGCCGTAAGTGTTGTGGTTCGATTCCAGCAGCGGACGGCAAATGTGGTTTGGGTTCAACAGTATCTGGTATACCATTGTGCGATTCCCCCGCAAAAGCCGATTTCGACTAATGTACATTCTTCGAGATTTCAGTCTAAGCTGATAGGGCAGATAAAAGAGGTCACTGACGTTCTTGGTTGCCCTTTGTTGAGGATTCTCGAGAGCAACAAGATCCTGTTTCTGCCACTGCTGCCACGCCTGAATAGCATACACCACGTGTGGTCGCATGTAGGCGTTGCGAATTTGGGGAAAGTTTGAGAGTTCAAACCGACTGAAGGCTCTGCGAAGAAGACCGAAGTGTTGATTGCCGATTCTCGTCACCTTCTCTGCTTGTTTTGAACACCCAAGATCTTACTGTGCCAATACACCCAGGTTACCCACCTGAGAGACCGCCAAGGTGTTGTCTCCAAGCTTGTAAGTGCTCACCGGCTGGTGACGCAGATGGATCACCTTGCACTTAGCTATGTTCATCTGAATCATGTTCCTCTTTGACCATTCGTAAATGCAATCTAGGTCATGTTGGAGCAGATCGTGATCTGGCATGTTCTACTCGCCCGCCATATCTTGACGTCATCGTCAAAAAGCAGGAAATTCGGGGAGGTAACTCTTGCCAAATCGTTGCTTAACACCAGGAATAAGCGCGGTCGCAGCACTGAGCATTGTGGGACACCACATTCCTCCTCATTTGGGTTAGAGAGTGATCCCGTAATAAGTACTTAAAGCTTCCGATGGTGAAGGAAGCTGCCAATCCAACAAGTACAGGATCTCCGATTCCGTAACTCTGTAGCCGTTGAAGCAGGATGCGGTGATCAAGGCGGTCGAAAGCTTTGGAGAAGTCCAGATAGATGACGTCGACTCCGACCCCATCATCAGCTACTTCCGTCCAACTATCTCGTGCAATCACTAGGTTGGTGGTACATGACGGGTGTAGACAAGCCATGCTGCTCCGGTACCATGAGGTTGCATTTTCTTAGCTAGTCCATTAAAGCCTCAGCGACGACTGCTTCCATCACCTTCGCGAGCACAGGGAGGAGAGTCATTGGGCGATAGATTGCAGGACCTGAACCGCTACCGCCCTTAAAAATTTGGATGAGAACGCCACGCTTCCACATAGTGGGGACCTGTTGTTCATCAAAACACCTTTGGGAAAAATGTGACAGTGGTTCTGCCAGCTTGTTGGCCATAGCCTTCAGTGCCTTCGGGCGGATGTTGTCTGCTCCCGGAGAACTATGCTCACACAGTGAGAGGAAGTTCTTGAGTACCATTGACGGGTTGAAAAGTACATGTGTAAACAGTGGAGTCGGCAATGTGTATGACATTATGGGACAAGTAGAGGCTACGATTTCGAAACTTGGGGTGTATTGTAGCCGCAGGACATTAGCTGCTTCTTGGGCTCTTGGTACTCTACTCCCTGTCGTGGAAATCGGAGGGATGCCATGCTTCACTTTACGAAGCTTTTTGACATGCCTATATAGCAGTTTCTTTTGCCATGAATTTTTTAGCTACTCACTGTTGTTAAGTTACTTTGTCCTCACGGACAAGTGCAGTGCAATGCTTGCGATGAGTCAGGAAATTGCCCCAAGTCTCTGAGTCGAGATTAAGCTTGTGGACACGCCATGCTGCATCCCTTAGCGCCAGGCATTTTCCAGTCCTGCTCCTTGGAATTGAAGGCACATTTGCGGAACGAAGGGGTTTAGTCTCTGATGCTCTGTTGACGAGGTCACTGCGTCTATTAACGAACGCTGTCCAAACGTTGTCAAGCAGACGGTGGTTTGGAAATTCCCAAGCAGCTGCGTCAGCGAGTTCTTTCAATACGTGGTAGCGTGCAATTATATGAGTTAGTTCTGAGTGTTTGGGTCGATACTGTATAACACACATAGTTGTAGGTTATTACTACATGGTCACTGACACCTAATGGTTTATCCATCAATAAGTTGTCAAACGAGAGCTCTTCATGCGTGAACACAAAGTTCAATATGGACGGTTTGTTTGTGTCCTGAATCTAGTGCGCGTTTTGACATAATTGTACAAGGGAATATTAGCGTTCAGTTCATACAAGTATGCTTTGAAATGCTCACTGGACGATGCCGAAATCGCCAGATGGTGTAGATTGGAGTCACCTGAGATGAGAATGTGGCTGTACCTAGTGCGCGTTACTCTGTTCCGGCTACGTATCAAGCGGGGATCCCTTTTCTGAGTTAACCTTGGGGGGTGGTAAACAACAGGTACGAGACATGCGTCCTTGTGCCTTAGTCGGGGACGGCCCCAGAGTGAGTCGGTTACGTGTGTTTTCAGATCATCAACTATTGTACAGTGCAGATCGCTGCGATAGTAGAGTAAGACCTTACCTCCTCTGCTGGGGCGGTCGTTCCGGATGAGTGACATTCCGGCTATCTCAACCTCAGCATCAGTCACCTCTTGGTGTAACCAAGTTTCGGTAATAGAAATTGGGTCCCACGCATTCCCAACCTGACATAGCCGAAGTCCGGTACGTTTCCTGAGGAGCTCTTGGGCGTTAGTGTACACACATGAACGTTTCTCAGATTTACTCGATGTTTCGGAGGTTGTACAACTCATACGTGAAGTTTCGCCGACCAGTGAGTGGCCGGCGACTAATCGCTTTTTTGATGTCTACTTAGTGAAGGGAGTAACGTCTTATTCATTGTCCTTGTAGCTAGTCCCGTGTCTAATCTTCGACGTACAGTGTAAGGTGTTTGGTCAATATCATCTTCTACAGGTTGTGTGGGCTCATTCGACGCACTACTGGTGCATTGATCTTCCATAGATCCCATCGTGCTTGGTTCTTTGAGTAACATATCACCTCTAGGATGCATATCGCTGATTGTCATCAGCCGAACCTCAGATCGTAGCCTGCAACGGAACATGTACCAGCTTTTTAGCATCCGTGCTACCGTATGTTTTGACTGAAGGACCACCTTCAACACTCTCGGGCCACTTACTTTGTAGGTCGGTGATTTACGCAGCCGAGACACGGAGTTCGCTAACACATCATGCAAGCCGAGTGTTTCACAAATATACCATCGCTGTTCTTTAGCATGGGTTGTTACTTCATGCTCATCACATGCTTCAGTTTCAGGAACACCATGAAGAACTACGGTTCTGGTCGAAGTTTCTTTCCGGTAGTCATCTAAGGTGCGGTTAACTCGGTAACGCTCGCCCCATGGGATGTCAGGAAAGATACGGATAGAGCAGTGTTCAGTTCTGAGACTACCAGTCGTCAGTAGTACTGATTCTACTTCAGTGATGGAGTTCAGCACAACGCGCAGAAGTCTTGGCTCTCCGAAATGCTTAGAGTTGGGGTGTCGTGTAATAGGACTACGTGTACAGGTTTCAGTACAACACCGATTAGTTTACTAATAATATCCCACTGCTTGAGGTCATCCACCTGCGTGCTTCTTCTTGATGTCCACTTTGATTCTGGGATATTGGAGCACAGTGCACTCAGTACAGGTAGTGGTTTCTTTACACCTTTCCACATGTCGCCGTTGGTGATTGAAGTACTCTGAGATGTACCGCAGGAAACCGGTAGTGTTTGCACTAGAAAAACTCTGCTACGCTCCTCAGTTTCCGATCCAGCTGTGGGTGGTGTTAATTTCAAATGACGGCTCTTCTTAGAGGCATTTGTAACCCAACTTTCACTAGTACCGGCTTGCTCTTTTTCTACGCACTCTGTCGGAGTTTGAAAGTAGCCTTATGTGTAGTTACTCTGATCTAACTGGGAACCGCATTAGTCAAATGCGAGCCACGTGTGGTATTGGGACAGCGGCTGATGTTCTAGACTCTAGGTGTCGTGTTGCTTGCGGTTTTACCAGGAAAAATTCCCTCAGGGTACAGTGCGCTGTAGACGCAAGTGTTGGACGCATGCGAATTACAGAAGCGCTTAGAATTCGCCCACTTGTTTTAACCAGTCTGGACATGCATTCCATTTTGTGCACCGGTGAGGATGTGTTCCATCTGCATGACGAAGATACGAAATATGTTTGGGCAACGACGAACTCAAGTCAATGTAGCGCTTCAGGTGTGCAACATAGCGCGAAGCTCATGGCCTAGGCTTGGTTGAATGGCCGGAAAATCATTGAGCCCTTTTTCCTTTCCAGCAGCGTGCTCAGTAGGTTGTCGTTTAACGGTAGCAATGTCTGACATTTATTAGCATCCAGGTGCATGGAAATTTTGCAGAATAGCGAAACGCGGCAGCTACAATAGGAAGGGTTAATGAATAAGGTTTGGTGTCAGCACGAGATCGCAACTGCACATTCTGCGCAATCGGTTCATGCCTACCTGAACGAGACATTCGGTGGACGTTGGATCGGTCGCGGAAGACCCATAGAATGTCTTGAGCAATCACCAGATCTGAAACACATGGAACTTTTTCTATGGGGACACTTGAAACGTAGTTAATAGAATGCAACCCAAAAGCCTGGATGAACTGAAAGCGAACATTCTGAACGAATATAGGCACCTGTTTTAGCAAAAACGGCGGTGGGAAATCCGAACATAATTCATTGAAAATCAACGATATCTCACGCGTTTTATATAAATATATATACAGAAAGGAATAACTGTATATTCTCTATTGTACAGAAGAAACACCATCGAATACCTGTTCAATGTGTACAACCAGCAAATGTCTGCTTGTGAGGGCAATAGTTGTATTCATGGCTAAACTGGCATGCTGTCTAATAGTGACACCATTGTGTCGGTGCAGACTGAAATCGAAGGGCGTTGTTACGTCAATTCAAGTCAAGAAATCGTTTTTATGTGCCCATGAAGGGTGAATTTGCAGCTGTAACACACACGCGATCGAAATGGTAAAAGGAACAACGCTGTAACCTTATAAGGTTCTCCCGGCAGTATGATTGCCTTTAGCAGCGAAATCAGCCTAATAAAAGCTTACGGGTTCATTGGAAGCCAGTCATGAGGCGATAACAGATTTTGTAGCGATAGTAATACGGCGCCCATCGACCGGTCATCACATATATCCAGGCTGCTTTTCTCACGTGCTAGCACAGCGCCCCACTAGCCACTTCGCATGAAACCGTTTCACTAGCTTTGCACCTGCATGAAGGCCGACTACCGGTCGATCGAAGCATGACACTTTCAGTGGTGTCCGGCTCACATCCAGTTCTCACAGCTGAACGGCGTGCGTTCCCTAGGTCTTGCCGAGCGGTTGAGGCATGACGCATTTATTGCGGTTGTGGCGTTTGGCTAACGTTCATTTTGCACAGCCGAACGGCTCGGTATGCTCTGCGATCGTAGGCACCTATGTGGCGTCTGTGTCCCACCTCACCCCTGCCGGCAAAGCAATTTACGCTATTGGACAGTTAACAATTAAGCGTACCGATTGTACGTCAGCACCTGAGTGCAGCCGCTGTTAGCTCCGGATCACATCAGCAATACCCCCGGTACTTTACCTCCCACCCACTCTCTTATTCCGTTTCAATATGTAAAACACAGGCCTGGGGGCGGTGGTATTCTCTATCCCTGCTCACATGGCTCGCTGTTGCGTGCAGCTGACCGGATGTGAATTGTGCTCCAAAATGAGACTCGGCATCCATTACCACTGATTGTAACAAAATAGCTTGCATGCCCTCAACCTTACGTGAGGCCTAGTTTTGATCGGGTGTGAGTAATAGTGCCTAGGTGATATAATCAATGCGTGCGTTGTTCCATTACGCGCTATCATGAAACAATGCGCTAGTTATTGGTGGGTGTGGCTGAATGACGTGGTAACTGCAGTTTATCGACCTTAGTGATTAGGTAAGCATAAGCATCTGCACCGCAATGCTGATGTACTGCAGTGAGCTATGCGAAGGGTGCCGCGTTATTTGTGATAAGGGTACCGCGTTAGCAACAGCTTGCACTTGCTTGTCTACATGCGATCGTTATTACATTGCAGCAGTAGAAAGGATGAATGAATAAATTTATAACGAAACGTTGTGAGTTCATGTGGAACAAAGATGAAACGATGAGTTATGTTTACGTCAGCGCAATCCTCACCAAGTTGTTCAACTGCGACCCACTGAATATGGTGAAACGTTGTTGGACTGAAGAGAGGAATCTGGGGAGTGGCCGAAACTTAAGCTAGTTAAAACTACCTAGGGTAAAACGTTGAGCCATATATTGTTCTAGTTTGGGTTTCAATCTCAAGTAGGCACCTAAGAACATGGTGTTATCATTGGATTGTCAATGTCCACTATTTTGGATATAGTATTGGCAAACTTCAGTAAATGACTAAAAGTTGTTGTTCACAAGTGGATGGCACATTTTGAACAAAAAGTGGATAAGGAAAGCTAGTACGTGAGCAATCTGAAATCGCTCAACATGGAGTGGCACATCGTCATTCCTTGACTGATCCGTTTGCAAGAATCGTTAGCTTGCAAACCGATATTTCGTCAACCGGCGGACACAGGTGTGACCCAACATTACGATTCCGAACATCCACAGCTTGTGTATGTTGGGAGCACCTTCTCTGCGCTTAACAGAGATAAAATCATGTACACAGAGAAGGAAGTTGGGAACGCCGGTCGGAAGCGGACAGTAATGTAATTGCTGAACATTGGACACCCGATAGCGTTAGCGAAACATTCGTTTCACCATATTCTAAAACTACATTGAAATTATACGGCGGAATGGATTGAGACGATAAGGATATTCTAGGTAGAAGGAACTTCGTTTTCCTTTCAGACAGTACTAACCAAGGAACAACATTCGGGATCTGTTCTACCCTGATTTGTCTGAAATGCACACTTCTCTTAGGTAAGATGATTAACTACATTCACAAATATATTCGCAACAACTGGGCACATGTGTTTATAGGCCATATCGCGAGCAAACTGCGCACAACGCCGCTAGGACACATGAGGCGCATAGTATGGCGACGTCTGAACATAATGCCCTACTATGAGACTAAGCGTCGGCGATGCACGTGTGCGGTACTTTGTATGTAAGGTGGCCTGATTATTCGTGAGCCAAATCGGGAGACTTCCAGATTTCTTGCGTACTAAATCAGGGCACTTAAACTACCCTCCGTTGCTTCTGCATATGCTGACCTAAGAAAAATTGAAAAGCTAAATATCTCCATGTATTTATTTAATACAATAACAAAAGTACTTAGGTTATTAGTCAATACAATGGATACACTACGGCAGTTATAAAAGTATGAATAAATGGTATATTCTCGATATAACGAGGCTCGCAGGTTAAGGCACGATCAAATATGCATACAAGCATAGCTGCTTTGGAATAGTAAAACGTTTTGTTTTAAAAAGGGTACTACCAGAATTTTCGTAGTTTAGACACTTGAGTAGTTCCTCAGATAGTAATGAGATCCAGGAACATTATGGCGCTGTTTCCCGAAAATTCCAGCTACTGCTATGGTGGCTATAGCCAACGTTCGGAGTGATTTCGCCATATTGCAATCCATGATTTCATAAACATAAGAGACAAAGTAAAAGGCCAGCACAAGTGTTTCCGATTAAAAGTTTATGTGCTGCTTGACATAATATTGTCTGGAACCACAGTTATCGAGCAACATTTAAATACCTGAATAAATGTTGTATTCTCGACAGGGCGAGACTCGCCTGCATATGCATCATCATGGTGATACAACAAGGATTGGTTAATGTAAAAGTGACACAAGTTTATAAGTAACATATGTACCCATGGGTTGTATGTATACATACATGCAGGTAACAATGATTGTGGTTTCGTTGCTTGAATTTGTGAATTTGACGCCGTGTTTGTGATTGTTTTCGGTCAGGCGTAAGAAGAAGAGAAAGGAAATCTTTGTACTGGATGACCCACGTCCGTGGATTGGGTTAGATCATCCGGATACGTAAGAAGCAGTGATTTTAGTTAGCCACGTCACAGTGTTGTTAAACCGACATTGGTGGCGTTTATAGAAAGAACGCTTGCCAGGAGAAAACTACCATTTGCTGAAACACTGTCGCCGAACTATTTTCTGGAAGGGGGTAAATCCGACCTTACCAACTGGCACCACGGGTATTTTATACGGCTAGTCAAATGAATGTATTTTCCCTAGTAGATCTGGGCGCTGCATCAGCATGTCGTGAAGTCGTCCACAGGGATACCCGGTGCTCTTGTTCTCATAACTGCATTTCACCATAAGTATCGCTTTCAATGTTTAAACGCTAAGCTGCGTTGTTCAGCATCTAATTCGATTCAATGTGGACAAATGTAGAGTGCCGCATCTATGACACAAGTTTCTGCATTCATACAAACTTGGCAACCAGGTGCTTCAAAATTCTTCTGGCGAGATGAATCGGAGGCTTTTTGTCCAAGTTGAAAATGGATGTGTGAATCAGACTGAAACGACGTCAAGGAGGGCATCCAACACATAGGTCTCATGGAGCATGCATTCGGAGATTCGACCCTTCGATTTTCCACAACTATTTGGCTCATAAATAAAGCCACATGTGAAATACGCAATACAGGTTTGGCAGCCATGGCTGGGGAGTAATCTCACCAATTTCGAGATACCCCAACGTCGGGTAACCAAAAAAGTCAAGAATCTGTATAATTTGCCATACGAACGAAGGCTTCGACTGCTCGGGGTCTTCAGCGGACAAGATCGACGATTGCGTGAGGAGCCTACTTTGACTTACAAGTTTTGTGAAATCCCAACCACACATGCCGCCATTCCCTAGAGCTCGGTCACAACAGCAATTTGGAAGGCCACCATCTCAAGCTGTCACAACAGCACAGTCGTTAAGACTGCCGTCGAAATTAATTTTCCCTACATGGAATGCCCTACCGGAATCTGGGTTATGTGCTCCCAGGCGGGAAGAGTTCAAATCCAGGGCTGACCGTGCACTTATTTCGCTGCATCCTCTTACATGACCCATCACTCATGGACAAAAACAAGTGTCACTAGTGATCACATCCTAGATTTCGTTTCAATTTTTTCACCTTTATGTGTACACCAGAAGGAGACACGCTGTTATCAACATCAAATTTGTCGTCATTTCTCATGAATTTACCTAGGATATACAGTCTATCCTAAGTATACTTCAGTGAGTTCACTGTGTAAACCTAGTTTTGCAAACAATATTTATATTTTGATTTTTCACCATAACCATCCTATGAGATCTGTTAAGCATTAGCTTTTTGTACCCGTACAGAACCATCGTCCCATTGTCCATACAGGGATCATTTGTGAGATGATTCATCCAGTAGGTGCATTGGCCCCAAGGGGACGGAAAATAAATTAAATAACTTTTGTATTGTTTATATGGGACCGAGTTGATCTGGAAATGGAAAAAAATCTACCCACCGTACATCAAACTAGCTTTGTTTGCAGTTATACTTGAAAATTTTGTCCGCTGCTGCAAGCCTGCACACGTTTTTATCTTCGTCAATCAGCTCATTTTCCTTAATTTCCAAGTCTGGGAGTGTAAATCCAAAAAGACTGTTTGTTTCAACTTTCTCCCTGCACGGTCGTTTGTCCAATGCCATCCAAATAAAGTAACACAGTTCTTGAACTCGGTTCACTCTTTCCAGTAGATACTCGAGGCAACTGTCGTAGAAACTGGTGATATTTTCATCACAATAGTTTTGTTGATGAGACCTGCTTGTTCGGGTTGGCCAACTCGGATCTTTACCTCGTTTGGAACAAAGCTGTTTCTGCTCTTGGCCCTGCAATTCTGCAGGAGTTCGTGCATGGCAGACAAAGCTTCAAATGCTAAAACATTTTGTTCCTCAATAGTAAGGTGAAAAATGACAGATGTGTATACACAACAACGCACAACATATACATAACAACGATACGGTAGGGCACTTCTGTCGAGATATAAATAGGATTTCAACGCTGTAAAGGCCTACTGCATTATCTCCACTGCTGGTATAAATAAAACCCATCTAGTGTTATCGTGTCCTAGAATGCGTTGGGATTCCACCATTGTAGAGTCACAGAATTCCTTGAGTTCTATAACACGAACGGTTTAAATGTAAAGTAGAAATATATTTTCGCCCCAACTGTTTCAGTATCAATAGGACAACAGTCAGCCGACGTTTGCAATGTGTTGTGGACAACGTGAGCCACGCAACTAATCCCCACAAGTGTTTAATGGAAGATTTCAATTTCGCAAGTACATTATTTTGTCCGGTTCTTTGAAAGCCACTGAAATTTGTGTTCGTGTTGTCAGCACAAAATCCCACAATTTTCTACTCATGTTATTCTCTTCAAACACATTCTTTATAAACTGACAAATGGTGTCCCATGTCATCAATAAGTGAGTGCAGATCTAATAAGTTAAATCACAATACCCGATGGCGGCATCAAATATCTCATAAGGAGCGCGAACACGTTTACTTCCTTGAGACTTGAGGCACCTGTAAACATTGACAAGAATTTTACTTTCCTCAGTTTTCCTGAAGTTTATCCTGCAAATGTACATGATATGCGGTTAATAATAATACTAATATTATTATTAGTATATTTGCACCTCCTTTTGTGCGGACACAAGCAAACTTCGGCTTAAACATTTGCTGTGTCAACTTTATGTTGCAATTCACGGAGTGGCAACCATGGTTATGAAATACAGCGTGGTAAGAGAAAATAACTTCGATGGCTGTTAAATTGGATTATGTGTTTCCAAACGTTGCTGATCAGAAATACTTACTTCAAGGATAGAAGCCGCTGTCGCAGACATGTCTGCCTTAGAACGATCCGATGGTAAGTGCTGGATCATAGCTGATCTGCCACCGTAGTCACAGAAAATCGGATTTACATTTGTCACCCCGAACGTGCAAGTCGTTGTCGTGTGTTGCCTTCTTAATGAATGGAAAATCGCTCTCCAATTGAGTAGTCTTTTTACATGTTCGTTTAGACGGTTTTCCTACAAAACGCAGGCATTCTTCAGCAAAGGTCCCAAAATCTCATCAACGATTTTCTTCCCTCTTTGCATATTGTCGTAAATGTTTTCTGTGCCGCGTTGTCCACCCACGCAGTCACCTATTCCGCGAAACTCATAACAGCCCACTTATTTTGTTATTATTGTAGCAAGAACGGCGCGGTAATTAAGAACAAATGTTATTGGCGTGATAACAAGCTAAATCAGTGCACATGCAAACGCACATTAAGGAGATACGTTTGCTTCTCACGACGCACCACCTCTCCAGGCTTCCACTCTCGACACCCATGCAATTTGGGGGCCTCGTGACGAGGTATACCCCGCACATTTCATTCCGAATCTCTGCATCTAAGCGTCCCATTCTGACCGGCCCGAGTGTCGTTCGATAGCTCGGCATTTGCTGGTTGGTCCGAGATGCTACAATAACGACAGTTTTGTCTTATTCATTGCGTTCTCGATGGATACCCTCTCCGTTCTGCCTGGCTCAGGCTCACTAGCGGACGTCCCTCATGCCTCGTTTTCGTCTCGTTCCGTCAAGCTAGTGTTGCTCAGTCTGCTCTCCTTCACTGTGCTAGTTCCCGTTTCCGTCCGCCCCGTGTGTATGTTCTTATTGTCTTCCGGGCAATCACTGCCTTCTGCCTCCCCACATTATGGTGTGCACGCACCGCCACTGATTGGTTCTGCTTTTTTCACCTACATTCTACATGCTCAAAGCGGAACACTGAGGTCTACGAACTCCAAGCGGTACATTAAAGCGTCTCGCCAAGCATAAAAAATAGCGGGACAGCAGGTTGAAATACGGGACTGTCCCGCCTAAATCGGGACATATGGCCACCTTGAGTGCAAGTGAGTTACTCGGATATCAGTGTGAAGATTAGGCGGGAGTTAGTTTAAAAACTCGAAATTTTGATCCAGTATGCATCGCCAAAGCCAATGGTTATATGAACAGACTGGAACTGACTGGGTCACAGTAGAACAAGCTAAATTGAGCCTGCAATACCTTCGATCAGGAATAGTAGGTATATCGACTCTTCCACCGAGTTTCCTTTGCATAGCTAAATAAACAAGCGTCATGTGCAGTTAACATAGCCGCAGTCAGTCGCGTGGTTTGGTACTGCATCAAAAGTGAATCGGTTTGGGGACAAGCGGTAGTTTTCACTTACTGGTCTGTACATAACTGCAGAGACCTGACATCACGTTGTCTACTAATGCATCGCCTATTCAAAAAGTGCCATGCGAATCGGTTAGTGTCAGTTACCCAAGCGCAAGCCGTACACGTTAAAGGGATTACCTGAAATAGCACAATCGTCTGGTCTGTTCGACCCGATGCAGTACGTAACCACTGCTTTTCACGAAATTGCTAATTTTAAGACTCCAGCAGCCCGGTCCGCGTTTTTCGCCGTCCCTCCTCTCGCAAATCTATTAGGTTAGCCAACACATTTACAACTCTTGCCCACGGTAGATGGACCGGAAAGTTTCAGCTTTCCGCGACATGCGCAACAATTGATTCCCCATCTAACGGCAAGTGAGTACCTTGTCCACTATCCCTTGCCAGCACTGTTGTTATCACTGGATAAACAAAGGAATTCGAGATGAATGATTGCCTACCGTACTTGGACATTTCATCAGCCGAAGAGATACCGGGCTCATTAAGCCTTCCGTCTACGGAAACCAACATGATCCGGTCTATTTCTTTGCTTTACCAGTTTCACACTGATGGGCCACAAGCTTGTACTGGTGAAAACGTTGTTGATTCTTGCCAGGCCTATCTGTTTGAGCGACTGCCTGACTGAGGAGGTAGATATAAGAACCCGAAAGCTCATGTAAGACGGTTACTTGTAAGCGCCTCATCACGACACATGGCCAAGTCAGACCGCCAAAATAAACGGTGCTGACAGCACATACGAAAAACGTATATCTAGAGATCCCATTTAAGGTTAAAACCGCTTCCACGAGGGCAACGGTGCGCTGAATCTCCGCCACTCAGACAACTTACTGCGCTGCACATGCTGTGGTGATCAACAGAATCCGGAAAGTATCGCTGCTTTCAGTAAAGGAAGTGGAACCCATCTGCGCCAAATCACACTATATTTACCAACTTGATAATATCTCCAGCTTCCGTTACATAGACACGAATGAGAACTTTTTGAATTTCTGAGTAAACGAACACCTGACCAAATGGTTTCAACGTGAGGTCAGCTATCTCTCGCCCAATATTCCGTGTGCTTGCAAACCTCCAGCATGATCCATAGGCAGACATGTTTTATTGACCCGTTATCGGCTTGAGCCCGACTCCGTATTTCGGTTACTATTACGTCATCCCAATCCACGCTTCTTACAGTTCGCCTAGACAGTGACGACGAGCTAGCTAAGACCTGCTCTGTGTGTGCAGAAACAGTCGGTTTTCGACCTACGGATACTTCGGTCCTAGGACGATTGCCGCTGTTCACCTCACGGCATTTGATTGATTGGTAACACCCTTGGAACGGTATAAGAGAATTTCTAGTTATTGTATTGGGTACCGATGAGACAATACGAAATGCGCGCATTTACCAGTGGTCGTATTCTCAGCGTGTTATTCAAACTACTGTAGGAAAGTAATGGCTTAAAAAATAGTTTATTTCTCGGCGGTGCGAAACACTATGATGGCATGGGGACAGATCAACGCTGATATGAATGGGTTTCCTGAGATTGGTCACACATGCAATTGTAGTGTCACACTGACGCAAACCGAACTCTGACGTAGTATGTGAACCGATGGTGTGCATCCGTCCAAATTTAGTAACACGTCATACCCTAGTTACATCGCTCGCACGTGCTCACGTGTGGCCACGGTAAGCTATGCCAGGTAAGGACAGGTTCTCAGGGCTTGTTGCATATGCCTAATCAGTTGTACACGTGGCCATCAGCTCAGTTCGCATCTTAGCCCCTGTTTCAGTCGAGCAGTGGATCAGGTGTCTGTCGCCACCGTGACAGTGCAGTCCACGGTTGCTGGTCCCGCGCCTACGTTCGGTTTGTGGCTGCGGAGTACGAGGTTTGTATGCATGACCTGCTGGCCGGTTCCATCAACCCGTCGCACCTTCGATAGCCGCAGCTCATGCAGTCAGTTCATATAACCATTAGCTTTGGCCATGCAAACTGGATCAGCCATCGAATTTTCTAGTGTTTACCGTAACTCCCGCCTAATCTCCACACCAATTTCCTGGTAATTCACCTGCACTCAATGTGGCCATGACATGCATTTTCTTGGTTCTGTTAGTCTCACTTCATGACCTGCGTGCATGTGCACACAGTCTTTCCTACTAGCCTCAACGACGCAACTGATTGCGATAAATCAAAATACCAGTAACTCGAGTTGGATGTCCAAGTTTTGGTATGTTCCAGGAGCTGGGCAATTTTGTTGCATGCCTTTCATCCTCAATCAAGTTGACTTCCTGAGTGCTTTACTGAGTAGTGCGCAATCTCGCTGAAATGGTCATAGGGCTCCTCAAGCAAGGACAGCGAGATTACCCGCTAGGGAGTGAGGTACTGATAAAGTTACCTGGACTGCCAACGAAACGTCAGCAAAAATTCACCCACCTAGAAGCACTTTTGATAGTCAGCTCAGTGGGAGGTGAGTTTTGATCTTTACCAACGGTATGCTAGTGATGCGGTTATGCATGGAGTTAAGGTGACCAACAAAACAAAAGGAACCAGAAGTGTTCTGCAGAAGGGTAACATTTAGTTCAGCTCAGTTTGAACCATCCTTTCGTTGTCGCTACTTGTTACGACTGCAACTGAAAGTTTGAACAGCTTAGATTCTTGAAATATCCCTTACTGGATCAAACTGCACTAGTCATACGGTAGTAAGAGAGTGCATATTATCAAAGCTAGTTTACACAAATTGCCGTGGTATGAGATGAGTTTAGTCCTTGCGTACATCCGTTTCCCATTGAAGATCGAAGGGGTGTTTGGATTAGATGGGTAACAGAGGAACTCTAAATTGGCTTCATCCATTGTTCAATATATTGAGTTGATAAAAGAAAGCAACTCAAGCACAATTTAGATTTATTAACAAGCTTTGAAAAGATTGTAATCAGGACTTGCTGTAGCTTGTAGGACTACGTACGGAATGGAATTAATACATGAAAAGACGTACAAAATGATAATAATAATGATATGTTTGCTTATGGATGATTTCTTTGTTAATTCGATTATATCATGATATTTCATGTTTTTGATCTAAGTGTATCACTTTCGAGTTGTCGAATAAAACAGCAAGTAGCAAGCAGTTCGGCGGATGCGGAACGTGGTGGTCAGTTGGCAGTTTTCGTTGACACCTCCAGTGATCTTGGACGCGTGTACCATATGGAATTTGGTATCTTGATTTCCTGGAAAGTGGACAGAAATGCCGTGGCAACCTGCAGATAAACACAAGATGTTTAGGTGTAAGTGCTTAGAGTTGCGGTTCCCAATCTAGAATTAAAAAGTTCAGAGGCCTAAAAACGGTAAGGAAAAACTCACATCTTCCTCCGGAAAGCAGGGACCAAGTAGCTCTAATAGAAGAGCGTCTTGCTGGACATTTGCCAAGAAATCGGAGAAATTCACTTTTCCATCATGATCTGCGTCCTGCAGATTACAAAAAGGATTAACCGATATTGCGACTAGAAATGTATAATAGAGGCTGTTTCGTGCTCATATCTATCGAGTTTATTTAACCAACAGTTGTCACCTTGAAGAACAGTGTGTTAAGTCATTCTCGCTGACGGCAAACCTACTCAGGTAGTGTTATTTACTCAGGCAAACACAGTCCCTTAATGTCTATTTGAACTAATTCTGAGCAATAACGCTTCACTATGGATTCCGAGCTCACAACACTTCTTGAGACTTTCTAGATCACTTAGTCTACCCGTTCCATCGTGAACGGACACAACATCCTCGCTGAGCGAAACGGTACTTGATAATGAGTTCAACTGACGGCACTGCATGCATGCCTATCGTTATTAGAAGTTTAATGGACAAAAACCAGTCTTACGCGGATCAGCGACGTATGAGTCAGTAAGGCCATCTTTGATGATTCGCTTACAACGCCGAATCAAATAGAAGATGATTCCCTAATTGCTCCTTCATTTTGCTCAAAAGACCTAGAGTCCTGCTTGTGTTGATTTAGTGTCAGTTGTAGGAGAGTACAACGCGCGATTGGTTGACGCCATGTGTTCCACACATATGGTTACGTTTTTCATTTTGATAGGAAATAGTTGGAATTATTCGTAGTTTGGAGTGTGGCAAGGAAACGACTGCAAAATAATCACTCAGCTCAGAGGACAACTCAATATCCCCATTCATTTCGATAGGCCTGATATGTTAACGCCTGTGGAAACAGTAGTGCTGGCGTCGATACAATATGAGCGCACAAATGACTGACAATTGAACAGAAGTAGAGCATTGTATTACTGCACCAGGCCGTCTGGTCGTTGCTTACGTGCGTATACTGCGTGTTGTTTCAGGCTTCCTGAGCCATAGGTACACTGGTGCATATCTTTTACGTTCAGACATCATCTACTACAGAAATCTCAATGAATGTGTGTGTGTGTAGGTAAGTAAAGTCATCAACAATATTCTTCACGGAAATGTGTTGCCATACTCCCTCGAGAATTAGTATATGGGGGGGGGGGGTCAGTTCTACGCCGCAACTGCCCTTCGTTGCCGCACGAACACCACCAGTAGCGCGGGATGAGTATTCCGCGAGGACGACCACCCCTACGCGGATTCGAACCGATGAATGTATGGTTGTAAACCAGTCGCGCAGACCACTCGGCCACCGGCCGACATTCATACATGGACTCAAATATTACAAGACACCGAAGGAAAACAGGATCAAGGGTGCCAACCCGGAACGAAGAGGCTACAAGCCTCACAGTTAACCCACTCTGGTAGAGTAAGGAGAGTCCACGCAGGCCTAGCTGTTCAAATTGTGTCTTTCTGGAGGGCTGCTATCCAAGCGCAACTTCAAAAGACGATGAGTTATGAGCGTTCACCAGCTATTAGGTAAATGGTCATTTCATCGCCTCTGCCGCTGCCTATACGGTTGTTAAGCGGACTGTCTCATACAGACGGTTCAATAAGAACTATAAACAAATAGGTCGCTGATAAAAATGAGGAATATGAGTAAAATTTAGGTGCACATCGATAAACACCAGACAACTACGCAACAGTGCTGAATTATCAGAATTTCTTCTCGTCTGTGGAGGCATGTAAACGTGGTATTGTCATGTTTGAAACGCAAACAACCAAGTAATAGAAATTTACTTCGATGTCTTTGTACCAAACCTCGGACAGATGCTTTCACGAATGTGCCAATTTGGTAAGTCAGGTTAAAATAACATTTATGAACCTCAATGGATTCATTTTCAGCAATTCATTACAGCTGCGGAAAGCTGTTGGTCATATCGACACCATTGCCGGCTACGTTTCAATATGATAACTGACTGCATTAGCTTAACGCATGTTCCGAGGCTGAAAGTTCGCAAGCTTCGGTGTAAACTTCCGTTCCGGGAGTATCTTGCAAAATAGATACATCAGCATATTCCTGTGACAGACGACTCAATAATGCAAAATACTCATACAAAGTGTGAGTGTAAATTGAACAATGCGGCCCCAATTGCCTAAACTGGGGCTGAATATTATTTGCAACCCCGCATCATTTGCTGCGGTGTGCAATTTTCGTTGCTGGCAGGTAGAGCCATAAGACAGCTGAATGACGTTCTGTTATAGCATCTTGACTGAATAGCGATAGAACTAAGGAGCAACCGCGAACAGTCATGGACACTTTGAAAGCATTATGTCCCGAAGTGACATGTCAATCTGGGGTGCACTTCGGTCATCCAGTGGAATCTGATCAGTCCATCCGTGCTGCAGCTCGGTGTTAAAACACCAACGCGCTAGCATTGCAGTGTACAGAGTGGTTTAAGAGGAAATGTGCTCAGACACTGCTTCGCTTGATTAAACACTTTTGCCGATGTAATTCGGTCAGAAATCTACAGTCATTGTTGAAATAGAGCAGGTGGTAAGCGACAATGAAACAGTTTGTGATTGGGTGAGCCGTGCTTGGCAGAGAAAATGGCAGTAGCCACTGACCTTCTGGAATGATTTCGAGCGTATGGACATTTGTGATGCTGCAAGTGTCATCCACAGATGATGTAGTAGGTGAGAGAGGCTAAACATGCTCTACAGTTAAACTGGTGTTAGTATATTGCCCAATAGCTTCGCTTTGCAATGCAAAGCAAGCAGATAGTTAGTGTGAATCAAACCAGGAGAATCACAATGGTTTTTGTACATATTTTTTCAGTCGCGTAGTCTAAACTTAATTGGACATTCGTTTTGGAAACCTGGGTTTTCACTATTATTCTGCCCACAATATAACCAACTTCTACCTTCTGAATTGCACACCACTTGACTGTACTTTTCACATGCATGCATCATGCATGTCGGTATTGACTGGGCCCATAAGATGAGCTAGCTTACACACAGGATAGTGCATTTTTATGATTATCGATTCTTCTAAGGCAGCTAAGAGGGGCTGCTGATAAGTTCTTAACTTTGACCAGAGAAGAATGCTAGAGGCGTGAATTGACACATTTATTCAGCATATTTACCCCTAATTCTGATGCAGCTGGTACGGTACATTTACAATTTTTATAAAGTGGTCAAGTGAAAATCATTTGGTTATGCATCAAAGCAGCGGTAATTAGCAAATGTAACGTCATGAATGTTTTCAAACGTCGCCACTTCCAATGTTTTCTCAAGTTCGGTCAGCGAAAATAATCTAACGGGGCTAGATAAGGTGAGTAAGGAGGTGGTGGATTATTTGGAAAACCGAGGTGTTCAATTCGGCAGTCTCAACTCGTTTCTGTTTGTGATCACTGGTCAAGTGTTTCGGCACCCATTTTGTTGAAAGCTTACGTATGTCCAGGATAGTAGATAACAAACTCAACACGTTGTCGTGAAACGTCCAGTATCTGGGCAGTCTTTCAGCGTATATTCGCCGGTGCTCCAGACTCAGTACATGAACAGTCTAGGGAGTTGTTGGATCAATTATGATTTGGGAATGCCCACTGCAAGGTTTATTTGAAATGTTGAAATGACCAGCATTACAATAAAATGCACAACTTTTGATAATACTGTAGAAAGGACACTTCATCCATAGTGTTTGTAGCATCTTTTTGCGAAGTTCCCTCGCAGAAATTTGCTGAAGACACAAAGGCTTCATGATGGCCCGTAACACAAACAACGTGAAACGTGCTTTTGCCTCTACCACCACAGTTTTACCTAGAAAATAACCGTCTTAATGGAATCAAAAACACCTTATATTTGCACTGTTAGATAATAAGATATGAAGATCTCATATGCCAATACATGCTTTTTCCTATGTCGTCTGGAAGAGAGCAAAACTAGTAGCTTATCAACACCCCCTCGTTATTATACTGCCCCTAAAATCAATTGAACCGCGGAAGAAGTGGTATCTCGCAAAGGTTGCCTTGTGGAACACACTACCGAGTTTGTTGTGTATTAATTGCGTATTCCTAGTCTATGCGCAGACTGTAGTCCGTTTACAAGTTAGAAACAGCGACGCGGATGTAACATTTGTACCTGTGTCCCGCCACTTCAATCGAACTTCGTTGAAACAAGAGGACGAACGAAGCAATCAGAACGAGAACCGGTTTTGTTACTGGTCGATGTGGTTACACTGCAGCATCCAGTTACGGGAGTACTTCTCGCTGATAGTGCATGTTTGCGCAATTGCCTTATCGGACCACTGGGTCGGGAATAAGTCGGTTTTTCCGCGTCAATGGCAACAAGTCGCACCATCATTGATGTTATGATGCCGGTATCAGCAATACATTGACGCCACATTTTAGACGTATTGAATTCCGACTGGATGCGAACATGAAACCTTCAGACCTTACAAGTGTGTCCACACCAATAGAGGTGGAGGTGAGTGTTCGATTTGGGCTTTGTTGATGCGCATCATTACGTTTCTCCTGACAAACACATTTGGTCAGTCCCGCATCATTTTGGTCCGGCAGATGCAAGTGAAAAGTTACTTCGGCCGCACTCGGGTAATAATTATCGCCAAATGGTTGGCTGGCAAGTTAAAGATAATTTTAACGTCTACAATGATATATGGGTATTTCGTTGCATAATCCAGTGATAGTTAAACAAGAACACAAAAGTTGATACCCATGAATGTCGCGGGTAGGTCTACACCCATACGAAAAGCAGGAATGGCTGCATCACGACCATTTATTCAAGCTAATTTACCATCAAGGATTGCGTCAGCAATCAAATGTACGTATGATATATGCCCATGCCAAGGAAAAGCAAGTTTCTCGGAGCTAGTTTCACCTGGAATATCATTTACACATGTGACCGTAGAGGCTACCGAGTGGTCAATTCCCTGTGGTAACAAATCCTGATTGGGAAAATGTACTAACAGTGAACTCCGAAATTGTTATTACCAGTCGCTTTTATTGCGTTGGTGTTGGCATGCTTGGTAAGGAATGTTCTATGGTCACACGGTGGATTTCCGCTCTTGCTTTTCCCTACGTACTAAATAACCATAGGACGTTGTGAAGATATAAAAAGCTTTATTTGTTTTGTAACTCATTGTATGGCACTATTGTACTGCATATTTTGGTAACCCATCTAAGTGAGAAGATAAATGCGCCGAGCCCAACTGATGTCTACTCATTGATAGGACAGATGTCACTGTATTAGAATATGTAGGTATCTTGTGTGCTGATCCTTTTGTCTGAGCATCTCATTGTAACGCGTAAGTGCTTTTTAGAATAATTTAATAACGGGATATTTCGCGTTCTATTAGTGTTTGCAAGGCATGTTATCAATGAGTAAATTAGGTGACAGCACCACCATATGTTAGCATAATTTAGGATCCACGGGCAGAATAGAATACAGAAGGAAATGTCGTGCCTGAATTGTCTCGGCACTTACCAAACGTCTGATCACAATATCAACCAAATCTCGAATGCCTTCGTCCGGGTCGTCGTCTGAGGTTTGCTGTAAGAGCAATAAGATAAGTAACACGAAGCTTAGGCACAAGTACACAATATAAATGTAGCAATGCGTTACATTTGGGCAACACAACCTCATCTTGATCAGCATGTTTATGCGCTTCTCGGCAAAAAAGATATTGTGTAAAGAAAGGTTATTTCATGTCCCACCCTACTTCGGGGCGAAACAAGAACAACAACCATATTTGTCGAAAATCAAGTAAAGAAACAATCCGACCTTTTAAACACTACATTGTTTGGCCACTGACATTCATTTCTTGCACAATTCACATGGGTTTTGGGCGACTGATGTGGCAGCTTCCCTTACGTTGTACCCTAGGACACAGTGTACGATAGGGTCGCACTACTGACGATAAGGTTTCAGAACCCCCAAACTGCGGCGTGTAGAGACGGAGAGTTAAATGTAGCCGCATGCCATATTCTTGAACTGAGATCAAGTGCCTTACCATTGACTAAACCTCCGGGAGACACTACCGAACAAGAATACGTCTACAGAATTGTAGCAGCGATTGACTAATATGTTTGGGCCTAACGTGGTGAATACGAAAAGCATATGCAATTCAGAAACCTGCACCCAGAATATCAGAGGGGTAATTCCGTGTTCTCATTGCATTATGGTGGGTAAATTTAGCGGTGACGAAATATCATTAAGCGTAGTTAGGCAGCCCAGTGTGAAACCAAAGTCGCTCTAGTTTTGCGACGCATACACGGCCACCCCACTGGTGAAGATCACACTTGAACTGTACCTAAATGACAGGACGGTTGGTAGTGGCAATTGCGTAAATGACAGACTCCTAAATCAGCGTCGGTGTGAGAGATCATAGGCGGATATTTACTTTTGGCACCTTTACTAACTAACGCTTTCAGATTGTTGAGACAGACTTGGCACCCCGTGTAATAGATTACGTATAGAGGCAAAAAGTGAGCACTATTTCAATGCCAAAAGCGGCACTGATGCCCCTGAACCAACCACCACCAGGGCATTCGGAACGATTACGTTCACAGTCTGCATATCAACAAGCGTTTTCTTTGGACCGGAGTTGCCGCGAAAGACAACGTAAATGAAAACTAATGAGGGAGGCGAATTGTAACTTATGCTGGCGCATTTGGTTTCTTGTAATGAAACATCCGGAGTGTCTACCGTACCTCACGTTGGATCATGGCGTTGCATATAAGTTACGACGGCCTGCCACCGTCCCCCATGACTCAGTGGCAAATGCTGCTAGCTACTTGGCGATAGTCGTTAACCGTGCTTGGTTCGGTTATCTTCAGGGAATTGAGTGAATGCGAAACATTGACGAGGCACAGTAAGGCGAAACGATCGTTTGGTGTATTTCCGGACTGGGAGTTAGATCACCTGGCTTGTAAGCAGCTCGGATGAGCCAGTAAACTTCCAACAGAAATACAACTACTTGTTAGTAATGGGTGGAAGCCAAACACCTGACAAGACTTGCAGGTTGATTAGCGAAAATACTGAAGAAATGAAGCGACCTTGAAAATTCTTGGAAACAAGATGCAGTCGTGCACCCATATCAAAAGATTCTAAGGTCCACAATCAGGATACTCAGGCTCCCCTTACTGAATAGATCAAGATCGACTTGGAACTGTTCTAAGCACTCCAACGTGCAGCGTAAGCGCCACGTGCCAGTTCGACAGATGTCGCAGAACTCGGTCCTTCAGAAACAAACGGTTTATTCGCCAAAGCGGCCTCAGCGAAAACGGCAACATGGAGGCTTCTACAATCTAATTATGCTGCTTTTTTCGCTGAGGCTGCTTTGGCGAATAAACCGTTTTTTTCTGAAGGACCGAGTTCTGCGACATCTGCGAATTGGCACATGGCGCTTACGCTGCATGTTGGAGTGCTTACAACGCTTCCAGATCGATCAAGATCAGTTCCATAATTAACCACGTTGCTGTATTCACGAGATTATTCCTTTGAATCGGTCAAACATACTTCAGCGCTGCCAAATACGAACCAATCAGCGTATAGGCAAAGGTGCGTTGGCGTCCAAGTATCTGCTTCGTTAGCCTGCAGCAAGCTAGCCGCTTGCTTCGTCTTGTAAATCCGTACCGTCCTTCCGCTTGCATAATTCCATCACAACAGAGTGAGTTTACTTTCATTTATGGGACACAGTAAGCCAATTTACACCGCACTGACGTAGAGTTGACCTTGCCATGTGCAGTTTTCCACCCCTTTGATGGCTCTGGCCTCTACACGTACACAGTAAAGACCGGACAGTTTATTAATCTGAGAGTTCGTCGCAACGGTTCCCGAATCAGATGGTCCTCCACAGTTCCGGAAAAACACTAGATTGCAGTTTTTATCTGTTGGCGTCGTCTGTATTGTGCATCCATCGGGTCCATCAAGACGTCGTCTTTTGGGGTCAACCCTGTCCTAGGCAACATTCGTAACTTGCTTGCCAGTAGAGGATAAGACACGCTATGTGGCAGTTGGCTTGCAAATCAGTGCGATCCGACACTGTAAGTCGTGGGCCAGGGGCACAAGCTGCAGACTGACGGCGCAAGCTGCCGATGGTCATCGGTTCGAATCTTGTTGAATGTGCACAACTGATCTTGCACAACAAACCGAAACTGCAGTTTGCCGCTTTCCCGGGCATGTGCAGGCCCATTTGCTGCTACGAAGAACTCCCAAACAATTACATGAAAAATCCCCTACTCAGGAGTAGTTCATTCAGCTGTGTTGACCGACAACTGCAAAATGTTGACTTTCGACACCATGCACGCATGATACTCAAAGCCAGGTGCAGTACTGCATAAGTCACTTCCATCACGTATTCCGCCAAATCAATGAACTAATCGAGGTATGTGACTATAACAAAGGGGTACACAGTAAAAAACAAGAGCATACCTTTCGAGATTCCAAATGTACAAATTTGTGAGCTTGTGGATATCTCTAACACGAGACGGTTGTTCTGGTTCTGCCTTAAGCTACAGCACAAATACACTGCAGCTGGCACTCCTTCGTACTCTCGCGCTTAACACCGTCTGACGATTACACACCCTACCATGCTTTCTGGGTACTGAAAAGGCTAACCCCCTTAGGATAAGTCAAAGTTAGTTGGATGAAGTTGGTTGGAAATTTTAGCTGTCTGTTAAGCATCAGAAATCAGACCACTTCGTTCTACCAGCACAACATCCTTTAGTTGGACCAGAGCTCGAAAACGCATAGCAGTAAGGGATTGGGTATATCGTAGATACAAAGACACTTCTGGTCCTAGCACCTGAATCAACTGTTTGGTTCGGCGCAATCACTACGCAAATTTATCCTTGAGCTCAAATAACCGCAAGAGCATTGCTCATAGAAAAGCTTTTGTCTCTAAAAGCTATAGTACAAACATATCAACAGTCTTCAGAAATCAAAGCATGTAATTCAGCAACTAATTTTACCTGGAGATTGGGCGCAAAGTACCGAAGAAGCCGTCAATGCACTTCAACTGCAATATGATTCAATCTAATTATAGCCACCTCAGGCCACATATCTTCCCAAATCCATCAGTAGTTGAAATTCATCTCTACTAGTTAAGCGACTTTGTTACGGGGGTTGATGTTGTGGTGTATACAGTTCTTTGTGATAAGATTCACATGAATGCGATGAAGTTGGCTGTTGTGAGGATAGCCAAGTAATTATCGCGATTGTTTCAAATGTGCCTGGATAAAAAGTCATCCGTACCATGTGGAACGAGGGCTTTTTTAACTCGTTTTGTTAGTGTTCGTGGTCCTGAAACTGCAAAACGTCGCCTAAATTCCCTTCAAGTGAAGGAAGTAAGCCTTGCTAAGGTACTGATGGACTATCCAGAAATGTTCCACGTTATTGCGCCAGAGCAGCTGGGCTTCTATGGGCACTGTTCATGTGCCGTCAGCATACTTCTCGAAAAGGGTACTTGGAACAAAATTGTAGATCTCAAGACCGAAACCGATACCTTCTATTTTACCTTATCCAAAGCCTTCTAAATGCCGGATTTCCGCATCTTTCTGCATATGCTGCAAACCTACGGATTCAGTACTATCATCGTTTAGTAGACCAGCAATTTCTTCTTGTAGCAGGGACTGTTGTGATTCCGAGGCCCATCTGATGATCGGAGTAAGGTGGAACTCAGTGTTCTACACGGATCTGTGCTAGGATCGTATACACACCTGCACCTTATTATAAATTATCTCAGATGCAGACGAGACCGGACCAGTGATTAATAGTCGAGAATGCCAAGACTTGTTGTGGTAATGACTGAACGGTGCTTCTAGATATTTATTGGGGAATGTGACATTATTTAGCGAAGATGAATAGAAAGTGGTTCATGAATTTTATCAGCGAATTAGCAAATATTTGCTCCGAGACTCCCTTTTAGCTTATAGTACAGCTGCATGACCTTGTATTAGTGGTCCAGGATAGACTCGGCTACTCGAAGTAATGGGTGAAGCTACTGAAAATCTGAAACAAGCAGGTTACCAGTTCACGAAATGTGTTCGGGTGGTTTGATATTCCACCGTCCTCAGAACACTTAACTTGTACGTACGGCCCTTTTTTTGAGTATACAATTCAGCTGTAGTAAACTTGGTTGCTGAATGTGTTCAATCTATGTCTCACGGCCGAGGGCAACTAGTCATGTTTAAAACTCGTTCACTCTCTCATTTCGTTGGACTGAAAGCCATAGGAAATTACAGCGGGAGGTGTTGCCGTCTACAGGGTGACATATTGACATTCCGGAACCCTCAGTCATGTTGCCCACCACGACATAAACTTGTAGAAGTAACAGCTGGGGTTCGGCGTGCACTATGGCCGTGCCGAATGTTTCTGCATTACTTCTCCAGTTTTTCAGTAGTGGAACGCCGTTCCGAATTATGGTATTTCTGTGCACATGTTATCAGATTTAAAACACGAGTAGACGATTCATTAAACTATTTGCATAACTGCTACTCATCGAAGGACGACAAAATGCAAACAAGCACTCTTCTTACTAACTCCACTCCATGAAATCTAGGTAGATGGATGTACCATTTGCTTAATGTAAATATCACGGGTTAACTTCTTGGCAACTGTCTTTTCGAAGTTACGTAGTCAGCCAGACCACCATGTAGGAAAGTTTTTAAGTCGGGCTTTTAACTGGATTTTAGCGTAGTTTCATTGTTGAAAGCAACAAACTGGTTTGCTAAACGTTTTACGATGCCCAGATCCGCATCCGTGTGAGTGCATCAAATATTGGTGGGTATAATCTAAGCCTTGGACTTAACCTAAGGTTAATCCTTGGCAAGAGTGCGGCAAAAAGCGAATCGTCGGATTGATAAAAATAATTAACTAAATAACTAAATAGCTAACCGGTATGTTTTAAGGCGGAACGAGACAGAATCCAACCGAGTGGTCAGATCAATACATGCAGTAAGATCGTATAAATAGGTAACTCTTCGAGTATTTACAGTGGATCCCAAACGGTTATTTAAGTAGTTGACAGGTTGAATGTATTAGAGGGATTTAGAAACTGAGAACAATAACAGATTTAGCCAACTGTTCAAGAGAAGTAACAAGACTCTCCGTGAAACCTTCTCAAGGGGATCTGTTTCCATGCAAGTTGTTCTCTCAAAAGGTGCTACTCGCTCTCCCATGCCCCATCTGTCCGTGGTCCGGTTTAGCGAAATAGCAACGAGTTGGTAGTAAACGTCATGAGGAGCTAAAAGTCTCTTCTGTACTGTCTAAAGTGAAGAGAAAAGATCAACTCACAGGAGCAGTTTCTGCATATAAAACCACAAAGTTAAGATACTTCAAGCTGTATGGATACGATGAGGGCGAGTAGCTGACCTGTTTCGTAGCAGAATCTATGTAAAATACCCACTGCCCTATGTAACGGAAGACGGAACTGACTTCAACACTTTATGATGTCAATATTCCTTGAGCTTCTAAGATCCCTGGTTCCTTTTTGATTCGAATTGGCAAGGGATATGCGTTATAGAACATTTTTCGTGTTACTGCTCCGATAATGCATGTTGGCTAAGCCAGTGTGAATTGCCTATTTTCTCTTTAATAGTTGCGTCCTTAGCTACGTGCGTCCGGATTGATAAGAAATGAAGCCAATCCTAGTAACATCGGAACCTGGATATTTGGCTTCCATCAGTAAGTTGTGGTCTAAAAAACGACAGAATATCGACGGCAAGCAGTCTCACTTAGCTGTTAGTTACACAACAACTCATAGGCAAAATGAGCAAAATTGGGTGATAGGATGCAAGCTTAAATAAATTTTAGATTCCAGATCTCTGAAAAAACGTTGTCTTGAAGTCTGGCATTCAGATCTTTAGTCCGGTTCTCGGAATGTTTAGACTATTTTGCTACCTGAGTTATTGACTACAACGGTATGGATATCTGTGTCGAACAAGGACAAAGTTAATTGTGGATTTGCTCCGGACTTGGTCAATGTGGCATTGCTGGACCATCAGATTTCCATTTGAACCTACGTAGCAGTGGAGATTTCCCGATGTACTTGAGTTCGTTACCAAAACTATCATTTCACAGTACAGTTAAGCTATCGATGGAAATGTTGAAGTGCATGTTGAGTTCATCTGTCCAAATTTGGCAATGCGTTTTGCTTGATGCCTTGGCTGGTTTACGCAGCGCTCACGCATCGTCTGCTGCATAGTTCCTTTACTCTAGCAAGTGAAGCTCATTGATGATAATTTTATAGCTCGGATAACATGGAACCATTTGTAGTACAAAATAAAATTTTCCATGCATCCACTTATCTTCTGGAACCATAAGCTGGACTTTTACTTTACTGTTGAGAATTATTGAAGACTAGCCTCAGTACCGAATTATCAACTCGCTTGCCGAGCGGAGCAAATTGGTTGCAAAATTTGAACGACCAGCCGAGGTCACATCATCAGTGCGTGAAGGCAAGTGACCTGTCAGTAGTTACTGAGCACCAAGTAAATCATGAAGATGTTGAAAGCTACATGACTGACTGTTATGGGAAGCCAACGTCCCCACAATGATCACAAGCTTAAACCACGGACGGCAATGAGACTCGATTCAGACAAGTGTACGTGTCGATCAGCTTTCTAACTCGTCAGACATTCACGTTTCGATAGGCCGTTCTACCTCAGAAAACATTCCTGTTTCCGGCCAAATTCCGCAATCATAGACATTTAAACTCTTTTAAGTAAGAAATATTCAATCTTCCAGTCCAACCTCCGTATCTACCAATATTCCCTTTTCAACATGTTCCGTTGGCATGCCTGCCTAGTGCCCTACTCAGTTACTTCCAGAGGTTACTTATGCGAACCAATGGCCCTATCGAGGTATAAAAGGAACGGTGGACTGCGCTGTAATCTCCTTGAGCCTGGCCGGTAAAAGTGCCTACACGAAAGGCCTGTCATATCGTCTTCTCTCGGGTTTGGGTAGCTGCGTGAGAATGTGCGTTCGGTCTAGGAGCCCGTTCAACTCGCGCGTAGTAACGGTGTTGCGCCTAAGTCTCACGGGTCGTACAACTTCGAATTTTGTTGGTTACTTTGTCTTGTGTGAAATAGTTCCAAGCCGCGTTTGTTCGGTCAACTAATAGAGTTGGTACCAATAGGCCGTTATAACGCTGACTTATGCTTATAATCCAGGTGCCAGAGATCAAGGTTTCTACAGTTTGACCATTTTTAGCGGCAATCAGGGGTTCTTGAACGGTTCTCATTGTATGGTGTAGAATTGAAACAAGCATTCCCCTTTGTGATTCCGAGAATCAAATTCAAAAGACGCAGGTTTTGAGATGACGTCGTCATTTCGTGCATTCTTATCAATCACAAATGCTGGAGGCCAGTTGAACTGCGAGTGAAAGTGCTCGGCCCAGCGGTCCATACGCCTCTGTTGGTTGGTGATCGGAGACTCATCCACCTCACCAATGACCTCACTGACACCAGGCTTCCTGAGGCCAGTGGACCGAATGAGTTGGAAAAGCCTGCGAGTGTTGTCAAAGAGGGCAGCAGTCTCCATCTCTAAAGCACGCTCAGACCACCATGTCTCGCGATCCTTGCGTAGGCTTTGCTTGAGCAGCCGTTTTGCAGAACGGCGCCGCTCGTTGCAATCTGAATCCGCGGGGATATCTTTGCGGCGTTCGAACAGTTCCAGAGAATGAGCAGAAATCCAAGCCTTCAAGGGGCGTCGAGTTAGGCAGCGGCATGACTGTCCGGAAATGGTCATCGCTTTACGTATACAAGTCCAGTGTTGTTCCACTTCTTGCGGTGGATTGCAACTGAGTGCATATGCCAGTGAAGACTGATAGCTCTCCTGGACAGAGGAATCAGTTAATCTGTTTACATCAATCTTGCGGTGTTTCGTGTTTCGGGATCCTCCAAAACACATACAGATTTTCGCGCAGACCAGAGCATAATCTGAATCAACGAAAGTAGACCAAAAGGACCTGCAGTCCAATACGCTGCCGCGCCATCTGAAGCTAATTGCAATGTGATCAATTTGAGACGACGGTTGTGTCGGCGAAGGGGGACGCCACCTTGCGGAACGCTTCTTCGTACGCCTAAGCTAGTGCTCGAAAGAAACAGGCGGTTGTCCTTGCACAATGTGAGAAGTCTCTCTCCGTTATCAGAGCGGTTCTCATCGAGCGCGTGATGACCACTAAGGTGGCGTTCGTATGGTAACAGGCGGCCAACCCGTGCATTAAAATCCCCAGCAAGGATAACGACATCCGACTTGTTAGCATTAGTCAAGAGCTGATGTAGATCTCGGTAGAATTCGTCCTTGACCGAATCGCCACTGCAGTCAGTTGGAGCGTACACAGAGATCACAAACAAGTTGCGTCTCTCTTCGCGGTGCCTGTTGATTCTACATGAACCTCGAAGTCGAACTGCACATAGTCGGTTGTTAATCGGGAACCAGTCCAGTAGTGCCGCCTCGGCCTTGCTACTCAGTGCTATACCTACACCAGCCAAACATGCTGAGGCTGCTTCTGTATCTCCAGAAAGACGCAGGGGATATCTGGCTTCATGGTCAATGGGTGATGTCAATGTAAGCACAGTGCTGAAATCTTGCAATCGGGTTTCTGAAAGGCAGCAGACATCAACGTCTAGGGAATCTAGGGTGCGCGCTAGACCGCCTTGCTGTCCATTCTGCATGAGTGTCCGAACGTTGAAGCACGCCAGACGGGACGAGGATCGGGGACAAAGGAGAGCCATAGGTTGAACTCCTTGATCTGCGGAGCAACCGGAATTGCAGCCACATTGTTGAGCAGATGAATTGGGTAACCGGAAGTGAGAATTCTTAGCAAACAAACAATTGGCGTGTGATGAAGTAGCGTGAAAGTGAGTAGCGGGAACAGTAGCTGATGAGCGCGTTGTAATACAGTCCATCAGTACGTGCAGTACACTTTGTTGTCCATCCTGGCTCGTCCCATTGAATCCACCCAGCGAAGCAGAAGTCTGTATTGAGGTTCGACGTTTGAAGCGCTTCAAGGCTGCCGGCTTAGACGAACTTCCTCCGGAGCTGTTCATGTATGGCGGTGTGGCGTGCATTAACCAGCTAACCGCGCTGTTCGCAAAAATTTGGCATGAAGAGAAAGTGTCTTCCTCTTGGGGCGAATCAGTTATTGTCCCAATTTTCAAGAATGTCGCTCCTACTTCATGTGCAAATCATCGCGGGATTAGTCTTATTTCGTTCGCCTCTAAGCTATTGGCATCCATTCTGCTTCGTAGACTATCCCCAGTACGTGAACCATACTACCATAAAGAACAAGCTGGTTTTCGTCCTGGCCGCGGATGCGTGGATCAAATCTTCACGCTCCGCCAACTCCTTGAACATCGCCACATTTATCACAGGCCCACTATCGTTGCATTACTAGACATGCGTGCCGTTTTTGACTTCGTTGATCGACCTGCTTTATGGCGTTGCTTGCTAAAGAACGGGGTGCTAGAGAAATATACCGCCATCTTACGAGCACTTTACCTTCATACATCAGGCAGAGTGAGGGTCTATGGCAAGCTTTCCTCGCAATTCGCTGTCAATAGCAGTGTGCGACAGGGCTGATCTATGTTCCCATTCCTCTTCAACTTCGCGATAGAAGACGTTCTGTCGAATGCTCTAGAAGGTTTTCAACATTTTGGCCCAGAACTTCTACCGGGTGAGCGCGCGACCGACTTAGATTATGCTGATGATATCGCCTTACTTGGTGACGATCCTCAGGGTATGCAACTCATTCTGGATCGTTTGGCGGTTGAAGCCTCTAAGTATGGCATGATCTTCGCCCCATTGAAGTGTAAAGTACTGCTCAAGGATTGGCTTTCACCTGCTCCCGTGCTCACTCTCGAAGGTGCACAACTTGAACTGGTAGATAGTTTTGTCTACCTTTGGAGCTGTGTTTCTGCTGACGGCACTATCCAAAAAATGTTTCGCTTCGTATCGCTAAAGCTCGATTAGCATTTGTCAATCTGAGGCACTTGTGGCGTCGTCGTGATGTTTCATTCTCACTAAAGGGCCGCATTTACAACGCATCAGTTCGCTCAGTATTGTTGTATGGGAGCGAGTCCTGGCCGATTCGCGTGGAAGACATGCGTCGTCATTGCCTTCGATGCCGGTTGCTTAAGAAGGATCGCTCGTGTTTGGTGGCAACATCGAGTAAATAGTAATGCCGTTCGACGTCGCATCTTTGGGAATGCGAGTATTCCCTTCAGCAAACTAGTTTTGTTGCGCCAGTTGAGATGGCCCGGTCACGTCCTACGCATGGCACCTGAGCGTCTACCTCGTCGCTCTCTATTCGCTCGTCAAGGACCTGGCTGGAGGCGACCGCGTGGTGGTCAGCCTTCCACTTGGCGGCAGCACATGAAATCGCTGACGTCGTGCCTAGCCGCTGTTGGATCCGTACGTCTTCCAGGATGGGGACCCAAATATGAGGAGTGCCAATGGCTTAGGACTCTGGAAGACATGGCCCGTAACCGGAATCAGTGGAAGAATTATGTACAGTATTGTATTGATCCACATGTGTAATACTACAAAGATTGAAAATGACAAAAAAGGAGAAAAATCGGCGTGTGACAAACAAACTAAAAATGTTTTGTTCTATTTTTGTCAAATGTTCCATTCTTCTTGCGGCATATTAGCTGAAGTGTGCTGCCCACCTTCAACTACCATGCCACGAGGATTATGACGCAATGACTCTCTTCTATCCACTAATCTCCATGGCTATGTTGGCTCTACGTCTAGTTGCTAGACTGTTGAGATTACATACATACATATCAATCACAAAAACATACAACGTTGGAACATAAACAAACGGTGATCACAGATAACAAGGCGCATAGACTACCACGGTAGGCTCAGAGTCACTAGCAGCTGATTTTGAATGTACAGAGGTGGTCGTTTCACTGTTGCATGTTTTGGTGATTGATAAGAATACACGAAAGAACGGCGGAATCTCACAATCTGCGTCTTCTGATTTTGATTGTGTAAAGCTTGCTCAGTAGTAGATTGGCCCATTTCAATTCCATTGGTACGTAGCTATAAATAAGAATAATACTGTGATAGCTGTACTCCGCAACGGCGCTTTGCTGCCGCGCGATCAACACGAGTCGCGAGCGGGCTGAGTATACCGCGAGTACGCCCACCCCTACGCGGATTCGAACCGGTGACCATATGATTGAAAGTCAGGTGTGTAGACCACTCGGCCACCGTCCAATAAATAGCCGTATTGTCCGGGAAAAGCGATTAAGCATACAGTTATCTCCGTTGTTTAGTCGGCACATGTTCCTATCTCAAGTTACGATTTCCAATCAGCTCAGTTTTTTCCTTGTCAGTTGTTGGTACACAGGATCCAAGTCAATGCGCAGTTAATTATATTCGCTATGGAGAACAATGCTACAAGAATTAATTTCTTTTTTGTTTCTTCATGCGCCAGAACCTAATTTTCGTTCCAGTCAAGGTTGTGCCTTTCCTCGTCATCATGCGTTGAGATCAACGATGATGCGTAATGCTTTTGGCAGGCTCTCTTGTGCCATCTATTCTTGTCGATGATTTTCTCCGTTTGACCCACGTAGTGTTTCAAACAATTTTGGCACTGTCTCCTGTATATGGTCTTGCTGTGTTCATGTGCTTTCATTTTCCCTTTTGGTTCAGATATAATGCTCTTCATATTAGCGGTTGGTATGTGAGCTACCATCAGGTAATGCGACTTGAGAAGTCCAGCGATTATCCCTTATACGTCTTTTATATACAGCAAGACAATTCGTTTAGTTGTTACGGGTGCAGGTGTAGCGTTTGCAGTCTTGTGGCTTAAGAGCCTTCGGATGAAAGTATTTGGGTAGCCGTTGCACATGAAAACCAAAAACGAGTATTTTTCTTCCTTTTTTCATGCTTTAACCGCATCGCAATTGAATTCGACCCTTGTTTTGTGACATTTTGGTCGATAACCGTTGAAACTTAAGATGTAATCCGTGTGGGTGTCTTCTGTAAACGGATATTTGTAGTTCGCCGGCAACTGCTCATGTAAATAGCACGTACATGGATGGGGGTTTGTTTTTCTATCACTGCCTTATTAAATGTATACCCTCATTTAGATCGCTCAGTAATATCGGTGCGGTTTGCATCTGATTGTAGTTACGAATCAAAAAGTGTCGTCGAGATATCTGACCCATAATTGCAAGTCATCGGGTGGGAGCGAGTTCTTTTCCAATTGCCGCATCATGTTGCCTGCAATGAGTCCCGATACAAGAGATCCCGTTGGATATCCTTTTACTTCACTGTACATCATTATGCTGAATTTGAAGATGATGAGGATTAAGTCAAGAAATTTACACTTGCTCCCAGTCGTAAGTTTTCAAATCATTCGTCAATGTCCGAGCGATTTGTGACATCTCCTTTGCCACTTGTGAACGGACGGAGGAGAACTGGGCGGTGACGTCAGAAAACATCCCTATTTATTCATGCTCCGATTACAGTTCTTTGAGTTTCCCTAATATTGGTTGAGCAGAGTAGTGCGCTTAGCTGGTTAGAACAATAAATAAAATTGAACTGTATACTCATCGAGAATGTGAGAAGCTGTTCCATAGAAGTAACAGAACAAAATTGTTACATCCTTTTGTGCTACTATATTAATAAATTCAAAAGAAAAATATGAGCTCAACTTTCAAATTTAGGTGACGTAAGGTTATCAAAATTGTTTGTTACAAATCTCGATTAACCAGGGTTCTGTACAAACACATGAAAGGTGCTCGGCCGGAAAGAAAAATGAAATGAAAGAGGCTGTGGTCCAAGAATTATATGCATGTAGTTTTCGCAATTTAGTTAGACATCCTCGATATGTCCCAAATACATTAATCGCATGTTGGACGGTTAACTGCCTGCTAATTGCAAGCTGAATATCACACGGTCTATAGCATGTTTTAATATCCCTTGGAAGTATGTTGCAAAGCTCTGTGTAGCGGACATTTGTCTCTTTGTTGCGGATCGGATATTTTCTTCCTGCGGACATGGAACCTCTGTCATCAGAACTATGCATTTGATGGTGGATGAACAGGTACAGAAAACAGATGTTCAGCTTCATTCTCCCAAGCCAGACTGTGTCAAATCCAAGATTAACACAATGTTCGCTGTATGTCATCTTTGAGGAATTGCCAATAGCAGCTTTTATGAAGCCTTCTCGGATTCTCTCAAGAGCGTACTAATCAGATTTTCGATGATTCGATTGGAACTGTGAGCAGTATTCTATCCAAGGCAATATATATGTTTTAAAAAGCCTGATGCGAGATTTCGTGAGATAAAAATGATGGGATATGTATCCGATGGTCTTCAAGGCCTCCGAAACTAGTAAGTCACAATGCTCAGAAAAGTGGAAGAAGACAGCGTATCGTAGACTCAAGTCGCGCACTGTCCCGCACTGCAAAATGTGCTTTGAGTCTTCATAATTTCGTGACGCAGTCATAAGTGGGTGTGCCAGGCAGTGACGCGATCAGTCGAAGTAATCCATCGTCTTTGTGTACCTTGGGAAGTTGAGCACATTGGGTGATAGTAAAATCACGTGCTCTTCTTTTCTGAGCTGATGCATCGTTTACAGCATTTTCAGGGTTCTGTTTAAAGCATTTGTAACTTTTGTTGCGGTACCGCTCCGAATACGGTAGTGGGTAGTGGTGTCATTTAGAAGCTGTGTTATCCTTCCTATATGATCCGCTTTGTTAATTATAATGAACATATGTCCATTGTCTGTTGGCAAGATTCCAATGTTTTCGTCAGTTTTTAGGGCTGTGGTTACATTATTATTTCGTTGTGATAGCGCAGCTTGTTGTATATTGCTTGTGAAGTCGGTAAAGACTACATGTTACAACTATGCCTTGGTCTTTTCGTCAGGCCCGTTTAGATTGCAAGCCATTTTCGAATTCTGCAGCTTCTTTGCAAGTGTAGTTCCGTCCCACAATGAAAACTTGCCGTTCAGTGTCACCAAGTGACCGTCTGGAAAGGCATCTGACCCAATCATCATCATTGACATTTACGCAGATGTAAAGGGCCGGTTTTGACAGCTTGTCCTTTATGATAGAGTGCTTTTTCTTCTTAGCTTTTGACTTTAAACGAGAAATTCCCATGCTTAGTTGAGCTCTCAGTTGTTTCCCGCAATTTGTAGACAGGTAGCTCGGTTTTCTTCTTTCTCATATGATACAGACCCTTTGTGATCATCATTTTTGACATGCGTTTCTCATAATGTTTGATGATAGCCAGTGCTTGTAAGCGATTTGTCAGCAGTTTATCATTGGCACTTCGTGGGGGAATGTCGTTTAGTAACAATTTACGTGGGAAGAATGGCTGCTATCAATGGAAGCGTAACTGCAAGTAAAGCTCTCTCTGCAACGAAGAGTGGGAAGCGTTGAGCATCTGCAAACAGATTTCTCAAGTCGATAAGCTTATCAACAACTCAACTGCTGATCCGAATTACAGATATTTAGCGTTACTACCATCCCAGTGCCGACTATGTTGCATTTCGCCCCGGTCAGACTGTTTAAGGTATTTTATCGGTATGTATTCCTCTAAATTTTGATTCCGGTAGCGTTGTTTGCACCTATTTTATCAAGCATTTCATAGGCACTAAGTTAGTATCTGCCATTGTTAACGTTGTTTCGCTTTCTGTCCCTTTTATGGCTTTATGATCCAGAATTTGAATTTCGTAACCAAAGGATGAATTCAAGGTACGCTTATTCTAAAAACTTATCATACCTACATAAAGAAATATATATGCTGGCCCGAGACCTCCTCCTTTCCCAGACAACAAACCGCTATGAGGCCCTAAGTGAGGCCGCGATTAGGCGCGTTGTGTCTTCTGAAAAAGTGCTCCTGCAGCGGCTATTGGGGGATGTAAAACCTGCAAACCAACAACCATCAAGGTTGTTAAGAGAGATGCAGTAAACCTTTGGTTTATTCACCATGGATGAGACATTGTTTCGTGAATTAAGGCTACAGGGAGTACCGGGGAACAAGCAAGCGGTCCTAGCAGTCGTGAGCCATGGGTCTCTCACTGAACTAGAGACTCTGGAAAACCGAGTCATGTGAAACGGGGCCAGCCACAACCAGAGGTTAGCATAGTCACCACCATACCGTTCTACGTTGCCTATCTCACCCATTTACATTCAGTAATATATGACTCGCAATCATAAATGGTGACATATATTTACGAGATTCAACGGCTCGACTTGACACGTTAGCAGTTTAGTTAATTGAATACCTTTGCAAGACGTTGAAGCTCCTATGGCAAACAAGGATTTTATTGGTCCAACCAAATGTTGTGACGCAGCCTGCAATTGCCTCAAGCTTTGCGCCTTCAGCGAAAAGCAGGGAAACTACTGGGCCAACATGAAGCAACGACGAAAGTGACCAGCCCGAATCAAAATTGCGTTCTCCGTGCTAGTGTTTTTAATTCCTGTACCCGAGACGAAACCACTGTTATCCCCCTTAGCTCAGATGTGGGAAGCGCATTCAGACCGTAAAACAACAGGCAGCCAATGGCGCAATAAATACAACATTTAACGAGAAGCTTCTCACGCTCCAACTAGGTCTCCGGTGCATTTATCACTGGATTGTCACAGTTGCAGTCGTGAAATTCGCTATCAAAGGGTTTGAACTTCTCTAACATAAAGACCTCGTAGTTTAGATTAAAAGACAGAAGACAGGTGGAGCTCGGATAAATCTTACTGTTGTCAAGATAGCGCCGTTGTTGACGCGATCACTACCATTTGCGTCTTACTTCAAGCTCCACAGCCCTTCATAGACCTCTTCAAGCAGCACCCCTAACTCGTTGTCCATCAGAACGACTTTGCTCTCATGGCGCCAAACGTCACCTGTTGCTGCACGTCTGCTCAGAATATCCCCAGAAAATATTAGAATGGCTAAAGTGGAATTCCAGAAACTGATCCAATGCGTAATAATTCTATCGTCCAAGAGATCACGGGCAAAAGCCCTGAACTTGGTATCAAATAAATACCGTAAACGGAGTCCCTGTCGTGGGTACAAGCAAATTTGGTTAAATTTGAACAATTTTAAAGCACAGTAAAAGGATGAAAGTAAATGGATGCACACAGTTCGCATTAACTCCACAGTACCGTTACCAATAGCCGTGTTTCACACGTACAGCTAAAGTAGAGTGCAACAGACAAATCTAAGTTGCAGATTAAGCGAAAGACGTTCATTCTGTACTTCCAATGTAGCATCAAGCTGAGGAATAATTGTTTTTAAACATACAGGACTGGCCTCATCCATCTTATTGCGACGGCCGCGACAGACCAAATGAAGCGGGGACCAGAGTAATGCAACACTACGTTGAACTCTAAGCTGAGCTCTATCCGGTGACTCGAGACAAGTAGATTTGTGTCTAGTATGGCAGCTGGCGGCATACGTCAGCACGGGCGTTGAGGGAGGTCGGAGTTCTGGACAATTTCACGTTGGGCCCATTTCGGTACATGGTCCTTTCGGCTCTGCTTATCTAACTGGCTCCGCAGTCACGCATGAATTTGCATACGCAGTGTGAGCTAGTCCCGACAGACTGAGGTTTCTCCGTTTGATGGACAGGTAAACTTAGGTTTCGGTTGATTACAACGAATTGGGCAGCATAGTAACTTCGCTGCGTAGCCATGATGATGCACTTGGTTGCCTTCAAATGGTGGAAATCATATTTGAAAGGTAATTCAGTATAAACCTTTGAGGTTGCCATATGCACTAAACCACTCAACTCTCGCAGCTGACTGCTTCTCGCACTGTCTTCGAGGATAGCTGTTCTCTATACGTGTTGTAACTAACGCGGCTTCATCGGTCAAACGGTCTGCCGAGCAGATTCGCCTGGCACAAATAATAAGGTTTTTACGAATGGCCGCTTTTATCGTACTGGTGTGAAACTGTTGAAGTGTAACTGCTCGCATGACCAAGTCAACTTTCAGTAAATAGATCGCTAAATAGATCAATCCTACGGCTGGTAAGGATGTCCAGATTTTGCAGATAACTTTCCTGCTCTACTTCACAGGTGCCCTTGAGTCGGCATTTGATCGATCAAAACGCACTACCAACAGCCCGAACTGCTGCTCTGATGAACAAAACTCTTTCAATTTCAGGACTTACCGGACCGCGAAGTTGATGACATAGCGTTAGGCAGCTCACTGGGCAATGTGCTCGTTGATTTCCTCATGCTAAGTATATATAGAAGCGTTTCAACAAAGTTATCTCAAGTACGCCACTATGAACGTTTTGCAAGTGATATTGTGGGGAGCTTTTCAGGTGTTGGATTTGAAAACAGCGTTTCGTCATCGTTGGATACCGCTTCCTACCGGAGTTCGTCGGCGAGCATCTAGAAATTCCAAAGAATATGTAGAGATGCGAAGACCCGACTGTCAATTTGATTTGCCACATGAAAACATGCCTACTGATAGTAATGTTTGACGAATTTGCAACTGGTGATCAACGGTGTTTAGGAGGCGCTTGCTCAACCCGAATGCTAGCGTACTTTAATACGCATTCAGAACATCTAGCTTCGCCAGTTGTCTGGTGTCTATGCGGTCACAGTAACGTTGCGGACATCCGTCGAAAAGCACTCGCAGGTCATCACACGCAAGAGCGTGATCGGATACCACGCTCGTGCTCCAAATCGGGCGACAGATTTGGACGTAGCCTCTGCCATCACTGAGTACCATTTTCGTTGTACTCTCAGATGGTTAGGCCTGTATGCATAGTTAATTGCTACAGACTATTCACTCCACAGTGTTCGGAGTTAGCCCAGTCACTTACCGATCTACTCAAAGAAGATACTAACTCATTCTGCTTTACGGAATCCGTTAAAAAAGCATTTAATTATGTAAAACATTAGCTAACAATTGCAACTCTCTTTTTGAATCTGGACTCTTGGGTCCCGTTACAGTTAACTGTAGACGCTTCAGAGGTACAGTAGGTGATGCGTTACAACACCTACTGGGAGAGGAATTGTGTTAGGTTGCCTTTGCTCTAAAAAACCATAGCCTGCAGAACGACTCTATGGTAGGTTCATCAGAGAAATTCTAGTCCTTTACCTTAATGTGTGCCATTTCTGACATCACTTGGAGGGACGTACTTTCACGGTGTTCACCGATCATATACCGTTAAGGCATGCACTGCGTTCCGCTTTCCATCGTCTTTCCCATCGAGAAACTTGACACTTGGACTACATTAGCCAATTTATCTCTGCTATACAAAACTTGTCAAGTGCAATGAAGCCGTAGCAGGTGGCTTATCACGGGCGGTAATCAACACCCTGTTTGAACATTCCTCAATCGCTCTATAGGAATTAGCCCCAGCACAGCGTAAGAACAGGTGTCCCTTGAACAACTACAAGCGAAACCCATTATGACGCCTGACAGTTCGCATCTTATGATGTGGGACGTTTTTACACAAAAGCCCCGATCTGTAGTTCTACTGACCTATCGGCGAGTCCTTTTTGATTCACTACATGGTCTAGCACATCCACGCATCCGTGCAAATCGCAAGCTCATTTCCGGCGGCTTGACGTCGCCAGTACTGAAAAAGAAGTACAGACCATGATGAGAAATTGCCCTCTCTGTAAACCCACCGAAATGCAGCGTCATACACAGGCACTACTTGACATTTTCATGGTTCCTGATGCTTGTTCCAAGCACGTTCACATCAACACTGTCGGTCCGCTACCGCTGTGCAGTGGATATAAATCCTTACTGACAGTTCGTTAGGGTCTTTAGCCTGTGGCAGCACTCATCGCAGAGACGGTAACACACGAGTTGGTAGCTCACTGGATCGCGCATTATGGCATACCATCTACCACAACAACTCATCGAGATGCGCAGTTTGAATCGCGAGTTAGCTAATATTCTCGGAGCCAAGTGAATAAGAACAACTGCGTACCTTCCAACAGCAAAAACTGGTTAGTCGAACGTTCCAGCTCCATTCTAAAACTTCGTTGATGGCGCCTTCCGATGCTACGCGATGGAACGGAACTTAACTACTGGTTTTATTTGATCTTCTGATGACACCTGAAGCTGAGTTAGGTTGTTCAGCCGCGGAGCTGGTATACGGTACTACGTAAAACCTTCTAGCTGACCTCGTTCCAAAAATCGACGCCAACGCTGTATATCCCTCATACTTTGTCTATCACTTACGTTCATCGATGCGTGATTTGCATTTTACTGCCACACGTGCACAAACCAACAGGGGTTACGTACCATAGGTCTGACAACTTGTTCATACTTGTGGTTACGAAATGTTGCAGTTGGCAGGCGATTGCAGTCATCGTCCGAAGGTCCATTTAAGGTTATCCTAATGGTAGAAGAATACTATAAGATCAACAAGAATGGTAAAGACGATGTGGATTCTGTAGACCAACTTAAGCCAGCGTATATCGAAGCATGTTGAAAGCAGCAATCAGCAAGTCATCCAAACACAATACATGCGCAGTAACCAGCAAAGCTTGTTGAAATCGACCCACCAACATTAAGACCTAACAAGCCAAAACAGAATATAAATACACGTCAGACTTGGTCAAAAACGAGATTCCAATTTCAGACCGCTTAGTGTACTGTGCACTTTGAAAGTACCATAATGTTATGCTGATCACTTGGCTGTGCTACCTGCTGCCAGTTTTCTTTCGCTTATTGATCTCCAGCATCTGCCAGGACTTGAAGGAAAACCTCTAGCGCAACAAAAAGAATGACAGGATTGCACTGTGTACCAGTAGCAAGACTAATAAAATCATTTAAGTCGCCGAGTCTTCATTTGCTCCCACAATTTGTTTTGTACCTTAGATACACAAGTTTAGCCTGCATGTCTGTCACGCCTCAGTCTCACACACTTGTGTGACACTGTAGCAGGTAGAGTTTACCTTTTACCGGCTTTTCTCACCGGGATATACTCCCGGTCCCTCGAACATCGCGCGGTTAACGCACTGGTGGGAGGGTATGTATCTTATGTATCGTATAAATAATACACAGATGTCTATTGGTTACATAATAAATAATAAGAAAACAAATCGCCAGCTGTACGCCGTAACGGCGTTTCGTTGCCACGCGACCGCCACTAGTCGTTCGTGGACAAAGTATACCGTGTTGACGCCCACCCCTATGCGGCTTCGAACTGGTGACCTTATGGTTGCAAACCAGGAAAGCAGACCACTCGCCCAGCGGCCGGCATTTGTTACCAGGACTGGTGGGAGATTATACAAGGTAATCTGACATCACTACCAGCTGCATTGACTACAGTTCAAATGTTACTCCGACATAAATTATCTCCGTCCACCATAACTTACCAGCACTACGCATCCACCTTTGCAATTTTATCGGTTCCTGTGCTGTTAATTTGTGGAAGCATCCAAATACATTAATGGGAATTCAAGTTTTTCAATCTATGCGGTATCCAACGATGACGAAACGTTATTTTGGAATCCAACACCTAAGAAGCTTCCCCACGATATCTTGGCATTTTGTTCATCGGAGCAACATACATGGTAAAACGTCGTAATCAAACATGTGCCGACTTACGGGCCACTTGCGAAATAAACCATGAAAATTACCTGCTATATCTGGACGTCACCATCAGTCGTAGAGGGAATTGATCGTTTGAGGGGACGTTTTACCGAAACTCAAGCTGGTCCAGTCAGTACTCGCCCTAGTGCGATAAAATCGAACACTCGTAAAGACCTTATTATTCGTGCTAGAAGAATCTACTCGGCCGACCGTTTGACCAATGAGCTCAGGTTAGTTATGCCAATATTTATGGAGGCCAGCTATCCTCTAGTAAACACATGAATGTCAGTAAACAGAGTGAGAGACATGTTCAACATAGATGTGAGTACAACCATGTATGAGGAAGGGCCGAGTGTCACATATTAAACAACAAAATTCTCTGATTCGAAGTCAACCCAGCTTTACCGCATCCTTTTCTTCATGGAAAAATCTTTTTCTGTATTTCTAACACACGTTTTTCTTAAGGTATCAAAACACCAACTACGGAGTGATTACCGAAACTTGTCCAAAACACTTCCTACGTCTCTTCGCTGCCCCAACTGGCTGAACCACGGAAATATCGACTCGGAACCAATTTCCTTATGCAAAACTTGAGAACAAGCGCTTCTTGTCGATCCAGTTGCAAAATTTGACCGGATTAACCACATAGTCCGTGTCTGGCACTATGGCTGGATAAACTCTTCTTCTGGCTAGCCGAACAACCTCCTCGTGGTGCCAGCTGGGTGGTTCGAGTTTAACCCGTTCCATCAAATAGTTCGGCGGCAGTGTTCCAGGACGTGGTGGGTTTTCGCCTGGCAAGCCTTCTCCCTATAAAAAGCCACAAATGTCTGCTTAACAGCACTGCGACGTCGCGGCTGTGACTCGCCACAAACTAAAGTCACTGGCCCGTGGATATTCGGAAAATGCTATCCAACCCACGAAAATCAATCGCTTATTCACACATTCCTGACGATAACAAACAGTCAAAAATTCTGCGGCGCGTCCAAAAACACAAGCTACATTTCTACACAATTACATATTATATGCACTCATATACTTACATACACTGTTATGCCTAACATGCCTTTTTGTACAATTTGATCACACTATGTCAGCTAAATATGATCATGCCTGTAAAGGTGTGCCTCGAATTGTCGGGAATAAACGTTTATTTATTTATTTATTTATAGTTCTTGTTTTGCATGCGTATTATAATGACAAATAGCCTTATATTTTCCCGGAGGAGACAGCACAAGAACAGATAGCAAGTCTCATTGCGATTCCATATTAATCTATGAACTTTGCGATGGCATACAACTGATGGGCAAACCTGAAAACTCTTTACAGAACGATCTAATATGTCGATAATATGAGCATTCATCTATTTTCTCCACTTCTCTTGTGCTATTTGATCGAGAATGCGCTATTTTTAGTTATGGCTATTGTTACTACCCTTCTAACTCCACATTATTTATATTCCTCTTTAGTTCATTATTGGCCACTACCCGGTCGATATCCAGAGGTGACGGACTAAGGTTTCAAAGCTAATAATTATCCTCCTTGCAAGGCGCATTGCAACTGACTCCCTGGTGAGTAATAAAAGTACCTGACTCAAAAGATCGATCGATAGTACGGGCTAGACGGCTTGAGTGTCCACACTAAATAAGCGGAAAAGCAGTCCTAAAGATGAGGTAAATAGGTGATGGCTTAGCTGTTAGAGAAGTCACACCGGCACACGGTCAGATGGAGCATAGGTGTGCGGATGAAAACTATCGAGGAAATAACCCGCATGTAAGCAAATCCCCAGGAGACGGTACCATGGATAGCCATCTTGCTTCACTTAAACATTTGAATTTATCGTTGATTATTGTTTTTCACCACTACGCAATTTGCCGAAAAACTCATCCGAACAATTAGCTCTGCTCACAAAAGATAGCTTAAGAACTACCCTGAAAAACTACTTATAAAATCTGTTCATTGCAAATCCATGTACATAATGAGCATACCATCTATTTGGACAGTGCCTTGCACTGTGGAGGAATATACCGTTAGTCTTTAATATTTCATTCGTCACCAGTTTATATTGCCCATGCAAATGCATGGCAATACCTGTATGTATATTACTTGTGCCAACCATGGATTCAGCTTCTCCTTTGATGAGAAATATACCTACTATTATCAAAATACAGTCAACTGCAAGGGTCGAGGGACTTGGTGCACATGGTAGCCGGAAAGGAGATTTATGTTGAAATGCCTTTCAGAGGTGATTTTAGTCAGCTAAGGAAACTAAGCGTATCAGCTTGGCTACGCAGGGAAGTTACTACGTTGCCCAATTAGTTGTAATCAACCGAACCCGAAGTTTACTTGTTCATCAAGCGAAGAAACTTCAGTCTGTCGGGACCAACTCATAAGGTGTATACTAATTCATGTGTAACTGCGGTGTCAGTTACATATGCAGTACTGATAGGACGCCGACTCCCCGAATGAAGAAACATGTGCCGAAATTAGTTCCGCGTAAATTTTCCCAGAACTCCCACCCCCTCAACATCCGTGCTCGCGTATGCCCTTGGCTGCCTCGATAGGCACTCATCTACCAATATTGGGCCAACGGATAGAACTCAGCTTAACGTTCAATGTAACTTTGGTTTGCCAAGGCCGTCGCAATAAGACAGTCCTATGTGTTCAAAAAGAAGTATTCGTCAGCCAAATGCTGCATTGAACGTAGAGGCTGAACGTCTGTCACTTAATCTACCATTTAACTTTGTCTGGCTGCATCCAGCGTTAGCCGTACGTGTGCGTATCGGTTGTTGTTAATGGCACTAAGGGGTCAATTTCAAATGCAGGGATTTGCCAGCATTCGTCGTCTTTCTGTAGTTTCCAGTCTGCATAGTACTCAACTATGTTGCCGTTTTGGATATATTTACGCGATACCTTACATACACGACGAAACCACTTCTCTTGCTGGGGATTAATCCTTTAGGAGAACGTACCTAGGTTACGCCTATATTCAAATAGTGCAGGCACCATAAGATGTAAAACTGCAGCAGCTGCGTTGTTTGGTCTTGAGTACCATATAATACTTCTAAGTCTTACAAAGTTTGCTGACATTTTAACGTTTCGCTCATGAGGTTAGACAAACATTTGAAGATCATGTTTACTTAGCTTAATCATCACTAGCTTTTCTGACGAAATATAGTTAATCCAACTTATTAGTGTGATACAACGATTTACACCAATTTAGGTTACCGTCAATTCCAAGCAGTTTGAAATTAACCAAATTACCATCGAATACCTTTGTCACAACATGCCTGCCTCTGGCATGTAAGCCATTGAAAACAAAGCCCAGGCGCTGAAGGATTGCAATGCTCCTTGTGTTTTCCTTCAACCTTACCGATCCTATTGTAGAGGGGCCGCTTCCAAGAATGGCTCTGGGGAGCTCTTCGGAGCTGGCTGAGAGCGGATCGCGAAAGACGGCTAGCGACGAGCCTGGGCCCGGAACTACGGAGCGGGAATATGTGGACAGCGCAATAAATCAGACAAATACGCCGCTAGCGCAGCCCACAGGACCGAGGTCGAGCCGATTGACACAGCCCAGAACAAGCAAGTCGAGAGCTCTCGAACGACTCCTGGCCGATCCAAATCGGGTGCAGAGAAGCGGAGATCGAGGCGAAAACAGGAAGGCGGATCTTCCAAGTCAGAGCTCCCGAGGCGAAAGGACTGGCTCGCCTCTAACATCCGTACCTGTGTTGCGTGGTGGGACGGAAATCTAGTCGATATTCGAGGGCGCGCGCGAGACCCTCATGTGCCCATTTTCGGTGTGCAATAAACGTCTACCCCCCTGTCTTGTCGTTCTCGCTACATTGGTGCCGTGACCAATCGCGATGGAGTTGACCCGGTTGGAGCAATTTGCGGCCGGTGACGTGGAGGCGTGGCTCGATGAGTTCGACGGAATTGCGGCTTGCACGGGTGTGAGGGGGGATGCAAATTTGCTAATTGCTTTGGGCACACGGTTGAGCGGACGAGCCAAGGCGGTGTATTTGCTCACACGAAAGGCCAAACCCGGTTGTTCGTTCGCTGAGATGAGGGCTGCCTTGTGTGCAGAATTTGGGAAGGAGCTGGAGAGAGAACGAGCACTGCAACGATTTCACGCAGCCAGGTGGGACGAAGAGGAGGATTTGATGGTGTTTTTCCAGCAGCTGGACAGACATCTAACGATTGGGCTCCCCGAGTTAGAGGGCAAAGCAAGAGAGCGCCTACTGAAACAGCAGTTTATCCGAAGTCTGCCCGGTCCACTCTATGATCAGGTGAAATTGGCGTCGCTGGTGGGAGACAGCAAAGCGTTGGATCTGGTGACGGTCGCCCAGAATTTGTCGGAACGAGTGACAGTGAGAAGCATCCAGCATGCTGAGTTGGAACAGAAAGTAAATCGCCTATCCGAAATGGTGGAGCAGCTGTTATCGATAGAGTCTTCAAGCACCACTTCACAACGCAATGTACGGGTAAGCCGGAACGGTCGCCGCTGTTTCCGATGCAACCAGAGTGGTCATGTGGCGAGATTCTGCACCAACGTCAATGTGCCCCATTGTTTCTCTCTATCCATGCCGAGTCGGTGGCGAGTACCAGTCCTGCAGGTAACTATAGAAGGTGTGTCTGTCCGAGCCATAGTAGACACAGGAGCGGCAGTGTCAATTACGAAGAGGTTCAATGGGGTTCCAGTAAACCCATCTTCAATCACGATGCAGACGGTCGGCGGGCATTCTTTGAAAGTGACGGGCACGCAGCGGTTACGAATCAGGATAGGAGAAACGCTCATCAGCCATGACATGTTCATCGTGGAGGAGACGACCGAAACCATCATCGGAACCGACATCCTAAAACGGCTCGGTGTCACAATTGACCTGAAAAACGATGTGGTGATCGTGGCTAACGAGACGATCGAGATAAACAAGGGGAGAACCGACCGGGTTGGTGCCCTCAAAGCCGTGCCTGATTGTCAGAACCGCGCAATACGCAACGTACTGAGCAGGTATGCCCACTTATTCACAGACGCGGAAGATGATTACGGATTTTGCAATTGGGTTGAACACCGAATACCGTTGATCCCAGGAGGACAATGCAAGCCAATCTTCAGACGAATTCCACAGAACACCCTGGTGGAGATACAGAAGCAGGTGACCGAGATGGAATCGAAAGGAATCATCAGGCGAACGCACAGCCCGTATTCATCACCCGTGCTATTGACGAAGAAGGCCGACGGAACCTATCGATTTTGCATCGATTTCAGAGAACTAAACAGGGTGACTGTGAAGGATGCATTCCCGATGCCTCAGATGGAAGAAATTTTCTCAAGCCTTCACAGTGCGAAGCAGATATCTCTGATTGATCTCCGCTCGGGATATTGGCAACTGCCAATCGCAGAAGAAGATCGCCACAAGACGGCTTTCAGTGTCAATGGCCAGCAGTATGAGTTTTTGAGAATGCCGTTTGGATTGTGCAACGCCCCGGCTACATTCAGGCGTTTGTTGCTGATGGTCCTCGAGAATCTGCAAGGCGTGGTTGTGTACGGTGATGACATCATCGTATTCTCTGAGACGGAACAGGAACATGTGACCAGACTTGGAGCAGTACTGCAGAGGCTAGATGAAGCTGGTCTGAAACTCAGTCGTAAAAAGTCGCAGATTGCCCAAAAGTCAATTGTATGCTTGGGTCACATCGTGGGCAATGGTCAAGTCCATCCACTTCCGGAGAAACGCGAGACGATCAAGTGCTTCGCAAAACCAAAATCCAAGCGTCAGCTCCGTTCGTTCTTGGGAGTGGTGGCATATGATTCAAAGTTTGTGCCCCAGTTCGCAGAGAAGGTCAGCCCGTTGTTAAAGCTGCTTCGCAAGGACGTGCCCTTTGTGTGGACAGCTGAAGCGGATCAGGCCTTTGACCATCTAAAGGCAGGCATAGCAGAAGCCCCGACATGTCTACGGCTACCCAATCCTGGTGAGAGGTTCACTGTGGCTGTCGACGCAAGCAACGTGGCAATCGGTGCGGTTTTGTCTCAACCGGCTGGGGTGGTGGAGTACGCGAGCAGAGTGCTGACGGGGGCGGAACAGAAGTATTCAACAACGGAGAAAGAATGCTTGGCCATCGTGTGGGCGTTAGAGATGTGGAGAAATTACTTACTGGCGAATGAATTCCGGGTCATCACTGACCACAAACCGCTCTCGTGGTTGATGACGGCGAAAGACCCGCGGGGACGACTTGCGCGATTGGCCTACCGATTGCAGGAATTCAACTTCACCATTGAGCACGTGGATGGAACGCAAAATGTATTGCCGGATATGTTGTCACACCCGTGTTTGGACGACATCATGCCAGACAATGCCATACCGGTGCGTGCGATCGCGATGAGGGAGAGGAACCTGCTGGGAGATCAAAGGACAGATGAATTCGTGAATGTGTTGTGCTCTCACTTACGGGCTGGCACTAAACCGGAGGCTACATCGGAGGAGGTGGAGGAGCTCCTCAAGATCTGGGACAGGTTGAAGGTCGAAAACGATAACGTGGTGGTGACGATAGACGGACGGAAAGTGCCTTTTGTTCCACCAAATCAGCGAGAACGTGTGATGCGCATAACTCATGATGGCGCCCATATGGGATTCGAGCGGGTCTTTGAATTACTGCGGAGGCGAGTGTTTTGGCCAACCATGAGGAAGGACGTCGCGACATACCTTCGGGAGTGCCCAAACTGCCAAACGAGTCGGGAGATGGAGTCCCCGAGACCGCCGATGCGATCAATGGAGGTTGGTGAGCCACTTCAGTGTTGGGGACTGGACGTCTTTGGGCCCTTACCAGTGAGTCGAACAGGAAACAGATACATTCTAGTGATGATTGACCACTTCACTCGATGGGTGGAAGCCATACCAATCAAGGTCCAAACAGGCGAGACAGTGTCGCAAGTATTCGAATTCAATGTGCCTGCAAGGTATGGGATCCCACAGTGTATCATCACGGACCAAGGGCCCTGCTTCGAGTCAAGAGCGTTTAAGTCAGTGTTGGACAAGTGGGGCATCCAGAGACGGCGAACCTCACCGTACCACCCACAAACCAACGGCATGACCGAGCGGTTCAACCGGACATTGAAGACGTGGATAAACTGCACGAAGTTGGCATGGGAAGATGCTTTGCCTCAGGTTCTGATCGCGTATCGGACCAGCATGCAATCAACCACCAAGGTCTCGCCATTCGAATTACTGTTCGGCAGAGAACCACGGATTGCGCTCGATACTTGCCTACCGAACCAGGGTGAGTGGAAACATCCAGCTGAGCATCAAGAGCGACTGCGATGGAAAGCTAGAAGCGAAACCAAAGCCCGACAAGCGCGGAATAAGCGAAATTACGACGCCAGGCATGAGGCTCACAAGTGGAGGCCATTCAGGATTGGAGAACGAGTCAAGTTACGAAACAACGATCGGCCGGATCATGACGGGCCGGGCGCAAGCAAGTTCAGAGAACGCTGGAAAGGCCCCTACACCATTATCGACCAGAAAGCGGGCAACTTCCTAATCGACTGCGGAGGAATGAAACGTTGGGTGAATGCTGCTCTCCTGCGACCATGGTACGAGAGGAAGAAAGGTCCTGGAGGAGGGGCGGGTGTAGAGGGGCCGCTTCCAAGAATGGCTCTGGGGAGCTCTTCGGAGCTAGCTGAGAGCGGATCGCGAAAGACGGCTAGCGACGAGCCTGGGCCCGGAACTACGGAGCGGGAATATGTGGACAGTGCAATAAATCAGACAAATACGCCGCTAGCGCAGCCCACAGGACCGAGGCCGAGCCGATTGACACAGCCCAGAACAAGCAAGTCGAGAGCTCTCGAACGACTCCTGGCCGATCCAAATCGGGTGCAGAGAAGCGGAGATCGAGGCGAAAACAGGAAGGCGGATCTTCCAAGTCAGAGCTCCCGAGGCGAAAGGACTGGCTCGCCTCTAACATCCGTACCTGTGTTGCGTGGTGGGACGGAAATCTAGTCGATATTCGAGGGCGCGCGCGAGACCCTCATGTGCCCATTTTCGGTGTGCAATAAACGTCTACCCCCCTGTCTTGTCGTTCTCGCTACAACCTGCCACTTCGCCAGCTTCACACCAGTGCGGTACAAACTGACACTCGTGATGACTCCAGTTAGTCGAGCCAAGCGAATTTCTTCCGCCGGCTGTCTGAACGTTGAGATGGTGTTAACTACAGCAACGACTAATGACGGGAAAGGCTACCCTCGAAGATTTATCGAGAAACACAGCCAAGCCGCGAGAGGACCAAAGGACTTGGTGCACACGGCAGCCAAGAAAAGGAAAGTGTATATCGAGTGTAGCCTTTCCAAAGGTGACTTAGCCCACGCTGAAGACAAACGAAGCGTATAATTTTTCGCTACACAAGGAAGTTAACTATGCTGCACAACGTGTCGGTATCAACCGAACCCGAAATTTACCGGTACCTCCAACGAAGGAAGCTCAGCCTAATGGGGCCAACACACCAGCTGTGGAATACCAATTTGTAGTGTGACTGCGGAAAAAGTTAGCATAGGCAGAACCAATAGAACGCCGGACGATCCCGAATAACGGAGACATGTGCCAAGATGGGTTCAACGTGGAAGTCGCTTCAGATTGACTCACAGTCTGTG